>BSBK01002919.1:0-660379 GCA_027943335.1 Chamaecyparis obtusa
ATGAGTGTTAAAAATTATATTGATTTTAATTTATATCATTAATGACAAAACTAATTTGTATAAATTTAATATTATAAATAGTTATAATAATATTTATATTATTATTATAAAATATTTTATATAAGATATATAAAATAATATAAATTTAAAAATTTAAAAAATAACTAATATAATTAATATATTATATATAATATAATTTTTAAACACAGTCAACTAAATCATATAATATAATTTTAATAATAATTAAACTTTCGAAAAAATTATTATATGTTTTTAAAACTTATTATTTAAATTTCATATAATATATATTTAAAATTATTAAATAATAGATTATATATTATAATATAATGATTACAATAAACACAAATATAAAAATCTAAACATATAAATTTAAAATTAATATATAATTGACTATTAATATTTTTATTATTTTATTAATATAAGTTTTATTTTATTATTATTATTTTATTTTAAAAATATTCATAAAATAACTTGAAAAAAAAAATCTCAGTGTCCACGTAAGTGTCCGTTTGATTAAAACGTAAGTGTTTGAAAAAAAATGTAAGTGTTCATTTTTTTCGTTTTCTGTGTAGGAGTACGTTTTCTGTACATACTGTCAGTGTTTGCGGCAGAGGTATGAGGGTAGCGGCAGAGGTACGGGCGGGAGACTGGGCTGACGGGGGGAAGGTAACGGCAACGGCAAGGACACGGGGAACGAGGTGCAAATTTTCGCACTTTTAGCCATTGCCTGGGCTGACGGGGGAAGGTAACGGCAACGGCAAGGACACGGGGAACGAGGTGCAAATTTTCGCACTTTTAGCCATTGCCCATTTCTTTTGGCCTCAAAAGTCCTGAAAAGATACGTGCAGATTATCAAAGCCGTAATCTGACAGGGCTTAATAAACTCATTATACCATCTTTTCTGAGGCAGTTGTGAACATTAAATATTGCAGGATGGTCGTTATCACACACAGCTTAATGTTATATATAGAAACTCTTTTGCCTCGACTTCATATAACAATTGTCAGTCAGTATGGAAGCTCTGAAGCTACCGTCTCAGGGTTATCCTTCTTTGAGCTCTTCAACTAAGAAGCCAGTTTGGAGTATAAGCTCTCAAAGCATGGCACTCACTTTTCTAGGCATTCTCTATGTTTGTATCAGCAAAGAAAAAATTCAGTGAGATGCCTTGGAGTTAGATCTTCAAATTCTCATGTACCTATCAAAGAAAGAAATGGGTCAGTGAAGGAGCATTCATTGTACAAGGGCCTGGGCATACTTGATTTTCTCAAGGCCAAAAACATTCTAGTCACTGGTGCAACAGGCTTCCTTGCAAAAGGTATTCAAACTTATGCTTGTTTCAAAGAAGATCAACTATATTTTTGTGGGTGATACCAAGAATTTTTAGAGTTAGGATGCAGTTTGTTTTGTTTACACAACTGGGTTTGGGTCTAAATAGATGCATGATAGAGTATAGGCAATAAAGTTGAGCCTTGGATTATTTCTATTCAAAGCATCTCTAGAAGAGAAGAAAGAGCAGACCATTTGATTTTTTTAGTTCATCTTGTTTTGATTTGCTTGCATGGAGATTTTTGTTTTTGTTTTGGGGCTTACAGGATGTGTCCCATTTCAGAGTCTAAATCTCATGGATCTGCCATTTGCAGTGGTGATTGAGAAAATTTTAAGGACACAGCCACAAGTTGGAAAGCTCTTCTTGATTATCAAGGGCTAAGGATTCAGAGGCTGCATTGCAAAGGATGAAGGATGAAGTAAGCTGCGATGTGTATTCTGCCATGGATCATATAATTTCATGACAATCTATGTAAAATGAAAGGAACAGAAAAATGTGTTGTTTGTGTGAGTTTATTCCTTATTGATAATAATTTCTAAAGAAGAAAAATCCCATATACTAATGCACACATTATAAGATAAGGAGGTGAATTGCACAGGATGAAGGATGAAAAATATATGTTTGGGAATTAGATTATTTTAGAATAGGAGAATTTTAATGTTCAGGAGGTATAATTTTTTTTAATTGTTCAATAGGTCAAACATAGTTTTTAAGATAAAGATTCTATTATTTAACCTTTATAAGTATAGAATGGTTATTAACAAAAGATAGTCTATGAGAGTAGCTTCTATCAGATCTCATTATCTGACATTTTTAAATATAGAATGATTTATTATTAAAACTTGACTATGAAGTCTTTTGATAAGTAGCATAAATTTTTTTGCTAGAAGGAAATTCTAGGCTAAGTTGGAGTAGTATTTCAAATAAATGATTCTAGAGTAAGACAAAATGCTTCACCTTTATAAACATCACCTAGATGCAATAACTGCTTAGTATATCATTTATTCTTTGAAAAAAGATTTTTGTAGACTACTATTCTTGAAACATAGATCCATGACTCTTAACAATTAAATTTAATAACAAATAAAAAACATTTTCCATAACAAATTTTCTATAACAAATCTTCCTTTATAATAAAATAATTCCTTAAGCAAAACCAAAACACATGAGATTGAGAACTTCGCTATTAAATTTTCTTTTTAATGCTTATTAGTATTATGCATTACTATAACTAATGAATTATCTGTTTGATATGTTGTTTCTTCCAACAGATAATATGTTCGGAGGTATTCAGACATTTAAGAAGCATTTATGGAGAGCAGTATGAGGAGTTTGTGCTGGCAAAACTTGTCCCTGTTGTTGGTGATGTTTCATTGAACAATCTTGGAATTGAAATAGAGGTGGCTGAAAACCTTATACGTCATCTAGATGTAATCTTCAACTCTGCAGCTCTCACTTCATTTGATTCCAGGTGAGTTGTTGGTCTCTGACATGCAATAAATATTACATGTTCATTAAGTTAGTAAGTTTTCTATATAAAGGAACTGTACTTTACAACTATCTAAAAAATTGTCAATATTTATGCATAAATGTCCAAGCTATTATAAGGTGGCTATGGGTATCAGTAAAGTTATACCAGCAGTACAATTATAATTTATAAATTCTACCTACCTGAATTCAATTGGGTAGTTTTTGGTACATGTTGATTATAACTTTTGTTTTTTTTTGTTGACTTCTTATGCAACTTAACTTTTGGATAGTAATGAAGTACATAGATCTAGGTAACTGTGCACTACAACTAGATCAAAAATTGAGTGTTGACAGATTTCCACAATCCATATAAATATGTGCTATGCTTCTGGATTTTTTAGTGTGTTTGAGTTTTTCTGTCAACTTTTTGGATTCTGAGTTGGTGATCCATCATCAAGACAAGAACACAGAGCATAAGGATATGACAAATCCTTATGATGGTTGACTGAAAAACTCAAAGACAATAAAAAAATGTCAGTACTTATACACAAACGTTCTAATAAGACTATAAATAGATACTGGTATAAAATTTATTAATAGCTTTTTTATAAGCATGCTTTCTGCACCGAGTACATGGAATTGAATTTTGGAATTTTCAGTGATATTAAGTTTTCCTGGATTCAGCGAGGTGGAGAAAACAACAAGAAATTGAAGCAGAAAACAATAAATTATTAGGGTTTTCGGGCGACAGCGACACTGAATGCAAAGAAAACAACAGAGATTTCGACTTAGATTTTAGACTTCGACGCTGAATTCCCATTGTTTTCGATCTCTGAGCTTTTGAAGCATCAAAAATTTTTATTTTATTTTTATTTTTTATCAGGGATTTATTTTTCCTTTGGTTTAGCAGAAATTTAAACATTTTCTTAAGTTCAAAACGTATTATCAAACTGTTGTTAGTAAAAATTCTGATTTTTAAACCTGGCATTTATATTTATCATTTAGGTATGATGTTGCTTTGGAGACAAATACAAAAGGGCCCTCTCGGCTCATGGAGTTTGGAAGAAGTTGCAGAAAGCTGCAACTCTTTCTGCATGTATCAACAGGTAACCTTTATGTCATAAATTATACCTTTGAGCATTTAATGGAAGCAACACATAATTACATTCTGAACATTCTTAACCTGCAGCATATGTCAATGGGCAAGAAGAAGGGGAGGATAGTCGAAAAACCGTTCAAAATGGAAGAATACTTAGCCAAAGGGTTAGCAGATGCTCCAGCTTTGAACATTCTGAATGAATTTGAATTGGCGAAAATGGTAGTATCTGAAAGCTGTAAAGCCCAAAATGATGATGGCATTTCCCAAACACTGAAAGACATGGCTTTCAAAAGGTACTCATCGAATTCCTGAGCTGCTTTTTAATTTGTTATATTATAAGGTACACATCGAATTCCTGAGCTGCTTTTTAATTTGTTATATTATATTTTCAATCTTTCATACCCTATGATCCGATTTATCCTTAAAAGAGTGACCTATATGTTGTTACTGAAAACAAGAATTCTCAAAATTTTAGTAAATATATTTTACCTGATGAACTTTGCAGGGCAAGAACATATGGATGGAATGATGTTTTATGTGTTTAGTAAGGCAATGGGAGAAATGTTTTTAGACCATAACAGAGGAGAAATTCCACTGGCTATTGTTAGACCTAGTGTGATTGAAGGAACCTACAGTGATCCATTTCCTGGATGGATAGAAGGCCTTCGGTAAGAACAGTCTTAAACTTCATTTTTGTATCAAGTAATTACTAGCCAAAGACTATTTCTGGTACCTGTCAAAGTGTCTTTGAAGATAATTTGTAAGAACGAATCAACACTGTTTGTGCCATCTATATCAATTTGGGTTAACTTCATTATATGATTGTTTAAAAGTTTAAAAAAAAAATCTAATTTTTTTTAGTTTTATATATTAAATTGTTCAACTTCAAATATACTAGGCATTTTTTTCTGAATCCTTTAATTTTCTGCTCTCCTGTTAGTCTGGATCCCCACTTCCTCCCCTCCTTTTCTATTTGGTTAATAGCAGGCACTTGAAGGCATTTATGCTCTTCAGACCAGTTTTATCATGAACTTGTTTTGTTGGTTGATTTTTTCTTCTTCAATGTAAAACTTGCAAAGGTAAATGGCCTTTGTAGCAGTATAGCATACATATCCTGAAGAGCCTCTCTGCAAGCTGCCATTTATAAATTCATAATTTTAAAATCATTCTACTTAATTGAGATTTTTTTTTCAGGTTTAAAGATGGTTCTATGATGTTAGAGATTTGAAATTTCCAGGCTAAAATATTGAATGAAAAATATCTAGTTTTGATTGTGCAATCATTTTTTGAGTACCATTCTTTATAAAGACTGAATAAAAAATGTTTGCACAGTTAAATCTAATTTTTTAATTTCCAAATTTTAATACATCTATAATGTTTACACAATCAAATTAGAAAATTTGAAAAATTCAATTTCATTATTAGATTTTATAATCATATAATAATTCAATTGATGCAGAATGGTGGATCCAATAATTGCCTACTATGCAAAGGGCCAGCTCTCTGCACTGATTGCTGATCCAAATGTGGCTCTTGATATTGTAAGCATCTTACTTGAATTGGAAAAAAGTTTTGAGTGTTTATTGAATTATTTTTCTCCATGTATTTATAAATGCAAACAATATAATTTCAGGTTCCAGTAGATATGGTTGCAAATGCAATACTTGCAGTAATGGCAAAGCATGCTGGCAAATCAGGGCTGGAGATTTATCAAATGGATGGCTTCCTCTGTTGCTAATCCAATATTAATGGGAGAACTTTTTGAGATGTTTCATAAATATTTTAAAACCCATCCTTATGTTGACATTAGGGGTAAACCAGTAAAAGTAAAGGATTCTCTCAAACTATTTGGCAACATGGAAGATCTATCTTCTCACGCTATAAAGATGCCATTAAAAGTAAGTTGTAGTAGAATATTTTTTTTTATTCATGATGATGTAGAATTTTTAAGACATTTTTAGAGGAAGTTGATGTACAGGTGTTGTTTTTTTTTAAGGTATGTTAACAATTGTTATTTAATTATCTTAATTGTACGAGTTTCTCACAGTTCATATAATATTCAAATATTTATTTTAAGAATTATTTGTATATTTTTGAATGGAAGTTTTGAATCATTGAGTGATCCATCATAAAAACAAGAAAGTCATTCTACATGATGAATCATTAAATGTGATCTGAAACATCAATTCAAAAATATATACAATTATTTTAAATTTTATTAATTTAATCAATTTATTTAAAATTTTATACAATAATCACATATTTTTTATGATAATAGACGAATGGGTACCCTTTTGTTCAAATGGAAAAGCAAGAACGCATTGCTATGAAAGTAAGAGCCCGTGCGAACAGACACATAGGCAGGATATACCAGTCATATTTAACTTGCAGAGCAAGGTAAATCTATTTGATGAAATTTATTTCACTGTTTTCATTGTTCTTCAACTTTCTCACAAGTTTTTATTTATTTATTTTGATTTCAGATTTGACAACTCAAACACAAATAAGTTATTCCAAGAACTCTCCCAAGAGGAAAGGAAAATATTTGGATTTGATGTAAATCGGATAGACTGGGATGATTACATTATGAACGTTCATATTCCGGGGCTTCTTCAAAATGTTATGATGAAAAGATCTAAAGCCATCGATCAAAACAAGGATCCTGCAGTCCCTCTATTGTTGAGGTCTTAGATAATAAAAAAGGAATTGAATAGGTTTGTCAGGTACTAGATAATTAATGGAGGTATTTTCAAACTATCTTATTTTATGGTGGTTCAAATATGTTACTTATATTATGTACTCTTAGTAGTTATTATATTGGAAGTTTTATGTAGTTATGGTCTCTTAGCAGTTATTATATTGGAAGTTATATGTAATTATAGTTAGGGTTGTTGAGAAGATGTAAGAACTTTTCAAGGTGTATTTATTATAAGAAATATATGATTATGAGATGTTTCTTATATATAAAAGAGTAATAAATAAAGGTTATTCTTTAAAAATTATAATTATTGTATTATTTTAAAAAAGATAATGTAGAACTTAATTTTTAAAAAAAATTAGGAGAGTTTTACAATTCATGAGAGAAGTGTATGTTGTTTGTGAATTTTTTTTTTTTGTGTCAACGTTTGGAGTCATGTTCCATGATCTATTAATGTTTACCTCTTTATCATTGTGATGATGGATGATCCAAAATGTTGACAATCAAATTTTTCTCCAATTATTGTGATGGGAGGTATTGATTTAATACCCACACTTGTTAATTTAACACCCCACAATTATTGATGTAATGCCCAATATTTTTCACAACATTGTACTAATAGTTGCGACTTTAAACTTTTTATTGTTGATGATGACTACCCATAATTGAATGAAATGTATTGTTTATTCTAAAAAGCAACCAATGATGTGATGCCACATCAATTGTTCAAGTATGGGTATCTCTTTTGCATGACCATTGATTTCTTATTTTTGGGCTATTTTAGTAAAAAGTGTGTTGATGTGGCATTATATTTGATGATGTGGCCTTTGAACCTTAGCTATAAGTAGGGGACTTTCCAAGTAAGCTACTGTCAAAAATTAGGGGTGATTTAAAATTTCCACATATTATTTTGAAAAGTGTGAAGTTAGGATGCTCAACTATTGGGGTGTTTCCCCTACCTAATTTAAAGTAAAATTTATAAATCGTTATTAGTACATTTACATTTGTTTGAAAATGTGTATTAAATCATCTTGATGAATAGTTTTTTTAATTAAGAAGCTATGTATTGTATTTTGATAACGATAGTATTGTAAAATATGTTAATTTATTTTAATGTTAATTATTACAAGTAACAACATAAAATTATGTTGCATTTTGTATTGAAGTGTATGCTACAAGTAAAAATAAAAATGATTTATAAATATAATAGTCAAAGGAAATCATGCTATATTAAATAGTGTTTTAAAACATAATTTTAAAAGAACAAAATAATTTTATGAATTCTTGAGAAATTTTCTTAAGGTTAGGGTCAGTACTAAGGATAGAGAGAGGGTTTAGGATAACAATTAGGATAGAGATAGGGTTAGGATCAAAGTACATGTTATGGTTATAGCTAGGGGTAAGGTTAGGATTAAGAATATGGTTAGATTTATAATTAGAGATGCAATAAAGGTTAGTGTTAGCCGTAGAGTAATAATTAGAGTTGGGGAAAAGGGTTAAGGTTAGGATTATAATTAGTGATGGAGTTCATGTTATAGTTAAGGATAGAAATAAATGATTGAGATTAAGGTTAGGGTTAGGGTTAGGGGTTAGAATTATATTTATGATTAGAGTTCTATTTAGAGTTATGATTAGGGTTAGGAAAGGTTTAGTTAGATTTAAATTCTTTTTTGAAAGAAGGGGTAAAAATTAATTAACCATAAATAATCATTCCATAGCAAAATCGAAAACAATTCTCAAAAAATTAGACAATAGCCAAACAAATATCTAAGGGAGCCAATAGGATGTATAAACGCTTTTTTATGTCATCCACAACCAACCTCTCCATAGTTTGAGAATATTCTTGGGATAGAAGTCCCCAATCACCAACATTCCACCTCCCCATATGCTCAGAGATCTATTTATTCAAACAACGAACCACCCTATTTCATTCCCTAGGGATGTGAGAGAATGAAATAGTCCAAAGAATCACTCAAACTAAGGATTTATCTAACCATCGAGGTTCATTATCAAGTCACTCCCTCCACCCTTTGCTCATTCAACATATCAATCACAACTTGTGAATTTGATTCACAAATAATTTTTCACTAGCCTAAGTGGCAAGAACAACAAGAGATTCCATGAAATTATTCAGTTGTTATCCTTTATAAATACAAAAGAGAAACAAGACAACCCTAGGGAAATCTCTCCCAATACCTCTTATCCCATCATGCCCGGGATTTCCCCTAGAAGCGCCATTAGAGTTCATCTTTAGAATTATGGGAGGACAACACCGACCTTATTGTTGAATCTTTATCATAGCATACTAAAAAATCCTTTTCATAGATGTTCTATCACCACCTCCAACTAAATTCAAATTCATAATAATAAATAGATCGCTAGGATCTATATTAGCAAAAAGATTGCACTTCACAGGTAAGGTCTCTGATCTTGGGCACTTCAATCTCTATCCAGACTCAGTCTCTACCATCATCTTGGATATTGAAGTTGAAATTTATGAAAGGATTTTGATTTCTCTTTCAAAAAGATAACCCACATCATCCTTGAATAGTCATCAACAAATAGCATAAAGTTTCTATCTCCATAATAGCTTCTTGTCTTAGTAGGATTACACAAACCAGTATGCGACAAATCTAGCAATCCACTTGAAGAATATGACTTTTTATTAAAAGTAGATCTATTCAACTTACCCAATTGACACTCTTTGCACATATTATCAGGCTTCATCAGCTTAGGAAAATATCTTATAGCATTAGTAGTGCTAACCTTCACCATACTATCAAAATTCACATGACTAAATCTTCTATGCCATAGCCATCTGTCATCAATCTTAGCAACCAAGCACTTGTTCTCAACAGTTTTCAAATGAAATAGATTACTTGCAATCTGTGTAGTAGATGCAATTAGATTTCATGTGCTTCCAATGATTTTACACTTCCCTTCCATGAATTCCAATCGATATCCCTTACCCAGTAGTTGTCCAACACTTTATAAGTTATATCTTAAGCCTTCAACATATAGAAAATAATCAGTACTATTCTTACCACCAAGAGTGATAGATCATTTTCCTCTAATAAAAAAAAGACTATTATTATCGTCCATCTAACAACAACACCATCATAATCTATAAGCTTCATGTAAACTTATCTTTATCACTAGTCATATGATGTGAGCATCCACTATCAATGTCCCATTCATTTATTTTATGAACATGCGAAACCAAAGCTTTCTCTTCTTTAGGATTATCTTCTTTAATAGAAGTAAACACAATTTATTCTTCATCACCATATTCATCATTAGTCACACCTTCTTCAACATAAAAACTTTTATGACTCTTAGGATAAAATTTCATAGATTTGAACTTAGGTTCCTTAGAAACTGTATTAGGACATCTAGATGCAATCTGACCAATCTTATTATAGTTAAAGCATTTTAAAGGAAACCTTTCCTTCGTACTTATCGAAGCCCTTAGGTAGTCTTTTTGCAACCAAGGCTTCAAGTTCATCAATCTTCCTTTCTTCTTCCACAATCTCTTCCCATTTCTTAGCATGGTGGTTGAATTTGTCTTTAGAGGAGTTCTCTCCCTTTTCATACAAGTAGTCACGTTGGCTTTGAATGCAATTTCAATCTTTGAAAGTTCCTTTCTAAGAGTACCCATCTCATAGGCACAAAGTCTACCAACCAAATATTCTCTTGAAATATCTCTAATAGTTATTAATTCCTCAATAGCAACAACCTTCTCATTGTAACACGTGGGAAAAGATCTCATAATTTTGTTTACAACTTCATCATCACTCAAGGTACCACCAACACATTTGATTCCACAAATCAAATAATTTACTCTCTACATATAGACAAATAGATTCTCTTTCACTCATCCTCATTTATTCCAATTTTCCTTTAAGACCCTACAACTTAGCTTGCTTAACAAACTAGTCACCTTCATAAATAGTTTCTAATTTAGTTCATACCTCATGTACTATCCACAATCTATAAATGTGCGAGTACTCCGTGTTTGATAAGGCACTGATCAAAGATTCCCTTTCTAATGTATTCTCCTTGAATTTCTTCTTTTCATCAGTAGTAGCTCAAGACAAGTCACTAGGAATGGTGTAAGGCTTCTCTGTAATATCCCAACATTCATCTCTCATGCATATCAGATAAGTAGTCATCTGATCCTTCCATATCAGATAATTGCTTCCATCAAACATAGGGCTTTCTTTCCTTATGCTTTCTATGTTGGATCACCTTAAAGAAATTAAGCTTCTTCCAAAGGACTTGGCTCTGATGTACCAATTGTTAGGCCCAAAAGGAAGCAAACACAACTGAGAGGAGGGGGGTGAATTAGTTATACATGTACTAAAAATTAAAACTTAGAACACTTAAACCAATTGATAATTTGAAAGATAAACAATGAAGTAAGATTCGTAACACATAACACATAACACCAAATTTTTGTTCTTGAGGAAACCCCGTTAAGGGAAAAACCCCAATGAGAATCAAACCCACTAGATAGATGTACTCTATTAAAAGTACTGCTCGGTTTAAGATAAAATGGAAAGAACAAAAGGGAGATGAACATGCATTCACAGGCCCACTGCCTAGAGCTCACTGCTCACAATACAATGATTTGGCTCTTAGTAAGGTTCACTAATCAATCTCTTATTACAATTAACAAGGGTGGACAAACTGTCCAGAATAAGAGAATTGACTTACAACATCTGCTATGCCAATATAGTTCCAATGAAGTACACTTTTTTCCTTAGTTGCAGAATGCAAACATCCTCTCTTCTTCTTAATTATACACACACATCAGAATCACAAAATGATTGCCCATTTTATACATATTACAATACAACAAGGTCGACCATGACCCATACACATAAAAGATACAACATTATGCTCAAATCACAAGGCCCAATCCAAATAAATTTGGAAAAGACTTAGACAGGATCCAAAAAATTATCCTCAAACACACTACAAATTTTCCAAAGCATCTCCAAGAGTCACAACACGTTACTTCACCAAGTCAGCTAGGATCTAAATGAAGAAACACCAACACACTAGAAAAATACCACATGTGATCACCTCAATCAATGTGATTCAGCAACAAGATCATAACATGATCCAAGAATACCAACAAGAACCATGGTTAACTTCTCAAACCTTCTCATCATCTCGAATTCAAAATCCAAACTCTTCTTTGCACTAAATACCAATAATACTGAACACTAGACTCTATCACAACATAAAGATAAATTTTTGAACTCTAATCATGAACAACACCAGTTGAGTACAAACAAAAAATGAATCCTAACAACACTACTAGCTTTACATCATCTGAATCAACCATATTGATTCTCACCGAAGTAATAACTCAACTTCTATCACAACTAGAACACTAAAATAGTTTCACTTGATAAATCAATCATATCTTCCTCAATCTGTCACCCAAGCTTTTATGAACCTATATAGACCAACTATAGACATCTCTAAACCATACCTTATGATCGCAACACAAGATCTTCAATGTAGCATCCGAACAACCGAAATCTTCTTCACTAGACATATTGGACACATTGTTTGCAACAACAATAGTATGTTGACATCAATAAAAAAAACATTAATGTAAACACATAAACATGGTCTAATCATCAATCTTTGACATTATCAACAATCTTCCAATAAAAATAGCCAATAGTTTCCAACATGTGTAATGGGTCTAACAATCACACATTATTAATTTTAGTTGCAAACATGAATTGTTAACATTAGTTGCAAATACTTTTTTGAATATTGGTGCGCGGGAGGGGGGGGGGGGGGGGGGGGGGGTGGTGGAATGCAAGGGTTTCCCTTTCTCATTACCAAATCAAAATTTACACATAGAAACAATTGGCTATTTTTACCACCATTTAACCCATCATAGATAATCGGTTTGAGACATCTTCATCACGGGCTAAAACTCTGTCAAGGCCAACAAGTTATGTTATCTTCCCGAGTGGGACACTATGTCACGTTTTCACAATTTTGCAAGGGAAAAAAGGCATCTTTACGAAATGGCGAAGTTTTCACCATTTTGCACTTCCTTATTTTGGCTTGCCGAAGTTAAGTGTGGAATGGTGAAATATGATGCCATTTCGCAAAGATGCCTTTTTTCCCTTGCAAAATTATGAAATTGGGAAAACGTGATGTGTTAGCCCACCAAGGAAGATAACATGATGTGTTGTGAGTTTCAAAAATAAAATGCATATCTTGGCCCTATTCAATTAGGTTTTATAACTAATCTCATAACCCTCATCATAATATTATACCTTTGGTAATATTTATTTTATTGAAGATCTCTATAATGAAATTAAGAATCTTGTTTATTATAAGAATTTGTACAAATAGATGATTTTTCTTCACAAGTTTCCTTTGGTTATTTTTTAGTGTTTCTTATTCTTACTCTTGGTCTTATTATTTCTTGTTCCAACCCTAGACATTAGATTATTTACAGAACTCTGCAAAAACATAAAATGAGAAATACAACTTTGTTGGAGTGCGCATGCATTCCCAATCTTGTTAGTTCATATTTTATTTCGAAACCAAATGAAATAAACCACAAACCAAAATGATTCAATCTTCCTACTTGTACTTATAGATTTCTTTAAGGGACAATGATAGTCATATTAATGAGTGGAGAAATAAAAGAGGGAGAAAGATATGGATAGACCCATGTAGATATCCCTCTCCATCTACCCACTCTCTATTTCTCTCCCTCGTTGTAGAACTCCCTCCCCCAAGCCCTTACCCCTATCGTCCTCTTCTCTCTCCCATCACCTTTATATATCTACCTCACCCTCTCTTCATATGATTTAGGGTGCAATATCAATGGTACACGGTTTAGGGAAAATAAATAATCCTCTAATTTGAGATAGTATAACCATATTGTATGTCCTTACCCTAACCATAATCCTCATTCTAAATCCATTCCTTACCCTAACCATAATACTAATCTTAACCTTAATCCTTATCCTAACCCTAACCATAATTCTAATACTAAATCCTAAACCCTAATCATAACCCTAACTCGAGCACTAAAATATAATCTCTCTCTCTCTCTCTCTCTCTCTCTCTCAATGTTCAATAGGTCAAAGATAGTTTTTGAGATAAAGATTCTATTATTTAACCTTTTTAAATATAGAATGGTTATTAAAAAAGATAGTCTATGAGAGTAGATTCTATTAGATCTCATTATTTGACATTTTCAAATATAGAATGATTTATTACTAAAATTTGACCATGAAGTTTTTTTGATAAATAGCAGACATTTAAGTTCGTTCCAAGGAAATTCTAGATTGAGTTAGACTAGTATTTCAAATAGGCAATTTTAGAGTAAGATTAAATGTTTAACCTTTATAAACATTACCTAGATGCAATAATTGCTTAGTGTACCATTTATTCTTTTGAGAGAGATTCTTACAGATCACTATTCTTGAAACATAGATCAATGACTCTAATAATTAAATATTAATAACAATTGATAGATAGAAGATATTTTCCATAACAAATCTTCTTTTTAATACACTCTTCTTTAACAAACTCTTCTTTATAATGAAAAACCAAACCAAAACACATGAGATTGAGAACTTTGCTATAAAGTTTTCTTTTTAATGCTTATCAGTATTATGCATTACTATAACTAATGAACCATCTGTTTGATATAAGATATTTGGTTGTTTCCTCCAACAGATAATATGTTTGGAGTTATTCAGACATTTAAGAAGCATTTATGGAGAGCAGTATGAGGAGTTTTGTACTGGCAAAACTTGTCCCTGTTGCTGGTGATGTTTCATTGGACAATCTTGGAATTGAAGTAGAGGTGGCTGAAATGATTGCATGTCATGTAATGTAATCTTCAACTCTGCAGCTCTCACTTCATTTGATTGCAGGTTAGTTGTTGGTCTCTTCCATGGAATAAATATTTCACGTTCATTAGATTTTTCCTTTTAAGGACCACTTAGAGATTTTCAAATATGACAGTTTAAGTTCTTTATATGTGTTTTCTATATAAGCAGATCATCTTAATATGCAAGGTGGTGTGAGGTCTATTGTCAAAAGTGTCATTTTATATCTACTTAAAAATATCTTAATAACTATGCTTTAGGGGAGAGGGACCAATAGTCGTGAGGGCTAACTTCGTCAACATATAGCCATTGCATGGAATATCGTAAGACCATTTTAAAAAAAAATATAAAACAGACACTCAACTACCTATAACTAAGGTTTGAAGGTGTGGCTCATCATGCAACTCGTTAAAATAGAACACCTAGTTAAACGTGTACAAAAATTGGCTTTTAAAAGATTTGACCAAAACTTAATCTAAAAATCTCTAGTAGTTGAATTTAAAAATATCATTTGTTATTAGTGGGTGATTGTATTTCTATACAAAATATGACATATATGAAACTTAAATGGACCATATACCTATTAGTAATCATAAATATTTGTTATATCTAACTTTTAAATCCAACACAAAAGGACCAATGCTTCAAAACAAAATAATTATTTGTTGTCATAAAAATAACACATTATTATGTAAAATACAACTTATATCCAACACAAAGGGACCGATAGTTGAACACTAAAACTTTTTGACAATCTCACACATTTCATGGGAAAATACAAGGCATTTAGGTTGCTTCACCTTTTATATTTGTGATAAAACAAATTATTAATATGAAATATTCTAATGCATGCACTTTGCTACACCAATAGTTGTACACATAAGAATCGTATTTGGGTGTGTGTTCGGAGTTGGGGACCAATTCCGCAGAAGTCTGCGGTGAAGGAAAACAAGTAAAATCGGGCGCCCGATATTTACGAATCGGGTGCCCGTTTAGCTTCGGGAGCCCGAAGCAATTTTTCAAATTGGGCACCCGTTTAGGATCGGGCACCCAAAGCAAAACGGGCGCCTGATTTGTTCAAAACGGGCACCCGATTTGAACAAATCGGGCGCCCGTTTTGAAAATCTATATATTTTTTCTTTTAAACGAAATTCTTGTCATTTTCATCCACAGCGAAAATGGAATCACGTTTGGTACAACTCGGGCGCCCTGTTTAGCTTCCCCTGTCGACCCCATCTGCCATTTTTTTCATCTTCCAGGTACGTACTATTCTTTTTTATTATTTTTTTTTATGATTTTTGTCTTTAAAAATTGTAGTTTCAAGGTATTTTTAATTTAAAAATGTATAGTTTAATGTTATTTTCAAAATTATTGCATAAATTTAATTATATTTTATCTTTCAAAGTTGTAATTCTTTTTTATTTCAATTTCCTTAGTAAATTACCGTACTAAAGTAGAAAACTAGTAAAATTTAGGCATATACAAAATTACATTGCAAAACCCTACATAGAAAACCAAAACCCTAGATAATAAAACAAAAACATAAACCTAGATAAAAAATTAATTTACGAAACCCTAAACTTAGAAAATCAAAATATAAATTTAGAAAATCAAAACATAAATTTAGTTCAACCAAAACATAAATTTAAAAACACAGACTCTCTCTCTCTCTCTCTCTCTCTCTCTCTCACTCTCACTCTCACTCTCACTCACTCTCTCTCTCTCTCTCTCTCTCTCTCTCTCTCTCCTCTTTCTCTCTCCTCTCTCTCCCTCTCTCCTCTTTCTCTCTCCTCTCTACGTACTATTATTTTTTATTATCTTAGAAAACCAAATTTTAGAAAATCATTTAATATAAATAAATAGAAAACCAAAACATAAATTTAGTTCATGCTATGTTTAATGTTATTTTCAAAATTATTGCATAAATTTAATTTTATATTTTATCTTTCAAAGTTGTAATTCTTTTTTATTTCAATTTACTTCAAGTTAATTACCATACTAAAGTAGAAAACTAGTAAAATTTAGGTATACAAAATTACATTGCAAAACCCTACATAGAAAACTAAAACCCTAGATAATAAAACAAAAACGTAAACCTAGATAAAAAAGTTAATTTACGAAACCCTAAACTTAGAAAATCAAAATATAAATTTAGAAAACCAAAACATAAATTTAGTTCAACCAAAACATAAATTTAAAAACACACACACACACACACACTCTCTCTCTCTCTCTCTCTCTCTCTCTCTCTCTCTCTCTCTCTCTCTCTCTCTCTCTCTCTCTTTCTCTCTCTCTCTCTTCCTCTGTCTCTCCCCTCTCCCTCTCTCTCTCTCTCTTAAGTTGTAAGGTAAAATATATTTTACAGTATGTTAATTGTAAATTATAATGTTTTTATTTGTTCTTAAGTTTTTATGTTTTATAAACTTTGTTAAAAAATGGGTGCCCGTTTCTAATGAGTCCGTTGAAAAATGACAAGTGCAGAAGTACAGAGGTCCAATGATTGAATCATTATTCAATCATTTTACGAATGTACCCATGCACAGACAGAATGTTTTAATTAATTTAGACCTGGTTTTGTCTTGTTCTGGATTTGACACTTGTTGGATTAAAAATTCATTCAAATATGGGATCAAAGCAACGTAGAAAGAGACAAAGGATAGAAAATAAAGAAAAGGAAGCAAAACGTCAAAGAGAAAGAAGAGCAAGAATTAGAGAGGGTAGTAATGCCGGAGCTTCGAGTTCAACAGTAGCTTTAAAGGAAGAGAGCATTGAGAACACTGTAATGGATGAAAAGCCAGAAGAAGGAAATACAAATCAAGAAAATCCAGGTGCATCTACTAACCCAGTATTGGGTACTGGTATGTCTTCACAACCCTGCATATATTCTGAAAATGAAATTCGTGATTTTTTTCAAGCGGGCTACGAAATAAATGATTTGGATTTTATTCATGGAAGTACAGTAAGAAATGAAAGTCAAACACCAGTTGAAAAAGAAATTGAAACCCCACCTATGACTGAAAATCAAACCCCAACTGATGGTGAAAATAAAAGTACAGCTAAAATTGAGAGTGTGGATGTAGACATGGAAACACCAGTTGAAAATGAAACATGTTTAAATGATAATGAAATGGGTAATCTTTTTCAATTGAATAGTGGTGTGTTAGACAATCTTCGTGGCTTGGTTTCATGGAGGCAGATTAGGACATATGCTAACAGATTGTTCAAACAATTTTTTTATAACAAGAAATTTGGGTTTCAATGTCAATTGATGTTACAATTAATGAAAATGATGAAGATGCGGAAAGTGATGAAGAGGTTAGGAGTCAATGTGAAAAAAAAAAAGGATGAGTCTTTGAAACAAGTTGTTTCAACTATTGCTAGTGCCTTTGATACAATTGGAAAGAAAAGTCATTCTAAAGATAGAAATGCGGCACGACGAGCAATAACAACAGCTTTAGTAAACAAATCAACCCATGATAAAAGAATGATGAGTAACATAAGTGGATATCTTAATATTCATCGTAAAAATTTGGCAAAAGCTGTGAAGAGAAGAGTTGACTTTGAAAGTGATCCAGCTAACAAATTATGGACCTATAGTGGCAGACTCCCGAGATCTGATATGAAACTTACTAGTGAAGTGAAAACATTGATTGAAAGATTTTGGAAGGATAATACAAGAGTATCGCCAAATGCCAGGGATGTTCTAAAATTAAGAGTTGGCTCAAAAATTCGTGAACCACATCCAAAACACCTTTTGGACGTGACTCAAACTGAATTATACAAAAAAATTGTAGATGAAAAGGTGTTATCAATCAGCATAAGTCAAAGATCATTTGAAAAGTGTAAACCTTGGTATGTAAGGGTAAACAAGGAAAGAGTCACATGTTGTTGTAAAACTCATGTCCAATTTCGTTACCATTATGATTTATTTCGATCTATACGTGGTACCATGCATACTAAAGAAATGTTACAGGAATGTGGTATCCAAATTCCACCTCAAGTTATAAAGGAGTTCATCTCAAGTTTGTTTTGTAACCCACATAATGACCAATATTTTCTTTTCAATGCATGTGTTTGTGGTGTATGCAATATATGTGGCAATCTTGCATTATTAGATGAGTGTTTTCATGAAACTCCTACAACTGAATTCAGACAACAAATGATTGATGTGCAAAGATTTAAAACTGTTGAATATCCATTGAAGGATGGAAAGGTTGGAAGACGATGTGACCTAATAAATGAAAGCATTAGTGTTCACGCATTCATGAACGAATTCAAGTGTAAGATCATACCTAAATATGTGAAACACTCTCATAATGCTAGATGGCTTGATGAACAATTTCGCATGTGCAAGAATACATTCCCAGTGGGTATTTTACTTTTAGTAGTTGACTTTGCAGAGAACTATACTCTTGCACCACAAGATGAGATCCAATCTCAATATTATAATTCAGTACAAGTAGCCATTTTTGTTCATATTGTCTATAGGCATGCACCTGATAGTACAAAAGATGATAATTTTTTTTTGAGGGAGTACCACTTCTATATGAGTGATAATAAACTACACTCATCAGAGTTTGTGCAATACTGCATGGAGACATTTTACGACAATTTAAAGGAGAGACAAATTCAAATGACACAACATCTAATATGGTCAGATAATTGCACAGGTCAATTCAAGAATGCTAGAATGTTTTATTGGTTGAGTAGGACACATAAGAAAACCAATGTCGAACATATCTGGAGTTTTTTTGAAGCTGGACATGGGAAAGGAGAACATGATGGTGTTGGTGCATGTGTTAAGAGAGCCCTTGCAAGAGAACAACTCAAGTTTGAAGAAAAATCCAAATTTAAAAATGCATGTGAAATTGTTGAATGGTGTAGTACAAGTTTATCTACAGGATCAAATCAGAATTCTACAATCAAACGTTTCTTCTAGCTAGTAGAAGAGAATAATATCCTTTCAAGATATGAGTGTGATACAATAAATGGGTCAACAAAATGGCATTCATTTAGAAGTTCTGATTCTAACACTTGGACTATATGGACTAGGGAGCTAGCATTTTTTTGTCAATTTTGTGTTGCAGGTGAATGGGAACAATGGGAGAGTAAAGAATGGGTTGAAGAATGGAAACAAAGATCCTTAACACCTACTGAGACACAAGTTCCAGGCAATTCAACTAGTGAAGACCCAGATCATGCATTTGCATCAGAAGATTATGATCGTGTTTCAGATCTGATACAACCTGGTATTTATTTATTCAAATTTACATTTATAAGTGTAGGTTTTTTTACATACATGCATATGAAACTAATTATTTTTATAGGGCATGTGTATGCTGTTGTTGCACCTGAGGATAATGATGAGCAGACTGAGTACTGGCTTGCTAGATGTGTGGAACCTAAGAAAAAGTTGATATGTCATCAAGTAGATGATGATGGTTTTCAGTATCCAATTGGGTCTGTTGTGGTTGTTGGTACATGGCTACGAAAATACCTAACAAGAAGAAATGGGTTACCAGCGTTTGAGGACTACCAATCAGAAAAGAAAATTATGCAGTATTCTCATTTAGTGGTGGCAACGAATATCAAATTAGAAAGATACAAAGGGAGGCCCACCAATAAAGTCTTATGGACCCTTTCGATGGAAGAGCATGAGGCAATCATAGAAGCATTACAAAAAAGAGAGGATGCAGATGGTACACTAGGTTGAATCAGATTTAGAGACATGTGAGTGCTTTTTAATTATGTTGAAAGTTTATATAGTTAGTTCTATTAGACATTAGACATGTACAAGTTCAATATATTATTATGTCAAATTTGGAGTTAGTTCTAATTAATTTCTTGTTTGAATAGGTATCAACTACAACTTTACACATGTGTGACACTCATATGCGGATGGTACACTCTAATAAATCACATGTGTACATGTGTAAGTGTTTTTTAATTATGTCAAGTTTATAGTTAGTTAGATATTAGACATTAGACATGTACAAGTGATAGATCTTATTATGTCAAATTTATAGTTAGTTGTGCATTAAAGACAATTTTTCTAATTAATTTCTTATTTGAATAGGTATAAAGTGTACAACTTTACACACGTGTGACAGTCATATTCAGGAGCCCTAGAAGATGATACATTAAATTATTTCATTGAATGTTTATTTAATTTTTAATCATATTGTAATTGGGCTAAGAAGTGGGGTTTTCTTACTAGTTCTTTCCCTATGGAGCCCTTGAACTAGTTATATATATAAATAAAAATATCATTTATTGATGTACCATGTGTTATGATTCCTGTATACTTATTAATTTGTTCATTTTTTAATTCAAATTCTACAATTAATTTGATGTGACATATAACTTGAATAATTTGATGTGACATATTAATTAATGATATCCATTATCTAGTTATGTAGTTATGTAGTTATGTAGTTATCTTATTTTATCTCTACTTATCTGATTCACATTATATTTATTCACGTAGAGTATTTACATGCAATCCATCTTATTAAAAAAATCTTAGATCTAAAACAAATATTCTAATTTAATCTATGACATGTACATATATCGATCAACCAAAAAAAAACTAATCCACATAACATGTCACTCTAGTCCATATATAACATGTCCAAATAACTAGTCCAAATAAAACATGTCCATAAAACATACATCATTGGTCCAAATAAAACAAGTTCATATATAACAAGTCCATAAAACATGTGAATAGTCCAAATATAACAAGTCCATAAAACATGTGAATAGTCCAAATATAACAGGTCCATAAAACATGTGTTCATAGCCCATATAACATCTAGAAATAGTCCATATAACATCTGAATAGTCCATATAACATGAAAACACAAGTAACATCTAAGAGCCTGGATCGCCCATCTGATCTGCCATCCTCTTCACTCCACGTGAAGAGGACGGAGATGTATCATCATGCTGTACACCATCAAGTGACTGTAAACATAAATTATGAAGAGATAACATAAGAAGTGGGTTTAAACAAATAATTCACTTACAAACAAAATAAATATTGGATATACATATATCAAATAAATTACCGTGGAACCCTGCTGAGTAGTTTCCTCTGTGGGAGGAGGACCTGGAGTAAAAAACGTCGTTGTGGTAATGTCCTGTACAAAACAAATTGCAAATTTATTATAATAATATTCCCTAAAAATGACATGTGCATCATGATTCAA
The DNA here is from genome assembly GCA_027943335.1 of Chamaecyparis obtusa. Taxonomy (NCBI): domain Eukaryota; kingdom Viridiplantae; phylum Streptophyta; class Pinopsida; order Cupressales; family Cupressaceae; genus Chamaecyparis; species Chamaecyparis obtusa. Next base: position 21,713 of record BSBK01002919.1, read on the forward strand.
AAATATTAGAATTTAATATATTAATAACTATGACCTCAAAGGATGATGAGGCCTGCATCTGGTTGGGTCCTACACCATGACCACGTGAAACTATACTCAGTAATGGTTCTGAGGGTACATCAGCAGGGAATGATGTGGTGAAGGCCTACATAATTGTAAAAAATAGAAGTGAATTAGAATATACGCATAAATACGTGAGCATGTATAAATAGTTAAATTCAAATTAAAATGCAATATACATACAAGCGGTATATGGGGAGTGTCCTCTGTGACTGATGGCAGAGTACCCATCGAACTGCTGCCAGGGTGGTATGAAGTGTGACCCTACAATATATATTTTGAAAACAAACATTATTAAAGTAAAGTTTCAACAGTAAATATTTCTAGGGGTTGAATAGACATGATAAAAACACATACAGTGAAAGGTGCACCAACATCTGAAGCAGTCGAATGGACATGGTGACGGTCCATGGATGTCGTGGTCTCCTCTGCCCCCTGTCCGACAAAAACAACATATTTTGGTTGATATGGTTTGTGTGTCTGTACATATATATGTAGACAAAATATTTTATCACTATTATATAGATTACCTCTGCGCTAGATAAATCCGCTGCGTATAGAAGGTCAAGAAATGATGACAACTCGGCAGGTCGATCCTTTGTGTCATCATATCCTCCATGTGCACCCTCTGCATCATCAAATCCATCATTTGGCCCCTCACTCTGTGGACCAGTACATATGTCCCCGCAGCTGGTGCAAACATGTGCTATGCTCTGGGGTGCCCTAGCCATCTTGAACTGCTCAGCTAAATCACCCGAAAGGGCGCTCAATGAACCAAGAGCAGAGGTGACTGCTCGGTGGTGTACTGGCGCTGGAATCACAGGAGCTGGATAAGAAACAAGGGGCTCCTCATGTGGATGATTTCTGACTCTATCACTCAACTTCGCCCCAGGCCTGTCCTGAGGCATGCCTCTACCGACCCCCTGAAATGCTCTCATGTCAAAATAATTGGGTTTTTTACCCAATTCAAACTCAGCCCACAATTTTCTCAAAAAGTACATGGGGACCTCATGATTTGCATGTGGTGGATGGTCAAATACCATCCACCACCGCTCCCAAAAGTGCTGTGAAATCAACGGGTGCTTGCACCAGCGAATAGATATTCTTGTTTTTTTGGGGTTTATTTCTTCACCTATTTTCGGATTCTTAAACCACCGAGCAAAATCTGCTTTGGTGATTTTAAGATCCTTCACCTCTTTATAGGTGAGTCCATCAGCATAGAATGTTCTCATGGAATCTCTCCATGAGCGATAACTGTCCAACTCATCATCAAGGGACTGGACAGAAACTACTATGCCTTGCATAGTATCTGCAAGGCGTAGTAGATGTGCGGAGGGGTGGGGATCATGTCTAACCGTCTCAATGTCCCTAACAATAGAGGCGATATTACGCCTCATGTCCTCTCTAAGCTGCTCTGCGGTACGAGGAGGTGGTGGTGGTGGTGGTGGTGGTGGGGGCTGACCTCCTGAATGCTCATCCATCATGTGTAAACTGTACATATATAAAGTATTTGAACGTGTAAATGAAAAGTATTTAAACACATGAATAATCTAAACATATATCTCTCTATCTTCACATGTACACATTTATAAAGTATTTGAAAATGTAAATGAAAAGTATTTAAACACATGCATAATATATTAGGTCTTAAGGGTGATAGTAGGTCCTATTACGTCTTACGAGTACATACTCTAGCTCCTATTGGGTCTAAAGGGTACATAATAGGTCCTATTAGGTATTAAGGTTACATACTAGGTCTTAAGGGTCATATTAGGTCTTAAGGGTACATACTAAGTCTTAAGGGTCATATTAGGTTTTAAGGGTCCATACTAGGGTTTAAGGTTCATATTAGGTCTTATTAGGTCCTATTAGATACTATTAAGGGGTTATATTATGTATATATTAGGTCCTATAAAGAGAGTTTACTTTGTAAATGTTTATTTCTTTTCAATAAGGTTATATTTTATATTGATTTAGTTGGTTTGTTAATATAATATTCTAAACTTGCTACGGTGTCTTTGTTTAAAGATATATAATGTATTCCTTTATTGGTCAATTTGAAAATAATTACTTTTTAGTACATTGAACATGACGAGAGAGGAGACAGAGAGAAGAAAGTTCAAGGGAGAGAGATGAGATAGCGGAGAGAGGAGAGACCTGAGAGAGGACGTGAGGAGAGAGGAGAGAGAGAGAGATCAGAGAGAGGAGCGAGCAGGTGAGGAGAGAGAGAGAGTTCAAGGGAGAGAGATGAGAGAAAGAGAGAGGAGAGAGAGAGAAGAGAGTTAAACAAAGAGAGATAAGAGAAAGAGAGAGGAGAGAGAACACGATCAGAGAGGAGAGAACATTAGGTTTTCGTTTACAATTGTCTACATTTTAGGTTTTCGTAAATACAATTTTATACATTCTAAGTTTTCATTTTCAGTTTTTAACAAATACATGATTTCTAAACAAATTGAAAAGTAAATTAAAACATAAATAAATGAAAAACTATAAACATAAATTCATTTTTAAAATAAATTCGTATAATGCTATTTAAAAACAAAAATTAACTTTTTATATGTTTTAGGTTTTCGTTTACAATTTTAAATATGTTTTCAGTTTTCTACGTTTTAGGTTTTCGTTTTCAGTTTCGTTTTAGGTTTTGTTTTCAATTTCATTTTAGGTTTTCATTTTTTATTTCATTTTAAGTTTTTATTTTTTGTTTTCATTTTCGGTTTCATTTTAAGTTTTTCGTTTTCAGTTTTCTACGTTTTAGGTTTTCATTTTCAATTTCGTTTTAGGTTTTCGTTTTCAGTTTCATTTTAAGTTTTTGTTTTCAGTTTCATTTTTAGTTTTTGTTTTCAGTTTTCTACGTTTTAGGTTTTCTTTTTCAGTTTTCATTTTCGGTTTTCCACGTTTTAAGTTTTCATTTTCGGTTTTCCACGTTTTAGGTTTTCATTTTCAATTTTCTCCATTTTAAGTTTTTGTTTTCAGTTTTCTACTATTCAGGTTTTTGTTTTCTACTTTCTTATGTTTTAGGTTAAATTGTTTTCAATTGCACATTATTTCTAAACAAATCGAATAACAAATAAAAACATACATTTCATAATCTAAGAAAATACATTCATTTTTAAAACGCAATCTTAAATAGCTATTTAAAACAAAAATTTAATGTTTTACTACTGAAAATGAACACGAAAAATAAAATAAAACAAGTCAAAATGATAAATACGTACCTGGAACTCGAAAAAATATATTTGTGGGGTCGGGAGGCGTCTAAGAATCGGGTAGGCAATGTTGAAAAATCGTAGATCCCGTTCTCCTGTCACTAGAAAATGACAGGAAACGTTGTCAAAAAAAAACAAAAAAACTTTTAAAAAACGGGTGCCCGTTTTTTGTCAAATCGGGTGCCCGTTTTGGCTCGGTTGACCGAACCGAAACGGGTGCCCGTTTTATTCAAGATTGGAGTGCTGAACCAAGACGGGCAACCGATTTGGAAAGAAACGGGTGCCCGTTTCTAGCGGTGCATTTTTCCAAGTTGCGGACTTCCGCGGAATTGGCACCCAACTTTTTGCACGTACCCATTTTACAGTATGTTAATTGTAAATTATCATGTTAATTCTCTCTCTCTCTCTCTCTCTCTCTCTCTCTCTCTCTCTCTCTTTCTCCTCTTAAGTTTTGAATATTTAATTCATTCAAGTTGTAAGGTAAAATATATTTTACAGTATGTTAATTGTAAATTATCATGTTTTTATTTGTACGCAGATTGACAATATGGATGATTTTCACATTGATGAGCTTATAGGTCAGCATGCACCACCACCTCCTCCTCCACCTCCCCCTCCACCCCCCCTCCACCTCCACCTAGAGAGCTCAGAGATAATATTAGGAGAAATGTAGAGGACATCTTGAGAGACATAAACATTATTAGGCATGATCCATATCCGTTTGTCCAGCTACTACGCCTTGCAAATAGCATGCAAGGCGTAGTAGATTCCATACATACATTAGACTACGAGATTGATAGTTTTGAGTCGTGGAGGGAGTCTATGCATGTATATTATGTTGATGGCCTCTCTTATAAAGAGTTTAATAAGTTAAAAATTACAAAAAATGATTTGGCACGCTATTTTTTGAACCCTACAACGGGTGAGCAGATAGTTGGCAAGAAGCCACACATTTCCATTAGATGGTGTAGACACCATGGGATAGCAAAGCATTTTTGGGAGTGGTGGTGGATGGTATTTGACCATCCACTACACGCTAATCATGAGGTCCCACTTTATTTTTTGACAAAATTATGGGCTGAGTTTGAATTGGGTAAGAAACCCAATTATTTTGACATGAGAGCATTTCAGGGGGTTGGCCGGGGCATGCCACAAGATAGGCCAGGGGCCAAATTGAGTGATAGAACTAGAAATCATGTGCGCAATGAGCCCCTTGTTCCTCTTCCAACTCCTGTACTTCCTGCACCTATCTATCATCGAGCAGTGCAATAATCTCTTGGTTCTTTGAGTGCCCTTACGGGCAATTTGTTACAGCACATGACCCAGGTGAGGACTGCCCCCAGCATAGCACATGTTTGCACAAGTTGTGGGGGTATATGTACGGGTCCCCAGTTTGATCCTGATGCTGCCCATGCTACCCATGGTGGATATGGTGATGATGCTGGTGGTGCACATGGTGGATATGTCGATGATGATGATGGCGCACATGGTGATGCCGGAGATGGTATCTCATCATATGTTGATTTCCTCAATGCAAATGATGATCATCCTGCACAGGTAAATTTAATTATAATTTAAATAGAGCGTAATATTAAATTTCTTATTTATACAATTATGAGCCATAACATGTGGATTTTTTGGTGAACAAAGGAGGGTTGACCCTCCAACATTCATTAGCCGTCATCATATGACATTGACACCTCGACATCTCGGTGCTCCATTCACGGTATGCACTTTGATCTTGATACATTTAAACTTTAAACAAAATAAACTTTAATTGATAATGTGTTTGACATATTTTTGTGATTTTGTAGGGTCTCTCATGTATGACTGAGATTGGTAGTCCTTCATTCTCTGCCCCACCAGTCACCGAGAGTCAGCCGCATATACCTGTAGTATGTTTTTCATTTATTAATTTTAAGTATTTGTATCTTACTAATTTATGTACAACTTTGATTCATAGTTATTTTTTTGTAATTGTAGGCTTTTGGATTGTCTCATGTTGTACAATCCCATTTACGTCCTCACTCATCGGTGACATTAGCTACGTGTCACACACAAGTAATGTACACATGTTTTTATTCCATATTTATATATTTAATCAAGTTATATATACTTTATAATTTATGTATATATGTACTATAAGTTTGATTCATGCTTTATATATGTTGCTCAGGTCGACACCACCATGAGTCTTGGCATGGCTACAAGATTAAGCCAAATGCATCCATCGACACTATCCTTTGAGGTGATGATTAATTTAAGTAATTTTTCAATGTCTTGTGTGTATCTAGATCTTTTTCAATGTCCTGTGTGTATCTAGATCTTAGATGATTAATTTAAATAATTTTTAATTTGTACTTTAAATTTTTTTACAGGACTTGGCTTCATCCACTTTTCATGTAGTTGAGGATGAGGGTGCTCGAGACCAGACAGAGCAGGATCAGGGTGCTCAGGACCAGACAGAGTAGGATGAGGGTACTCAGGACCAAACAAAGCATGTTGATGCATCGCAGTCCTCTTCACGTGGAGTGAAGAGGACTGTAGATCAGCTAGATGAGTAGAGTTAGATTATGATTCAACTATTTGGACTATTTGGACTTGTTTTATGATAACTATTTGGACTTGTTCATTTTATTTATGATGACTATTTGAACTTGTTTTATGATGACTATTTGGACTTGTTCATATTATTTTTGATGACTATTTGGACTTGTTTTATGATGACTATTTAGGCTTGTTTAGACTTGTTCATATGATTTTTACTTGTTGTTAGAGTAGGACTTGCATTATATACTAGTTTACTTGTTATCATATATTGTACTTGGACTTGTTTTTAGAGTAGGACTTTGTTTTGTGATTGTATGTATATATCATGAGTTGATATGATGGACATTATGATACATGTAAATTATTTCAGGACTTGTTATGTTATTTATCTTAGTCATGAGTTTTATGTAATTTATCAATTTATCTTAATCAAGACTTGTTATGTAATTTATCAATTTATCATTAAAAAAACATCTATCTAACAATGAGATCTATTAATTCATGTGTAATTGATCTAAGTATAATATCTAGATACGTGTTACAAGTAATATGAACACTTTGATTAACTATAAACAAAATCATCTAGATCTAACAATGACATCTATTAATACATGTAAAATTGACAAGAACAATATGGATACATTACAAACTTAATAACTATTAAACAATGAGATCTATTAAGTGAACATAATCTGACCAATGTGCATAGTTTAATATTTGTAACAACAAAATTAGGTGAATACAAAGTTATACATGAATTTAACTTAAATACTTAAAACAAAATTCGATTTATAAAAGTGAGTTCATGTGATCTTAAATTATTAACCCAAAAGTGTACGAATACAAGACTGAATTGTACTACATAAATAGTTCATGTCTATGTTCTTCCAGACATCCTGCATCATAAAAATAAACATGTTGAAATGTTAGAATTTATAAATGTTCATTTAAAGTTAATTTTAATTTTAATTTCAAATCTATATCTCTAAATTATAAATTATGACACTTCAAAGAAGACATGTAGAAAACATATACAAATATGACAATTGAACAAAAACATACATGTATAAATTTGATTCAACCTAATGTACCATCAACATACTCTCTTTTCTGCAATGCAGATCTATGTTCTTCCTGACATCCTGCATCATAAAAATAAACATGTTGAAATGTTAGAATTTGTGTACTCGAGTTCATTTAAAGTTAATATGACAATTGAACAAAAACTTACATGTATAAATTTGATTCAACATAATGTACCATCAACATCCTCTCTTTTCTACAATGCATCTAGATGTTCTTCCCAACATGGACTGCATCATAAAAATAAACATGTTGAAATGTTAGAATTTATGTACTCAAGTTTATTTAAAGTTAATAAGACAATTGAATAAAAACTTACATGTATAAATTTGATTCAACCTAATGTACCATCAACATCCTCTCTTTTCTGTAATGTGTCTGTGATTGCCTCATGCTCTTCCATTGAAAGTGTCCATAAAATTTTATTAGCAGGTCTCCCTTTGTATCTTTCCAATTTGATATTTGTTGCCACTACCAAATGGGTATAGTGTATAATCTTCTTTTCTGATTGGTAGTCTTCAAAAGCTGGTAAACCATTCCTTCTTGTTAGGTATTTGCATAGCCATGTACCAACTACCACAATAGACCCAATTGAATACTGAAAATTATCATCATCTACTTGATGACATATCAACTTTTTCTTGGGCTCTACACATCGAGCTAACCAATACTCTGTCTGCTCTTCATTATCCTCAAGTGCAACAACAACATACACATGTCTTGCAAAACTAAATTAAGTACATGTGCACTGTAAATAAAACTTGTTTAAATTAAAGGTTTATAATTCAAATATATATATAAAATCATAAATTATATGACATACACATGTAACTAATATATAATTTAAAGTTTTACAATAAATTGTATTAAATTACTAGGTTGTATGAGATCTAAAACACGATCATAATCTTCTGATGCAAAGGCATGATCCAGGTCTTCATTTATTATAACATCTTCATCTTGTCTCTCACTAGGTGTTAATGATTTTTGTTGCCATTCTTCAACCCGTTCTGTATTTTCGCATTCTTCCCATTCACCTGCAACACAAAATTGACAAAAACATGCAAGCTCCCTAGTCCATATAGTCCAAGTGTTAGAATTAGAACTCCTAAATGAATGCCATTTAGTCGATCCACTGATTGTATTACTATCATATCTTGAAAAGATATTCTTCTTTTCAACTAGCCAAAAAAAATGTCTGATTGTAGAGTTCTGACTTGATCCTATAGACAAATTTGTTTTACACCATTCAACAATTGCACATGCATCTTTAAATTTTGATTTTTCCTCCAATTTGAGTTGCTCTCTACAAAGGGCTCTCTTAACACATGCACCAGCACCATCATGTTCTCCCTTCCCATGTCCAGCCTCAAAAAAACTCCAGATATGTTGGATATTTATTTTCTTGTGCATCCTACTCAACCAATAAAATATTCTAGCATTCTTGAATTGTCCTGTGCAATTATCTAGCCATATTAGATGTTGTGTTATATGAATTTCTCTCTCCCTTAACTTTTCATAAAAGGTATTAAAGCAATATTGGACAAACTCCGATGAGTGTAACTTATTATCACTCATATAGAAATGGTACTCTCTCAATATTTTCCGATCCTTTTCTGTACTATCAGGTGCATGTCTATGGACAATATAAAAAAAAATTGTTACTTGCACTGAATTATAATATTGTGGTTGGATCTCATCTTGTGGTGCAAGTGTGTAGTTCTCTGCAAAGTCAACAACTAACAGTATACTACCAATTGGAAATGTATTCTTGCATATGCGAAAGTGTCCATCAAGCCATCTAGAATTGTGAGAGTGTTTCACATATTTAGGTATGATCTTACTCTTGAATTCATTCATAAAAGCATTAACACTAAGTTTTTCAGTTATTAGGTCACACCGTTTTCCAACTTTTCCATCCTTCAATGGATACTCAACAGTTTTAAATCTTTGTACATCAACTAATTGTTGTCCAAAATCAAATGAAATATTTTCAAGCAAACATTCATCTAATAATGTAAGATTGCCACATACATCACATACACCAGAAACACATGCATTCAAAAGATAAAATTGCTCATTAGGTGGGTTACAAAACAAATTTGATATAAACTCCTTTATAGTTTCAGTTGGTATATTTATACCACATTCCTGCAACATTTCATTAGTATGCATAGTAGAACGTATAGATCGAAAAATATCATAATGATAACGAAATTGAACATGAGTTTTGCAACAACAGGTGATTCTTTCTTTGTTAATCCTTACATACCATGGTTTACATTTTTCAAAAGATCTTTGACTAATACTAATAGTTAACACCTTATCATCCATAATTTTTTTATACAATTCTGTTTGAGTCATATCTAAAAGGTGTTTTGGATGTGGATCACGAACTTTTGAACCGACTCTTAATTTAAGAACATCTCTGGCATTAGGGGATACTCTTGTATTATGGTGCCAAAATTTTTTAATCAAAGTTTTGACTTCACCAGTAAGTTTCATGTCAGACCTTGAGAGTCTGCCACTGAAGGTCCATAAATGGTTTGCCGGATCACTTTCAAAGTTAACTCTTCTCTTTACAACTCTTGCTAAAGTTTTGCGATTAGTATTAAGATATCCACTTATGTTTGAAATCATTCTTTTATCAGTAGTAGTTTTGTTTACTAAAGCTGTTGTTATTGCTCGCCGTGCCGCATTACTATCTTTAGAATGACTTTTCTTTCCAATTGTGTCAAAGGCACTAGCAACAGTTGATACAACTTGTTTTAGAGACTCATCCTTCTTCTTAGTTTTCACATAAATGCCTAACCTCTTCATCACTTTTCGCATTTTAGACATTTTAATTAATTGTAACATTAATTGACATTGAAACCCAAATTTCTTATTATAAAAAAATTATCTAAACAATCTGCTCGCATGTGTCCTAATCTGTCTCGATGAAACCAAACCACGTAGATTGTCTAACACATCAAATTTTAATTGAAATTGTTCATTTATTTCATTATCATTCAAATGAGTTTCTTTCTCAATTGGTGTTTCTATGTCTACATTTACATTGTTGATTTCAATTTGAATTGGTGTTTGATTTTTAGTTTTAATTGGGGTTTGACTTTCAGTTCCTTTATCATTATGATTAACATTACTAATTTCTAAAATTTCACGTGCAATTAAACTTGTTAATCTATTTTCAGGAATAAAATTTAAATCATTTCTATTGTAACCCACTTCTAGCAAATCATGAACATCTTTATCAGAATAAGTTGTAACAATTGGATGCAAAGACATACCTGTATCCAATACTAGATTAGAAGATGCACTTGATTTTGCTTCTTCAACCTCTACATCCATTATGGTGTCTTCATTGTCCTCCTCTTTTGAAATAATTGTTGAACTCGATGCTCTAACATTATTCGGGTTTCAAAGTCTTTCTCTTCTTTCTCGTTGTCATTTTGCCTCCTCTCTATTTTCTGCAATCTCCTCAGGTGTTAGATTCTTCTTTAACCTCTTTCTACGTTGATTTGATCCCATTTTTGCACCAAAATTTGAATTGAAACAATCTTTTATGAATGTCAGATTCAAAATAAGACAAATAAAAGGAATGTTGGCAGAAATATTCTCTTTGTCTAGTGCGAATCGATAGAAAACAAAATGAAAAGTCGCAATCATTAGATTAGGCCCACAGTCTATTTTTTTTTTTATTGCAACGACTCTTTAAGAAACGGGCGCCCGTTTTTTGATACTAAAAATGGGCGCCCATTTTAGATTTACAAAACGGGCGCCCGTTATTTGAATTTAAATAATAGGCGCTCGATTTGTAAATCTATGGGTGTGAACCTTACCTCTTGGCTTGGGTTTTGGTTCGGGACAGGCTTGGTCCCACCAAGCCTGTGCTTGACCCTGCAAAAAAATGGCTAAGGCATTACAGAGTAAAATTTTTGCCTTGCCATAATTTTTAGGACAACTTCCCGAATGAATTTTTTGATAAAATGAAAACCCATTTTAGCTCTTATTGTGCAGATTATAAAAATATAAATTTTATAGTGATATGATGAATTTTAATATTTATACAATATTTATTAAGCCAACGTGGTATCTAAACTTGAATTACCAAGGTTAACTAAAACTTTAATAACTTTTTTAATTTTTAATTTTTTGAAAAATGAGTTATATGTAATCAAACTAGATATAATTATTTTCAATTAATTTTTTTTTTTTTTGAAAAAAAGTGAAGTTATCATCAAATTATGGTGTCCGTACACCAGAGGTTTAAAAAATATACTTTATAGTCAATTAGAAATTAATAAAAAAAAATATTCAGTAAAAAAATAAGATAAAATATTCTCATCAATCTTTAGTGTTTTAGGTACCTTTTCCCAAAAGGATTCTGAAAAATACATTCATTTACTTCAAAAAAGGGTGTCCGTACATGCGTGAGGCGTGGTCCTGAAATAGGCATTTTGAAAAAGTGGTTTTTAGGTCCATGCATACTAAAATTCAATTTATACCATGTGGGTATTGAAATAAATTACATATTTGAAAATTAGATTTCGAGCACTAAATTTTATATTAATGAAAATTTTCAAGATTCAATCTTTAAGTGCTTCAAATTTGGACATCAATTGACAAATTTTTTGAAAAACAGAGAAAACACTTCCACTTTTTGGCCAAAAGTGGGACCCAACTTCTTGCAGCCACCCATTTGTGTACTAAGATAACAATACTTGGTTAAGTGGGCATCTTATTTTATTAAGTGAGCATATTATTTTTTAAGTGACACACATATGATAGATAGCTATGATATTTTATTTGAGACAAAAAGTTATCTATTTCACTTGATAATGCCATTTTAACATACCATTTATAGGAGAACTGCAAATTAGAGCAAAAATTTGGCATAAGAATTGGAATAATAATGGAGAGGGAGAGAGAGGGAGGAGGAGGAGAGTGTTAAAGCAGGAAAAAAATATTTGAATTCCTGCCAGGAGGGGATGCAGGATGATCTTGGTTAGGAGGTAGAATCGGTTCATGTACCAGGATCTACGGAGGTCACAGAGAAAACTGCGGAAGAAAAGATGGTCCCCATGCCATCTGATGGGGACAAAGCCGGTGGGTCTAGTCTGGCCCATCTGGGTAAGGACAGTGGTCCTATCTTGGGTCAAGAGGAAGAAAAAGGGGAAAACGATGGCCTTTTTGAGAAAAATATTGGGTCTTCAAAAAAGCCAGAAGAACCATCACATGGGGGGAACTCGTTTCAAGGTAAGGGCAAATGGAGTTGTCTTTTTGGGGTTAAACCGACAAGAAAATCTTCCTTCCTAAAAATTGATATAGCTTCAGATCTTGAGAAAGGTGTGATAGGATTGAATATTCCTGATCAAATAATCGATCATACTGTTTCAAGAATGGCTTCAACTTTGATAGGAAAGTTTTCGGGGCCTAGACCGAACATAGATCTGGTGAGGTCTTTCACGCTCCAAAAATGGAATCTCAAAGGATAGGTGGATGTAGTAGCAATGCCGAAAGGTTTCTTCTCCTTTTTATTCTCCAATGGGGAGGATCTTTCAAAAGTTTTAACGGAAGGTCCTTGGATGTGGGGAAAATCTTCCTTATCCTTGCAGAAGTGGACAACTAATCTGGATTACAATGAAATTTTTTTTGTCTCCACTCCTGTTTGGGTTAGACTTCTGGGTCTCCCTCTGGAGTAATGGCATGAGGATATATTGGTGGTGATGGCTAAACCTTTTGGAGAACTATTGACAATAGATCTGATGACTGTAGCATGATCTAGACAAGTGTATGCGAGAATTTGTGTCAATATTTAGCATGATACTGAACTACCCCAAGTCATTTGTCTCAGATCGAAAGTTGGAAAATGGACCCAAGAAATAGAATATGAATCTTCCCCTTTTGTGTGTCTTACTTGCAGAAAAGCAGGTCATTGGGCAAAACTTTGTCCCCCGAAGAAAGAATTAGAGAAGAAAGGCCAAGAGACTAGAACAACTAAGAAGTGGGAATGGAGGAAGAAAATAGGAGAACCACATAATCTCCCAAAGAATAAGAAAGAAAACCAAAGCTTGGAAGAGAAGTAGACGGTCAAACCAAATGAATCAAATGAGGCAGAAGGGCCTAAGGACGGAGATGGCTCTGCTGAGGAAAATAGAATGCTAGAAGGGGATTCTTTGGTTACCTCTTCTATGGAAAATCATGAAAATACGTCCCAGACTAAACATCTAATGGGTTCAAGGGTTGAGGATAGCCTATTTATATCAGAAGAGAGGATGTGTTATCAAAGTACGCAAATGGTCTCTGAAACTCAGTTTGTCTTAGAACAAATTAGTAGTGAAGCATCAAATGGGAACTTGATAGAGCATGATGCTAATGTTGAAAGAGCCAAAGATTAGAAGGAGGACTGTAAAATAGTGGAAACAGAGAACAAAAGCCCTTGGATTATTGTTAAAAAGAAGAACAATAGGTCTCCAGTTGGAGCGGGCTCTGGATCTCAACCTAAAAATTTGAAGGATCTGACCCCTACGTCAGGAGCATCTAAAGCTAAAGCAACACATGGAGGCTCGACTTCTAAATCAAATAAAAAAGGGGGCCTACTCAAATTAGGAGGAGTTATGATGAGAGGTCAACAACAAAAGGCAGACACAAGCACACCTAAAAGAGAAAGGGGTAGAGCGTCCGAGAAGGATCAAAGAGAACAAGAAGCTAAATAGAATATTGCGGATGGTAGACAACGTACCATCGACTAGGTCTGTCCTCTAAATTTTTAATGAAATTTTTATCTTGGAACATAAGAGGTCTTAATAGTCCTCATAAACATGATGTGATTAGGAATCTAGTTAGAGATTCTAAGCCTGATATTCTGCTTTTACAAGAAACTAAAATGGTGAAAGATAAGATAGTTAAATTAAATCTGCTGAAGAATGGAGACAAGTTGAGTAGTGATGTTGTTGGGGCTTTTGGTGGTTTGGCCATTTTCTAGAACTCTATAAGCTTTTCTTGCGTCCTATTGAAAGAAGATACAAATTTCCTTGCTGTTAAAGTTAGCAGTATCAAGGATAACTTTAACTAGACCCTGATTAATGTGTATGCCCCTAATACTAAATCTGGTCACTTTCACCTCTGGAAAAGGATTCAAGATTTTAGAAAGGATTTCCCAGATGATAACTGGTTGATGATGGGAGACTTTAACACTCCCCTGAGAGATACTGATAAGAAAGGAGGGAACAATACCCAAGTGGACAGTAGAGTTGAGTTTATGGAATTTATATCTAATCAAGGATTATTGGATATAGACCTGGAAGGAATTGATTTCACTTGGACCAATAGGAGAGTTGGTGTGGACCTCATTCAGGTCAAGCTTGACAAAGCCCTTATTTCCCCTGGGTGGCTTGCTAAGTTCTCTTGCTCTCTTTCTGCTCTTAATCGAATAGGATCGGATTATTTTCCTATTTCCTTTATTGCTAATACCTTCAAAGGTAAAGGCAATTCTCCTTTTAGATTGGAGAAAATGTGGCTGAATCACCCTGATTTCAAAAAAAAAATTGAGGAGTGGTGGAGTATTAAAGTGGAAGGAAAGGCTATGTTCCAGGTGGCAAAAAAAAATGGCAAACATCAAGTCTAAAGTTAGACATTGGAATAGGGATGTCTTTGGCGATATATTCCAAATCAAAAGCAAAATTCAAATTGATTTGAAAGAGATCCAAGATAAAATATAGAGCACAGGATTGACAAAAGAAACTAGAAAAGAAGAGAATATTATCCTGGTGGAGTACCACAATATTATTACTAAAGAAGAAACTTTTTGGAGATAGAGATCTAGGTCTCTTTGGCTAAAAGCAGGTGATAGAAATCCAAGATTTTTCCATCTTACAGCTATGAAACACAAAGCTATGAATAGAATCAATTCTCTGATCACCCAAAGGGGCACTCTTAATAAAGAGGAAGAGATAAGGAAAGACATGATGGGCCACTTTGCTTCGATCCTAACCAAAGAACTAGACCTTAACCTAGATGATCAGAACAACTTACTGAATTCCATTCCTTCGCTGCTGGTGGACGAGGATAATCTATTTCTTAAATCTATTCCTTCAAAGGAGGAAATAACTAAAGCTATCCAGTCTTTTGAAGGAGAAAAGTCCCCTGGGCTAGATGGGTTTCAAATGTTTTTCTTTCAACACTTCTAGGATATTATAGGGGATGATATTTGTGGTGCAGTGAAAGAATTCTATGGCTCTAAATCCTTGCTTAAAGAGCTCAACTCTACCTTTATAGCTCTGATACCAAAGAAACCGGGAGCTAACAAAACTGATAGCTTAAGACCTATTAGTCTTTGTAATTTGCTGTACAAGATCATATCTAAAGTTTTGACTTTGAGAATTCTTAAGATTCTCCCCTGCCTCATTTATCCTCAACAAAATGGTTTTGTGCTGGGAAGACAAATTTTGGACTTGATCATGGTTGTTCATGAGAATATCCATTCGCTAGAGAAATTGAAAAAGCAGGGGTTCCTGATGAAACTTGACCTATCAAAAGCTTTTGATAGGCTCGATTAGGAGTTTCTTATGAAAATTCTTCAGGCTTTTGGTTTTGATGAGGGAGTGATTAAAATCATTATGCAACTTGTCACGACTGTCTCTTCCTCAGTGATTGTGAATGGGGGATCCTCTCCTTTCTTCAAACCGTCCAGAGGGCTACGTCAAGGCGATCCTATATCTCCAATTCTGTTTGCTATAATGGCAGAATGTTTGGGGAGATCTCTTTCTCGTCAGGTTTCTCAAGGTCTGATCATGGGCCTGCATCCGAATTTTAGAGGGATTGTCTGCTCGCATGAACAATTTGTTGATGACACGATCCTAATGGGAGAATCTTCTGTGAAGGAAGCAAGAAATATGAAAAAAGATCTTAATGTGTATGCTAATGCTACAGGTCAAATCATAAACTGGGAGAAGAGTGCTCTATTTTTCTTCAATACCCCTATTTCTAGAATGAATAAAATTTCTCCTATCCTTGGATGCAAGATAGGAAGCCTCTCGACTTCTTATCTTGGCTTGCCTCTATGCTTGAAACCAGAGGCTAATTTCTGGAATGAAATTCTTGACAGATTTCAGATGAAATTGGCGGGTTGGAAAGGGGCGATTCTCAGTCAAGTTGGGAAAGTTCAATTGCTGAAATCTACTCTACAAAATCTACTGGTCTATGCTCTAAGCTTATTCAGGATTCCTCAAAAATTTGCTGACTTAATTGAGAAGATCCATAAAAGGTTCCTTTGGCCAGGAGTGGAAGAGAAAAAGAGACTTAGTCTTGTGGCCTGGGAGTAGATTTGTAGGCCCAAAAGGATGGGGGGTCTGGGAATAAGGAGTATCAATTACTCTAATAAAGCTCTCTTAGCAAAGCAATGCTGGAGAATATTTGAAGAGGAGAAAGAATGGAACTTGATAATGAAAAGGAAATACCATCTAAATAATCTTAAAGGAATTCTCCAATCTCAAATTGACATGCAGGGTTCTTTTGTTTGGAATAGTATTAGTAAAGGTAAGAATCTCATTTGCAAAGGTGCTACTTGGATGCTGGGAAATGGGAGGAAAATTCATTTTTGGAATGATAAATGGATGCCAAAGAAGCCCCTAATAGAGAATGAAGATTGGGGGAATGCTATACAAGATTGTAAAAACACAATAGGAGAACTGGTTTATGATTACTGGAAAAATGAAGAGTGGATAGACCTGGGACAGAAGGATATCAGATTTAGAGAACTAAAAAAACAACTAAACAACTGGTTTATAAGAGAAAATGAAGAAGACAAAATTATCTAGGGCCCAGCGACATCTGGAAAGTTCTTTGTAGCTTTCGCTTCAAAGCTTCTCCTCCCTAATGAGGCTCTGCCTTTGTGGGCACAGGTATGGGTTAAGGACCTTACTCCTAAAATTAACATATTTTTTTGGCTGCTTGTACAGAATAAAATCCTCACACAGGACAACCTTTTGAGAAGAGGATTCCAAATCCCTAATAGATGTGCCCCGTGTTGTCAAGATGCTGAGGATTGTAACCACCTAATGATCCATTATGCTTTCACTAGAGAGGTGTGGGACTCCACTATGTCTTCCCTTGATTTCAGTTGGGTGAAACCTAACTCTATCCAAGAGTTTTTTCAGCAGTGGCAGAGTCCTTTTAATGACCACAATGCTAGGATTATCTAGAAATTTTTCCTCCCCCACTTCACCTGGCTTATCTGGAAGGAGAGGAACAATAGAATATTTAGAGAGAAAAAGACTCCTCCCTCAGTGGTTGCGAATTCTGTTGCTAGAAGTATTATGGAAAACTTCATAAGTTTGGGAAGGAAAGACAATTGTCTTTGGGACCCTCATTTTGAGAAGAACAATAAGATCTCGCGGGAAAGTTTAAAGAAGAGCCAGCCCCAGAATCCTAGGGAAAATGTCATATGGACTGCTCCTCCTAAAGGATGGGCTAAAGGGAACTTTGATGGCTTGGTGAAAGGTAATCCTGGAAGGGATGGAGGTGGAGGGATTATAAGAGATAATGCTGGAAACTGCTTAGGAGCGATTGCTGTTCCTCTTGGAATTCAAACTAGCCACATGGCAGAGGCAGAGGCAGCTCTTTATTTGGTTATAATGGTGAAAGATTTAGGTTGCACAAAATTATGGCTGGAAGGGGACTCTCTAAATATAATTAATGCCATAAAAGGGAACTCTGTCAGTTCGTGGACGATAGAACACACTATCAAAAAAATTAAACATTTAATGAGCTCCTTTGAGGAATGCCATGTCACTCACGTTTATTGTGAAGGAAATAAATCGGCGAACAGGTTGGCTAACGAAGGTACTTTGTTTGACGTCATCCAAAAGTGGAGAGGGGAAGCGAATCTCAAGAGTGAGATATCCAGTCTAATCAAGTATGACAGAATTAATCACAATGAAGGATACATCACTTAAGTTAATGATGAATAGGATGAATCATTTACCGAGGTGGCTTGCATGTAAGCTGAAGTGTGGGAGTATTACTCTGCAGACAATAAGGCATAGACAAAGGGTTAATCTTGATAACAAAAAAATCATTGTGAACCTGAGAAGTAAGGAGGAGAAGTCTGGAAAGAAGCTGAACTAGTCCATGAAAAACAAGAAAATTATGGGAGGTGGTCTGAAGAGGGAAGAGCCCTTTGACTGCGATAAATGGAGACAGGACAGAGATGTGTGGAAGAAGCTGAAAAAAGGGGGGTTGACTCAGTATATGAAGAAGCTTCATGGTCACAACAAAAGAATCACGACATTATTTGCGGAGGGTTGGAACAATGGTAAGGTGTTTCTTTGGGGCAAGTCGTTCAAGCTTTCTATTTCTAGCATAGCAAAAATTACTGGTTTACCTGTTGATGGTACCCATTTTCATAGAGGCAATAATAAGCTAGGAACTGAAGCCTTTGCTATTTTTCCCAAAACTGCTGATGAGAAAGCCCTAATGACTAAGGGGGAGGGGGGCTATGTGGACATTTCTAACATTGACAAATTCTAGGCTAAAATTCTGAAGGCCATGATTGAATACTTTACTCTGGATGGGCGGTATTCAAAAATTTATAATTTTCATTTTGTGTTTGCTAACCACTTCAGGCACACAAGGGGGATCTCTTTTCTTTTTTACCTGTTAAGCTCTCTGAATAGCAGCATTACAGGGCACAGAAAGAAGGCTTCTAATTCAGTGCTGCATGAAGGCTTGATTCTCCTCATCTCTAAGCACATTAGGGATAACATTCCAGACCCTATCCCTAAAAAAATCAAGGAGAAAAGGAAGGTGAAGATTAAGGAGGAGAAGGAACCTGAGACTAGCAAGAAAAGAAAGATAAAAAAAGGAAAGTTTTCTGCTACCTCTGAAGATAAGGACACAACTGTGAAGGAGTCTGTGCTCAATCCTAGTTTGCATGGGAAGGGTGTTCTGGTGGAAGACAGTGAGAAGGAGATTGAAGAGGAAGAGAAAAGCAATGAGAAAGAGGAAGATTTTGGAAGCTATCAAGAAGAGGAAATGCACGAGTGGCTGGAGGAGGGGAATGAAGACAAGGAGGAGACCAGCAATGATGGAGGAGAAGACAAGGAGGAAGCGGAAGAGGAAGAAGAAGGAACCCATGGTGACTCTTCCAAAGAAAAATCAAAAGATACCCCTGTTATTTTGGAAGGTGCTGAGAAAGAGAAGGTTGGAACTCACACTGTGGAGGAGGTAATTTCTAATTAGAACGACCCTCTGGAGAATAAAATAAATGAAGCCAGGCCTGAGATGAGGAAGGTAAATCCAGAGAGGAGGTTAATAAAGAGGATAGTGTTTCTTCGGAGGGTTTTACTGGTGGCCATGAAAAAGAAGGAAAGGAGACTGGTTTCTATCCTTCTGCTAGTGACAACGGAGAGGAGAACTCTACTAGAGGGGAGTATGGAAAGGATGAGATGGCAATGCTGGAGAAAGCCAATATCAAAGAGGTTTCTGGTACCCTCCAGAAGGATGACTGTATGCTTGAGGAGCAGAAGAACATAGAGGAGAACCAGGAGGAGAACATGGACTAGAAGAAGGAAATGCAGGAAATGGAGATCCATATTCAGGGTATGGAAAAAACTATGAATAACATGAAGATCAAGATGGGAAAAATGGAAAATGAGCTTTTGGATAAGGTTAAAAATAAAAAGTTTATAGAGGATGGTACTGCTGAGTTGAAAAAGAAAGTTAAAGAAAAGATGAAAAATTTAGAGACTAAAATTAATCACAATGACAGCATGATAAGAGGTGTCCTGAATCATAGCAATGAAGGTCTGAAGGTGACAGTAATGAACTTGAAAATGCTTCATAGTCATCTGGAAAGAAACATGCTAGAAAGAACTGCAATAACTATTGAAGAGGAAATTGGTAATACAGGGCCAGGGACAAGAACTAGAGGTCGGACTCAAAGAAAGGTTCCTGAAAAATCTACAGAGCTGAAGGAACTACAAGAAACCATCCACAAGATGGAAGATCTCCAGAAGAAGGTGGAGGAAATGATTAAAGATTATTAGCTTGTTCTGTCTGGTAGATATTTTGCTGTAGGTTTCGTCTCTTGTTTTATATTTTGAACTATTCGTCTTTTGTTTGCTGTTGTGGTTTTCTAGCAAGGGTTCCTTTTTGTTTAGTGTTAATGCTCTATCTTATGTTGTTTTAAACTTTGGTTTCGGGTCCATGTAAAACCTGATTTTACCTTAATAAAAAACATACCATTTATAGGTTCTCATGTGTTCAAGTATTGGTCCATTTTTATCAACATTTAGAATTTTTTTAATTTACATTTGAAGTAATTAATCACAATATATAGTAAAAATGTGGTGTAAGACTGGATAATATATTCACTAGTGAGTGATCGACTATTGGACCCTGCACAACTACTGGTCCCTCTCCCCTGCACAACTACTGGTCCCCCTCTCCCCTACACTACCTAAAAAATTATCAATATTTATTTACAAATATCCAAGCCACGAATAAGTAGGTGGGCTATGAGTATCAATAAAAGTTATACGACTTGTTCAATTGTAATTTATAAATTCTACTATCTAGGTACAATTGGGTAGTTTTTGGTACATGTGATTACGACTCTTATTTTTTTTATTGTCTTCTTATGCAACTTGACTTTTGGATAGTAATGAAGCACATTGTGGGATCTGTTGTGTGCACGTGGGTTTAAATAACTGTTCACTACAACTACATAAAAAATTAAGTGTTGGCAGATTTTTACAATCTATGTAGATATAGATATGTGCTATGCTTCTGGATTTTTTATTGTGTTTGAGTTTTTCAGGCAATGTTTTGGATCACACTTTGTGCTATGGCCATCATCAAGACAAGAGCAGAGAGCATAACAATACAAAAAATCTTTATGATGGTTGACTGAAAAACTCAAACACAATAAAAAATTTCAGAAACATAACACATACATATAAAATTGTCAATACTTATATACAAATGTCTAATAAGACTATAAATAGATAGTCATATAAGATTCTATTATTTAACCTTTATAAATAGAGAATGGTTATTAACAAAGATAGTCTATGAGAGTAGATTCTATTAGATCTCATTATCTGACATTTTCAATCTCATTGTCTGACATTTTCAAATATAGAATGATTTAAAACTAAAATTTGACCATAAAGTCTTTTAATAAGTAGTAGATATATAAGTTCTTTCAAAGGAAGTTCTAGATTAAGTGAGAGGAGTATTTCAAATAGATGATTCTAGAATAACACCAAAGACTTCACCTTTATAAACATCACTTAGATGTAATAAATGCTTAGTGCACCATTTGTTTCTTTAAAAGAAAGATTCTTATAAACTACTATTTATGAAACATAGATTAATGACTAACAATTAAATCTTAATAAGAAACTCTTTTTTATAATGAAACAACTCCTTAAGCAAAATAAAAAACACATGAGATTGAGAACTTTGCTATTAATTTTTCTTTTTAATACTTATCAGTATTATGCATTACTATAACTAATGAACCATCTGTTTGATATAGGATATTTGGTTGTTTCCTCCAACGGATAATATGTTCGGAGTTATTCAGACATTTAAGAAACATTTATGGAGAGCAGTATGAGGAGTTTGTACTGGCAAAACTTGTCCCTGTTGCTGGTGATGTTTAATTGGACAATCTTGGAATTGAAGTAGAGGTGGCTGAAAAGATTGCACGTGATGTACATGTAATCTTCAACTCTGCAGCTCTCACTTCATTCGATTCCAGGTCAGTTGTTGGTCTCTGTCATGCAATAAATATTTCACGTTCATTAGATTTTTCCTTTTTCCTTTTAAGAACCACTTGGAGCTTTTCGAATCTGACAGTTTAAGTTCTTTACATGTGCTTTCTATATAAGCAGATCATCTTAATATGCAGGCGCAGGGGGGTGAGAGGTCTGTTGTCAAAGTGTCATTTTATGTCTACTTAAAAATGTCTTAATAACTGTATTTTATGACTATCTAAAAAATTATCAATATTTATTTACAAATGTCCAAGCCACCTATAAGTATGTGGGTTATGGATATCAATAAAAGTTACAGGACTAGTTCAATTATAATTTATAAATTCTACCTAGTTAGGTACAATTGGGTAGTTTTTGGTACATGTGATTATGACTCTTGTTTTTTTATTGTCTTCTTATGCAACTTGACTTTTGAATAGTAATGAAGTACATTATGAGATCTGTTGTGTGCACATGGGTCTAAATAACTGTTCACTACAACTAAATAAAAAATTAAGTGTTGGCAGATTTTTACAATCCATATAGATATGTGCTATGCTTCTGGATTTTTTTATTGTGTTTGAGTTTTTCAGTCAACCTTTTGGATCACACTCTCTGATATGACCATCATCAAGACAAGAACAGATAGCATAACAATACGAAAAATCTTTATGATGGTTGGCTGAAAAACTCAAACGCAATAAAAAATTCAGAAACATAACACATACATAAAAAATTGTCAATACTTGCACACAAATGTTCTAATAAGACTATAAATAGATACTCATATAAAATTTATTAATAGGTTTTTTTATAAACATGCTCTCTGCACGGAGTACATGGAGTTGAATTCCGGAATTTTCAGCGATATTAAATTTTCCTGGATTCAGCGAGGTGGAGAAAACAAGAAGAAATTGAAGGAGAAAACAATAAATTATTAGGGTTTCAGTCGACGCGACGCTGAATGCAAAGAAAACAACAGAGATTTCGACTTAGATTTTAGACTTCGACGCTGAATTCCCATTGTTTTCGATCTCTCAGCTTTTGAAGCATCAAAAGTTTTTTTCTTGTTTTGCATCAGGGATTTATTTTTCCTTTGGTTTAGCAGAAATTTAAACATTTTCTTAAGTTCAAAACCTATTATCAAACTGTGTGTTAGTAAAAACCTATTATGGAAGGCTAGGTGGTTGTCGTTATCAGGGAAAATCATTCTCATTAAGTCTATCTTATCTGCAATTCCAAACTATTATATGTCGGTTCTTCAAGCCCCAGCAGCCATTATTCATGGTGTGCCTTCCCACCGCTTAGCCTAGACTAGCAAAATGTACAAATCATGAATATTGCTTCTAATGCTTGGGGTTCTAAGTTATGGGATTATGTCCTGGTTGTGGAGATCTACACTGGTAAAGTCATATGGAAAGATCCTTCTTCACTTCCTCTTAATGAACAACAGGTCTCTCTTATGACTTCTATCTTATTGGTTAGAAATGTTTTCTTCTCTAACAAGGTTGATAAATTAATCTGGGCACCATCAAAGAACGGGCAGTATTCGGTTAGAGAAGGATATAGAGCTTTACAACATATGGAAAATGCCATGGCAAAAAGCAGAGTATATAGCTTTTGTTGGAATCCAGTTGTATTACTTAAAGCTGGCTGTTTTTTTGGTTAGCCCTGAGAAACCGAGCCTTAACTAGCGATAGGCTCACCAAATTGGGAATTGCAGACCCTTTCAATTGTGTGTTATGCAGAGAGGAACCTGAAACAGTGGATCATCTCTTCCTGAATTGTAGTTTTTCTCGAGCTTGTTGGGTTTTTGTTATTAGCAAATTGCATACTTCTTTCCCACTTCCTAAAAAGCTTTGGGATTTATTTGAATCCTGGCCATTATTGTTTCCTGCTTCTTCTTTTGTTTCTTTATGGCAGTGCACTCCTTCTTCTTTGCTTTGGGCACTTTGGTGGGAGTGTAACAAACGCATTCATAGGAGTCAACCATTACCGATCGAGAAGGTGTTGGAGAGGCTGGAATGCTCCATTTCAGAAATTGTTAGTGCTAATATGTCTAGTCTTAGAAGTGACTATTTTTTTTCGCATTGGGACAACCAGATGATCTCAGAATGGAGTTATATTTGACTCCCCATTGGCAGGATCCCGAACTGGAAATCTCTGCATTCTAAAGACAGGACCCTCATCAAATGGCATCCACCTTTTAGGGATTTTGTGAAGATTAACTTCGATGGTACCTCAAGAGGCAATCCGGGGGAATCGGGAATTGGAATCTGCATTAGAGATTGGTCTGGTAATGTTCTTGCACTTAAAGCTGCCCCCATCATCCCAGGGACAAATAATGTGGCCGAAGCTCGAGCTCTGTTGGAAGGATTGGCCTTAGCAAAAAAATTTGGATTCCCCAAGGTACACATTGAAGGAGATTCGTTGATTATTATTAATGCATGAATATCCAAAGTTATGATTAATTGGCGTTTGAAGTATCTTATGTATCATATCTGGCATCTCATGCAATCTTTTCAAGATATATGCATTACACATACCCTCAGAGAGGGTAACAGGGTGGCTGATTTACTTTCAAATTTTGGTTGTGATGGCAATATTATTGAAGCCTCATCTCTCGATCAAGCATCACACCTCATACCTGGCCTGCAGGACATCATCAATGATGAAAAATCTTAAGTTTTCAGGGTCTGCCAGCTTTACAAAGATTGCAAAATTACCGTGCGTGATTTGCTCCAAATTATCGAAGTGCAGTCTGCCATGTGACCCCGGTGTGCGAATTATATGATGGGCTGGGTGTAATTCATTCTCTGCCTGATTTTGATAGTGTATTGTCACAGAGCTCGATGCTGCTTATTGTGAGTAGTTTGAAGGGATATTTGATCCTCTCGGTAATGCTGCTTTTATGAGTGAACATAAACCCCTTTGCATCTGGAGTTGTGTGCTCCGATTACAATATGGACTCCTCACATATCTTGTGCCCGCGCTATGAGAATGATGTACATGCTGTCTTGCGATCAGACAAAGTTGTAATAGGAGGATTTCCTCTATTTCTATATCTGTAACGACAATGATATCGGGTTTTCTTCCCTGATTCTTTCCTCGTTGAGTCTTCGAATCAGGTTTTAAATTAATTAATTAAATTTTTTTTTTATTTTTTTTTTTTCTGATTTTTAAACTTGGCATTTATATTTATCATTTAGGTATGATGTTGCTTTGGAGACAAATACAAAAGGGCTCTCTCGGCTCATGGAGTTTGGAAGAAGTTGCAGAAAGCTGCAACTATTTCTGCATGTATCAACAGGTAACCTTTATGTCATAATTTATACCTCTGAGCATTTAATGGAAGCAACACATAATTACATTCTGAACATTCTTAACCTGCAACATATGTCAATGGGCAAGGAGAAAGGAGGATAGTTGAAAAACTATTCAAAATGGAAGAATACTTAGCCAAAGGGTTAGAAGATGCTCCAGCTTTGAACATTCTGAATGAATTTGAATTGGCCAAAATGATAGAATTTGAAAGCTATAAAGCCCTAAATGATGATGGCATTTCCCAAACAATGAAAGACATGGCTTTGAAAAGGTACACATCGAATTCCGATTTATCCCTAAAAGAGTGGCCTATAAGATGTTACTGAAAACAAGAATTCTCAAAATTTGAGTAAATATATTTTTACCTGATGAACTTTGCAGGGCAAGAACATATGGATGGATGATGTTTATGTGTTTAGTAAGGCAATGGGAGAAATGTTTTTAGACCATAACAGAGGAGAAATTCCATTGGCTATTGTCAGACCTAGTGTGATTGAATGAACCTACAGTGATCCATTTCCTGGATGGATAGAAGGCCTTCGGTAAGAACAGTCTTAAACTTCATTTTTGTATCAAGTAATTACTAGCCAAAGACTATTTCTGGTACCTGTCAAAGTGTCTTTGAAGATAATTTGTAAGAACGAATCAAAATTATTTGTGCCATCTATATCAATTTGGGTTATCTTCATTATTAGATTGTTTATAAGTATAAAAAAAAATAAAAAATCTATTTTTTTTAGTTTTATATATTAAATTGTTCAACTTCAAATATACTAGGCAATTTTTTCTAAATCCTTTAATTTTCTGCTCTCCTATTAGTCTGGATCCCAACTTACTCCCCTCCTTTTCTCTTTGGTTAATGGAGGGATTTGAAGGTATTTATGCTCTTCAGGCCAGTTTATCATGAAAATTGTTTTGTTGGTTGATTTTTTCTTCTTCATTGTAAAAGTTGCAAAGGTAAATGACCTTTGTAGCAATAGAACATACATATCTTGAAGAGCCTCTCCTCTGCAAGCTGCCATTTATAAATTCATAAGTTTAAAATCATTCTACTTCATTGAGATAATTTTTTTCAGGTTTTAAGATGGTTCTATGATGTTAGAGATTTTAAATTTCCAGTCTAAAATATTGAATGAAAAATATTTAGTTTTAGTTTTAATTGTGCAATCATTTTTTGAGTACCATAGTTTATAATGACTGTAAACATCTTTATTCATTATGAAAAAAATGTTTGCACAGTTAAATCTAATTTTTTTTAATTCAAAATTTTAATACATCTTTAATGTTTACACAATCAAATTAGAAAATTTGAAAAACTCAATTTCATAATTAGATTTTATAATCATATTATAATAATTCAATGATGCAAAATGGTGGATCCAATAATTGCCTACTATGCAAAAGGCCAGCTCTCTGCCCTGATTGCTGATCCAAATGTGGCTTTTGACATTGTAAGCATCACCACATAGTTTAAAGCTAAGTTACCAGGGTTCGCCCCCCCCCCCTCCCGAACTGGACCCAGTTCAAACTAGTATGAAGTTCGGGTCCCGTTTGCTTGTGGGTTCGGGCAGGTTCTAGATTTTTAGACCTAGTTCGAACTTTGGGTCTAGAAGTTCGAACCTGGGTGGACCACTGCAAAAAATGGCGAACTACGGGTGAACTGGGGTGAACTTTGGCACCCGCACGTCATTTAAGTTGCGGAATTTACAAAAGTTTAATGTTTTTTGGCATCCAAAACCCTAAAAGTTAGTTATGAAAGCCTAATTTGTGCTTCTATTTATCATTTGTTGTTTGCAAGTAGGCTATTTGACTTCAGCAAGAGCAAAAGAGCAAGTTCGTAATTGTGCAAGGAGGAGTTGGAAGATTCTTCAAGATTGGTTTGTGAGCTTTCTTCAAGAGTTTGTGCCTCATATGTACACCTTTGCAAGTTTACAATGAGTAGAGGTAAGTTATTGTTTCATTTGTTTTTTATTTTTGTTGAATTTTTTTAGTTTTTTCTCTTTCATTCTTCATAAGTTTTTTAGTTTTTTCATTTCTCTTTCATTCTTCCCATAGGAAAATGAACTACAATGGCATCTACCTCGTCCTCAGTAGGCAATACCAAACAAATAATAGAACCCCACTTTGATTCTCCTTTGTGGAAACATGTTGACATTATAAGAGCCCTTCCTGGAGGTGGTGCATTCCATTGGAAATGTAGGGGTTGTGATGTAGAAAGAAATAGCTCATATTTTCGTGTAGTAGGACATTTGTGTGGATACTCTGGTAGAGGAGTCAAGAAATGCCCTGAAAAAAGAGGTGTACTTGTACCCAATGAAACTGTACTGAAGTATATTCAAGAGCATGAGGCAATAGAAGAGAGAGAAGAACATAGGCAAATTTCAGCTGATGACATTTGCAATAGAGGTAAAAATAAAAAAAAGAAAGGGTAACACAACCCCCGACAAATGTTGTGATAGAAGACCACCCATTTTTTACTACCACAGCTACCCATGAGCCTGAAAAAGAACCCCTTGGCCTTCCACACAAAAGAAAGGGACCTCTAGAAACTGCATTTCAAAATCAAAGTAGGGAAATTGCCGACATTGA
This sequence comes from Chamaecyparis obtusa, assembly GCA_027943335.1. Lineage (NCBI taxonomy): Eukaryota > Viridiplantae > Streptophyta > Pinopsida > Cupressales > Cupressaceae > Chamaecyparis > Chamaecyparis obtusa. Next base: position 49,290 of record BSBK01002919.1, read on the forward strand.
TGTGGGAAGATGCTTGTTTGCAAATGGGCTGCCTTTTAATGTTGCTCACTCTCCATATTGGAAACAAATGTTGAGAAGTGCCAATAAAGCTCCAACACGGTATGAGGGCCTCGGTTTTGAGAAAATATGAACCACCTTGTTGGATAATGAGGTCAAGTGGATTGATGATCAATTGAAGCCCATAAAGGATTCATGGATCGAGACAGGGGTAACAATTGTTTTAGATGGGTGGAAAGATGCTAGAAACCGTCCCTTGATCAATGTCCTAGCGGTGTCCCCTAAAGGGGCAATGTTTTTGAAAGCGGTGGATTGTGAGGGACAAGTAAAAGATGGGCAATTTATTGCTAATATTCTCATCTCTGCCATTGAACAAGTGGGTGCTAGTAATGTTGTCCAAGTCATAACAGACAATGCAAAGAATTGTAGAGCTATTGGTTTGTTGGTTGAAGATCGCTATTCTCATATCTTTTGGACACCTTGTGCAGTCTATTCACTCAATCTTATGTTACAAAAGATTGGGAAAACAATTGAGTGGATCAAACAGGTGTATGTAGAGGCTGAGGACATCCAGATGTTCATCACAAACCATCACATGACTCAAGGAATATTCAGAATGTTCTCACGATTGGAGTTATTGAAGGTAAGTGAATTTTAAAAAAAAATTAGTATCTTACAATTTCTGATTTTTATTTTTTTTATTGTGTAATCATAATAGTATGTATCTAATAGTTGTATTTTTTTTCTCTAATTTATGTTACAAGTTGCTGAAACTCATTTTGCATCAAATATAATCATCTTGAGATGACTTGTGCAAGTGAAAGAGCCACTTTGCAGTATGGTAATCAACAACAATTGGGCTATATGGAAGCAAAGCAACACTGAGAGGGCAACTTCAATAAAGAGCAGGATATTGGATGACTTATGGTGGGAACGTGTGGAATATATCATTAAGTTCACTGAGCCCATTATGAGCATGCTTAGGTATGCTGACATGGATAGACCTTGCCTTGGAGAGATCTATGATGGCATAGACTTAATGCTTGAGAAGATCAAGCAAATTGTAAATGAAAAAGAGCAAGATCCCGAAGAGACCTTCTTCAAACAATTGCAAACAATTATTGTAGAACGGTGGAACAAAATGACCACACCTCTACATTTGCTTGCCTATGCATTGATGCCCAAATATTATAGCAACCAATATCTTAATCTACTAGGAAGGCTACCACCTTATAGAGATTTAGAAGTGTCTAATGGATACAAGGCAACATTTGAAAGACTCTTTCCTGATGATATGAGAGATATGATTACGGATGAGTTTATAGAGTTTGTGAATGCAAGAGGTCTAAGTAATGATGCTCTTTGTCATCGGTTTAGGAAGGATGCTCATAGTTGGTGGTACCTCCATGGCCAAAGATTCCAAACATTGTAGCCCCTTGCAATAAAAATCATATCACAAATAAGTTTTATTTTTAATTTACTTGATCTTCATGACTAGCAAGTAATTTTTATAATTTTATTTTAATTGCTTACCTTGTCTTGTCTTCATAGGTTTCTAGTTCATCTGCATCGGAAAGAAATTGGAGCACATATTCTTTCATCCACTCAGTGAAGCGCAATAGTTTGCAATAAAAAAGAGCAGAGAGCTTGGTATTCATGCATTACAACTTGCACTTTCTCTCACACAAGACTAAAGAATACAAAGAAGGGGCCACGAAAGGTGGGATGTAAATGCAGAGGTTGCGGACTTGGATGCTTCCACTTCTCGGATTTCACTAGATGATTTTGCAGATTTTGACGCCAATACTATTGATGTTATGATAAATTTAGTTTTAATGTTTTGAATCTTTGATGTCGAGCTTGAAGTATATGATGGTATGATCACGATTCATGATGCTATGATTATAAATTTATGGTGTTCTTGTTGTTTAAATGTTGTTTTTATGATACTATGTGACATTCTAATTTTAAATCATGCTTCTAGGCTTCAATATATATATATATATATATATATATATCTTTCATATTTTTTTGGTTTTTCAAACCCGAACTTCAAACCGAACTTGAACCGGTAACTTAGGTTTAAGGTGTTACTTGAATTGGAGAAAGTTAAAAGTGTTTCTTGAATTGTTTTTCTCCATGTATTTATAAATGCAAACAATATAATTTCAGGTTCCAGTAGATATGGTTGCAAATGCAATACTTGCAGATGGCTTCTTCTGTTGTTAATCCAATATTAATGGGATAACTTTTTGAGATGTTTCATAAATATTTTAAAGCCCATCCTTATGTTGACATTAGGGTAAACTAGTAAAAGTAAAGGATTCTCTCAAACTATTTGGCAACATGGAAGATCTATCTTCCCACGCTATAAAGATGCCATTAAATGTAAGTTGCAGTAGAATATTTATTTATTTATTCATGATGATATAGATTTTTCACAATGATATAGATTTTTAAGATATTTTTAGAGGAAGTTGATGTACAAGTGTTGTTGTTTTTTTAAGTATGTTTACAATTGCTATTTAATTATTTTAGTTGTATGGTGATGAATCATTAAGGATCTGAAACATCAATTCAAAAATATATACAATTAATTTTAAATTTGATTAAGTTAATCAATTTATTTAAAATTTTATACAATAATCACATTTTTTTTTTAAATTTAAAATTTTATTAAGTTAATCAATTTATTTAAAATTTTATACAATAATCACATATTTTTTTTTAATGATAATAGACAAATGGACACCCTTTTTTTCAAATGGAAAAGCAAGAACGCATTGCTATGAAAGTAAGAGCCCGTGTGAACAGACACACAGGCAGGATATACCAGTCATATTTTACTTGCAGAGCAAGGTAAATCTATTTGATAAATTCATTTCACTGTTTTTATTGTTCTCCAACTATCTCACAAGTTTTTTTTAAAATTTTGATTTCAGATTTGACAACTCAAACACAAATAAGTTATTCCAAGAACTCTTCCAAGAGGAAAGGGTAATATTTGGATTTGATGTAAATCAGACTCTGATGATTACATTATGAACGTTCATATTCCGGGGCTTCTCAAAATGTTATGATGAAAAGAAGATCTAAAGCCATCGAACAAAACAAGGATCCTGCAGTCCCTCTATTGTTGAGGTCTCAGATAATAAAAAAGAATAGAATAGGTTTATCAGGTACTCAGGTTATTAATGGTGGAGGTATTTTCAAACTATAATATTTTATGGTGGTTCAAATATGTTACTTATATTATGTACTATTGTATTCGTTTTTATGTTAATTAGTGATTAAATGAACAATTTTACACCAATGAAAATAAAAATTATACAAGTGAACCAATTAAAATTTACCACATTTGTTATTTATTGTCCTTCCATTTATTTCATTTGATTTTCTTATTTTATAATTATATTAAAATTATTTACTTTTAATTTATTGAGATTTATTTTAATATTTTTATTTATATACACAAAGTTAATATGGATTTAAGAGGGCACTTTTTTGGAAATTTGATTTCTATCATTAAGGTCACTTTGTATGTATTTTGATTTTAAAGTTTGGATTTTCTCAAATTTAATATAATAGTTTTAAAATTAATTAAAGTTATGAAATTGTGAAGGTTTTAAATTTTTATTAATATTTTATTTTGAAATGTATTATTGATAAGTAAATTTTAAAATATATTATTAATTTTTTATTATATATTAAAATTTAATATTTTAAAATATTTGATTTAGATTTTTTATTATTTATATATTCTTGAATTTAACTATTTTGATAGAGTTTTTTATGTTTATAATATTAAAAAATATAATTAAATATATTTTTAAATATATTGATGGTTTTTTTAGCCTAGCTTAATTTAAATATTTTTAAATGTGTATATACATAATATATGAGTAGAATAAAGTAGTTGTGTCATTTTTATTAAGAAAATGGTAATTGACTATATTAAGATAAAAAGATGTACATTAAATATTTTTAAATATTTATATATAGAAAGTAGAATAATGTAGTTGTATCATTTTTTATTAAGAAAATGGTAATTGACTATATTACATGTAAGAAAAGGTCTACATTTTAATTATTTCTATATGATTAAATTTAAAAATATATTAAAGCTAACATGAGCAATACTTATTCATCCCTTTTTCTATCTTATTTAAGATCAGGAATATTATCAAAGATCATTTTTGAAAATAATTTAAATAGTTAAATTAAAACTTTTTAACTGTACATTAAACTTCTATATGATGACTCAATTTTTGTTTATAACTATTTTAATACATTACCTTTTTAGTTCCTCTCGTAGGCAGTAGAACTATAGGCATCGACCTATTTTTAACTAGTGATTAAACTAGTAAATTTGAGCCAATCAAAATTCATAATTTCTTTTTGTCATGCCAAATTCTAATATTTAATAAAGTAAAATGCACAATATTTAACTTTTTCAATTTATAAAATTATTTATCTTTCCTTTCATTGGTTTAAACAAATTGAGCGATAAGAGCCCCTTTTTCGAAGATTTATGTCACAAACATTAGCTACCATATAAATTATTTATTTTCATCCTAAGATTTAGATATTCAAAAATTTATTATAATAGTTTTATAGGTCTTGTAGTCACATCCAACACAAATATTTATTAACAACTATAATGAAAGACTATTATAATAATTTAGCTTTATCAAAATTTAAATACATTTTTTTTACTTAAATTGTTAGAAAAAGTTAATTGTTACATTTTACCTATTATATTTCATAAGTTTTTGTACTATAAGTTTTTTGTTTTATGTAATTTACAATATTTATGATAAAATTTTTATAATATATATTATAATACTTCATATTACATTACATATATTTTTTATAAAAACTATTATTTTTATGTTATAGTTATTATATATTTATACTATATTTTTTATTTTATATATTTATAAAAATATACATGATATAACAAATTAATATAATATTAAAAATATGAAATTTGTGCACTTTGTCTAAATGGAAATATGTTATTCACGTTGTAATGTATTTAATTTTTTAATATATTTTTATTTTTGTAAACTTATAAAAAATTAAATTGAACAAAATAATAATTATTAATATCAAGTTATTTGTAATATATGAATATTATTTATACTTATTAATTTATTATTATTTTATATAAAATTATTTATTATTAATTATGAATTATGTATAGTAAAATAATATTAATTATATATATTAAATTAAAAATCATATTTATAAAAACTTATACAAATATGACAATGTCAATTCTATTATGTATAATTGATTTACAATGTAAAAACAATAATGAATAAAATATTAAAATAATTTAATTGAAGACAAATAATTATATTTGTGATAAATACTAACATGTATCTTTATTTAGCATTAACATTACATATTTCTACATTTTTCAACTATATCAAAATTTTGGCAGGAACTTGTTGCTTTGCAACCTTGTTTCTAAATCCAATTCTATATTTTTGTAAATTATATTTTTAATAACATTAATCTGGAAAAATATCAATTGTCTCTAACCTCAAACCCCATATAAAATATATAATATTACAATACAATCAAATATATAATATAATAATACATATCATATATATAATTTTATTTCAATCATATATAATTAAAAATATATTAATAAAATAAAATTAAGATTAAGAAATAATACAAATAAAATTTAAATTAGTATTTAAATTAATTATAATTTATAAGTTATAATTTTTTAAATAATTATAATTAAAAAATGAAATTATTTATTGTTACAACTATACTAAAATAAATAATCATAATTATGTAATTTAATCATTAATTAAAATATATTTAATTAAAATTAAGATTATGGTTAAAAGGAGCACATAATATTTTGAGATTATGATTAAATTTCAATTCTTATAATTTCAACTATCATTAATGTTATCAATATAATTCTACATTAAAAAAATTTAATTATAAAAAGTTATTACTTCTACTATAACTATATAAAACATAATAATTAAAAAATTAATATACTATTATTTCTACTTTAGTTTCTACTATAATTAAATGCAAGTACTTAGGCACTACATGGCACTTGTTATATTGGAAGTTTTACATAGTTGTGGATAGGGTTGTTGAGGGGATGTTTGTTAAGGACTTTTCAAGATGTATTTATTATAAGAAATATATGATTATGAGTTGTTTCTTATATATAAAAAGAGTAATAAATAGAGGTTAATAATTATTCTTTAGAAATTACAATTATTGTTTTATTTTTACAAAAGATAATGTAGAATTTAATTTAAAGAGAACGAGGAGAGTTTTACAATTCATGAGAGAAGTGTATGTTTGTGAATTTGATTGTGAAGTGGTTTTTTGAGTTAACTTTTTGAATCACACTTGGTGATCCATTAATGTTTAGCTCTCTATTATTGTGATGATGGATCACAAAGTGTGATCTAAAATGTTGATGCGGAAAAACACTTATACAATCAAATTTATTCCAATTGTTGTGATATGAGTTATTGATTTAATACTCACACTTGTTAATTTAACACCCCACAATTATTGATTTAATGGCCAATATTTTTCACAACATTGTACTAATAGTTGTGACTTTAAACTTGTTATTGTTGATGACGACTACTCATAATTGAATGAAATGCATCATTTATTCTAAAAAGCAATTGATGATGTGATGCCACATCAATTATTCAAGTGTGGGTATTTCTTTTGCATGATCATTGGTCTCTTATTTTTGAGCTATTTTGGTAAAAAGTGTGTTGATGTGGCATAACATTTGATGATGTGGCCCACGAACCTTAGTTATAAGTGGGGGATTTTCAAAGTAAGCTACTATGGAAAATCAGGGGTGATTTGAAATTTCCATGTATTATTTTGAGAAGTGTGAAGTTAGGGTGCACAACTATTGGGTCTTTTCCCCTATCTAATTTAAAGTAAATTTTTAAATTGCTTTTAGTATATTTACATTTGTTTTGAAAATGTGTATTAAATCATCTTAATGAATATTTTTTTTGATTAAAAAGCTGTGTATTGTATTTTGATGGCTACGGCTTTGAATGGCTATGGGTCTTCCCGCCCATGCCTTTCAAATGCAGGAGCTTTTGCGTCAACTTGGATTAATGGAAAAGTATATGCTGGTGCTTCTACGTTGACTGGTCTGGAGGGGGGTTCTAATCGGTCTGTTGCTCCTGTTTCCATTCGACATTATTCTCGCATGTCGGCCAGTTCTTTATTGTTCTTGCCTAAAGGTGTGCCTACGTGTGGGTTTGGGGCTTCTATGGGTGCTGCCCAAGAATCTTCTAATTCGTGTCTCCTAACTACTCCAACAATGGTCCAGCTCAGAAAAAATCCTATTGCAACTGGTGGAGCTTTCCTTAAGTCTGTTGCCGCTTTTGAGCAGTCTACCTCCGCCTCCGCTAGGGTTTTAGGAGGTTTGAATCAATACAATGGTGTCCTCTTTGGTGATGGAGTTGTTTTAGAGGCTTCCCTTATGCGTACAGGTTTCAATGATGCTCGTCCTAATTTTTCCCATCCTATGTGTAGAGGGTCCCTGCATGTTGTAGATGTTGGGATTGGGCCTTGTGGTGCCAAGGGGTCTTCTTCCTGCCTCGTCCCCTTTGCTAGCCTTTGGGGATGGGGTGGATGCTCCTCTTGCTGCTCCCTCCTTCTCTCCTCTACCATTTGGTTGAGGATGCTCTTAGGGCTTCTGGTCTGCAGCATCTCACGACAAGGTCCTTTTCCAAGGTTGTTTCTAAGACAACTGCATGTGGGAAAGGACCTAGGGTTGCTGTTGGCACTGCTGGTTTAGAGTCTTCCATTGCCTTGGTACCTATGAGTTTCTCTCTGTTAAGCTCTCTTCTGAGATTGAAGGGGACTTGTTGAACAAAACTGATATTTTTAAGGCTCATGGTTTGATCTATCGCTTTTGGGGTTTTTGTCTATCCTCCCTCAACTGCATGATTGGCTGTCTCATAAATGGGAACCAATTTTATCTGATACTATTCCTATTTTTCCTATGGCTAAAGGATTTTTCATAGCTAAGTTTGATAAGTCTGAGGATAGATCTAAGATCTTGTGTGATCATTTCGTTAGCTGGGAGGAAGAAAAAATTATGCTTATGGTTAAGCTCTGGCATCCTGATTTTAATCTGTCCTCTGAAGTCTTTAACTACATAAGATCCCCATTTGGGTTAGACTTCCTAACCTCCCCCTTCATCTTTGGAAAGATTCTATCCTAGAGGAAGTGGGTGAGGCCTTGGAGGATTTCTTGATGTTGGATCATGATTCTTTTAATATTTATCACTCCATTGTTGCCCACCTTTTGGTAGATCTTGACACCTCAAAGGGTCTTCCAAGTGAAACCAAAATTGAGTCATCTATGGGATCTTGGATCCAACAACTTGACTATGAAGGTATTCCTTTTAGGTGTCATAAATGCTTTAAGACTAGTCACATTTATGTTTGATGTGGCTTGGATACTAAAAAGAAGAAATCTTCTCCCTCTGGGTGGAAGGGCATTTTACCCCAACATTACACAATCATGAAAAATCCTCTCAGCCTGGGAAGGAGGTTCCTTCTGTTCTAGGAGATCTAGTATCTTTTGTGGTGGTGGACGGATCATGCCTTGTTCAGCCTCTTGCTGATTCTACTAGGCCTATTGTGGCTGCTTGCCTTGATCCTATTTGACCCTCTTCTGGTTCTAGACCAGCTCCTACTTTGTTGGATGGAGTTGGGCCCCCCGGTGGCAATTTTGTGGGTGTTGATTCTGTTGGTCATGTTGGTGTTTTGGCAGTTGCCGTTCTGGTTCTTTTAATCCTTTTTTAGTTAGTTCCTTGGCTGGGATTAAAGCTGGCCCTATGCTGGATGCTTCGGTGGTTGTTTCAACACCTTTGTTAGGTGTTGGCTCTTCAGTCTTGGATTCATTATGCTAGTAGGATGAGGCTGCTAGAGTTGAAGAAGTTTGGATCATAGTTAAAGGTAAACACTCTAAGAGATCCTCCTCTTCTTTTGACATGACCCTTTGGTCCCATAAGAAGGGATCAAAAGTCTAGTCCCCCTTTCTTTTAACTGTTGTTCTCCTTTGGCTTATCTAGCGCAACAGATTGGGGTTTTTTAGTTGGACTGCTTTCTTTGGTAGTGTTTTTCTGTGTGGTGTTTGGGGTGTCTCATCTTTTGTTCTGGTTGGACTATTGTTTTTAGGGAACTCTTAATACCATATCTCAAGTTCTAGTATTGTACAAGGTTTCAGGGCCCCTTCAAAACCTATTTTTACCTTAATAAAAAATAATAGTATTGTAAAATATATTAATTTATTTTATTTCTAATTAATTATTATAGGTAACAACATAAAATTATGTTGTATTTTGTATTGAAGAGTATTGTATAAGTAAAAATAAAAATGATTTATAAATATAATAGTAAAAGGAAATTATGCTATATTAAATAGTTTTTCAAAAATAATTTTAAAAGAACAATAAAATTTTATGAATTCTTGAGAAATTTTCTTAAGGTTAAGGTCAGTGCTAAGGATAGAGAGAGAGTCAAGATGATAATTAGGAAAGAGATAGGGTTATGATAATGGTTAGGATCAAGCTATGTGTTATGGTTATAGCTAGGGGTAAGGTTAGGATTAAGAATATGGTTAGATTTATAATTAGTGATACAATAAAGGTTAGTGTTAACAATAGAGTAAGAATTGGAGTTGGGGATAGGGTTAAGGCTAGTGTTAGAGATAAGATTTAGGGTCATGGTTAAGGTTAGGATTATAATTAGCAATGGAGTTCATGTTATAGTTAATGATGTGAGGCAGGGGTCAAGAGGGCCAAAGGATGGCGCACCCTAATGATCCAAGCCTACAACACACATGCAGAAGCAACAAACAACAAGAGTGAGAGAGAGAATGCCAGATCCTTCATATATTAACATCAATTTGAATCATACATGTCGGGATGTAAAGCCTTCTCGATTACAGCCTGATATTACAATGAAATTCAATAGTCCTCCAACATGCGAGGATCTGTTACGAATCTCCAATCTAATGTCTACTATCTTCTCTCAAAACTGACTCCCTAAACTACAACCAAACATCTACATTTATACAAGAAGCTACCGAGCTGAGTCGGCCTTTAGATCCATAATTAATAGAAGTAATGGTCAAATCTAGGATCACACACTTCCCAATGATGGATTCCAACATTAATTCCATGATCCAATATAAATGCACAAGTCGGCCACAACAGGAACAAAATTGAACCCATCGGTAAGCAAGATAATCGAGCAGCAGATAGATAACGCTGAGTGCCAGTGAAATAACTGACTACATAGGAGATAATCGACCACCCTCGGTAACCAAAGGAAATTGACCAACTACCGACCAAATTGGTTAAAGCAGAAACTGAGCAACACAGACAAAACTCCAAATTCTTTTTGGTGACCCAAGATTGCCAAGGACCCGAGATGCTCCTGCATTAGTTAAGGATAAAATTAAAGAATTGGGGTTCAAATTAGGATTGAGATTAGGGTTAGGGTAAGATTTATGATTAGGTTTAGGGTTAGAATTAGATTTGTGATTAGAGTTGTATTTAGAGTTATGATTAGGGTTAGGAAAGGTTAGTTAGATTTAAAATCTTTTTTGAAAGAATGGGTAAAAATTAATTAATCATAAAGAATCATCCCATAGAAAGATAGAAAACCATTCTCAAAAGATTAGACAATAGCCAAATAAATATTTAATAAGGGAACCAATATGATGTATTAACACTTTGTTATGTCATCCATAGCTAACCTCTATATAGTTTGAGAATATCCTTGGGATAAAAGTCCCCAATCACCAACATTCTTCATTTCCATACACTTAGAGATCTATTTATCCAAACAAATAACCACCCTATTTCATTCCCTAGGAATGTGACATAATGAAATAGTCCAAAGAATCACTCAAACTAAGGATTTATCTAACCACTGATGTTAACTATCATGTCACTCCCTCCACCCTTTTCTCATTCAACATATCAATCACAACCTGTGAATCCAATTCACAAATGATTTTTCACTAGCCTAAGTGGAAAGAACAACAAGAGCTTTCGGGTGAACCCACAATACTGGGTTACAATTTTTCGGAGGAAGGAATCCGTCCCGAAAAGCATTTTCAGAAAAATAATATTTATCAACTTTCGATAGAAACTAGCTTCAACTTTCGATCGTAAGTACTAAACTTATGATCGAAAGTCCTTAAACAAAGGACTTTCGATACTAAGTAACTTTCGATTGAAAGTCCCTTAGTGATGACTTTCGATCGAAAGTCATGTATTTAGGGTTTTTTTTGGCAGAAGTTTATATCCACCGAAAGTTGACATGACTTATCAACTGGAAATGCCACCAAAAAGGCTGACATGACTTTCGATCGAAAGTCAAACTTGACTTTCTATCGAAAGTAAATGACTTTTTATTGAAACTAGGTTAGTATTAACTAAATTTTCCATTTTTGGGCAAAGTACTTTCTATCGAAAGTCCCTGGTTTGAGCCATGGTTTCACGTTTTCAAGAAATTCTTTGAATTTCATGGCTTTGGGCCTCAAGCGCGCTGATCAAATGGATGAATAAGAAGATGTCCTTTTGCATTCAACAAGTACTTGAAACTAGATTTCAAACGGTTATATATTTGACTATTTTTAAATTTATTATGTGTATGGTTTTTGACGTTAAATGAATGTAGGTTTTTTATCAAATATAAACCTTTGAGTTTGACGTTCAATGAAAAATAGTAAAACAAGGAATTTTTTTTTTGGAAAAATAATAGTGCCCTTCGTATTCGAGTCTACTTTCTATTAAAAAAATAATAATTGAAATTCGATAAATACACAATAAGTTATAAGCTATGTAGTCAAGGTAGGTCAAAATTTTGGTTTAGTCAACTTCAAACGTTAATAAAATATGCAATAATAGTGATAATGTCGTCAAACCAATTGCATGCCCTCCGTATGGATGTTACAAAACTAAATTCGAAATAATCACATCCATATCTATTTTACAAAAAAATTTATGCTCTATGAAAACAATTTTACTATTTGAAAATGACGTTTTCAGCACCATACAAGTTTTCGTGGGAGAAAGAAAAAAGTATTCAAATAAATTAAAAAAAAAATAATAATTTTTTTTTAGAAACTAGACAGAAAATCCTAAAAGACTCTAATTTACTTCATCCTCTAATTTCAAGCGGTTCAACGACAATATGCATCCGAATCTGAAAATTTTTCTCAAAATGTAGAGTTCAGTGTCTGTTCAGGCTAAAAAGTGTAACCCACTATTGTGGGTTCACCCTTTCATGAAAGTATTCATTTTTTATCCTTTATAAATAGAAAAGAGAAACAAGACAACCCTAGTGAAATCTCTCCCAACACCTCTTATTGGGCATCATGCCCAAGATTCCCCCTAGAAGATCCATTAGTGTTAATCTTTAGAATTATGGGAGGACAACACCGACCATACTGTTGAATCTTTATCATAGCATACTAACAAATCCTTGTCATAGATGTTCTATTACCACCTCCAACTAAATTCAAATTCATAATAATAAATAGATCACTAGGATCTATATTAGAAAAATGATTTCTCTTCATAGGTTTAAGGTCTCTTAAAGCTTGTAGATAACTCTATGCCATGCTTGATATACCATCATTTTCTTATCTTGAAAAATATTGTGATTGATTTCTAACCATAGTTTCCAAATAATGAAAGTGATCCCAATTTTCGAAGCCACCTGATGAAAGGAAGTCTTGGTAGGAGGCCTTCCTAGACTATCACAAAACTTAATTAGAGATGAGCTATGAACACAAGATTTATTCCAAGATCCCCACCATGAATGCCAAATATCTCTAGAGAAATATCACTAGAAAACACATGTTTTAAAAATTCTATACTACTTTTGTAGTCAAACTAAAAAGAAAGCCCTCCACTTTGTAAATTATCCCAAGTAAGGCATCTATTTTGCACCACCAGCCACAAAAGGAAATTACATTTAGGTCAAGAAAACTTATTCCACACTTGTTTCCTCTAAGGAATACCAACCTTCCCAAAAGTTTAATTATCCAATTGAAGGAAGCCTAAAGAAATAAATAACTTACCTTTGGATCAGGCCCCCAAGTATGAAAATCCTTTTAACCAACAAAGAATCACAACCTCTATTTTCTAAAATCTTTTCAAGCTCTTGTCAATCCACCTTTGAATCTCCAGAGGCCACACCTAAGGATCTTTCAATCTACGCATCTCTACTTAACCCCAAGGACTGAGCACTTTTGAACAATTCAATTCCAACTTCTAGAAAATTATTCCATAAGGATTGGAAGTAAGGGAAAATTGATACAATAGGGGATGATCATAGCAATAATTATACTATAAAAATGGCACAAGATCCCCTATTAAAAATCCATAAAAGGCCTTGACTAATTATCTGAGCACCCCTTTCAAGAGTGTACCAAATCATAGATCCCTTTCCAACTAGGTTTCACCTAGGAACATCCTTACTATGCACCTCACTCAAATACTTATAAGTGAGGATTTTACCCCTATCGTGATACCAGTTAGTAACACCAACCCAAAAACAAACAACCAAGACTTGACCACTAAGACCTACCAAATAAATCCCAATACCACCCTCCTCACATGACTTGCAAACGACCTCCCACTTAACCAAACTCCACTTTGATGAAAGTGAATTACCCACCCATAAGAATTGTCAAGAAAAAGCATCAAATTCCTTGATGAAACTCAAGGGATCAACTTGCACAAAGCACTTGTAAATAGAAACAACCTAAATGATCGACTTCAAAAGCATCACTCTATTATCACTCAAGTTCCACTTGCAAGTTTGATGACCCAACCTCTTGTGAAACTTATTTATCATCTCCTATCAAAATCCCCTAGGAAGAGGTCTCATAATAATCTTATTTATCGATTATTAACTTCAAGAATCTTTCACTTAATTTGGTAGTGGTGATTTTAAAATTCCATTCATCATGTTGGCAAACACTCGATATCAAAATATATACTTACACTACATAGCACTATGCTTCCATGACTAGGGTCGTGACTTGACCCAAACCTAAGCTTAAAGGGTTCACTCATAACACTGCCTATGTATCATCTCAAATAAAATCATAGGCTTCATGGTTTGTCCTAAGAAGGATTTTACTCCCTCCTCTTAATGAGATCTTTGATCTCTCTTCAAACAATGACTATTACCTAAGTATAATCTATTAACTTAGTGCCATCACAATGATAAATATACATTGTCATCATTTGTTGGTTTAATACGGGCATCATTGACAATCATTACTTGTACCACCTTACACATAGATGTAGGTGATCATATCACAAATCATACATATGACTATCTCTAGAATATGTCACATATACATAAGGGACTAGCTTATACACATCACAAGTACACAAGATGGATAGCTGTACCAAACATCACATACATAGTGAGTAGATCCAACATACATCACAAAGACAATAGTGACTGGCTCATAATTGAATCACAAAGAAAATAGTAATAGGCTCACATAAGCATCATAAATAACATAGTGATTGGCTCATATAGACGTCACAAAGATAATAATGACTACCTCATACAAGCTTCATGATTAACATAGTGACTAGCTCATATATGGGTAAGCGCACAAAGATGGGGGACCAAAAAGAGGGTATAAGATGCCACTTTTTTTTTTCTAAAATTAGTAAACCTTGAACTTCGATGAGAAATTGAAGATAATTAGACTCAAAATTTAAAGATGGGACAAGAACAAGATTTTTAGTACTCCGAATCTAGTTTCTAAAGTACCTTTTTTTTTAAATGGTGGATTTTAAGGCTCTCAAAAAATGGGAGCACAAAAAGTGATCCTATTTTTGTGAAAAAATATAACATAGTGTCTGGTGTGATCCCCCTAAAATGTTAATTTTTATTTTTTTAAAAAAATTTCTCTAGTGAGAAGTTAGCTAACACCACGTGGTTTATTTTTCTACTATTTTTTATGAATATATGGATTTTTAAGAATTTTCTAAGTGGGGGCATCTTGAAAACATGAAATTCGTGTGTGCTCCCCCTATAAATCATTAAAAACTAGCTAAAAATCAAAACTTATTTTTTTAAAGTGTGTAGAATGGAGTCTAGTTTCTAAAAAAGCAACTTGTTTCAAAATTCGACAAACGAGCCAAAATCTAAGCCCAAAATAATACATGTTGGTTTTTGACAAAAATCAAACATACATACAAAAGAAATTAGAGATGAAAAGCTTAACATAATCATAATTCAAAATAAATTATAAGGTTAGATAGTTAACAGAGAGATCAACAATATCATATTGTCTAATTTTATCGTTATTAAACCATGTGCAAACCCGACGGGGAGCACACAAGAAAAAATGTGAATTTTTTGTATGTTTGCTAGAAAACGCATCTCAGGCCTATTTTAATCCTCCAATCCTTTGGGTTGGATCTCTAAGGAAAATCAAAGCCTTAGGCTTGGTGGATTCCAAAGTAGTTCAAAGTGGCATTTGATGGAATATCAAATTTGTAGTGTTTTACATAGGGCGTACGCCCTATAGTGTGTACGCACTATAGTGAGTACACCCTATATTATGCGTGTGTGTGTGTGTGTGTGTGTGAGAGAGAGAGAGAGAGAGAGAGAGAGAGAGAGAGAGAGGCATGGAGGGAGTGATACCTAGGGGGAGACGAGATAGACTTGAGAGGAGAGGTGATTGAATACCTCTTTTTTGTCATCTATTTTGGTGGTATTAAGGTGTTTTAGTATTAAAAAATACAAAAGCATGTATGCAATATGAGATCATTGCCCAAACATGCAATGTACAATGATAATCTTCAATACAAAAGATAATGAACAAAACCTTTCACTGCTGTCACATATCTTCAATATTCTAATTTTTCTTTGATGCTCTTTACAAAACTTATCACAAACTCGCACTGCTCTGATCATACATCAGAATTTGCATAATACATCAATATACATCAATACAATAACTTACTTCTACTTCACATTACGAGTTTCTTTCCTTTATACAAGCTATTACAAAAATAACCTTTAAGTCGGTCTTCAATTCATTACACGCTTTCCAAAACATAAATTTACTTCTTGCTGAGTTAGGGTTAACATCTAGGATGTCATCCCTAATAAGTTAAGTCATTATTTTGATAAAAAAAAAATCCCTTAACCCAAAATATCCATTTACTTGTTGTTACTATGTTATGTCGGCTCAACACTATTTCTATGAAAAAATAATAACTATGTCTGTACAGGTTGTATAGTCACACGCTTTTAGTTGTAGATTCTACACACTTAGTACAATCTGTACCCAAGTGCGCACTTGCTAGAAATATCTCTATGAACTGCGTTGACCAAAATAATCTATGTGCTGACAGATAAATTATGTGATACTTAGACAATTTTCTAAGTCATTATCCTAAAACTTCATCCTTAGGTCCCGCTGACTTAATATTGATAATATGTTTCCATAAATGACAACATCATGATATCCTACCTAGCCAAATACCCTACGGTTCATGCTATTTTTTCTTTAATCTTCTTTTGGTGACTCATTTTATGTTTCTTGTTCTCCTTGTTTATTTTTTTGTGTTGTACCCCTACATCTGTTTAACAATCCTACAACAACATAGCATGAGTAATACAATTTTGTTGGGGTGTGCATACCTCTGTAACATAAAGAGGAAAGTTGTGATATTCAACCATGCATTTGAGATAACATCAAATGCGAATATAAAAACATCTTGAAAACCATGAAATATGTTTTACAAGTTTAAAAACACAATGTGTAATTTTGCTAGCAATGAATTATTTAAAATAAAATCATGTCATAACCCTATAGCAACAAAAATGACAAATGCTCTTTAGTTGGGGTGCACATGTCTCTATTACTTGAAGAGAAAGGTTATGAACTTCAATCATTCCTTTAATCACAACCCTAAAACAAACATAAAGTTAAGAATACTCTTTTTTGTGGTGCACATACCTCAGTAATTTGAAGATAAAGATTATTTTTCAAATTTGTTGAAAAACACATATAACAAACCCTGAACTAAACTTGTTCAAGTTGAGAAACACAACATGTAGTTCAACCTACAACTTCATATATACAATGAAATCATATCCCAACCCTACAACAACTTATAATTA
The DNA here is from genome assembly GCA_027943335.1 of Chamaecyparis obtusa. NCBI lineage: Eukaryota > Viridiplantae > Streptophyta > Pinopsida > Cupressales > Cupressaceae > Chamaecyparis > Chamaecyparis obtusa. Next base: position 66,515 of record BSBK01002919.1, read on the forward strand.
GAAAATTACTTTGTCTTTGTTGCCTAAAACGAAAAGTGTGAAATCCAACTATTTCTTTGTGGTAACCTCAAATGAGTAGAATTTTTTTTTTTACTAACAATGAACATTATTAAAAAGAAAAATATATAAAAGCATAGTCAAAGACGAGTTTGCAAAAAGCTGAATTTTTAAAACTTAAATTGTTTAATTAATTAGTTGAATTTGTCAAAATGAGAATTGTAACAGAATACTAAAAATCAAATCAACACTACATTACAAGATTTTGAAAAATACATTTTCTTAATTTAAAACAAGTGCCATGTAGTGGCTAGTACTTGCCTTAATTTAGTAATCAATTTTTATTATATTGTGAAATATAATTAGAATTCTAATAAATTTATTATATTTTATTAAGTATAATTCCATTTAAGATAAATTAATATAACTATAATTATAATAATGAAAAATTATAATTAATTGGAAGGCACTTTGGGTTGGACCGCTTGGGTTGACACTTTTGATGATGCGCCTCTTGTAACTATGTTTTGATACACTGCGGTCTACTTTTGTTTTGTTGAACTCCTTATATTTAATACAAATTTTTTTAATAATTAATTATTGTACTAATTTTACTTGTCATTTTAGTTTATCTGCTATAAAATGAAACATTAGAAAAAATATGTAGAGCTATTAAATTATTATGTATATTATGATCACTATTTTTAATAAAAAATTGATATTTAAATAAATTTTAAAAAATAAAACTATTATAAATAAATAAATTTAAATAAATCAATATTTTAAACTAAATTTATATTTTAAAATTAAACTTAATTCTAAAAATTTACATATAGACTATAGAAAATATTTTATTTTTAACAAAATAAAAATACACTAAATTATAATTGGTTGAAAGAATTAGTTTTATAATTAAGTTTAATTTTAATTTTAATTGATATGTAAATCAATTTTTAATTATAAATAATTATAAAATTCTTATAATTATAGTTGTAATTATAAAAAAATTTAATTTTATAAATAATTGAAAAATATAAAGTGTAATTAATTTAAATTCTAAAATAGTTTTTCTTATAATTAATTTTAGTGTTAATTATTCAGGCTAAATAATAGAATACACAATTGAAATATAATAGCAATATTATAATTTTTTTATTTATTTTTTTAAATTAAAAGATCGAGAGTTCTACAAAAAGAGGAGCAAGGGAGGCAAGCCTCAAACACCAAGCTCAAACATCAAGTTCAACTGAGACAGTTAATCTTGCACACTATGAAGAAGTTTATGAGAGTACAAAATATAGTGCTGAAAACTAATGCAAGAAATCATCCTGATCTTCAATCCAGGCAGTCCATCCTTGAGCGCCTTCCATCCAGACAACTTTCCTTCTTTCAAGAACGTGAGCAAAGAATTCCAGTTTATCAACAAAAGGTCCTCTAGTGTCCCTGATCTCCTTCAGCAGTTTCTTCAAAGCACCCTCAAAAGCAGTCTGATCATTAATGATGCTAACCCACTCTAGCCCATGTTCATCTCATAGATAAACATGGTAGCATATCCATCCTGTAAGAATCTTTTTAGTTTATCCTTTTCAAGTTTCATGATGCAGAGCACCTGCGAAACAATCTTAAAATGTATAAGTTTCATTTGAAACGAAGTAAGGGATCTGCCTAAGCCTTGGAATTTGTCTTCATTCCTAAGCTTCCAAATGACCCAGAGAATATGAGAAGATAAAATGTTCCAAAAAAAATTAGCATCCTTTCTTAGACCAGATATATATCCAAGCATAATATCCAGCACAGAAACATGATCAGTAATAATGATTCCAAAACTTTTCCATATAATCTTAGCAAATCGACAAGTAAGAAAGATGTGCCTTAAACTTTCAGGAGTCTTGCAAACAGAGCAATAATTAGCATTGCCAAATTGATCTTTAATGATAATTCTGTCAAGAAGAAGTTGCCACTTGAAATGCAAAATTTTAGGAGGAATATGTGATTTCCAAAACCTGTCAAGAATTTTATGCCATTCTGAAAAATCAAGATTCATATACCAAATAGAATTAAGGTGAGAAAGAATAGAACTATCCTTATTAAGAGCTTTATATATGTCTTTAGCTTTGAGTTTATGCAATAGATTACCATCCTTCCAGCGAAAGAATAAAAATCTGTGAGAATCCACATCACATCTACGAGGAAGATTAAAAGATTTGCAAGCTCTGGAGATCAAGTTATAAGTGCGCTTATGCGACTCAGACATATTAAATTTATGTTTGAGATCCTGCCAGGTAACAAGATTATCATTCTCAAGAATATCAATAAAATAATTAATTCCAAGTCTATTCCAAAGCTTAGCAAAACATCCCTACGTAAGCGCTAAGGGCTTTCCATTATGCATCAAGTTCCACCAGATGGAACGTTCACCATGAATGGTATGACCGCTATCACAACCAGAATTAGAGATAAATCCTCTCACAAGTTCCCAGGCCTTCCATATTGACTTAAAAACCAGAGAACCATGAATAGAGACGGGAAAGGTACCAGCAATAAGGTCAACAAACGGAAGATTCTTCCAATACTTAGCATGTTTAGGACATCCAGCAAGGATATTATGCCTTAAAAGAATTTTCCAAGGCTCTTGACCATGAAAGGCCTGAAAGATCCATTTGGCCGCGAGAGAAATCCCTTGAGTCCTAAGGTCCTTAAGACCTAAACCACCTAATCTCTTATCTATATGACACCAACTCCATCTAACAGCATGTTTTTTCTTATTTCCTTTACCATCAGACCATAGGAATCTCCTGATGGCCTTTTGAATTTCAAAGAGTTGATAATTGCTAAACATCCAAACCGAAGAGTAATAAATACTGTAAGAGGAAATAATCTTTTGGCAGACTTGCACTCTACCAGCAAGGGAGAGAACTCTATTATCCCATTTATAAAGCTTTTGAAAGATTCTATTCTTAACCCAGAGCCACATCTCCTTGAGAGAGGGGGAAACAGAAAAGGGAACCCCCAAATATCTAACAATTTTATTAGGTCCCCCCCAAGAATAGTTAAATTGTGAGAACCAATCAGGGGGGACCTCATTCCAACCAAGCATAACAGATTTGGATTTAGAAATGTGAGCACCAGAAATGATTTCAAAAAATTCAAGTTTCTGATTAAGATGTTGAATATTAAGACACGATAATTCAAGGAAGAGAGAGGTGTCATCAACGAATTGGATATTGAGAAGTTCAGAGTTGTCGGGGAGCAGGACACCATTCACTTTGGGAGATATAGTATTATCTCTGAGAATATAAAATAGGGCTTCAGAGGCAATAACAAAGAGAGCAGGAGCAAGAGGACAGCCTTGCCGAATTGATCAAGACAAGGGGATGGGATTAGATAAACAACCATTAATATCTATTCTAGCAAAAGAGTCTTTAAGAAGGATCTGAACAAATCTGACAAATTCATCAGGAAAGCCGAAGGCCTGCAGCATAGATAGGATGAAATCCCATTCAACGCGATCATAAGCCTTTTCAAAATCAATCAGAAACATAGCAGCATTTTGATTGGAAGTCTTGGCCCATTCCAAAGATTCCCAACTGGTAATGAGATTTTCAAGAATGTACCTTCCCTTAATGAAACCAATTTGTGTGGGGCATATAAAACTAGGAAGCACATTGATAAGTCTGGAAGCAAGGGTTTTAGCAAGAATTTTATATGAAACATTAAGGAGAGTGATAGGTCTCCAGTTTTTGATGAGGGATTTATCTCCATCTTTGGGGATAAGTTTAATAATTCCCATATTGATTGAATTGCCAAGAGTTCTCCGATTGTAAGCCTTAGAGTAAAGCTCAAGCAAATCCTTAGCAATCCAGTCGACATTAGTCTTATAGAATTTAGCAGGAAAACCATCCGGCCCAGGCGCCTTATCCTTTTTAAGAGCAGCTATGGCATCTATAATTTCCTGAAGAGTAATCCTATCTCTAAGAGAATTGACATCTTTTTCAGTTAATTTTTGAGGAATAAGCTCCTTACATTTGTTCCTAAGATCCTTGGCAATGCTGGTGTCCTCAGATCTGAACAAGTTCTTGTAATAACTTTCAAAAGCCACCGCAATGTCATTGAAATCACAGAGTTCCTAATTGTCTATGACAATTCTGTCAATTTTTTCGTTACTCTGCTTAAGTTTAAGATAATTAAAAAAGAATTTAGATCTCTTGTCTCCAAATTTTAACCATTGCTGCCGCCCTCTGATAGCAGCTCCCATGGTTTTAACATGCTGATGTTTCCTTAAGGAATCCCTGATAACAGAGGCCCTATTCGCACTAGGAATGGATGAGGGGTTGGCCTGAGCATCCAACTCCGCCAAATACAATCGCTCACTTAACTCATTCTCAACTCTCCTATAATTTTTGGCCTTCCTTTGGCCTAAGGTCTGAAATATAACTCTCCAAGAGGAGACATTCTTATTCCAGTGGTCCATATGCGAAGGAAAGTTATTACTAAGATTAAACATTCTAACCATTTTAATAGCAATGATGGTGTCCTGATCATTAAGCAAGGAGGTATTAAGGATAAATTTATCATTACACTGGCAAGAGGGAGGGAGAGCATTCCTAATATTAATAAGGGAAATAATAGGAGAGTGGTCTGACAGGGATGAGGGAGAGATAGAGACAAGGGAATGAAGGTAATTGGGGGAAAAGGAGAAAAATTCAGAGTTAACATAAAACCTATCTAGCTTGGAGTAAATCCTATTGTGTCCCTGTTGAAAATTACACCAAGTAAACCAAAGACCAGAAGTGTCAGATTTCCATCCTTCCAAGGGATCAAACAAATTAAGTTTATGATTAAGTTGGTCCCAATGAGTTTTCTCTTGGTATTTCCAGAGAAAGGGGAGACCACCAAGTTTATCTTCTTGGTTTTCAATCATGTTAAAATCACCAGCCAGAATCCATGGAATGTTGGGAAGGTTAGAAAGCCAATCCCATAGAGAAATTCTATCCTTAAGATCATTGGGGGCATAGACAGAGCAGACCCCAAACAAAGAGCCATTGAAATCAATTATGGCCCACGCCACACGATTATAGGGGGAACTACCAGAAGATTTGATAAACTTCCTCCAAGAGGCATTAATTAATAAGGTAGCACCCCCTTTCCCTTTAGAATGTTTGGTATAAATTTTAATGGCATCCCTCCAGATACAATCCAGAGAAGAATTAAGAAGAAAATTAACCGCTTTAAGTTCTTGCATCATAAAAAAATCTAAATTCTTATGCCCCAAAAGAAATCTCTTAATAATATGCTTCCTATCAGGAGACTCAAGGCCTCAAACATTCCAAGATATGCATTTCATGATGAAGGGTTCAAGAGAGAGCCAGTACTAGGAGCCGAGATCTCCCCTTTCTTTTTATTCTTGGAGCCAAGAGGCCTGCCCTTTTTCTTATAAGTATTAGAACCTAATAAGGGATCCTCATCCTCCTCTCCAATATTAGATTGAGAAATATCCAACTGAGAATCTAGCATATCAAAATCCCCAATAGTACTCGATCCATACCTTGTCTGGGTCACCATACTATCCGGATTTCCAGAATTCTTCATAAAGCTATTCTTACCCATCTTGTGAGAAGTGGCTTTATCAGAATTTTTATCAGCAAGAATAACTTCAATAAAGTAATCATCCTTTAATTCATTAAGGGCAGACTTGGAAAGGCTGGTGGTATTTCCAGCTGAGGGTGTTGCATTTAGGTTAGGAAGATCATTAACCGTGCAAGTATGACCCTCAGACATGATAATATCACCAAACTTTACAATTTGCCTTTCAGATGTGTTCAGATCAATCATATCCTTTTCCACAGAGGGGGCGACTTCAATCAACAAATTAGGGGAAGCTAAAGTAGCAAATGGGTTAGACTTAGTAGGGGCGCAAGATTGATCAGAAGCCAATTGTTGAGAATGTTTCTTCCTAGGTTTCTTGTTTTTGACCATCTGGAACCCTTCACTATCTTTTAAATAAACTTTTTGATTCAAAGCGGGTTGTCATTGCAAATTTTTAGGTTGATTAGATAAGGGATTGACAGAGCTATTCTCCTTAAAATCTTTACCTAGAGCCATAACTGTGCTTTGTTTAGGAGCCGAATTATCAGGAACAATTACAAGTTCTCTGTTATTGCCATCGCTAGGTATGTTTCCATGTGTTGTTTCAGAATTCCTTCTACTGATAATTGGGCAATTCTTCCTAATATGCCCTTCCCTTTTGCATAAAAAATAGGCATTAAGACCCCCTAATATCTCTATTGGGCAGGAAACCACATCGCCATGAATTTTTAGAGTAAGCTTCTGAGGAATGTCAACTCCTGATTTAAGGGAGAGCAAAACCCTAGCATCAAGGTTGGAAACTAATCTTGAGGTTTGATCTATCCTGATGATTGACCCAAAAGGGGCTAGAAGCTGAGCAATAAATTTCCATAAAAATGGTGGAACCTCTTTAAGAATAAGCCATCTAGGAGCAGACAGGGCTAAAACCTCATCACTAATCGCATCATGAGACCAAGCAAGAGCCCTAAATGAGGTTTTGCCAACATTCCAATACTGCTGTTTGAGGACTTCTATTTGGGCTTCATGAGTGTTAAAGAAAATAATGAATAAACCTTTTTGCACCTATCTACAAAATGAAATTTTCAATCCAAGTTTGATATTCCATAGATTATGCATCCAATCATCTAAAAATTTCCTAGGAGGGCATTTTTCAACATCCACACATGCGAAAAAAATTGCTGTGTCACAGAGCCGAGACTTCTCCAAAGCAATTTCGTTCAGCATGGCGTCGTTAGGAGTGAAAACAAACTCATTCAAAGCTTGGGTAGATTCCTTACCTTCGGTGAATGATCTCTTGCCTCCAATCACCTGCACAAATTTTGCATCAACCGGGACGCCATGGTTAGCGGGCGCCACCGTTTCAACAAATGATTTCCTCTACGGTAAGGTCGAAGGACAAGGAAGGCCATCAGAGGGCACAAAGCTAATGGGGATTTCCTTCGGGCTAGCCGAAGAAGTAGGCAGACAATCATCAGATGAGGAGGAGGGAGAAATTCGTGCAGAAGAAAATGGAGAGTTTTGTTGATTAAATCCATCAGATCCGGGCTCCATACATGCAATAAATGACAAGCAGATAAACAATAAAGGCAGGTTATGACACCCAAACTAGGCAGGTGGAGGAGCGAATCTCCTCCACGAAAACATGCCAGCACCCCAAATCAGTACATCCTCGGTCGCAGAGCTTGCAGAGCGCTTCACATCCCATTTTTTTATTTATTAAATATAAGAAGATCAAAATACAAAGTATCACCGAAGAGTTTCAAAAATTACAGAGGCCTCCACACGAGAGTTTATATTAAATTTAAATTTATATAATATATATTAAAATAAAATAAAAAATATTCCATATTTTGTAATATTAAAAAAATAGAGGCCAAATAACTATTTTTAGACAATTAAAATATAATAGCAATATTATAATGTTATTATATTAAATTTAAATTTATATAATATATATTAAAATAAATTTAAAACTATTTAATATTTTAAAATATTAAAAAAATAGCCAATATTATCCACAAATTACATATTGAGTAAAAAAAACACTAAATTGTAATTGGTGCAAAGAATTGGTTTTAATCACTTGTTAATGGAAGAAATTCATAAAGTGATGCAATAGTACTTGCTTAGCCTATCCCCAAGTACTAATAAAAATAAATTCTTTTAATTTATTCAATGATTGTTCTATTTTATTTATGAATTAATTAAGAACTATTATGTTTTATTTTTATTGTTTGCTTCAATTTATTTTTATTCCAATAACTATAGAATTTTCTATAATAACTCAATCATAATATTAATATTAATAATAAATAATATTTATTTATAGCAACATATGTATAATTTGTAATACAAATATATTGTGATTGTATTGATATTTATTTTTAATAATAATATAGATTTTTAAATATTAATTTATTAATTTCATTATTATCTATATTTATTATTACAGTTAATTTATTTGTTCACAAATGATATCATTTAATTAGAAATGTTATTTTAATTTATTTACTATAATTTTTTAACTACTTAAATATTATTTTAATTTATTATATTGCATTATTTACTTTTATTTTTAATTTACAATTATATTAAAAATTATTTTATTTATTTTAGTATCAAATTTCAAATTTTATTTTCTTTTTAAAATACAATTAAAAAGGAGAATAAAACTATTTATATTATTTTTACTATATTATGATATAATATAATTTAATATTTAACGTCTATATTATAATTATATGCACACTAGATTATTTATTATATGCATTTTTTTTTTTGATCGGTAAAAGGCCGAAGCCCTAGACATTTTTATTAATATAAATAATTATATTACAATGTGACCCCGCTCACTGCAAGCGCTGGTAGGAAAGAGCGGGGCTGAGAAAACCTCCAGCCTTGCTCGGGACCATAGGTCCTGACCTTATACAAAAATTTACATGGGCATACCCACGACTCGACAATTGTCGAGATTTGTTAAAATACATATTTTCCCTAGGCATACCCACGGCTCGATACCTATTGAGATTTGTACATAATTTACGTAGGCATACCTACGTCCTGAAAAAACTCTAGATTGCTTTTTTAAAATCATGAATTATACATAGAAAGGCGATTAGACAAGGATTACATCATTTGTACAATTGAAGCAGAGTTTCTGATCCTCCTACTATGTCAAGTATATGTGTTGAACATCTGAATGATAGTCCTTCCTGAAAAAAAAACAAGACAAAATTCCTCCGACACCAAGGTTAACCTGCATCAAGATAAAAATTCTACATCTCTACTACATAACCTATCTAAGAATATTTGATATTGACTATGAAGCCTGTAGTTAAATACTTTTATTATTGACAATATAATACTAGGAACAAATACTCTTGTGATTAAAAATCCTTACCGCTAAAGATTAACAATTCCTGCCACGAGAGTCTTAACATTTTAGGCATATTTACATCAGAACTAAATATACTCCTCAGTAATATACTAGTGTTCTAACTAAATTCAAGTCATACTTGGCTAACTATCGGAAAGAAGATAATAGCAGAGTTCATTATGGGCCTCTAATATTTACATCATTCAGAAAAAGCTGCAAAGATTTTCGAGCTCCTCAAATTGTAAGGCAAAAAATAATTAGTTTGAACATATGGTTATATATATATATGTAGATTATATATATATAACCATGTGTTCATACCCTTACCGGATTTGTGAGATCTTTCGAGGCTAATCCAATATATAAATATATATTTGCACAGCTCTATATAATAATATATGTATACTGTCATCAGTATACCTATATTTATGACCCTTATATATAAAAGTAACAGGAAAGAGAAGAACGTCTAGTACCTTAAGCCAAACATACTCTGAAGCCTTGTTAGTTATTATATATAAGCCATTTTGAAATAATCATAGGAGGAAGCTAGAATTTATATATAAATATATATATACAAACACCTGTATATATATATTTATATATACCATAAACTACTTTGACACTTGGTCAACTTCTTCCATTAGCTCAATGATTCCTCTATTTGCATACTCTTCACATTGTCTTCATGCTAAGTTGAGGTATATAAAACATGTCATTCGATTTACAATAATCATCCATATGCTCATCATCTTAATAGAAATCAATCCATTTTTTGGCCATTATAACTCATCACTGAGTCATTCATAACTTCACAACAATGTCCCTCAATCCCCTTATAATTTGGTACAGACTCGTCGTTCATTATCTTCTCTCATCTGCCCGATTTATGTCGTTGCATGATCGCATGATATTGTTTTAATTCTTGCGATCATGTGACATATGCGGTAATACATCTGAGAGGATGCTATATTTGAGTTTGGCATCTGTTGAAAAATTCTCAAATTTGAACTTATGCCATTGATCTGGTAGCTTTTGAAATGAACGGCCATGATTATATCATCTTCGACAGTTCCTTTAAGACTCAGGTCCCACAGGCTACGTGTCAACATCCCGCTTAGTCGCAAAGCATCTTTCTTCCCATAGCGACTAAGCGACTACTGTTGATTTGATATCACATACAAACTCTTTCGGCCCCACCTGGACACGTGGAAGGATCCCGCTTAGTCGCAAAGCAACTTCCACACCATAGTGACTAAGCGACTACCATTGATTTGATATCGCATACAAACTCTTTCGGCCCCACCTGGACACGTGGAAGGATCCCACTTAGTCGCAAAGCATCTTCCACACCATAGTGACTAAGCGACTATCATTGATTTAGTATCTACAACTCTTTTGGTCCCACGGCTATGTGTCAATATCCCGCTAAGCATCTTTCTTTCCATAACGGCAAAGCGGGAGCCGTCGATCAAGAATCTTATGCAAATCCTTCCGGACAACTTTTCTCAGCCCCACCTTTACACGTGGAAAGATCTCGCAAGTTCGCAAAAGTATTTGACAGGGATCGTGATTATGCGAGGGCCATTGGATCCTTTCCTTGTTCCACCATAGGTAAGTCCGTTGACTCGGGTCCCATCTGGTCCTCCATTGTCGCATGATCGCAAGAGTGTTATTTTATTCACATGATCATGCGACCGCTTTATCATTGGCGCATGAAATAATATTTAATACTATCCTTGTCGGGCTCGGACTTATAACTTTTCATTATTGCATCTGCGCTGTTAGCATACGTGGGTCCCAGTAGAGTGCATTCACCTGCCCGAACTCCATTGTCGCATGATCGCAAGGCATTATTTTATTCCATGCGATCATGCGACCGCTCTATGATTGGTGCATGTGGATTCCCAACCTGGCTCATTTCAACATCAAATCGTACACCGTTTTCACTGTTAGGATCATGGAGACTTAAGGAATCGATTTATACATTCATTTCATGGAGAACATCAGTTTCTACTGTTACTTGAAAATACATTAGATCGACGAGTGTTCAGCTTTGCAACATCAGTAGTTCGAACTTATTATTAAGTCCTTCATAACAGCATAACACTATTCTTAGATCCCAGGAGATTCCATAAAAACATATGTCCCTGTCTCTTGATACTACATTCTTAATTAAGGAAAAGATTCAATTGCAAGTTGCCCATTAAAGCAAGTAATAACTTTATTTGTTGCTCAATACATCCCCAGTTCTTATCATACATGTATCCTGTGCTTTCCTCTTTTAGATTGTTTTCTAGAGGTGATCAAATGTATATAAATATAGATATACTGTTATCAACATATCTATATTTATATATATTAAACTATAAAAGGTAACAGGATTGAAGACTTCCTGATTCTGATCTTGCAAATCGTTATATCTTAGCTTTAGGCATCAGTATATATATCTATATATACTATTACTAGTATATATATATATATATATATATATATATATATATATATATATATATATATATATCTATATACCTAATATAAACTCTGACTTTAGGATCCTTTAACTTAATATAGGAATACCAATTGTGACTATGTTCCATACTATATTCTCAAATGCATTAACTGTGCCTCATCTTCTGTAACATGAAATGCTTCCCTGAGTAAAAACAATGCTTAGAAGACCTTGCTAGCCTAAAGTAAGATAAGATGGTATATACATACGTTTATATATACATATATATAATGTGCATATATATAAGCATATGTACATACCATTATCCTATTTGAGGACATCATTAATATAGCACTTAGCAAGGTTTGTTAAGAAGAATATGAATATATGTATATACCTATACATATATTCATATACTCTTACCCATGTCTAGCTGTGTAGCAAAACAGTAAAAGTATCCATTGACCCCCTTCCTAGGGGCATCACCTCAGGGATTTTATTAACTCCTTACAGTAACATAATTAACATGACTTAGTCCATATAATGATAAAAAATTAGCTATGAATACCTTCATGTCAAAGGGAAACCGATCATGATTATCAATTCCAAGTATTTGCTCTAAGAGTGTATAATAATGTCACCCATGTATTATGGAGATGCCCTTTAATTTGCTGTTGTGAAAAAACTGTTGCCCAAAATTTCCTTATCATTCCCTTTTTGGCCGCATCCTATTTTTTCCAAGAAATGCTCAAGTGTCAAAGCCCACTATGTTTTCTGCCTTTTGGCCCAAAAACCCAGTGTGTTTTCAACCTTCACTTTGAAGGCTCAGGATGTTTTTGACTTTTGGTCCAAAAATTCTCTATGTTTTCGACCTCCAGTTAGAAAACCTTCTATATTTTTGACCTTCAAGTGCGCAACTTCGACCAGGCAGGTCCCAGATCCTCATAGTCATGCAAGTGCAGTGGAGATCCGACGGCTGTCGCATAATCTCATGGAATCTTTGGAGCCCATGAGATCATGCAACAACGGTCGGATTAGAATCTCAGTGGGTCTGCACTTTTTGAGTGAGGTGGCATATTTCCTAAGTGTGCTATCATGACCAGGTGGGTCCCAGTTGCTAACGTCACCGTGGGGCCAGTCAGCAGTCATGCAAACAGCAAGCCGCCAGCGGTCAGTGGTTAACATCTTACGGTTGGTCGCATAATTGCATGGGCTCTTCTGAGCCCATGGGACCATGCGACAAACCGTCAGCGGTCACAATAAAGGCATTTCACAATGGTTTTGGTGGTGCGGTTACATGCTTGTCACATGATCGCATGCGGCTTCCCAAGCGCATGCGACCATGTGACAAGCCTTTAGCTGTCAGCAGGGACTATGACTCCAACGGTGGGTCTGTGGACGGTAATGTATTCATTTGGACTGAGGTAAATGCATAGGATTCAACATTTGATTCCACCTTTTTGGATAAATGCAACCTTTGGAAGCCATTGGACTGAGGTAAAAGCAGTGGAGATCCGACGGTTGTCGCATAATCTCATGGAATCTTTCGAGCCCATGAGATCATGCGACAATGGTCGAATTAGAATCTCAATGGGTCCACGTTTAATGAGTGATGTGGCATAATTCCTAAGCGCGCTATCGCGACCAGGTGGGTCCCAATTTCTAACTTCATCACGGGGCCAGTCAGCAGTCAAGCAAACAACAAGCCGCCATCGATCAGTGGTTAACATCTTATGGTTGGTCACATGATCGCATGGGCTCTTCTGAGTCCATGTGACCATGCGACAAACTGTCAGTGGTCATAGTTAAGGTAGTTCACAATGGTTTCTATGGTGTGATTTCATGCTTGTCGCATGATCGCATGCGGCTTCCCAAGAGCATGCGACCATGTGACAAGCCTCTAGCGGTCAGCAGGGACTTTGACTCCGGTAGTGGGTCCATGGACGGTGATGTATCCATTTGGCCAGAGGTGTCGAAAGTTCTAGTGGGCCTGGGTGGCTATGTGGCAGCAGGGTGAGATCTCAAAGGCTTGTCGCATGATCGCATGAAGCCTTTCGGGCTCATGCGATCATGCAACCTTTGACTTTTTCAAATGCAGTACGGCCTATTTTTCATGACTTTCGAGTGGGGTATTGTAAGGTTATGGTCTACACAGTAAACCATCTTTTCCAGCCCTTCTAAGTGCTATCATTAGCAGAATCCCGCTAATGATGATAATGATAACTTCCCCAAGCAAACATACAAGTAATGCACTAAGCTTCTAGCTTCGGCTATTATTCCATAAGTAATCACTAGTTGAAATGATAACAAGGAGAAAAAGGATTAAATTATGATTCCCTGCCGGTTCATGATGAGCTCACGAGTATAAGAGATGATGATCCAAATTTATGCCTTGCTGGTAGTTTCACCATGGAATGGGAAAATTGGGTGCATTTAATTATGATTTTATTTGCAAGTGCTCTGTTATTTATTATGCTACCTGTAAAAAAGGCTCTGCAAACACTCAATACTTGATGCACACCTTTGAATAAAAAGGCGTACTATATACAAAATATAAACCAAGATTGTAGGTACCTACATCCCTTACTCTAATACCCCGGTCCATCCCTATCCTCCTATCTTAGTTGAGTTTATAGGTAATAATTTTTAGTTGCTTGGGGATCTTCAAGCAAGGCTGCTAATACTAGTATCTACCTATAGCCAAATTTAATGTCTTTGGGCTAAATGACCTCCTATAATTTGTACTAATCCCCCTATAACTACTACAAACCTATAGTTTAGTAGAAATTCATATTAAGTGGAATGTTACTGCATCTGTGTTAAAACCAAAAAGTTTGTTAGAATATAAGCCTATGTAGATTATTAGATATACTGATCCATAATTGTAACTCCGTTGGCTCCTAGATTGGCTAGCTTATCTACCTTTGTATTACCCTCTCTATATGTGTGTCTTATTTCATACTTAGGGATCCCCTCGATAACTTGGTTAATCTCTTCTATTTTTGAGTTAAGGGACCAATTGGGAGTTTTCTTGTTTCGGATGGCATTGATGATAATTTGTGAATCTCCTTCGATAACTACTTTGGATAAGTTGATCTTCCTACACAATTTTAAACCTTCTAAGGCTGCTACGCATTCTGCCATGTTATTTGTGGAAGGATTATGGGACTGGAGAACTTAGCGATGGCTTTTGACTTCCAATTGTGAATAATCCCCCCAATACCTGCTACCCCAGGGTTACCTCTAGAAGCTCCGTCAAAGTTAAGTTTATACCATCCCTCTCTCAGAGGGATCCATTTGCAAGAAACTCGGTCAGCCTTCACTTTGGGTCCCCCTTTGCCATATAGGGGAGGAATATCTAATTTTGGCTATTTTGCTCTGATTTTGTTATCCCAATTCTTGAATGCCTCTTCATAGCTTAGCTTGTTTCTGAGATTACTATTGATAATTTCTACTATTGATGCTTCTATTTTATTTGTGATTGAATTCCATGGTAATTTTTGACCTGTGAAAATCCTCCTATTTCTTTCTTTCCATAATTCCCAGGCAACTATTGCTGGGGAGATGGTCCATATATCCTTATATAGATTATCTTTATAAAGTGATGGCCATGCTTTAAGGTTACTTAATAGATCAATGTGGAGAGCAGACTTCCAGCCTAAACATTGATGAAGCCAATTCCAACAATTTTGGGCATATGGGCAGTTTAGGAGGATGTGATTAACATCCTCGGATTGACTCTCACACATGGGGCATCTGGACGGCCCTTCAAAACCCAATTTCTTAAATTTGTCTGCTGTCAGAATTTTATTTTGCAAGGTAGCCCATAGAAACATACCCGCTTTTGGGAGGCCAAATTTATTCCAGCAAAGGTTCAGAGGGATATCTATATCGTCCATCTTCTGTTCTCGAATAATGGTATTGTAGCCCTCCTTTATAGAATAGTTACCATTCTTTGATCCTGCCCAAATCAGTCTGTCTAATCTATTTTTAAGTACAACTTCTCTCTTTTCCATTATTGACATAAATTTCTGCTTCTCCTGCCATACAGAGTCAATTTCTTCTAAATTGCTCCATTTATTACTCTCTTTCTTACATATATAATCCTTGAGAAAGATGCCTTTGACTCTTTTACATTCTTCCATAAACTCCATGGAAAAACCCAAATTGCTAAGGGGAGTGAGACTTGCCGACGAATCCTCCCAAAAAAGAACTTGATCCCCTACACCTACATCCCACGATAAATAGTTATTAATAATTCCTCTCCATTCTTTGATGAAATTCCATATCCTGGATCCTTTGACATGTGTGGAGGACCTGAAGATGTTGATGGGATCCACATCAAGAATGTATTTCTGTAATAATATCGACACCCATTTACATCTAGGTTCCTTATACATTCTCCATATAAGTTTAGCTCCCAGGGCTTGGTTTTACCATAGAAGGTTTTTAATGCCGAGGCCTCCCTTAGAAATAGGTTTACATAAGGTATCCCATTTTATTAGGGAAAGGTTTTTTGTCTTCTGATGGGCCTTGCCAATAAAATTCTCTAAACATTTTATCTAGGTTCTTTTTAATATTTATTGGTAAAGGGAGAATTGACATCTGGTACGTGGGTATGGCCGAAAGGACCAACTTGATCATAGTTGTCCTTCCTGCCTTTGTTAGCCATCTTCCTTTCCATGAGCTCTTCTTATTTTGGACTTTGGTAATCACTTTTTGCCAGAGTTTGGAAGATAGGAGACCTTTATCTAGGTCAATGCCCAAATACTTACATGGAAACTTGCCAATTTTATAACCCATCAACTTACAAATCTCTCTTTCTACTCTCAGTGAGGTATTAATGAAGAAAATTTCTAATTTAGTGGGGTTAACCCATTGCCCTGAGGCTTTCATGTAAATAGTTAGGATATCTTTAAATGCTTTAGCTTCTTGACAGTTGGCTTGACCAGGTAGAATCATATCATCTGCAAACTGTTGGTGTGTGATATTTGAAATGTTTTTAGTGACCTGTAGACTTGAGATCTTTCCTTCCAAATGTCTCTTTGTTATAGATCTTCCCAAAGCTTCTGCCATGATTACATATAGAAAGGGGGACATTGGGTCCCCTTGCCTAATGCCTCTCAAGATACTAAAGAAGCCTTCCAGAGTGCCATTAATTAGAACCGATATCTTAGGGGTTGAAATACAATTAAAAATAAGATTGACCCATTGCTTAGAGAAACCAAAAGCTTCCATGCATTTGCAAAGGAATCTCCATTCAACTTTGTCATATGCTTTTTGAATGTCTATTTTCATAAACATACTTGGTACCTTTGTCATTTGAGCAGTATGGACTAATTCTTGTGCTATAATTATTCCATCCAGGATCGATCTATTTGCTACAAAACGTGTCTGTTCTTCAGAAATTATATTGGGCAACAGTGTTTTAAGTCTATTTGCTAAGCATTTAGAGAGGATCTTGTATATTGTGTTATAGAGGGATATTGGCCTGAAATCCCCAGGATCCACACTTTCATTTTTCTTTGGGATTAAAGAAAAAAAGGTGTTATTGATTTCACTTAGCAGGGACCCCGCGTTCCTGGTAGCTTCCACTACTTGCCATACCTCTTCCCCAATAAAATGCCAACACTTATGGAAAAAACCTGCTTGAAAACCATCTGGACCCGGCGCTTTATTCGGGTGAAGTTGGAATACTACCACTCTGACTTCTTCGAGGGATAACTTATTATTTAACATTTTATTATCGAGCTCCGTAATCAGTTTAGGAATGGCTTTAAGCATTTCATTTTGTGCTGAAAGGTCAGATGCATCTGCACCATTGAGAAGGGTATGATAGAAGTTCGTTATCACACTCGATATCTTCTTAGGGTCCTCATTTATAAGCCCATCACTGGACTTAATTTTAGCTATTCTGTTGATGCTTCTATTGCACTTAGTGGTGTTATGAAAAAAAATTGTATTTATTATATTCATTTTATTTTATATCTATACCATATTTTAAGATGATCTACTCATATATAAACAATATATAAAAAACTAGACTGTCAGATTCCAAAAGCTTCAGATCTCCATACCAAAAAAAGCTCTAATGAACGTTTAATATTTATTGCATGTCAGAGACCAACAACTTACTTGGAATCAAATGAAATGAGAGCTGTAGAGTTCAACATTATGTCTACGTTGAATTCCAAGATTGTTCATTGAAACATCGCCAGCAACAGGCAAAGTTTTGCCAGTACAAACGTGTCACAACCCATTTTTTTTTTACAGTCCAATTAAATTCCTAAAATTTAGGATTTAGTTACGGTGAGTAAACATTTGTTATCTTTGAGTGGGCTTTTTAAACGGGAGAGAAGGTAGACAAAATTGATTAAGAAATCTCCCTTGCATGCTTAATTTAAGGCATGACAGAGGCAACCTCGGGAGATAGGCACCCCTTTTCAAACTCTAAAGGAGTTAGTTTTGGGGAAGAAAAAGAAAAGAGGAGCAGGGAAAGCAAGGGAATAGCGCAATAAAAGGGAGGAGAAGACATTTTTACATTTGTTGCATTAAAAATTTAGGTTCCTTTCTGTGTTTTTTGGATTTGTTAATATTGAATGGCAATGTTTTTTTTGAAGTTCATCAAATCGGATTAAATTCATTGTACCTGTTTGAATTTCTACAAGAAAACTTCATACTTTCTGATAATGTTACACTTTACATGGAAATAATTAACTGAATTGTGAATTGAATTTAAAATTTAGAAGGAAAATGTTATCTCAATGAACAATCCATAACATAACATGCCAAAACAGGGCAAAGCGGTAAAAGAAAATGCACTATTTGTTTGTACAGGAAATATCAGAATTTCAATTTAGATCTATTATTCCTCCGAGTTACATCAGAGGAAGAGTGTTGGACTAACCATGACACTTCTGAAAGCTGATCTATAGGCTAACCGTCACTTTGAATGTATAAATAAAAATGATGATTTGAAAATTTATTGACACCTACAAATTTTTTATGTAATAGAATTTGCAGGGGAGATCTCCCAAACTCCAGCTTAAGACAATAGGTTTGAATTCGTAATGAAAAATTTTAGTCACCAGCATATGAGTTTTTAGCCTTCGGATAGTATTCTTAGAATTTGGCTATAGTAGTTCCCCATTAAAGTTCTCATACGAAGGAGGTTTTAAGTTCTGATATTTCTGTTGAATGTCATTAATGCCTTGCCTGTTCCAAAGAATAGTGTTTATGCAACGTCATTTTTCAACAGAACCTGTCTTTTGAATCAGCAAACAACCTGACAATTTTGTCATCACACACAATCTGAAGCGCCAAAGCTACTTTAGCCTTATAACTTTGATCTACTGCTGACACATTTCGAAGAATCTTTATAATGTCATTTCCTTTAAACATTTTAAATTTTGACTGAAATTCTGCGAATAGGGAATTAGACCCAAGATATCCTTGAATCTTTATTCGTGTTAGAATAAATGGAGTGGTTGCTTTCTTTATAGAATCTGAATTCTTTGACATTTTTTAATATCTTCTCTCCTCTATTTTTCTTTACCAGTATGTGATTTATAAATTAGAACTATTCTTCTCGTCACAGATATAAGACCATGACTCTATAAGGACCATCTTAGTAATTAAAAGCATGTCCCTGTGAGCATGAATTCGATTATTTTATCAGGGCATTCCAACCATTTTATCATAGAAGTAATTATTTCTAGTAGAGAAATATTTAGTTGAATCATTACACTCATAGCTTTAGAAATCACAGTTCCATTACCACTATCTTCATGGTAGACCTTTTGAAGTTTGTCCTAGTTTACCATCAGAGAAAGATCTTAATGTTAGTGAAACTTGCTAGGCTTCTTCCTATCTTTAATGGTCTCTTTGAAACAAAGGCAGTCTCAAATGCATGGATACCTCCTTTTTGTGATAATGGTTTGATCATTTTTAATATGACTACACTTTTATCCATGTAACACTGATCATTACCTCCTTGTCATGACATCAACATTTTCTTGGATCACTGTTGTAAGTTTTGATTTCCCTGTCATCATTATTTGTTTTGAACATCATTTACTACTGTTCTTTGTCCCAGACTTATGGTTTTAACAGCACCATTGAAACTCTTTTACATTCCTAATATCATTGTTAAAATCAACGACGTCAATGACTTCATTGTATTATCTTTATGTGATAAGGCTATAACAGTGTTCTTCTTTGAGTTTTTGTCACATTACTGTTACAGAGCATTGTTGTTAATGTTAGCTTCGGTCAGATCCTGGATTGCTCAAGGTTGGCCCTATAATAGAAAAATTGTCACAACTATGAATTCAATTTAGATTTGTTAGAAGATTATATTTAATATGTTCTTATGGTTTGTTATATTAGGAAAATTATTCGGTCTATCCTATGGAATTGAATCATTTTGGAAATATAATAAATTGATGCATACATTGTTTATTTTGAGTACTAGATTTTAACTTGATATATGAGTGAGAAATTTGAACCATGATTGATTATGAATTTGAGTTGTGCTAATGTTGAGAATAAAGATTAAATAATGAAGATGTTTGAACTTCTAGAAATAGAATTTTCCATGAACTTTGCATGTATTGAGATTGCTTGATCTTTTGAAGTAACGCATTATTGTATTGTGATGTTATGTTTATTCAATGAGTCCTTTTGTTAATAAATGTTTGGCTTTTGAAACTGAAACTTGTTACCAATCTATATGCAAATAATGTGAACCAACCCCTACTTGTAAACACTTCTGTGTAAAATGAAAATTGATGTATTCTGGATGAGAAAGGAATGTGCATATAAAAGAAATATTATTTACTTAGATTTATTTTGTATGTATTCATGACATGCGCAGTTGTGATGCTTTATGGGTTATGTTAGTTTCTTTGACTGATCTAAAATAGTGTGAATTAAGAGCTTGAAGTATTTTATACTATTTGAAAAGGATGTTATTCAATCCTATGGTACTCCATCATGTATCAACATTATGATGTATTTGATGGTATTTGAAGTTCGTATTGCTGTTTTACACAATTCCATTACTTCATACAGTTTTACTTGATTATATTACTTCTAGCTGGGCTGGGTATCTTTCATGTCAGGAAAGGTTCCGAGGAAGCGTTAATGCTTCGTGGTTGGGTGGAAATGCACTCCCACAATATTCTTTCCCTAGCTAACTTTTGTGAACAAGTTTCCGAAGAGCTTTTTAGGAAGGACTTTACCTTACAGTGCTATATGCATGTGGTATTCGACATGGTGGACACTCGACATATGGTCGACATTTCTCTTGTCTTTGAACAAAGGTATGCTTTATCTTTTTGATAGATATGGTCGTAATTATATTTATGTTCTTTCTTTAATAATATGGAATCTATTGGCATCTTGTCAACTTTTGTATTCAACCATTGACTGACTTGTTGACTGACTCCCTAAAATTTCAGGTTTTACTGATGTGTCTTTTTGTGTCGATATCTCAATCTTTACAAAATGCCTCATACTGCTCTCCATAAAAGCTTCTTAAATGTCTGAATAACTCTGAACATATTATCTGTTGGAGGAAACAACCAAACATCTATATTAGACAAATGGTCCATTAGTTATATTAATGTATGATCTATACTACTAGATAGATTGTTTTTTTAAGGTAGTTGTCAGTTATTGATAAATTAAATTGCCATATTGTTATCAGAATTCAATTATATAATTTTAAAATTTGATTGCACACTACTAAATCTTAATAATAATATCACAACAATCAATATTGTAAATGTTGAAACAGTATATGCTGATCAAACATATAGTACAGTAATACAAAAGAAATGATAAACATTAAGAGAAAAGCTTAATAGAAAAGTTCTCAATCTTATGTATTTTGGAAAGGAGTTATTTCATGATAAAGATTTATTATAAGAAGATAAAAGTCAAGAAAATAGAAAAGTTTATTATTATGATATTGTTATTAGGATTCAATTGTATAATTTCTGAGTCTGACTCATTGACCCATGTTTCATACATAAGAACCAAACAATTTCCGAGTCAAACTTATTGATCGATGTTTCATGTATAAGAACCAATCTCTTATGAGAATGAACTACACAATCAGCACTCATTGTATTTAGGTGATGCTCACAAAGCTGAAGCATTGGACTTTCCTCGGAGGTCACCCATTCCAATACTACTTTGATTCAAATAAGCTTAACTAAGGAGTTTCTTCCAAATGAATTTAAATATCTCCTACTTATGAAAAGACTTCATCGTCAAGTTTTGGTAATTATCATTCTATATTTGAAAATACTAGATGACAGAATCTAATAGAATCTGTTGTCTCACAGACTACTTTGTTAATAACGATTTCATTTTTGTAAAAGTTAAATTCTGTTATCTCATCAACTATCTTTGATCTCTTGAACATAAACATTTATATATCTCATGACCATTAATTTTTTTTTCCTTTCTATCTCTTGAAAAAATCTCATTCTCAAACTATTTTTTATTCTTTTTCCAGACATTTTAATGGCAATATGAACTATAGTAGAATGCCCATTACAATTTACCTACTCCATCCTTCAACCTGTGCAATTCATTTTCTTCTCTTTTAGTGTGTGCATTTGTATATGGGATTTTCTTCTTTAGAAATTATTATCAATAAGGAATAGACTCACACACACCAACACATCTTTCTGTTCCTTTCATTTTACACATCCATGGCAGAATACACATCACAACTTACTTCATTCTTCATCCTTTGGAATGCAACCTCTGAATCCTTAGCCTTGATAATAAAGAAGAGCTTCCCAACTTGTCAATCACCACTGCAAATGACAAATCCATGAGATTAAGATTTCTCTGAAATGGGACACATCCAATAACACCCAAAACAAAGACAAAAATCTCCATGGAAACAAATCCATTTTACAGAAAATGCAACATTCCCACATCACAAACTTCTTCTTATTCCACTAAAGTAAATCAAAAGAAGATGAACTGAAAACATTAACTATTTATTTTGTCTATGAAATGATCTCTTCTCTCTTTTCTTTTCAAGATGTTTTGAATAGAAATAATCCAAGGTTCAACTCTACTGCCTATACTCTTATCATGCATAAATTTAGATCCAAACCCAGTGGGTGTAAACTAAACAAACTGCATTCTAATTCTAAAAATTCTTGGTTTCATTAAAAAAAAAAAAAAGAAAGAAAGAAAAAGAAAAAAATTTATCTCAATTGAAAGAAGCGTGAGTTTGAATACATTTGGCAAGGAAGCCTGTTGAACCAGTGACTAGAATGTTTTTGGCCTTGAGAAAATCAAGTATACCCAGGCCTTTGTAAAATGAATGCTCCTTCACTGACCCATTTCTTTCTTTCATAGCAATATGAGAATGAGAATTTGCAGCTCCAAATGAGAGGCATCTCACTGCATTTCTTCTTTGTTGATATAAACATAGAGAATGCCTAGAGAAGTGAGTGCCATGGTTGGAGAACTTATGCTCCAAGCTAGGCTTCTTAGAAGAAGAGTTTAAAGAAGAATAACCTTGATACGGCAGCCTCAAAGCTTCCATATTGGTTAATATTCATCCTATGAAGAGGCCCTCCTCTAATATTTAATGTTCCAACTAGATATTAAGTGGAATGACACTCACTTCTTTACACACTGACTTTTTTATGCTAAATGTTAAAGGATGACGGCTATGTTCCGGACAAAATGTACCTAAAATCAAAATTTTTTTTTTTTTCAGATTTGTGTTTTTCAGTGATTTTTTTTCAAATTTTTTTGGATGTTTTCGATTCAAATCATGCAGATCATGAAGAACAGATGCTGAAAATTTCACAAAAATCTGTTGTGTTTTAGGAACGCGGCTATCCTCTAGACAAAATGCACAATTGACCAAATTTGAAAAATCCAAAAACACAATAGATTTTTGTGAAATTTTCAGCATCTGTTCTTCATGATTTTCATGTTTTCAATCGAAAACATCCAAAACATTTTGAAAAAAAATCATTGAAAAACACAGATCTGAAAAAAAATAATTTGATTTTGGGTGCATTTTGTCGGGAGCATAGCCGCTCCCAATGTTAAATAGCGTGGCACTCACTTCTCTAAGAATATTGATTAATATGTAGTATATTGGTTAATATATAGCATGACACACACTTTTGTGGACATTCTCTGTGTTTACACACATAACATTACATGTAGCTTGAATTGGTTTAGTTGTGAAAAATTTATGTTTTTAAAATTGAGGTCACTAGTTCAAATCTTTTGGGGGGTAAGGTATATTTTTTGAAAGAGAGGTCACTCTTCAAATCTTCTCAGGCGTAAGGTATGTATGTCTTGTTTGTAGCATAGTAGGTGCCTCTCATGAAGATTACAAGGTAGTCCCGTATTAATTTTGATAACTTAAAATTGCAACTATTTTTCATGAGTTTTTAGGCCAAAAGAAATAAATGATATGAGATATTGATGCAGGGGCATCCTCAGTTCCTGAAGATTCTGGCAGTCTCAGTAACTGTTTGGTAGTGTTCGGTTAATTGGTTGGTGATCTCAGTAGAAGACTGGAGTTTCTCGGTCTTTGGTGGTAGTTCTCTGTCAGAATTTGCTTGGATTCACCGATGGATCTTGGTGGTCTTGGAAGTGATTCTTAGTTCGAAGTTCTGGTGGATCTCGATGAATGATGGTCACTCAGTGACTTGGTGTTTTGTTGCTCGGTGCTCGGTTACCAATGGGGTCTCGGTGTTCATGTCTGTTTCTCGGTCGCTTAAGGAGGCTCAGTATTTCTAGTGCTCGGTAATACTTGTGGAGCTCGGTTGGTATGTTTGCTTTATATTTCCTGGCACTCGGTAGTTTGGCTTATCGACAGATGTTCTTGGAGATTTGGGAGGCAAACTTGGTGCATTTATTGTTGGTAGCTTTGTTTGATTCTCCTATGTGGATCTAGAGGTCGGCATTTTGAATTAATTAATTGTAAGGCTGTTTGAGAGCCGACTTGTATGGCATTTAATATTTGTTTGTAGGAGTTAATGGTGTCATCCAGCTGACTTGTGGCTGATGATTAGTATTTAAGAGAATGTTTGGGTAAGTTGTTGAGGTAGGTAAAAGCATAGATCTGGAGTCAGAGCAGATCTGGATAGAGTAGAAGAAATGTAGCAGAGTTAGTAGCTTGCGAGCTTAGGAACAAGAAGATTGCTTGGTGGCTTGCGAGCACAAGTTTAGATCTTTCTTGGAGTGCCTACTAGTGTCTTGTTGTTTTGTAGACCTGGGCTAGCTGAGAAGTGTGTCGGATCCTGCGTGATCTTGTAGAACTGTTTCTTGCTTTGTAATTGGACGTAACTGGGAAGGCCTTATAGCCCGACACATTGCATGTAATTAGTTGTTTATGAATAAAGATATCAGTTTTCTTTCAGATCTGGTTGTGGTGTTGTGTTATTCCAATGTGTTGTGTAATTGCTGCATGGTCAGACTATCCTTAATTGGATCCTCCTACCTTGGCACTATGTCAGATACCCTTGTTGTATTAAATAGAGAAAATTGGCCTACTAGAAGCCCTTTTGATGCCAATGTAGTCAATTTGGTAGGTTTGGATGGGGGTAGTTATCACATAGTTAATTGATGTGAAGATCTATTTTTTGTAAGAATAGATTTCAACACTATTAAGATCAAAGAAATAAATGATACAAAGTGTTCCCAATTTTTTAGGTTTTTACTTAAGGGGATCCTTAAGTGATGAGAGGTAGGTTTGGATGGATTAGAATGTAGTGGTCTAGAGGATGGTGACAAGGTGCTTCAGGGATGGTACAAGAAACCACATGAAGATGACACTTGTATAATCAAGTTAATCAGGCATATTGGGTCCATGTTTTGGAATGTACTTACAACCCATTTCAAGAATAAGAGTTGGAATGGGTTAACCACAAGAGGTCAAGTAATCACACGAGGTTTAAAAGAAGAATAAAATTAAATGGACACATATTAATTTCCCTATCATGCCCTATGGGCACATGGATAAACATGAGAAAACCTCTAGAATATTGAACTAAAGAGGGAATGAGAGAAGGAATCTAACTCACCTTGTATTTCTAATAAAGTTTAAATATCTAATGCTAATGCAAGTTCAAGGAGGGCCAAAAGGGGTAGGCTAAAATAATCAAGTGAGAAGTTATTTCAAATGGAATATGGATTGTATCCACTATTGGTTGGTGGCAACTAGACATGCTACCGAGCTTAAATTTTTGTGGTTTTGTAAATTGTGTGCAAGGGGAGTAGAGGCCTCTTGCAAGGCTCAAGAGCCTCATACCTCTGCAGGGGCTTGAGGGTGAAGCCCATTGTAGGGGTTTGAAGGCAATTTCCCCAGTGTGGATTACTAGGGGCAACATCCCTAGCCAAGGGATTGAGGATAGTGGTCCAAAAGAAAAAAATGACTATTATTTAATAAAGGATTTAACTATTATTTTGATATGTAATTTGACCTTTGTAAACCATCAAGAAGGCTTGATAACTAAGTGGTTTTGGAATGTAAAAATTCATGAGATTTTAATTTGTTCTTTACAAAATAATACAAAAAGTGGACGATTGTGTTTCTATGGATGTAGACTACATTAGGTGAACTAAGTTAAATTTTTATGCTATGAATTATTATTTTTATTTTTATTTTGTGTTATATCTAATAATATTCAATTACTCTAGTATGCCTAAACCCTAACATCCACTATGAACAACAATATATATTATATGGACTATAAGTAAACTCCAATCATTTACAAATAATGAATCCAACAACTTGCATCACAATGATCATGGATGGCCCAAGAGGATGTGAAAGAAATATAGTGTAAGGATGATGGCTAAGGAGGTATCAAGGTTCTTTGGTCGTTTCTAGATAGAGAGGATGATGGAAATAATGAATGGAATAGAGAGGTCATCTTGTGTGTATAAAGGTATTAGAATCATCATATACATCTCTATACAATCAGTTGAAATATACAAATTCCTTGGTCATCACATTGACCATTCGAATAGGGACAATTAAGTATTGTGAATGGTTTTCTAGTGAGCTAAAAAATGAACAAGCACATTGACAAAGATACATGAGATGTTTGGTCTACGAATGGGGGTCCAATCCAAGGTGCTTGGGGTTTAATATTTGTCATGTACACCATGCTAATGAATGGTGATGAAGGATCTATAGAGTGGTTATCCAACACTTCGAATTTAGAGTGAGGGGGATAAATGTAACATAATCACTGGAAGCCTCAATAAAATAAATGGATGAATGGGTGGTTTATATTTTGAGGTTCTAGTTGGGTGGAGTGAAAAATAACATTTCTACCATTTTCACTCCATTAACTTGGATAACATTAGAATCTATAAGACCTTGAAATGTATGCTTCAAGAAAAAAACATTTTTATATGGTACGTGACCAATCATGTACATAGGAACTAATGAAAGGATTTGTAGTCATAAGAAGGGGGAAGCCATTTTTTTGTGTCAAGAAGAAAGATATTAGGTAGTTGGATCATGTTATTTGAATTAATTTTTTGTAGAATAGAATGTAGTTATTGAAAAAGTGGTGTAAATTAATTATTTCTCTATGATAATTTTGTGAGTCATTGTGAAAGAAGAGTGCAAGGTTGAACCCATGTTATTTGCAATAGTGGTTTTTGCATTCTTAAAGAATATTGTGGGTAAGTGCACCAAGATGGTGAACAAAAAGGGGGGTATAAGTGGCCACTTTTTATCTAAAATTAGGTAAACCTGAACTTCAAAGAAAAATCTGAGGGTCATGCACTCAAAATTAGGAGTTGTGCAAAGAATATGAATTATAGTACTTTTAATTTAGTTTCTAAACCACTCAAGTTATTTAAAAATGGATAAAATTAAGAGGGTCAAACCTGTTGTGCATGAAAAATTGTTCCTGATTTTTTCAGAAAAAACATAACATAGTGTCTTCTATGTGCTTCACAAAAGATGTAGTTCGATTTAAAGTATTTTGAAAAACCCTTTGGTAGAATGATAGGTAAGAGTGAGAGCTAGAAGTTGTGTACATTTTCTAATTTTATGTTGAGTATTTTTTTTAATGATTTTTTAAAGTGACGACATCCTAAAAATCAGGTGTTTGTTCGTGCATTGGGCATAACTTGCATCAAAATAATAAAAAATGATTTATTTTTTTAAATTTAAAAAGTGTATAGAATCAAGTGTAGAACAATAATATATAATTTTTTTTGAATTTTGTCAATTAGATAAAAAGTTATTAAGAAAATGGTAGACATGTCTCTGAGAACTGTGAAGACACTGGTAAAGAAAATTAAAGTTTACTATGCTAATATTGTCCAAAAATAGAAAAACTTATATGGTTAGAAAGGTGAGAATACATGTGAGATTATGGTGGTAATTATATAGATACCCACTTGATGATTTGTAAACCTGATGATGAGGAAGTTGAGAAGTCAACTTGTAGCCACGGTCCTAGACTATAGCATATAGTTGGCCATCTCCCATAAGGTTCTATTATTTTTCTCAACCACATCATTATTCTAAGGAGTGTATCCCATTATGTTCTAGTGAAGAATACATCAAGGACAAAAAAATCCTATAATACCTAATTGAAATACTCCCATATTATCTATGTTAATCTTTTGAAGAGAATGTCCTAACTGCTTCTCCACAAATTCAAGAAAGGTCATGAAATGTCTTTAAGAGATTAATCCTTGAGCTTTAAAAAGTACACCCATGTGAGCCTAGAAAAGTTAGTACATACTTGGCCCCAGAAAATAGAGTGGATAATGACATGAGGTCACAATGGATCAACTCAAGGGGAGTCTAAGTTCATGTGGCCAAGCCCATAGGAAATGGAACCCTGTGATGTTTTTCAAGAGAACAATAGCACATTGTAGGAACAAGGCAAGAACAATGGTCTGACAAGGGTTTGAACCTTGCTGATAGCTTCACCAACAAATCATTTCAACCATTTCTCTAAATGGGTCACCCTTGCACTTATACTAAATTTTACCTAGCCTCCTAATAATTATCCTAAGTTAAACATAAGCTTGTGAGTAAATTATATTCCCTCCAACACATTGGAGGTTAGCCTAATTTATGAAATGCCTTGGGAACCATATATAAAATAATATTTCCTAATTTATTTTACACATCACTCTTCCTAATCACTTCCAAGAGAAAGTATTGTGATAAAATTTCTTCAAATCTAAGCATTATGGAGTAGCAAGTTATAACAATATTTAGACAAAGGAGTTTTCATGATTAATCTTATTTTGTGATATCATTTTTTTACATAAACACTTGAGGGTCCTATCCAAAGAGCATTGCACTCATCAACATTATCAATATTGAGGTATAAAATTGGGGTAAGTGCACCAAGATGGTGGACCAAAGTATCTTAAGATGTCACTTTTATAAAACAAATTGCAGAGTCTAAACTTTGACAAAAAATTGAAGATAGATACGCTCAAAATTTGAAGATGCGACATGAACAAGAGTTGTAGTGCTCTGAATCTACTTTTTACATTACTAATGTTTTATGAAAATGGTGTAGATTAAGGGTTCCAAAAATGGGCTCTACACAAAGTGTTCATATTTTTTATCAAAAATATATAACATAGTGCCTCTTGTGCCCCCCCTAAAATGTTAACTTTTTATAATTTTAAAATAACTCTGGTGGTAAATTAGCTAACATCATGTAGTTTATGCCATTTTATCTATAAATGAATAAATGTTTTTTTACTAACTTTTGCAGTGGGCACATCCTAAAAAAAATAAAATTTGAGTGTGCTCCCCCCCCCCCCCCCCCCCCTTTTTTTGAAAAATGGAGTCTAGTTTCTAAAAATGAAATTTGTTTAAAAATTTGATGAACGGGAAAAAATCTATACCAAAAATAACACATGTTGGTTTTTGACAAAACAATGGACACAATAACAAAAGAAATTAGAAATGAAAACCTTAATATAATCAAATTGTGAAAACAATTATATGGTTAGATAGCTAAGAGAGAGTTTCAAAACATCAAGGTGATTTTTTGTTTGCATTGAACATGTCCAAATGTGATGGAGATCATGACAAAAAATGTGAGAAGTCTTTTCATCTTTTAAAAAAAAAACATGTATTAGGCTTGAAACGGTCGTTTATGCCTTTCTTATTTTCCTATAACATCCTCCTTCTCCTTCAATAGCTTTGTCTCTTTGACAAATCTACCTGTATCCATATCATTCAACTCTTTAATACTCTGTTCAATTTTTTCTTTTACCAAAAAAATCCTTGAATTGTTCTCTATTCTATTTGAGTAAATTTCTTTTCACTAGCTTTAACTTGGATACAAAGAAGAATAGTGTAGATCCTTCCAATTGAGCTTATTTCCAACAATTGGATACCATATCCATGAGCTCTTCACTCTTCATCCACATATTTTCAAACTTAAAGGGGCAATGTAAAGATTTATTTTCCCCTAATATTTCTAACTGAATAGGAAAGTGATCCACACCAGAGATTGGTGCTATTGATGATTTTAGATTAAAAGGAAATAGTCTCAAGTCCCCTTTAAAGAGAAATCTATCGAGTTTCTCTATTATTTGATTAAATCCCAACTTTCTATTGTTCTATGTGAATACACCCAATTCTCCATCTCTATTTCCAAAATATTATTAGAAGTTATTATAATTATTTTTGGATGTTGCCCATCTCTTATGATAAATGAATGATGGCATTAAAACCTCCTCCTAAAATAATATTCTCATTTGAAAAGCTTTGAAACAAAACACTTAATTCATTTCATACTTCCAATTTCTTTTTTGTAAATATGAGACCATATATATTGATGAATATGAACATTAGATTATTGTTGAAAATCCTCACTAATCCCCCTTGCCAATTCTAATTGTCACCCAATTTTTCAAAACATATCCTATTTGGATTCTAGATTGTAGCCAAGCCTCTTGAATTACCTACTGATACGATTTCTTCTGTCACCCATTATTGTAGCTTCTACTTGAATTTCTCCCATTGATCCAAAATAAGTTTCATTTCTTTCAACATAAAAATTCCTACTTTACTTGAAAAGATGCGGCATTTAATAACCTAATACTTGTTAGGGGCATGCATTCCCCGAACATTCCAAGACAGTTTTTTCATGATCCCTTGGGAAGGAACTTCCCCTTCCCTGCATTCCATTAGTATGTAATTTTACCTTGATCAAGTGCTTCTCTATCCGTTATCTTGAGTTCTGAAATAGGTTTTCTCCCCCTTTTCTTTTTAAATGAATTTCCACAATTTGGCTTAACTTTTTTCGTGTCTATTTCCATATGCCAAGAGCCTACAACTTAGTTTCAAGTGAATTTTATTTATCCTCTTCTTGAAGCTGACTAACATAAATCCTCTTATGCTCCTCTTCCAAATTTTACATTTCATGTATCTTCTCAATGAGAGAATTGTTTTCTCACATATTCTTCTTGTTTTCTTTCTTCAAGGGATCAATAAGTCCAAAAAGGTCATGTGTTAGTATTATGGCCTTTATGGAAAAAATCCTCTGCTTGAGAAATGAATCAATATGATAAATAATAATAATAAATATTGGCAATATTTATTATTTATTGTTTATCATCAAATCGATATATATATATATATATATATATATATATATATATATATATATATATATATATATATATATATATATATATATATATATATATATATATATATATATATATATATATATATATATATATATATATATATATATATATATATATATATATATATATTGGTTGAATTATTTGAGGGCCCAAGGTTGGCCCCTTGGCTTTAATAATTAATTAGAGTTTATAAGTCCAAGTTGGCCCCTTGTTGCTAGATTCACCACATATATAAGGTGTTCGATTTCAAGGGAGAGAAGCACCAAAAACATAATGTGTCTTCTCTCCTCAAAACTTGAAATTACGAATTTATGAAGGCAACAACGAATTTGGAAGGCAATAGAAAATTTATGAAGGCATCAACAATTGTAGCAGAGATGATTTATGAGGCAGCGAATTCACCATTGTGGAGCAGTGAACTCACTATTGTGGAGCAGTGAACTCACTATTGTGGAGCAGTGAATCACAGTCTAAGGTGTATCGATTTCTCTACCCTAATAGCAGCACATCTAGGTGTGAATTCTGGAAAAAATCTCAAGGCAATAACAATCTTATTTAAAGTCAAAGAAAAGATTAGATTGGTGGCACTATAGAAGCCCTAAGTGGGCTGACCTGGCACTTTCATCTTGAAGAGATTAAAGGCACTGACTTGAAGACCAATTCAGAACCTAAATCTGGGTACTATCTCTCCTTGCTTGTGTATATTATATTTTATCTCATGCTTAGTGTTTAGAAGACCTCTATAGTTTGTTCATTCCTAGATGAATCTGGAAAATACTAACAATATGTTGCCTCAAGTTCCAATGGTGTACTGATATTGTCCTCCTCATCTTTGAGTGAACTTGTCTTCCTTTTATCTTTCCTTGACTTTGATTAAATTTTTTTTTGAAGAGATGAAGAAACTTCACATTTTTAGTCATGGTCTCCATCAGGTTCACACATGTTCAATGCAAACAAAAAATCACCATGATGTTGTGAAACTCTCTCTTAGGTATGTAACCGTATAATTGTTTTTCACATTTTGATTATATTAAGGTTTTCATTTCTAATTTCTTTTTTTTTTCTATTAAATATAATAAAGACTGATTACATTACATCAAAAGAGTATTCTCAACATTTTTCTCTACACCCAGTGCTAGCTAGGGTTATCCATTACACATTTATCATAAATTATATTATCTTGTCTACCCAGTGATGTGTGATTAGTGCATTGTTTCAAAGAACAGTTAGTTTTGAAAATAAGAATAGTTTTATCTGAAGCGATGAAACCACTCTCAAGCTGATTGATTCAAAGATATCGATTCTGAAATTGATCAAACTAGAACCAACGAGGATAGAACAAAATGGTTAGTTTGATGTGAAGTGATGAAACTAAACACTTGTCTAGTTTGATGATGACAACTAACCAATTTGATGTGAAGAGATGAAATTGATTAATGTTAGAAAAGACTCTTAAACTATTGGATTTGGTTCGAATGAATAACCAGTTTGATGTGAAGTGATGAAAATGATTATCACTAAGAGATAAATAGCGAAATTGACTTGATTTGATGACATGAAGCCAATTGGATTTGACGAGAACAATACAAGTATGATGTGAAGCGATGAAACTGATATGCTCCTAGAGATTGATGACAAAGAATCTCAATTTGATGTGATGTGATGAAGTTGAGATGCCCCTTGTGATAAGGTCTTGTTTGATTCGATTGTCTGATTAAAGATTCTCAATGTTTGATGATGTGATCATTGAATTGTTGATGTCAGGTTTATGCCCCCTTGGGAGTGAAATTGAAAGACGACGAGGTGCCCCAGTGATCTGAAGAAATTTTGATGGATAACATGATGTGGGAAGATATAGATCTGATTGCAATGAGCTTGTAAGTCACATTCTGCACTGATATGAGGTCTGGGTGACCAAGTTTGACCAAAATTTGGATAAGGTTTGACCAAGATTCTGGCACTTTGATTTCTTGAGGAGAAATAAATCTTAGTAGTTTTGAAGATAGAATGATTATGCTAGCGAGGTATATGCACAAAGATGGGGGACCAAAAAGGTGCCACTTTCCTTTTTGGCCCCCCAATGGACATAGTGTGTACATACTAAAGTACATGCACCATGTAATGCATATGCGCTATGGCATGGGCAATTCAAAATATAGCATGCACGCACTATAGGGTGCATGCACTATGTAAAACACTATAAAGTATTTTGGTGCATTTGAAAAGCCCATTTTCATGCCACGAACCCACGTTTGCAGTGAAAGAGGGCTTCCCAAGTGCATGTGCACTAACATTTTGCTTGTTCAATCCATCAAATTTGATAAAGAATGGCTCCACGATGTTGTCAAGTTTGAACCGGAAGAAGAGGTAGGTGTTTTTATAGCCCATGCCTCTTATTTGTATTGAAAGTTTAGTTTTGAAGCAATTTGTTTTATTAAAATTTCTTTTCTTAGATTTTAAGTGTAATTAAGATTTTAAAATTGATTTTTTTTAAATTTCCAGGAAGAAATGATCTCCTTGAACAAAACCCTCAACCAAACCCTCCATCTTCTCCTCATGAACAAATGAATGAAGAAAATAACCAAGAAAATTAACCTCAACCACATCCACCAATTGAGAAACCTCCTCCTGGAACACAAGAAAATTTGATTAACCAAATTGAAAGAGGGAAAAAAGAATTAGAATCTTTAATTAGGAGGTTAAAAGATTCTATTTCTAAAAATCCTAGAAGGTAAAGACTTGAAAAATCATTGGAATCAATCTTGACCCACGCAGGCTTGATTAGTGGGTAACTTAATTTATGGCATGATAAAAGAGAAGAACAAAAATAATATTATGCAAATAAATTATCATATGAGGACATTAAAAAGAAAAAAATCACAAAAGATGACATTTGCAAACTCTTTAAAAAACCAGTGGACACTGATACTCTTATAACTACAACAAGGAGGTTCCCAATTCATTAGTGCTTGAATGAAGACATAAAAAACAACTTTTGGGAGAGATGGTGGATGGTATTTGGTTCCCCTCCTTGTAACAATCATGAGGTTCCTATATATTTCTTGAGGAAACTCTATTGCGAGTTTGTACTCAAGGAGGTGCCAAATTATTTTGACTTTCTAGATTCTTAGGGTCAAGGAGGGGGGTCATCATTTGATAGATTGGGGGCACATTATGAACCTAACGCACCTAGGGTTTGTATTGGTAAGACACAAGTGGATCA
This sequence comes from Chamaecyparis obtusa, assembly GCA_027943335.1. Classification (NCBI taxonomy): domain Eukaryota; kingdom Viridiplantae; phylum Streptophyta; class Pinopsida; order Cupressales; family Cupressaceae; genus Chamaecyparis; species Chamaecyparis obtusa. The sequence goes on from BSBK01002919.1 coordinate 100,811, forward strand.
TGTTAGTATTCCTTCCATTGTGAAGGAACATGTAGAGGTGGACACACTAGGCATGATTAGTGCTCTGAAAGAGACTTTCATTCAGTGTGCCACTCCTTTAGTTGAGGGTGACCATGGTCAATCTTTGAGGGGGCATATTTGTTGATCATGTGCATCATTGTGCACATTTGGTACTGCTGAGAGAGAGGAAGAGGATTGTGGAATGATGACTGCTGATTATCTAAATATGACATTTGGCATTGACACAGGTAAATATTTCCAAGTTCATTAAATTTATTTGATCATATTTCATTTATAAAAGAATAACTAATTAATTTGGTATCTATTGATTATGATCAAAATTCAGGGAAAGAGTGTTGGTGGTAGTGGCAATGATCCTCCAATCCCCTTCTACACATCATCGTCAACTCCACAAGTATGTATCAAATAAAACATTTTAATTAGTATATTTGATTATTATGTAATTATATGAATGATTGTATCATAACTTATTGTGCATGTGCATTAGTTCACTGGTGGACCATCGACATTCACAATAGACAATGAAGGGCATCGTGCCACTTTCCTTGAGGTATATTTATTTGCATGTTAATTTTATTTACTTGATTATATTTAATTAATAAATGAATGAATAACTAAATTACTAGACAAATTATGATCAAAATCCAGAGGAAAAATGGTCATTGCAGTGATCACATTTTTTCACCTGGCTTTGTGATGCCATCATTGAGTCCACAGGTATAAATGTAATAATGCATTATAATTAACATGTTAGTAGTATGTTCTTATATGAATGGTTGTCTTATAAATTTCCATGTACATGTGCACTAGTTGAATGTTGGAGCTTTGACATCGACACCGCACACCGAAGGACGCAGTGGAACCTTCACATAGGTATCATTCATTCATTAGTAGGGTTGTAAAAAATATATGTAATCTTGATAACTACATAATACTTTTATTGTTTCATTTTTCAGTTATTGACATCAGAGACTCCTCCTGTTTGTGATACTTTCAATCGTGGAGTAGCTAGTTTTGAAGCACTAATTGAGGTATGAAAGAGATCACTTAATTTTAATTATTATTTTAATAGTTTGTATTGAATTTTATAATGATATTCATGTATGTGTTTTAATTATAATTCTGATCATTGTTGTAGGGACTTATTACTCCAGATCATCAGCATGAGCCTTCGGTGGATGTAAATAGTGACTATTTGCTAGTGGTAAGTGAATATTCTATTTTATGTCATTGTATAATTCAATTTTGATGTATATTAGTTATTGATGCTTAAATTATTTTTTTATTATCTTGAGCTGCAGAAGAGTCTAGACAGGAGGACTAGTGAGTGCACTCGGAAGACTACAACATCCACTACATCTCCATCGATGCGATGATTGAAGATAGCTCAGGATTTTTTTCTTCCCCTGGCAGGAAAGGACTAGATTAGGGATATAGATTTTATGCCTATATGGCATTAGTGGACATATTTTTTGTATATTTTATAAGTGACATGTTGTACATCCATTTGGCTTTCAGGAAGCCAATTTAACTGTATTGGATATATTCGATGTATACCATTATTGGACATATATATTTGGCTTCATGTCCTATGAATATTTTTTTTTTTAATGTTTTAGATATGCAATTCATGTGTTTGGTGTATTGATGTATACTAATTCATGTTTATGTGGATGTCTTATTCTTTGAAAATTTCCCATGCCTTATAGTTATGCTTGTATGTTTATCGATGTATATTGTTACTGTATGATTTATACTTTATTAGAATATGAATGTGATGCAGAGGTGGTGTGTAAGACACTTTGAACCCATACCCTTATAGAAATACATGAACAATCAGTAACAAGTGAGACAATCTTCTCACATCAAACATCCTTCATAAGGATCCACTGTCTAGGCTTCACCCAATGCACTTGCATTGGTTGGCTCCAAACTATCAAACTGTCATTCTAGGACTGTTCCTAATAACCTTCACCAGTCATAAAATGACATTATTTTCCACATCTTCCCAAAAGAATTCAAAAATTAATCAATGCTCTGAATACCCTTTTGGAAGTTTTAAAACATATCCCAAATGCGACCCAACTTGTTTTGAGATAAACTACTTTAAAATTACTGATTCCATTTTGCTAGAGAGGCCTAATTCACCCATTTAACAAAGGAACCCTATCATGGGTAATCTTATAGACCTTTCCCTCTTCAACAATACTATGAAATGGATCTAATTAGAAGAATATGCCATCAATTGACTCTATGACACTTTTGGATATGAAAGCCGCAAATTGGTCTTAAAAACCCCTATAAACTAGGGATCTCCCAATGTATGACCTCCCAACACCATACCAACCAAATGAAACTTGGTCCACCATTCTTATACCATCCTCAGATGGATTCAATCATACAATGACCACCTCCAAGGGCTTGATTCTCTGCTGCTATACCTATGGCTTCATTTCAATGACCCTTGGTCACTCCTCAACCCCAACAAATCCTCCAATCAATGCCCACCTAAAAAATCCTTCTCATTCCTACATTCAAATTGTTATAATACTATAATAAAATGATTGGATCCATCCCCAAGTGATAGTAATTACAAAAAGGGGATGGATCATTCCATTTACATCTTAAAACAAGATAATTCCCAACACTATTTTAGACCAGTCAAAAGGAAATGCATCAAATCAATGACAAGACTATAAAATTGATTCAAAAGAGGTGTTTACAATTTATCTCAACCATGCAAAAATATGGATTTCAATGATACATCCAAAAACTACAAGGAATAGTAAGAAATCTGAATTTTATTGCTCAGAAAAGACACAGTTCGTATAACTCTTGCCTCCAGTCCATACCATCTGAAATAGCAGACCTCCAAGAGCTTAAATAAAGTCCTATCAACCTCCTTAACTGATCCAAATCAGTTGGAACTCCTAACAACACAAAATAAAATTATTTTAGGCTTTTGTCTCCTTTGGTAACTAGTCATTACATCAATATGTGTACCAAGTGCATTATTACAAGTTTTCCATCCTTCAAGGATCAAATCATTACATAAAATGGCTTAATAGCCATGTTACAACATTGCAAAGGCCTTATAGGTCTTGTATCTTCTTCAAACTAATTAGTCACCCAAGTGACCCTCATGCCTTCATTAGGGTGCCTTGCACTAGTTCTTCCATACAAACCACACCATTAGCCATTTAGGCTTGTAGCCTTCACTAGTCACAAAATTGCCTCTCTCTCCCAATCTTCTCAAACAACTATAGAAACCAATTATTATTTCATATACCCTTTTGGATTCCCTAAATCCTCACCAAGTCTCAGGGTAGACTCTTTTGGACCATATACTAGATCCAATACCCTAACACCCACCAAGTAGTCCTAATTCCATCCCCATTAAAAAGAAACTCATAAAGATATTCACTCCCCTGCCTCCCAACCAAGAAACAGTCTTTTCTAAGGTCTAAAAACAAAATATTTTCAAAGTTTTAATGTATCAACACCTACTGAATCTTCTAGCCACCAAACCCTTGTTCCTAGGGTCACACAACTAGGGTTTATTCAAAAATAACTTTACAATATCTTCCAGATCATTCTAGTTGATCTAACACATCAACATTGATCCCCATATCAACAATCCACTATAAAATATATCCACTCTTTAGGGTATTCATTCACCATAATGACTGGTGCAAGACATGGCACTTGCTCACACAACAATCTCCTTCATTCAGTGATCTTCAAACAACATCAACTTACATCCCTGCATGAACAAATTACAAAACAAGGATATAATAAAATTTTTCACTCATCCTCCTGCTCGCACGAGATTTGAGATATGACCCTGTAAAGATCATCAATTTCATGTTGAGTGCACCTTGAGGGACACTTTGATGTGGAGTGGTTGGCAGTGTTTGAGTGACTCTGTGTGCCAGATGAGGTTTTCAGTAGCATTTACCCAGCCATTCAGAGCTATTGGAATAGATAGTTCGATGCTATGATTGATGGTTTGAAAGATACGTAATGTTTCTCATTTCAACTGAGTAACATTGCGAGTTTTGACATAAACCAAGAATGTGTTGCCAAATATAAACGAACTTGAATATTTGAAAACTGAGATAGGTTATTGTAGGCCTTAGAAACACAGTCTTGTAGCACCTAATTTTTTCATGCTACCTCACATGAGCTCCAAGATATGACCCCATAAAGATCATCAATTTCATGCTGAAGGGACCTTGAGGGACACTTTGGCTTGGAGTGGTCAATAGTGTTCAAGTGAATTTGCGTGCCAAAAGAAGTTGCTACTAGCGTTTACCTAGCCATTTAGAGCTGTTAGAACAGATGGTTCAACGCTACGACCGATGGTTTGAAACATACACAATGTTGTCCATTTCAACTGAGGAACACTTCAAGTTTTAACATCAACTAGGAATGCGGTGCCAAATATAAATGACCTTGAATCTCTAAAAATCAAGATAGGTTATTGTATGCCTCAGCAACATGGTCTTATAGCACTTGACAGTTTGATGCTACCTTGCATGAGCTCTGAGATATTACCCTATAAAGATCACTAATTTTATGTTGAGTGCACCTTGAGGGACACTTCAGCTCAGAGTAGTCGAGAGCATTCAAGCGACTCTATGTTCCAAACAAGGTTGCCACTAGCATTTACCTAGATATTCAAAGCTATTGGAATAGATGGTTTGATGCTATGAATGACGGTTTGAAAGATACACAATGTTGCCCATTTCAACTAAGGAACACTTCAAGTTTTGACATCAACTGAGAATGTGGTGCCAAATATAAGAAAAATTAAATCTCTAAAAACTGAGATAAATTATTGTAGTCATGAGAAACACAGTCTTGTAGCAGTTGACGGTTTGATGCTACCTCACATGAGCTCTGAGATATGACCCTGTAAAGATTGCCAATTTCATGATGAGTGCACCTTGAGGGACACTTCGACTCGGAGTGGTCAACAACATTCGAGCGACTCTATGTGCAAACTAAGGTTGCCACTAGCATTTACCCAACCATTTGGAGTTGTTGGAATAGATGGTTCGATGCTACGATAGACAGTTTAAAAGATACACAATGTTGTCCATTTCAACTAAGGAACACTTCGAGTTTTGACATCAATCGAGAATGTTTTTCCAAATATAAATGAGCTTGAATCTATGAAAATTGAGATAGGTTATTGTAGGCCTCAGCAACACAATCCTTTATTACTTGATGGTTTGATACTACCTCACACAAGCTCTGAGATATGACCCCGTAAAGATCACCAATTTTATGATGAGTGCACCTTGAGGGACACTTCGACTCATAGTGGTTGGCAGTGTTCGAGTGACTCTATGTGCCAAATGAGGTTTCCACTAGCATTTACCTAGCCATTCAGAGCTATTGGAATAGATGGTTCGATACTACGATTGACAGTTTGAAAGATATGCAATGTTGTCCATTTTAACTAAGGAACACTTCGAGTTTTGACATCAACCGAGAATGTGGTGCCAAATATAAATGAACTTGAATCTCTAAAAATTGAGATAGGCTATTGTAGGTCTCAGCAACGCGGTCCTATAGAACCTAACGGTTTGATGCTACCTCACACGAGCTCCGAGATATGACCCCATAAATATTTCCACTTTCATGTTGAGTACATCTTAAGGGACACTTCAGCTCGGAGTGGTTGGCAGCGTTCGAGCAGCTCTGTGTGTGAAAAAAGGTTTCCACTAGCGTTTGCTCGGCCATTTGGAGCTATTGGAACATATGGTTTGATGCTACAACCAATAGTTTGAAAGATACACAATGTTGTCCATTTCAACTAAGGAACACTTCAAGTTTTGACATCAACCAGAAATGTGTTGCTAGATATAAATGAACTTGAATCTTTGAAAACTAAGATAGGTTATTATAGGCCTCAACAACACAGTCTTGTAGCACCTATTATTTTGTTACTACCTTGCATGAGCTCTGAGATATGACCTCGTAAAGATCATCGATTTCATGTTGAGTGCACCTTGAGGGGCACTTCAGCTTGGAGTGGTCGGCAATGTTCAAGTGACTCTATGTGCCAAATGAGGTTGCCACTAGCATTTACCTGACCATTTGGAGCTGTTTGAATAGATGGTTTGATGCTACGACCAATGGTTTGAAAGATATGCAATGTTGTCCATTTCAACTGAGGAACACTTGGAGTTTTGACATCAACCAAGAATATGGTGCCAAATATAAAAAAACTTGAGGCTCTCAAAATTGAGATAGTTATTGTAGGCCTTGACAACATGGTCTTGTAGCACCTGATGGATTGATACTACCTTGTACGAGCTCCAAGATCTTACCCTGTAAAGATCATCAATTTCATGTTGAGTGCACCTTTAGGGACATTTTAGCTCAAAGTGGTCGGCAACGTTTGAGAAACTCTATGTGCCAAAAAAGGTTGCCACTATCATTTACCTGGCCATTCAAAGATTTTGTAACAGACATTTTGATACTATGAGTGATGGTTTGAAAGATACACAATGTTGTCCATTTCAACTAAGGAACACTTAGAGTTTTGACATTAATCGAGAAAGTGTTTCCAAATATAAACAAACTTGAATCTCTAAAAACTGACATATAGAATTTTTGGCCTTAGAAACACATTCTTGTATCACCTGACAGTTTGATACTACCTTGCACGAGCTCTGAGATATGACCCCGTAAAAATCATTGATTTCATGTTGAGTGCACCTTGAGAGACACTTTGCCTCGGAGTGGTCGGGAGCGTTCAAGTGACTCTGTGTTCCAAATGAGGTTGCCACTAGCATATACCTGGCCATTCAGAGCTGTTGGAATAGATGGTTTGATGCTACGACCAACGGTTTGAAAGCTATGCAATGTTATCCATTTTAACTAAGGAACACTTTGAGTTTTGACATCAACCGAGAAGTGGTGCCAAATATAAATGAACTTGAATCTCTAAAAACCAAGATAGTTTATTGTAGGCCTCAGAAACATGGTCCTATAGCACTTGAAATTTTAATGTTACCTCGCACGAGCTCTGAGATATGACCCTGTAAAGATCACCAATCTCATGCTAAGTGCACCTTGAGGGACACTTCGGCTCGGAGTGGTTGGCAATGTTTGAGTGACTCTGTGTGCCAAAAGAGTTTGCCACTAGTGTTCACCCAACCATTCAATGCTATTGGAACAGACGGTTCGATACTACGATTGACGGTTTGAAAGATACACAATGTTGTCCATTTGAACTAAGGAACACTTTGAGTTTTGACATCAACCAAGAATGTGTTGCCAAATATAAATGAACTTAAATCTCTGAAACCCGAGATAGGTTATTGTAGGCCTCAGAAACATGGTCCTACTAATGGTTTGATGCTACCTTGCACGAGCTCTACGATATGACCTCGTAAATATTTCTTATTTCATGTTGAGTGCACCTTGAGGGACACTTCGACTTGGAGTGGTCAGTAGTGTTCGAGTGACTCTATGTTCCAAATGAGGTTTCCACTAGCATTTACCTGACCATTCAGAGTTGTTGGAATAGATGGTTTGATGTTACGAATGACAGTTTGAAAGATACGCAATGTTGTCCATTTCAACTGAGGAACACTTCAAGTTTTGACATCAACCGAGAATGTGGTGCCAAATATAAACAAACTCAAATATCTGAAAACCAAGATAGGTTATTGTAGGCCTTGGCAATACGGTCCTGTAGCACTCGATGATTTGATGCTACCTTGCATGAGCTCTAAGATATGACCCCATAAATATCATCAATTTCATGCTGAGTGCACCTTGAGGGACACTTCGGCTCGGAGTGGTCAACAACATTTGAGCCACTCTGTGTGCCAAACAAGGTTGCCACTTGTATACACCTAAGAATGGTCACCTAGACTATTAACCCCTTTTGCTAAATCATAAATTTCTTGTTCTTGATCAAATCCTAGTTCTATCATATATTCGATTATTTTCTATGGGCTAACCATTTTATCCTAAGTCTTTATTTAATTAAAAGGAATATTTCCTACCCTTTTAATAAATAAAAAGCCCCCCTTTTCCTCTTATCCTAAGTTGCACAAATAAAGCATTATTCTTATTTTATAAAAAGTTAAAAAACACTTTTTGTCTCATATGGACACAAAAGTCAACTCCTATTTTCCTATTGGAGGATACTTGTGCACATGGATTGCTCCTCTTTTAAGCTCCACCATTGATTAAATATTTTTCCTCTTAATCTCCATGGTCCATTCCTCCTCATTTCTTTTAAAAGGAGAGCTCTCTTCTTCATTCTAAATCCCCAACTTTTTATGCTAACTTTATGCTGCAGGATTTCTAGGTCACTTTGGAGCTTTTGAAGATTTGGAGCATTCTTAGCATCTACATCTCATTCTTGCATTCTACATCTCATTCTTGCATTCTTAGCTTAGCTTCATATTTATGCTTTCTTAGATTAGCTTCATTTCTATGCTCTAGATTAGCTCACATAGATTAATTAGCTTGGGTTGTAACACTTGCATATTTCCTTTCATAGCTTAGCTTGCATTTCCATTTCTAGCATAGCATTGCATTGCATTTTCATTCTTGATTCTTGAAGATATTGGCATTCTTTCCCTTGTCTTCATTGAATCTCCCATTGCATGGTTTACTAGCAAGGTTATAGGCTAAATAGCTCTAGCTGAGAGCATTCTTAAAAACCCTTGCACTCCATGCCTAGGGAGCTATGGATCGATTTGTGAGGGCTCATTCTTGAGTTTCCTTGCATGTAATGATCCATAGAAGTGGTTAATTTTACACCATACATTTTTGGCACCCACCGTGGGGCAGAGTAGATAAACTTTGTCCTTTAGTTTCTTGTATTTTCATGATTTTTCGGATTAATTTGCGAAAATTCTGCATTCTCTAGTTTTCTGTCTCAAAGTATCATGTGAAACTTCTCAGGGATATCGCACGATGTACCTTATAATACTAGTGTGATACTTCACATCATAGAAGAATCGCACACACGTATTGAGGTTTATCGCCTGGTGTCGTGCGAAGTATCGCCACCTATTGTGCAGTATATCGCCCAGACTGAGGTATATCACTCGGCTACAGGAAACTGTGTCACGCGATACTGGTGAAGTCTGAGATATATTGCCTGTACCTGACAAAGAGCTATTTTTGAGCTATTTTTTTATATCTTGCAAGTTTTGGGTTCTCTGCTAACTTTTTGAAAATTTTTGAAAATTCTAGCATTTTGAAATTTGTGCCTCTAGTATCGCGTGCCTTACTGAGAAATATCGCATGATAGTTCGCACCTACTATCTATTGCTTGCTTTTTCTGAAGTCTGTCACTCTGGTATATTGAGGTCTATCACCTAGTTTAAGGTGAAGTATCGCCTAAGTGAGAAATATCGCCCTGTTTGCCTGAGAACTATCGCCTAGGTCATTTCTACTATCTTGTCATTGTTGCAATCTGGAGTTGCTAAACTTGCACTTTAACCTATCGTAAAATGTCTTTTTCTATTCTTACCTGAAGGTGGCTTGTTATCTACATGCTTAGATTTGTTCTAGACTGAAACAAATGAGCTAAAACTATTGGATTTGAGTTTAACAAATGCTACTCTTGATCACTTGTCGCATCACGGTTACCTCTCTAGCTACTTGCTTATTGAGCTTCTTTCTCGTTGCTTGGCTTTAGTCAATTGATTGTTGTAAGTGCTTGAGCACTTTTGATGAGCCATCTCTCTATTGTTCTACTTTGACAAGTGATCTTTATTAGCTTTTCTTATCTCATATCTGAGAAACTTTGTCTCATTCTATTAGTCAACCAACATCTCTTTTCATGCCGGTTACAACTCGGTCTCAATTTGAGCAGGAGAGTCATCCTCCATTCAATTATACACAGTTACCTTCTCCAACTAGACACTCATGAGAACCCATTAGCAACAATAGTTCTAGTTCTAACCAATCTGAGGATTCTAAGGCTACCCCATGGTACAAAGGAGGTTTCCTCTTTTTCGCATTCAAGACCCCCAAAAACACAGACAGTGTCTCACTCACTTTGATTGAACAAGAAAAATTTCAACGCTTGCAAGAACATTTTGAGCATAAAGATAACCAAGCACGCTTAGACAAAGAACATAATCAACAAAGGATGGATGCTGCTAGGCGCATGGCTTATAGAGGGACATTTCATGAGCAACCTGAGACTAGTAATCATGAGCATAGACCTCTTTTTATCAATGGCAACAATGGCAACAACACACCACCAAGATCTCCTCCAAGACCTACTATTGGTATGCCTTCTTCACCTCCTAGGCCTCCTCCCTCTCAACATGAGGCAGATGCTGATGATGAGATTTCTAGTGAGGATCTTATGCGATTTGAACAAGATATGGTCTCCCAACGAATGATGCATAAGCTTTTAGAGCGTAATGGCGATCAATATTTTCAATATATGACTTCTAGAGGATACAAGCTTCCTCCCGGCTATGATGTCAGACAAATTGTCCAACAAAGAGTACCAACTGAATTGGAAGTCCTTCAGGAAGAACTGCGTCAGACAAATCAACGCCTTACCCAAATGGCATTAGAAAGAGAGCCTCCAAAGGTCTCTTTTGTAGAATCAATTTGTGCTCTTCCCTTTGATAGGAGTCTATACATGGTCCCATGTCCTAGGGATATTGAGGTTCCCAAATACGACAAGTATCATGGAAATGGTGATCCCCATGACCATGTGCGTCACTTTTATGCTCTTAGCATGGACTTTCTTCATGAAGACACATTTCTTCTACGACTATTCCCTAGAAGTTTAAGAGGCCAAGCTTTGGAATGGTTTGCAAAATTGACACCACCTCTTAAGACTTTTGATGAGTTGGCTATGCGCTTCACACAACACTATTCATACAACATCCAACAACCTATCACCATATAGATCTCGGTAATCTAAGACAACATCAAGGTGAGCCATTTGCAACTTACTTACAATGTTGGATTCTAGGTATCCTCGTCAGCTACCTGAAAGAGAAAAGATTGACATTTTCATCAACACACTTGTGCCTGAGCTATTTTATGATCTAAGGAAGCAACTGTTCTCCTCCTTCCATGACATGGTTGAAAGTGCATATAGAATTGAGGATGTAGCTATAAGAAAAGGGGATATTGTTATTAATAAAGATGCTAAAGGCAATGGCAAAGACAAGAACAAACCTTGGAATAAGAACAAGTATGTTGTTACTGATGGGGTTGTTGACGCTCCTAAAGCTAAAGATCCTTCCTTCAATCTCTCTAACACTATCTATGCAGCAAAACAACAAGAAGCTACCAATGCTCACGGTGCTCCTAAACCTCAATATGCAGATAAGCCTAAGAAGTCATTTCGAAAGTGAATCTACACCAAGTTGGTAGAACCTTATGATGTGATCCTTAAGACTTTGGTTGACAATGGATATCTTACACTTCCTGATAAACTTGGTAACTGGGATCCGCTAAATAAGCCTGATTAGTGGTGAGAGGATCATTATTGTCATTATCACAGAAACAAGGGACATCTGACAGACAATTGTTTTAAGCTTAAGGATGATATTCATGATCTTATTGAGAATGGCACAATCTCCACTGATGGCTTAACTAAAAATTTTGATCACACAGCTTTCAAAGATCCTCTACCTAAGCATGATAAGGGGGAAACCTCTCAAGCACATAAGAAGAATCATGATGCTAAGATCAATTACACGTATCCCTCTAATACGCCTATGATCAACATGGTAGAGCCCATTGAGAGTGTTTTAATGATGAGGTCTCAAGAGGATAATAAAGCCAATCATGGTAAGAAAAAGTTGGTCTTGCAAACACATGGTAGTTTATCTTCCCAAAGTGAGACACTGAATTCTGTTACTAGGGGGCAAGCCAAGATTTTCCTTAAAATTGTGCAAGATCCCAAGAAAGCTTTTCCTTCCAAACAAGCGGCTCCTTCAGCCCCCCTTAGCTATGATCTTGTCCAACATTTGCAAAAGACACCAGCATAGATATCTATCCTTGAGTTTCTTTGGTTATCTCCTTCGCATAGAGAGATTCTTGATGAGGCTCTACGTACAACATGTGTTCCAAATGACATTGATCCAGATCAATTTCAGGCTATGGTCAACCACATTTCATCTCTTCTATCTCTCTCCTTTTCTATAGAAGATGACATATCTATTGCTCACCCTCATAATCTAGCTTTACACATTGAAGTTCTAGTCTACAATACCCGAGTCCGCCGAGTCCTGATAGAAAATGGTGTAGGGTTAAATATTGTTTCTTTCAATGTCATACAACAATTGGGTTTGTTAGAATTTGCTGTGGATTCTAAAAAGATTACTATAAAAGCTTACGATGAAGTGGAAAGATCTTCCAAAGGTCTTGTCACGCTGCCTGTCCGAGTGGGCCCTGTCATGAAAGATATTAGTTTCCAAGTATTGGACATCCCACTCGCATATAACATTCTTTTGGGTCATCCTTGGATCCATGACATGCAGGCTGTTCCTTCCACTTATCATCAGTGTGTTAAATTTCCCTACAATGGCACTAAAGTTGTGATTCCTAGAGACCATACTATTGCTATTAATGCTCTTTCTACTGCTGAAATTTTTTTCCCTCACAATGAACCTATTGTTGATCCTAGTACGTCTCTAGTTGCTGCTGAGAAATCACTTAAGATGATGAGCCTTGGTATGGGTGAATATACGCTGGGTTCCTTTGCTTCTATACCTGTTTCTCCTAGGTCATATGGGAAACCTTCTAATAACATGAAGCCTTCCACTTCTGCTATGGTGATCTTTGATACTTTTATTCCTTCATCCATTCCTTTAGAAGCAGAAAGAGAAGAACAAGCTATTCAAGAGTGGATCTATAGAGAAGATTCCAGAAATATTCCCATGCTCAGTAATTTAGACACAGATACAGATGAGTCACCACTACACACTATGGCTCACATGGGAGATGATCTTCTTTCTACTTCACTTCTTTGGGTAGAAGAATGTATATCTACTGATGATATAGCTGATGCCTCTATGTCTAGAACCTATGTGCCTAAAGAATCATTGAACTATGATAGACAATGTCACAACATTGCACGACTGCTACAAAGAGGTGATCTCTCACATAATGACATGAGTATCTCTACTTCTCGGCATCTTAAGCCTCTTCCAGAAGATCCTCCCATGACAGATATGGATGTTGATGTGGTTCATACCTCTAGTAACCCACCTGACATAGTTGATGAGTCTCATGTCGGGTCTGATGAGTTTGTTCCACATATTGCTTTAGTGGATCACGTTGGTCCTTCTATGACAAGTCTAAATCTTAACACTTTTGGAGCTTACGCTATAGGCTTGACCTCTCTTGTCACCAGAGATGATATCCTTCACATAAATACTATTGAACTAGTCACTTCATTTCATCTCACATCAACACCTGTTACTTCTTCCACCAGCGAACTAGCAACAAAAAAGATTGAATCAACAATCAAGTATCACAGTCATCACGTCAAAAGAAAAGAGCAATGGTCAGATGGCAAAAACCACATTGTGGTGGTATCCGCACCTAAGAAAAGTAAAAATAAAAATCTGCTCAAAAATAATGATTCTCAAATAAAAGATGACAAGCTGATTCTCTACAAAAAAATGGTGCACTACTTCAAGCATGATATTATATCTGTTACACTTCAGCCCATTCCTAGAGCTGAGAACAAAGTTGCTAATGCCTTGGTTACTTCAACATCTATCTTACAAATGAAAAAGCATAAATTTCACTTCAAGTTCTTGGTGGACAAATTACGCTCCTACCTTCCACCTCATATCCCTCCTAAAAATACACCACTCCATTCTTCCCGCCATCCCTTACACTTTGCCTTTGTTTCTGGTGACTTGTATAGGAAGGGTCTAGATGGAACTCTCCTTAAGTGTCTAGAAATAGAGGAGTCAGAAAAAGTGCTAGCTGAAATCCATGATGGCGTATTTGGATCACATTCTAATGATCCTCCGCTAGCTCAGACATTGCTTAGGGCTGGTTATTATTGGTCAAACTGGTTGAGAGCTCCTATCATCACAGTTGCAGCATTTGGGCCTAGGGCCTATCAGTTTTCTACATCAGAGGAAATAGATTCTTGATGCCTATTTCTTTCTAGGGCATTCTTTGTACATATTTTATGATCCTGAAAAGATTCCAAAAAAATTCATATATGATACTGAAAAAATCCTAAAAAGCATAAAAAGTACTAAAAAATGAGCATCCTAGTGAAAACCTAGCAATAGGCACTTTGATGTCTCACCAAAAAAAATCAAAAAGAAAAAAAGTGAAAAAATTGGAAAAGTGCCTTGGTGAAAACCTAGAAACAGGCACCTTGGTAGCAAAAATACAAATTTTTTTTAATAAAAAGTCCTAAAAAAATTGCAATAAATCTATCAAGTGGTGAAAACCTAGAAATAGGCGCTACTTGAGACCCTCTGCACCTATGTCTATCAGTCTTGCGTGGCGCTCATTCGCTCCACTTCTCGCTTTGCCTCTCCTAGCCTAGAATTGACTCTTGTCTTAGTCTAGGGGGCATATGTTGTTTTAAGCTTATCTTGGGTCTCTTTGTGCATCTGGGTTTCTTAGGCACCTCGCAAATGGTGTTTTTCAACACCACCCCAATTGTGTTTTTCAACACTACCCTAGCGTCAAGTGTTTCTCAACACTTATCAAATGTCCTACCCTACAGTCTAGTATGATATGATATTTCTCATTTGTAGATGCGATACTCAAAGTTTGACTCTCTGACCTACACACACACACTTGCTGAGATTTGTTTGATTTTATTTCTTTGTGTGTTGTCTATGATGATTTCTTTGCTGAGTGTTCTCCCCCTATGATTGTTTTCAATGATGCATAGCTAGAAGACTGAGGGAATGACAACATGTTTTATTGCTTTTTCTGCTTGGGGGTATATTTTATTGGTTCTAACTGTCATGAGCATTTATGCTGGTCTTACTTGACACGAGGGATCTACAAGGTATTATCCTTGACTGTTTCGCAAGTGCATGCTTATAGTCATCTTGAATTTCTTGTGTCTCGATGCGAGCATAATCTTGCTATATCAAACTTAGGTAATCTCACTGCACTAGTCATCTTGACCTACATGTCTCTGATGCCTAGGTGAGATTTCCACATTTTTATCTGATATAGATCATATTCAGATTCACATAGTTATGCTAGTGTGTATTGTATGATCTTGCGATGCTACCAATAACGCTCAATGATGAATATTAGATGTCTATTAGCATTGTGACCTTGCAAGTAAACCACTTTTCATGTAGCTTGCATTTTTAAGTTCATGTTAGTTTAGTTTTGCATCTTGCATATGGAGAGAGCTCTCTTTTCATCTTACGTGAACTTGTTAATCAACTGCGCTTGCCTTTCACTTCTTCTCGATCATGTCTTTCACTTTTGGTCTTTTATATCCCATCATTTTCCTTTCATTTCAGGATTGAAACTGAAATCCGAGTTCACCTTGATCATCCAAATCATCTTTCTCCTTCCGTGCAGTTGGCTGACCTTTTGAGGCCTGATCCTTCGATCTTCACTGGGGCATTCTTCACCTCTTCATCCCATCTCCTTCAAACTTCCAGTCTTTCATTCACTTTCAAATCCCAAGTTCAACTCCTTTCTCCATGGTGTTTATGGGTTGAGGGACCGATAGGTTCGTGCCCCGTGTCCCATGTGTGGGGCATATCTTCACTACTTGATGGTTATTCTATTCTCTTTCTTCGATTATGATTTCTAGTGATTTGATCATGTTGCTCTTGCTTCTGCTTTCCCTCTACCTAGATTTCAATTTCAATCCCAAGGGGGCAGACACATCATATCTTATTGGCTATCTCTTTCCTAAGTGTTCAGTACTATCACTACCAGGCTAACCATGCAAGATTTTCTACCTCTCTACACTTCATTCTTTGGAGTTAGATCACTATTGCTTGCCTTCTTGGCTATCTCTTGCTTTCTTGGCTAATCTAAGTTACTTTGTGATCCCAAATCGATCTCACATTTCAACTTCATTCTTTGACTGCATGTGTTCCCAAATTGATCACACATTAGTCAAAGAGGGGCAAATGTATACACCTAAAAATGGTCACCTAGACTATTAACCCCTTTTGCTAAATCATAAATTGCTTGTTCTTGATCAAATCCTAGTTCTATCATTTATTCGATTATTTTCTATGGGCTAACCATTTTATCCTAAGTCTTTATTTAATTAAAAGGAATATTTCCTACCCTTTTAATAAATAAAAAACCCCCCCTTTTCCTCTTATCCTAAGTTGCACAAATAAAGCATTATTCTTATTTTATAAAAAGGGAAAAAACACTTTTTGTCTCATATAGACACAAAAGTCAACTCCTATTTTCCTATTGGAGGATACTTGTGCACATGGATTTCTCCTCTTTTAAGCTCCACCGTTGATTAAATATTTTGCCTCTTAATCTCCATGGTCCATTCCTCCTCATTTCTTTTAAAAGGAGAGCTCTCTTCTTCATTCTAGATCCCCAACTTTTTATGCTAACTTTATGCTGCAGGATTTCTAGGTCACTTTGGAGCTTTTGAAGATTTGGAGCATTCTTAGCATCTACATCTCATTCTTGCATTCTACATCTCATTCTTTCATTCTTAGCTTAGCTTCATATTTATGCTTTCTTAGATTAGCTTCATTTCTATGCTCTAGATTAGCTCACATAGATTAATTAGCTTGGGTTGTAACACTTTCATATTTCCTTTCATAGCTTAGCTTGCATTTCCATTTCTACATAGCATTGCATTTCATTTTCATTCTTGATTCTTGAAGATATTGGCATTCTTGCCCTTGTCTTCATTGAATCTCCCATTGCATGGTTTACTAGCAAGGTTATAGGCTAAATAGCTCTAGCTGAGAGCATTCTTAAAAACCCTTGCACTCCATGCCTAGGGAGCTATGGATCAATTTGTGAGGGCTCATTCTTGAGTTTCCTTGCATGTAATGATTCCATAGAACTGGTCACTTTTACACCATACACCACTAGTGTTTACCCAGCCATTCAGAGCTGTTGGAATAGATGGTTTGATCCTATGACCGATGGTTTGAAAGATATGCAATGTTATCCATTTCAACTGAGGAACACTTCAAGTTTTGACATCAACTGAGAATGTGGTGCCAAATATAAATGAACTTGAATCTTTGAAAAAACAAGATAGGTTATTGTAGGCCTTGGAAACATGGTCCTATAACACTTGATAGTTTGATTCTACCTCACACAAGCTCTAAGATATGACCCCGTAAAGATCTCTGATTTCATGCTGAAGGGACCTTGAGGGACACTTCAGCTTGGAGTGGTCAACAGGGTTCAAGTGACTCTATGTTCCAAATGAGGTTTCCACTAGCATCTACCCGACCATTCGAAGTTGTTGGAACAGATAGTTCAATGCTACGACCGACGGTTTGAAAGATAGGAAATGTTGTCCATTTCAATCGAGGAACACTTTGAGTTTTGACATCAACCGAGAATGTTTTTCCAAATATAAATGAACTTGAATCTCTAAAAATCTAGATAGGTTATTGTAGGCCTCAGCAACATGGTCCTATAACACCTGACAATTTGATGCTACCTCACACGAGCTCCAAGATATGACCCCATAAAGATCACCAATTTCATGCTGAAGGGACCTTGAGGGACACTTCGACTCAACATGGTCGGCAGTGTTTGAGTGACTTTGTGTGCCAAATGAGGTTTCCACTAGCATTTACCTAGCCATTCAAAGCTATTGGAATAGACGGTTTGATGCTACGACCGATCATTTGAAAGATACACAATGATATGGTCAGAGGGGTTTAAGCCATGATACACAAAAGATGTAATGTAATGTCATGCCCCGCAAGGGAACCAGGGAATTGCACAAAGGTTTACTTTGTAAAAGAAAACCTAAGTAGAGTTTTATGAAAAATTTTGAACTTTTAAAGTTTGCAATTAACAAAACATAATCTAACTTCTTTCCAAGGTTCCCTTAAATGTAAATTAAAAACTGATAAACTATTAACAACATCTACTAACCATACAAATTCCATTTCAAGTTCTTTATTGGAAAATACTTAAACACATTCATAATTAATTTTCATCTAAAACTTTTTAAGGATCAATTACTATAATTCCATTTCCTCAAACAAACATATTGCAATAGTACAACAAATGATTCATCAACATTTTACATAACTTGATACATAACAAGATTACATTTTTCCATTAAATAAACATCCCATATAACCCTTTTCCTATGTCTACCCATTATTACATCATTTAAAAATTACATTACATTTAAACTCCTCATAGGAGAATACATAAGTTTACAACAACATGAATAAGTACAGATCTTCATTCTTCAACAGGTGCTCAGACAAATATGAATCTTCAGTTGTTTACATCTCCACAAGATACCTCGATAGAAAGATTTTCCACCCAACCATGTGAAACTGGTAAGGTTTCACCCCCCGTGCTAGGAGATAAACACCAAGCCCACAAGAAGAAACTTACTAGGTTTTACCAAAAGGGGTGGATAACATTTCACACAAGTAAAGTACATTTCACAAGGGATTGTAAGGTTTGGGTAGGAAATCCTAAGCAACAACCTAAGTGAGTGTCATCGCATAGCCCTCACCCCTTGGGTTGTCCTGGTACTAGCCACACTGGGCCCCGGCCCCCAAGTAGGCACATGCAGAAATCGAATGCCTTTCGTACAGACAAGCACCATTCGATTTGTACCTACGCATAGGTACCTTCTCCCACTCCCATCCATAGCCTGTCCTAGCGCTAATGGCATGGGCGAGGCACAATTTAATCTTTTTAATGTTTTGAACCCATCCCTTAAATTTTATTAGGTTATCACTTGGTTAACTAACTCATCAGTCGGTTATCCTGGTCTAGCCACTTTAGGGCCCCGGCCCCGCACTGAGAGCCACTCACTTAGGGGTTCCTAGGTTTCCTAACCCTAACCTATTCCCGTTAGGTTTCCCTAGTCAAACCACTAACATGTCCAACAATTTCATTATAACAGACCTACCTAGGATGCTTAGGAGATCACAAAGTTTGACTAGTTTGATTGTTGATAAAATTGAAAGTAAGAGTTTTGTTTCAGTTTTCTAGCCCCCATCCTAACATTTGTCTAAGCATGGAACTAAGAAATCAATTATTTATTTACAACTTAAAAACATTTACACAGTTAAAACATTGAATAAATATGCCTCTAGTTCAAACATTTCGCTCATCTAACAAATTTCATTACATAATATAATGATATTTAATATCACTTTGTCCGACAAGTTCTTTAATTATATATATGTATAACCAAATTTATTACATATAAACATAATATAAAACTAAACCATCAAAATAATATATCTAAAAAAAAAACACCTTAACATAAACAATTTGGCATATTTCTTCAATTTTAATATTATATTATATATATATTATATATATATAATATAAGTCTAATTATCAATATCATATGTATTAAATTATTTAACCCATGTTTTCAATTACTACTATCATATTATATGTAAAAATATAATACAAATTTAATTTTAAATAAAAATTCAAATTATATTATATATATATAATAATACCTATATTATATATATAGAATATAATATCTAACTTAAATTAATGTTAAACACAAATTATATTATACATATAATATATCAACCATATATTATACATATAATACCGAAATCATATTTTTCCAAATGCTAAAATTAAATAATAAAAAAAATATTTTTTTAAAACATTACAAGGGGGCCCGCTCCCGTGCGGTACCCCCGGGTACCGCCGACAGCGGTCGCTGCCGCACGGCACCCGAAGGTGCCGCCGGCAGTAGACGCTGTCGTCCAGCACTGCGGGGTCCACCGCGGCAGCGGCCATGTACATTTAAATTTTTTTTTAAAAAAAAAACATATTTAACAAAATTAACCCTATCAAAACAATTAATTATTTAATGAATATTTTAAACTATCAAAACAATAGTAAGTTAATGAATTTATTTATATTTACATATATATATTTTTATTTTTATTTTTTAAAAAAGAAATATTTATAATATATTTTCAAAAATAGAATGTTTCTAATGAACATTAATTTAATTTATAAAGCTATATTTCTTCAAGCATGAATATTAATATTTATATATATATATATATTAAATACAACCACAGCATCTATATTTTACAGCCAATAATTTATTTCCTCACTAATGTACAAATATTTTCTACATTAATACAACTAAAGCGAAAAATATTATTTTCTTTTCCATTACAAATCTAACAAATTTAAATTTATTTCTGGTGCAGGATCCAACCTGGATTCGTAGTTTGTCTGTTGCAGATGAACTCTTCAGCCTCCCGTCTGCAATTCTCCCCGGATGCAATTCCCAGCTCTTTCCTAATGTCAAATTGAAATATTATTAACAGTTTCCTTCATTTTCCAGCCTCCTGTCTGGTCTCGAAACCTACCATCATAAATATATTTTCCTCTCCAACTATATGGTTGGAGAAGTTTCTTTACGGGAAGAAACTTCTCCAACTTCCATAGTCGGTTGGAGGAGAAACTAATCTCTCCCGTAAATATAATAAAGTTTTGTTAATTTTAATTAAATTATTATCCAAAACAAGCTTTAATAACAAATTTAGTTAAATACCTCACAAGGAATTCACATAGCACAATTGGTAACTAACTAGCCCAACTTCTAGGAGGTCTCGAGTTCAACTCCCTCCTAGCTAGTTAGTTTTGTTACCGGAGGCAATTATTTTTAATAATTTATTTTTATTTTTATTTACATTTTGGTTAGAGTTGTACTTTCTATTTATGAGAAATTATAGAGATATATATATATATATTTACTTTTATCGAACAATAATTAAGCTAGTGCTATTTTGCTAATCCTGTTATATATTTATTTATACTTATAAATATATATACATATGTGTTCATAAGCATATGTGTGCACCCATATGTTTATGACACATATAGTATAAATAACTTATTATTCGTTTTACTAACATTTTATAACTATATAACCAGAAGATGCAAGGTACAAATAGCAACTCGATCTTAATACTAACATGAAAATCTAAACAGGGATAAGTCACTGAAACAGAAATCGATCAACAAGGACTCACATAACCTACTGACAAAGTTGAGTATCCCTAACAGTAAAAACAAGATCCAAACCCTAATAACTGATAAACCACATAATATCTCCCTACCAGGAACTGACCCGGCACTTCCCACCTAAGGTGAATGATCAAGGATAAAGGTTTTCTTTTGTGAAGCTTGATGATATCTCCATGACAACAACAACAATCGAGGATTTTTAAGGGATCGCTCAGACCTGTGGAGCCAGGTGGAGATGATACCCGGTACCTGCAAATCCTGCATCACCAAGAAGAGATACATATACATATAGATATACACATCAGATATATGCAAGCAGATGACTAGGATCGATACATTGTGTGGACCTCACCGAGTGAGTAACTACGACTTCGTCCCGAGTCATGAAAAACACATATGTATCCATAAACCAATTGAGATAAGGGTTAGTATACCATTCATGAGATAAAACATGTAAAACTAATACATTCTTCTAGGATCTCATAAACATATAATCAAAGTAACTATAACTGAGCATATAAATATCATCTGATGAACGTATAATCCTCCATGAAAACATAAACATGAGTGCATAGTTCTAACCATCATAAAAAAAAGTATCAAATCATAGTATCACTGTAGGAGAGGTATTACATGTAAGCCATTGAATGGCATAGGGGTTTAAGGATGTAACCTTGGGGTCACTTGGTTGATCCAAGGACATATGTAAAGGTTAAGGACCTAGAAGGATACCTATGTTTTTTATAAGGCCATTAATGCCACTAAAATATGTAAATACTCTCAAAAGTGCAAAGATACCAAAAGAAGATGTGAAATTGCATTCATGCAATTATGGCCTAGATCATCTAGGGGTTAGAAGGTTAGTATGGATTGAAAGGGTTGTTCTAAACCTTTAGAAAAGTATTAAGAGGGGTGTTTGAGTCTATTTTAAGATTGATCCACATGAGTGGAAGAGGAGAAGTGGAGTTGGGCATGGAATGAAGGAGCATTGTAATAGTTTTCAATCAATAAACAATAATATTCTCTGCATACTGTGACACTATCCCGTGGTACAGTCTGAGACCAGTGAATTAAAATATTTGTATAAAAAATGATTTGGATTGGTCTATGATCTAAGGAAATTTCCTTTGTTTTTATTTATCTTTCCACGCATTCATTTAAGTGTTTTTATTGTATTTAAGACCAAGGAAATTACTGGTGTTCTTGACAGTGACTGGATTTGGGGTCATAGTCAGTGATTGGGATTGAGGTCTCCTTATGAGGATTGAATCTCCCACCCCTTATGATCACTTTGATTGGTGGGAGAGGTTTGAATGTGTATTATATCCTTGTAATATAATGGTTGGTGTAGGGATATGATGGATTGTGTTGGAGAGATCACTAAATGAAAGAGTTTGTTGTATGAGGAGTGCCCTATTTTGGTACCAGTCATTTTGGTGAGTGTAAATCCTTAAGAGTGGATTTTTTTTTATGGTGGATTATGGATTTTGGGATCCATACTGATGTGTTTGATCAATTGGTTTGATCTAGAATAAGTTGCAAGGCTCCATTTGAGTAGGCCCTAGTTGTGTGACCCTAGAAACAAGGGTTTGGTGGCTAGAAGAATGGGTAGGTGTTGAGACCTTAAAAACTTGAAAATATTTTGTTTTAAACCTTATGAAATATTTTTTCTTGGTTGGGAGGTTGGGGAGTTAATATTTCTATGAGTTGCTTTGTAATAGGGATGGAATTAGGCCTAGTTCATGACTGATAGGGTATTGGATCTACTAGATGGTCCAAAGGAGTCTATCTTGGGGTTTGGGTAGGATTTATAGAACCAAAAAGGGTATCTAAAACAATCAAGAGTTCCTTTATTTGTTTTGGAGGATTGGGAGAAAAAGGCTGATTTGTGACTAGTGAGGGCTACTAGCCTAGAATGCTAATGGAGTGGATTGAGTTGAAGATCACTTGACCAGACTTGGAGGGCTGGTGGAACATGGCTAATGGAACATTTTAAGGTGTTCTAAGAAGTTAGAACTAGGGTGGAATACTTGTTGGATGATTTGACATATTGGAGGCTCTAGGTACATTAGGAGAAGGGAAGTACACCAGGGTCAACTCTAAAGAAAGGGAAGTACACCAGGGTCAACTCCAAAGAAAGTGAAGTACACCAAGGTAATTGTGGATCCTTGGGTGATGGGACAAGACTATTTGAGGTCATTTGATAATGTATTGGACCATGATTGGTCATTTTATATTGTTTTCATCATGTTTGTAATGATTTTGAGATCATTTGATATTATGATCAACAAAGATGCTATGTAAGCCATTTAATGGCATGAGGGTTAACTATGTAACCTTAGGATCACTTAATGGATCCAAGGTCAAATTTAAGGGTCAAGGACCAATAGGGATGTCTAAGACTTTTATATGGCTATTAATACCATCAAAACATGTAAATGCACTCAAAAGTGCAAAAGATGCTAAAAAGATGTAAAGTTGCATGTTAATGCAACTATGGCCTATAAGGCTCATATGGAGGCTAGAGGGTCAGTTTGGATTAATAAGGTTTCTTTTAAACCTTTTAAAGGTTATAAGAGGGGAATTAGAATCATGTTGTTGAGCTAACAACATTGGTTGTCAACTCGACAACACTATTTAATCATATTTTGGTTGACAATCAATTTTTAGACAATTTTTTGGGTAGTTAGGAATGGTTGTAGTCAGTTCTCGGAGTGTAGGAGTCTATTTCATTGGAGATCCACATGAGTGGACATGGCATGGTGGAGTATGGTGTGAAGAAGAACCAATGTAATGATTTTGAATTAATTAAAATAATCAAATTCTCTGCAACAATGAATCTGCCCATGGAATAGTCAGTATAACCATGCATTCATATGCTTGGATAGAACATGTTATTGTTTGGATTATGGTGTAAGAAAATTCCATTGTATTGTGTTTATATGTTATGCAATCCCTTAAGTGTTTTTATTGTTATTAAAGTCAAGGAATTGACTGGTGCCTGACTATGACTGGGCTTTAGAGGGTACAATCAACGTTTTGGGTTTGAAGACTTCACAATAAAGTGACTCTCCCACCCCTGTGGCTAGTGTGATTGGTGGGAGAGGTTTAAATATGTATTTTTATCCTTGTATAATAGTTTTTTTATCCAGGGATATGGAGATGATGTGTTTGGAAGCCACAAAGAGGTGGTAGTTTGTTGATTGAAGGGTGTCGGTCTTGCACCAGTCACTTGGAGAGTGAAGGGCCTTAAGAATATATACATTTCAAGATGGATTATTGTTGTATAGGATCAAAATGATGTGTTGGAACCATTGGTCTGATCTGGAGATAGTGTTGAGGGTCTTTTTGAACATACGCTAATTGTGTGACCCTAGAAGAAAGGGTTTGGTGGCTACAAGGGTAAGTGAGGGATGAAGCCTTAAAACCTTGAGAATATTTTGTTTTTTAACCTTAGTAAAGAATTTTCCTTGGTTGGGAGTCAAGGGGTTGAGTATCTTTATGAGTTTCTTTGCAAATGAGGGTGAACTAGGCCTATTTGGTGGGTGCTAGGTTATTGGATCTAACATATGGTCCAAAGGAGTCTACCCTAAGACTTGTGGAAGATTTAGAGAACCCAAAAGGGTATCTAAATCAATGATTAGTTTCTAGAGTTGTTTGGGAAAATTGGAAGAAAAAGGTTGATTTGTGACTGGTGAAGGCTACAATCCTAAAGGGCCACTAGTACATTTGAGACCTTTTTTCAATGACTGATTGTCATGATTCTGACACTACACCATCGATCACGTGACACTAGCCACCGTCATAGTTTTGTAGTTGAAAAAAATGATAGCTACGATGGGCATCGTAATTTTGACACCACATCCATCAGAATATCCATCCAAAAAGGCACTGGCCAACATTGCGAACATACCATCAGTTTATCTGTAGCTATCACAATTTTGACGATCATGTATTGGAGATTCTAAACATGCGGTAACTTGTTGTTAGATGTTTCTGATAGATAACCGTCATTTGTATTTTTACCGACAGCAGTCTCTATCGCAATGTTGACGAGCATGCATCAGAGATACTGATCATGCGACGGTGATGTTGTGCATGCGACGACTAGCTGTCAAAAATGTCCGACAGCTAGCCATCATTTGGATTTTTTGCTGACAGTGGTGATGTACATGCAATGGCTAGCTATCGGATGTTTCTGATAGATAGGCGTTGCTTTTAGGTTTTTATCGACGGAGGTGATCTACATGCAATGGCTAGCTGTCAGATGTTTCTAACATATAGTCATCACTTTTAGGTTTTTGCCGATGGTAGTGTTGTACATGCAACAACTAGCTATCAGATGTTTCTGATAGACAACCGTTGTTTACATTTTCTATTGTAGTTGCCATGGTAACCACCATTTAAAAAAAAATATATATATATTTGTCGATCGGGTTGGTATTGATTCAGAATGGTGTTGTTGCAGATCTAGTTCGATCCAGTTGCATTACTTTTGGATCTAGACTTGCAAGGTGGTTTGGTGAGTCGAGGTCTTTTATTCCTACTCATGATTTGGTTATGTCATTCAAAGATGACTTTGTAGTAGATTTGATAGTGGCTCATGGATTATTGAGTTGAGTCTAAAGACTTGGATTTGGAATGTTGATCTGACCAAATCAAGATTTGTGACAGCAATTGCTCCAGCACAAGAAGCTAGTGTGGTGATCAGAGATGCATTATTCCTAATGTGTTTGTGGGATTTGGACTTGATTGCATTAGGATCTGATTCGAGTGACTTCTTGACTTCTTTGGTCCAAATTGGATGTGCTTTGTTCCTACGGAGTGTAGCAGTGACTTGACTTGGAGTTTGAGTAGACTGTGCATTAATCAGCTTGAAGAGAGAATCAAGCTACTCTTTGCATTGCTATTGAGATTGGGTTGTGATGGACCACTTGGATTGTCTACCATTTTTGCCATAGTTTCGAATGAGTTAGATGTGATGTCGAGAGAGAGACTTGCATAACTTGCACATTGGAGATTCGTAGATCACTACGATATTTGTGATGACTTGGGAGAAGTCTTATTCTTGGTGAACCAAGCTGAGAGACTTTGATTACAGATCAAGTCATTTGATGTGACTTATGAGACATTGGATGCCTCTTCACAATAGGTTCACGATGCGGTATGTGGTGTTTCTTTGCGACTAGGTTCACGGTGCGGTCTGTTGATTTTGTAGCCATTGAGATGGATCGATATGACTTGATCTTGGGTCAAGACTTCTTGAGACGAGTTGTAGTGATCATTTCTCCTTGAAGTGATTGATGTTTCCAATAGTGCGACAACTATTTTTTAAAAAGAAATATATATTTGTCGTACATGGATTAAGATATTAAATTATTGAGCTTATCTTTGTTTCAATAATATTTTAACATTCTCTACTTAATAGGGCCAACCACGTGAAGGTGGAAGCTCATCTAGCCCCTCCTAGGATCCTCTTATGACCCTTTACGACACTTTAAGACCTCTAAGATGTATTCTTAGGGATTGTAAAGGGTCATAAAGGGTCATAAGGGGTCCTGGGACACAAAAACTAAGAAACATAAATGTAGGCATCATGGTCACAATTATTTGGAGACACAACATAATTAAATTCTATACCTAGACTATGCAACACAACCACTACTCCTGCAGTTCTAAGTTGACACTGCAGGATCCAAAAACCAAAGATAAGGAATCTATATATGGTTTTTGGATCCCGCAGTGTCAACTTAGAACTGCAGAAGTAGTGGTTGTGTTGCATCTTCTGGGTATAGCATTCAATTATGTTATGTCTCCAAAAAATTGTGACCATGATGCCTACATTTATGTTTCTCAGCTGTTGTGATATCTACATTTATGTTTTGTAGTTATGCACGTGCAACACAACCAGAATATGCATGGATAGCAGGTGGAGCTGAGAAGACACAACATGTTCACATTTTTTTAATAGGTCAAAATTACAATGTTCATGATGGTCTATAACTGAAAATACACAATTAAAGACCTCTATAAAAAATGCAAACTTGTTGTGTCTTTCAGCACCACCTAATATCCTATGTATATGAATTGAGATTGCATATTGAACTAGGTGTCTCCTTCTGCATTTCCTGGAACCAAGAGATTGTCACAGTTAACATCTATAACCATTATTGAACTTTTGTTATTATTAAAAAGTACACTAGCACTTGCACCGAAAGAAGGTGCAAGAGATACACGGATGATTTGGATGTAAATTATTGTTTAAATCCTTGGTTCAAATCTCATATTATTCAACCTTCAATTCATGCATCTTTGTAGTGCTCATCTTATAGGTAGCCTTTGACTAAGGTTCAATTCTGGGTAGCATTCATGCTCCTTTTTTTCCTCTACACCATCTCTATCGGCAAGTTTCTTCATGGATGGCCTACACTTTCTTCCCCACTACAACTGTAACCACTATTCATTCTCCCACAATCATTACTATCTTCTCTATTGATTAGACCTCCACTGCAATTTCTCTGATGATAATTTCCAAATTCATTGTTTGGTATTCCTTCATCTCCCCTCAACTCAATCACTTATGGTTACAAATCAAGTTCCAAGAATCAGAATGGAACCTCTCATCATCACAACTAATCCACCTTAAACAATTGATTAACCATTCTAGACAAGATGAGATTTAAGGTTTTTTGTGAAGCTTCTAACTTGGTAGTTGCAATCAACATTTGTATTACAAGTTTTGTTGTTGTTCAAGTAGTATTTTTTAGAAAAGAACTGATTGAACATTCTAATACTAATTTCTCCCAAAATATGAAATCCGCCACTAAAATTTAGCGAAAACCCCTCCAACATTACAATAATGTATAAAATGAAACTCAATGTTTCTAGTAGCGATAAATAGATTTTTTGAGAAGAGTAGAAGAAACAATAATATAAACAATATGCTTGGAGGGAGAAAAGCATATAGACTTATGGCATACCTTTTTATGCAGCCCATTAACATTTCAAATGCAAGAATTAAAGAAAACATGGAACTAAGCTCAAACACATGTAAATAAACATTAGTCTTTATCAAATAAACATCAAGAAATAAACATAAGTCATTATCAAATAAGTTCCATAATGAGAATCATTTCTTTTTTTCTGCTTCCCTATATTGTTGCAGAGGCATATCCATGTCGACATCTTCATTTCTTCTCAGTCGTGCATGTGATCTCACTGTCCTTTGCAAAGGCGGGTCCTTCGCAATAACAAATAAAAGGCTTTAATTTAAAACATATTATCATAATTGGGGTTAATTTAAAAACATATTCATTATTTTTACAAGCATTTATATACTTTAAAAAACATAAACATGACGCTCTTTACCTTGTCCAACCACATCATCTTGCCCGGCGGCTTGAATCTCAAAACGCTCATCGGGAACAACCTCTACATCCCCTACAACTACAATACAAAATGTTTTATTAATCCTAACACATTATAATTAAATTTTTATTACTATGCCAAATTCAATTTAACATGTTTACTTGTATTAAATATTCGTTAATAAAAATTTGAATAGAAAATGTATATGTATACCTTGAATACTACAATTCACATTCGAATCAATGCCTCCGTCATGCTCGGATGGTACAATATCAATATCGATAGGCTACATTCAAATGTAAATAATTAGAGCATTTATCGACAATATATACATATAAATACAAGACAATTACTGGCTTATTTCAAGTTTTCAACATGAAATAAAAATCAATTGGCTTATTTACCTGATCAATAGATCCAACAAAAGAACCTTGCACACTCATTGCTCGGTATCATCCAGCCATGAGTGTATAGCCTTGTTTGTAGCCTATTTTCTTGTCCTCTTATGTAATCGGTTTTTTGAACTCCAAGGCTTGCATTTTTGCTTGGTATCATGAATTTTTACTGTAGTAAATTTCATCAAAACTAAATTGATTGCAATATATAAATATTTGCATACGATTTTTCATTAACTAATACTTACAACTTGTGCAGCAAGTTTTGAATATCCACCCGAGCCAAGCCTGTCTTGCCCGTGCTTTTGTTTTCTTGCTTCTGTTGCCTTTGATGTGTTAGGAAACCTATGTGATGTTTGAAATATGTTAGATCACATAATTAAAAAGGGTAAATAGTACATAATTTCATTATTAAGATTATCACGTACCTTCTTTCCTCGGGTGATAGTATTTGTCCACTATGTCTTGCGCTTCTCTGATGTGCATCCCTTTTAAGATTCTCCCACTCATTAATAGGAATATAGGGAGGCCTCTTGTAATAAGGATTGCATTCTATTTGGGACTTGTAGTTGTCCCTAATATACTTCAAACTTTGCATGCTTTGTTAAGGAGCCTAAGTCTTTGAAAGACATTGGGTTAGAAAAAAAATTTCATAGAGTCAATGAGTTTATCCTTTAACCCTTTATCTTGTAATTGCCACCTTTTAAGAAATTTTTTTTTTAGATTCATAAATGAAGTGAAGATACTTTTTAATATACTTGAAGAAAGGGATGAAACAAAATATGATCTTGCAATGAAATTAAAATATGATACCATGTGCGTATGGTCGGCCTGAAAATGCATAAACATTCATCATTAAGTTTTTCATAAAATAGATTATTCCCTGCAAGATAATAACGAGATTATTATAATTAGTTATTGCAAAGGACCACTCAAGGGGTTAGTGCATTACATTATGAGTATTATATTGTATAGAAAAAGAAAGGATGAATCTTTAAAGTACCTAGAAGCTGGGCTACTCTCAAGGGAAGTCCATCTTCAATGCTCACGAGAAATTGATCACAATTCTATATTGTTCTCGTACATTTAACACGAGTACATCCAGTAATTGCATCATCGCCTCTTACATAAAATGAATCCAATATTAC
This sequence comes from Chamaecyparis obtusa, assembly GCA_027943335.1. Classification (NCBI taxonomy): domain Eukaryota; kingdom Viridiplantae; phylum Streptophyta; class Pinopsida; order Cupressales; family Cupressaceae; genus Chamaecyparis; species Chamaecyparis obtusa. The sequence continues at coordinate 130,935 of BSBK01002919.1, forward strand.
AAAATGCCCCCTAAGAAAGAATATACAGTTCAAGTGAAATAATAAACACATGATAAATGAGAGAGAAAAAGAGGAATCTACTTACCAATAATAGGTGTTGCCATCCCATCTATGGTCATGCTACGTGTTGCCGACATTGCAGGCGGCAATACCTCTGTGGATTTGATCCTTGTAGTAGGCAGCATACTCAACATAGGATCAATATCAGGTGCTGAACAAAAATATTGTTAGAGCATAAAAAAATATGGACAACCATGGACAAGATGAAGGATAGAACATGCGATGTACCAGCCAAAGTATTTGCTTCTGAGGTGTTTCCCTTTAATGTATTTAGCATCCTCTGTAAAGAGAACACATATATATTTTAGTTAATGACATAAATAAAATGGTATACTATAAAAATCATTATTGAACTTTTTTTATAATTAAAAACTACATTAATACTTACTGTATAACTCTGAACATGGTGAATCAACACATCCTCTCTCCTTTGTATTTTAGGAGTGTGAGGTTGATTATCTGCCATTCGAGCTAACTCTTTTGATATTGCATGAAGGACCTTTTACAGTGCAAGAACATGATTAACCTCTGATAAAAAATCAACATTGAATGGATCCCGGTCATCCTGCGGCTCCTCATGGCCTACTTGTTCCTTTCCCTTTTTTTGATCAACACTTGTTTGTGAGAACAATATTATTAGCACTTTATTTGAAAGCAATCCAAAATAGTAGAACAACAAAAATCACGCATTAACATAAAAAAAAAATACGTATTAATATTTTTCTTATATGTGCATTTGTACAAAAACAATGAGTTTTACCTATCAAGAAGAAGAAGTCCCATGAGAACTATCACCGCCGTGCATATTGTGTGGCTGTTTATCCATACTATAGCTCTGCATTTCAAAAAAAATCATTCAGACATGTTAAAACACGTGTTCTTATTCTAAGTTATGTTGAATAATAGACAATTATCAAAATTTGTACCACCTTGTCCATGATAGTGATGGGGTTTTTTGTATCTATGTGATTCAAATTGTAATCAATAAGCAGCTCCTCACCTCCATGTATTGATTTGATCACACATAAAAATACATAATTTCCCTCGCGCGCCTCAAATATGCAATTGGGTTGCTTCTTAGTTGATGTAGGTCGTGTACTATTTATAAAACCTACAATATTCCATGATGCTTTTGGCCTTCCGTCAATGTATCTAGCTATTGTTTTACTTTGTTCACTGACTTTTTGTTGTCTATAATTTGCCGCGAGTGCATACCTACACATAGTTTTTTTATATTTAACAATCTGCATCCAACTACTGTAATCATAACAAGGTCCGACATACTCCATGAATTGAACAACTTTATTGTAAGAGACCTTTATGCCATCCATGGAAAATAGGTCCAAACCATGTAATGAAGATGATGTTATGTGATATATCCTCTCTTTAACACAAAAATCAGTGTTTATTGAAGGAAGTTCATTGGGGACCCATTGTTTCTATAGATGTTTGTACCTAAAGGGCACCTCGAAGTCACCTTTGCTCTCATCATCAGAAGAACATGACCCCCCTTGAGCAAGGAAAAATTTCATGCATTTCTTTCTAATCTTTTGACCTCGAGTTGATCTCATTGATTTAGACATACTAAATGTCTCACTTTCTTCTTCCATTCGTACATTTTCCTCGGTCAAGGAAGACAAATCTAACAAATACCTATTCGCTGGTACCTGCACTTCATGCAATGAGAGAGATAGGTGACAATGAGAGAGATATTTTACAAATGGTAAAAGATTAATATCTATGGGGTGTATTGACTTGTACTTGACAATCCATGAGACTGTGTGGGATACCTGACATAAAATTATAGTTATATAATCAGACAAACATAGTTCACTACATAGTTTTCATTATATCTTGCACAAGAACATTATACATTGTTAAAATTATCTATTTATCCAACAATATTTTGAATATCTCAGCATTGCATGAGACACCACTATTGTGGCATTTCGGCAAACAGTTCTCGTGCCTTGCCAATGTTTTTATTACAACTTGTGAAAGGCTTTATACATTGTTAAAATTATCTATTTATACTTTCAGAATTAGCTCACTCCATTGCAGGGAACAAAGAGAATCCCCTATGATTTAGCATCATTGATGTGCAAGGAAATAGAAAATTAGCAAAAGAAACTCTCATAAGATAGTATTTAGATTTAATGCATTGATATAAAAAAATACCATGGAAAATTATAAAGAAAGGTAATTTTCTTAATCATGTCACTAATTTGTGCATGTCTAATTACTGGTGTCTTTCAAGTGATTTGATTCTTGTCATGCCCACTACAAATGAGAACAATCTTAACTAGTGAGGTTGTTTAAGCATATAGAGATTAAATACACTTTTTTAGAATGAAATTTCTCTTAACAAAAGATCAAAGATATAAGTAGGACATATAAAACAAGGTGAATAAGAGTAGTACATATAAAAAAATTGTTAGAACATGCCAGGCATCTGGCATAATTATACATTTCATTCATGTCATGGATATTATTCTTCATCCATCTCATCATGAAGATCATCATCATTGACAACATCATCACCACCACTATCATCATCATCGTCATCATCATCATCATCATCATCATCATCATCATCATCATCATCATCATCCTCATCATCATCGTCATCAGTAGTAGCATCATCATCATCAAAAACAATGTCATCGTCATCTTCTTCTTCATATTCTTGTTCGACTAGCTCTTGATTGTGATCATCATCTACATCATCTTCCACTTCTTCATCTTTCTCGGTATCTTCTTCCATCGCATTATACTTTATCAGCCTTCCTCTTTGATCATGTCTAACAACAAATGACCAACCTAGTTTATGTGGAACCTTTGAGTAAAATACCTGCTCACATTGGCTTGTAAGAACATATGGCTCTTCTGTAACTGACTTAAACAACCTTGTATTAATCATTAGAAATCCATTGTCATGTTCAATAACAGTTCTATTAGGATCATTTTTATTGAGTCGTAGTCTGTACCATTTCACAACGAAGAGAACTAATTTGAAGGAATTAAAGTCACAATCAAGTATATCAAACAAAATATCATAGTATTAATTTTGTGACTCTCGAGGATGTAAGTCATTTCTAGATGAAATATTAGTCACTTGGAACACTACACTTATCCTAGAATCACAAGTTCTCTTTGTGTCATTTAACTTTTTGATGCAAAATTTATCCATTGCATAACATAGCCTTGTGGTGTTTCACCTACAATAATGTCAAACATGTATAAATTATTGCATCAGGAGTTGAAAAATATACGGTTGATTAATTAAAAAATGTATAAGTACCTGGTGATCTCTTAAACCATATGCTAAATCTATTTTTTTTTGTGTAATATTGGGATCTCCATTACGACGAGCTTGTATAACCAATGAAGACATAGATTCTCATGTTAATCTATGACCATCATGTTGACATCATTCAATCCATACTGTCATTCAATCTTGATTGTTTGCAATAAACAAATGTATTGCATCCCACTCATTAGCAATTGTACAAAAGTAAATACATGACTTACAACAGATTTATTTTGAAGATTAAGAATTAATTAACTACAACAACATCTCATAATTTATTACCTTTCAGTTTCCTAAATCTACTGTTTCCCACCAAGTACTCCCCTTCAAATTTTTTAATGGAGTCCAGATCCCAAATGCAATCTATATGGGTCTTTGCTGCAAGATTAGGAAGATATTGAGTAACATACACCATCATCTGGTATACCATATATCCCTCAACCATAGAACCCTCAGGATGTGCTCTTTATCATACCAAACCTTTCAAAAATTTCAAGTGTCTCTCAACCATCCACATTGACCTAACATGTAAAGGTCCACACAATTTAATCTCCTCAACTTGGTGTATGAGGTAGTGTTCTTGTGCATTGAAAAAAGTTAAAGGTAAACACTTTTGCATTTCACACATTAGTCGACAAATTTTTTCTTCCAATATTTTATATTTTCTTTTTGGATTTCTTTATATGACAACCACCTACAAGGGATTCAAGACACATAAATATATAAATACGAGACTTTACAATATATTACTTGTTTGATATTATTATTTGATATATTGAATAAATGTCACTGCTTACCTCATGTATTTTCCAAGATCATATATCACTTGTTTGATATTATTGTCAAAGTTCTCTGGGAGATGTAGGGGTAGAAAATACTGCAATAATTGTCAACTGATCATTTCATACAATGAAAATTAAATGCAGTTACACAAATATATTATAAATACAAAAGACTATGACTTACCTTGATGAAGGTATGCCAATCATGCATTTTCATCCCTGACACAAAATCATTTTTTTTTGATATGAGATTGCTTATATCCGCAGCAAATCCTATAAGAAATTGAATTTTTCAGATGAATTCTTTTATGGTATTACTTTTTTGCTTTGTTAATAACCAAGGAAGAACACTTGCATTAATTTAGTCTCCATTTCTATTTGATTCAATGATATTTTTCATTGCATGATTGGAATCATGAATGTCACTATAAATTTTGCCAATTTTTTCTTTGTCATGCCTTCCATCTAATATTTTTCACAGTGTCTCTGTTACATTCTTTCCAATATGCATAGTATCAAACAAATGCATAATTTTTAGCCTCTCATAGTAGGGCAGCCTACTAAATTCTCTATGATAACATTTTAGTCCCTTTGGAAGCTGGTCAGTGATGCCTTCACGACCTTCAAGATCATCAACTACATAATTAGCCAACAAAACAAAATCAAATATATAATTTTTAAACATCAACCATTATGTGGAACGATATTACCTTGAATTCTATTATATTCGAATTGCCATTGGTGAGGTGTCATTGTTCGGGGCTTTGATGTAGTCTCTTCTTTCCCATTGAAAAGATGTCTTTCCGCACTTTGATACTTATGATTTCTGGAGAGGAAGTGCCTATACTCATCAAACACCTACTTTCTTAAACTTTTGGAATGATGAAATTTCATCTTTGGACCACACATTAGACATGTAAAATTTCCCTTTGTTTAAAGACCTACAAGATAACGATACAATTGGATTAAATATGTAGGTTTTTAGAATTTGAATTATCATGTACAACTAGAATTCACCATAACATACTACATAAATGTGTCAACCCTGGAGCATCATGAATTGTCCACACAAGCATTGCATGGAATTGGAATTTTCTTTGTCTAATTGGTCTAGAGATGTCATACATAGTGAAACCATTCCATAACACCAACAACTCATCGATAAGAGGCACAATATATACATTCATATCTTTTACTCGGTACTTACCTAGTTTAATTAACAACAACATCAGATAATTATTGTGGTCATTTCACTCCAAGACTTATAATTACATGTAGATAACTATAAAATAATAAGATACTTGGAACAATCATTGCCAACATAATGTGCTCCTTCTTTATTGACATCCATGGAGGAAGGTTATTATTTATAACAAAAATAGGCCACACTGAGTAAATAGATCTCATCTCTCCATGCAGATTTACACCATCTGTTGCTAGAGAAAGCCTGAGATTTTGAGGTTCTTCTTTAAAGTGTGGCCACTTTTCCTGTATGTCCATGAATGATGAACCATATGTAGACATTCAAATAATGTCATCTCGACTCCTACTGCGTGCATGGTAATCCATAAATTGTGCCAAGCTATTGCACCTGAATAATTGTTTCAGACGTGGAATAATGGGGATATAATGAAGAACCTTGCGAGACACCTTTTTTGTCATTTGATCATCTCGATATCTGCTCATATGACATTCTGTTGCATTTTCATGTTCTTTATGCTAAATAATATGATCTTTGGGACAAGCATCTATTGCTTGATACTCCATTCCAATATGTTTCATAGTGCACTAGTACATTTGAGACATTTTTCTGATGGTCGAACATTTGAATTTAGATAGTAAACTGTCAATTAATTGACACCACCCGGCATCATAGTTTTGTAGTCAGAAAGACCAACGGTTTTGTTAGGCGTCGTAATTATGAGAACCATGGCCATCACAAAAAGAGGGTGCTAACATAGCGAACCTATTGTCGGACCTATTTGTTGCTGTCACAATTGTGATGCCTATACGTCACAAAAAATAACAAACGACAATGACCTGTCAGAATCTTCCGACGGGTAGCCGTCGTTTGTAACATGTTCACCGACAAATTTTTTTTTAATGCAATGGATATCCGTTAGAAGTTTATGATGCATATCCGTTGTTTGTGGTTTGTAATGATGACTATGTTGTACATGCGACAGACATGCATTGGACATTTACGATGGATATCCGTCGTTTATAGTTATTTTTTGACAGTGATGCTATTAGTGCAATAGATGGATGTTGGATGTTTGCGATAGATAACCGTCGTTATTTTGAAGCTGTCATAGTTACGATGATAATCAATTTTTTAAAAAAAATATATATTTGTCGATCGAGTTGGTATCGATTCAGAATGGTGTTCTTGTAGATCTGGTTCCTGCTCATGATTTGGTTATGGATCATTTGGAGATAACTTTGCAGTAGATTCGGTAGTGGCTTGTGGATTATTGAGTCGAGTCTACAGACTTGGATTTGGAATGGATCCTACTGTTGGAAACAATTGTCTGAAGGAAATTGCTACTCAATTATGTATTGTCTTTGATGTCACACTATGTCATAGTCCGCAGCAATCAGCTTCTACCGAGCTCAGTCGGTCTACCAGACAGGAAAGTTTAGTGTTTACCGAGTTCACTCGGTTGCCGAAGAAAGTTTAGTGTTTACCGAGTTCACTCGGTTATCGAAGAAAGTTTAGTGTTTACCGAGTTCACTCGGTTGCCGAAGAAAGTTTAGTGTTTACCGAGTTCACTCAGTTATCGAAGAAAGTTTAGTGTTTACCGAGTTCACTCGGTTGCCGAAGAAAGTTTAGTGTTTACCGAGTTCAGTCGGTTATCAAAGGTAAAGAATTGTCGGTGTTTACCGAGTTCCCTCGGTCACCGAAAGATTATAGAAAGATATGGTCACCGAGCACTGTCGGCCCTTGAAGGATTTTTGCAAATAGAGTTTACTTAATTCAGCCGACTGTTATACTAAATAATGTCGATTTGACTAATCCAAAATCATATAAATAAAAGGTCAAAAGTGAAAAGTAAAAAAAGAATAAAAAGCAGAAGATTTATAGAAGAAAAGAAGGGAAGGTATATGCGAATTTGTGAAGGATGATCAGATATCCTTGAGGAGCAGCAGAGACTTATTCGATCAGAAAGGATCAGACTTATGCAAAACAAAGATCTGTAATCAGCAAGACAGTTGGATTATTATACAGGTCACTTTTTCATTGTTACCTTCTTATCATTGTAACAGTGAATTCTAAATCTCTTAACCGAGTTGGTTTAACAGCCATAATATGAATCCTCTAACAAGGTGACAATTCCATTGAATTGTTTTCAAGACCTCTTACCAGGCCACTCCTAGCAGGGTGTTTTAAATCCTCTAACAAGGTCACACCTAACAGTGTGTTTTGTAACCTTTTACCGGGTTGGCTTCTAACCGGGCATCACTTCAGAAAAGTGAAAATCAGTATCTAGATACATTTGTGGTTTTTCCCATATTGGGTTTCCACGTTAAATCTTGTGTCTCTTGTGTTCTTAATTGCTTTCACAGTCATTTACATGCACTGATGAATATCTAAAGATAATATTGATAATACTTTCTGCATCTTCAAAGTTACTGCAATCTATTTACCGAGTGCTAAAACAGATAACATTGTTAAGATATCTTAAAGGGATCTGCAAAGAATTAATAGTCAAGGTTTTATGGTTGACTGATTCACCCCCCCCCTCTCAGTCACTTCATCCATATTCCATCAATTGGTATCAGAGCTTTTGGTGCTTGCAGGAAGGGTTTCAAAGACCTAAGCTAAAGATCAGGATGTCTTACAAGAGGGAAATTCCAAAGCTTAACAGAGATAACTTTTCAGCATGGCAAGGTCTCATGCGACTTCATCTGGCTTCCATTGGTGATTCAGGATGAAAATACATTGATGAAGAATACACAATTCCTAATGGCGCATTAACTGTTGAAGACATTGCAGATAAAAAGACTCACAACACCATGATGATAGACATTGCATCTGCTCTCAGCTATGAAGAATTTGATGATATTAAAGACTGCACTACTGCATATGAAATGTGGGTGGCACTGAAGAAAATATATGGTGGTGATGCAAACGTGAAAAGAGCCAAAGCAGAAAGCCTAAGAGGACAGTTTGACAAGATGAATATGAAGGAAGATGAAAACATTGCAAAATATGTTGAAAGAATCAAAGCAAGTGTAAGTGCAATCAGAGCTTCTGGAGGAACAATCTCAGATGAGACTGTTATAAGTAAGGTACTCAGAACACTACTCCCTATCTATGCAATAAGAGTATCAGCTATTCAAGAAAGAAGATGTGAAACAAACCACAGTATAACCTTGGATGCTTTAGTTGGAAGATTGACAGCTTTTGAATTAGACAACTATGATAACTATGTTCCTAGTTCCAAAAATATTGAATCAGCATTTGAGGCCAAGGTTTCACTAAAGAAGAACAAGAAAATTAAAGAAGTTCAGACAGAAAGTGAAGAAGAATCAGAAGAAAGTTCTGATAGTGATCTTGAAATTGTAGAAGCATTACTTGCAAAGAAGTACTCTAGAGGGAAAGGTAAGTATAAAGGTAAAACTCCTTTAATCTGTTTTTCATGTGAAGAAATTGGACATATTGCAGCTAGGTGCCCAAACAAGCAAGTCAAGGAAGAAAAGAGAAGTCACAAGTACTATGGCAAAAAGAATTTCAAATCATACAAGGATAAAGGTAAGAAATCATGTTTTATGGCTAAAGATTCTGATGATAGTGAAGAAGAAATTGTCTTTATTGCTATAAAAGATGAATCTGATGATGATGAAGATAAGATAGCACTTATTTCTCATATAAGCAAAGATGATATATGGATAATAGACAGCGGATGTTCACACCACATGACTGGTGACAAGACAAAATTTGAATATCTAGAAGACTGTGACAATGGTAATGTAAGATTTGGAAACAATGAACCTTATTGTATAAAAGGAAAAGGAAGAATCTCATTAACCAAAGAACTCATATGTGATAATGCTTACTGGGTTGAAGGACTAAAACATAATCTTCTAAGTGTAGCACAGCTAATCAACACTGGTTTCAAGGTTGAATTCATGAATGGTCAAGCAAGACTGCTGGATGGAAAAGGAAAACTCATTGGATCAGGCAAACAAACAAAAGGTAACTTATTTTATCTTGATCTCAATGAATATTCATGCCTTATTGCTCAAATAGAAGAAAGTTGGCTATGGCACAAAAGGTTATGTCATGTGAATTTTGATAACATGATAAAAATAAGCAAATTCAAGAAGGTTAGAGGCATTCCTACTTTGAAGAAACCTGACACTGGTCTATGTAAGAATTGTCAGATTGGCAAAATGAGTAAAACTAGTTTCAAAAGTAAGAACTATCAGTCTAAAGAAATTTTGGAAATTGTGCATACTGATTTATGTGGACCTATTGGAATACAAAGCTATACTGGAGATAAATTCTTTATTCTTTTCGTTGATGATTATTCTAGAATGATGACTGTTATGTATTTAAGAGAAAAATCAGAGGCATTTGAAAAGTTCAAATGGTACTTAGCAAGAGTAGAAAAAGAAACAGGGAAAAGATTGAAATGCTTAAGATCAGACAGAGGTGGTGAATTCATCTCCCATGATTTTAACAACTTCTGCATTGAAAGAGGAATCAAAAGACAGGTATCAGCTCCTAGAACTCCTGAGCAGAATGGAATAGCAGAAAGAAGAAACAGATCTATTATGGATTGTGCAAGGACTCTAATGATAGAAAAGAGCATCGCTATAAAGTACTGGAAGGAAGCTATCAGTACTGCAGTTCATACCTTGAACCGAGTACAACTGAAGAAAGACACATTCAAAACTCCTTATGAATTATGGTATGGCTATAAACCTAATGTAAGTTATATGAAAATATTTGGTAGCAAGTGTTATATCTTAAAAGAATCCAGAAGAAATAAATTTGATGTGAAAAGTGATGAAGGAATATTCCTAGGATATTCTAGCAAAAGCAAGGCATACAAATGTCTGAACTTATCTACTCACAAAGTCATAGAAAGTATACATGTAAAATTTGATGAGTTTGCAGAAAAGACTGAGGAAGAAAGCAAAAGGGAACCTGAGAACTACAGAAGATTTGTTTACATTGAACCTAAAACATTGACAGACACAACTATCAATAAGGAAGCTATATCTACCGAGCCAAGCACAGTTACCGAGTCACAGACCGAGTCACAGGAAGAAGTTCAAACCGAGTCACAGGAAGAAATTCAGACCGAGTCTCAGCCTGAAGTTACCGAGCAAATATCTACCGAGTCCGAGCAACCTGAAGAAGAGATCCTAGAAGACAACAGCATGAATCATTCAAAAGGCAAGGAACCTATACTAGCCAAATATGTCAGAAGACATCATACACCAGATCAAATCATTGGAAACAAATCAGATGGTACTATGACAAGAAGCAAGCTAAAAGGTACATGTCTACTTACTGATTTTGAACCTAGAAATATCAAAGATGCATTGGAGAATGAAAGCTGGATTGAAGCAATGAATGAAGAATTAGAACAAATACAAAAGAACAAAACTTGGACTCTTGTACCTAGACCTAAAGATAAGAATGTAATTGGAACAAAATGGGTATTCAGAAATAAACTTAATGAAGATGGTCAAGTATCTAGAAACAAAGCTAGACTGGTATGTAAAGGTTACTCTCAAGAAGAAGGTATAGATTATGGAGAAACTTTTGCTCCTGTTGCAAGATTAGAAGGTGTAAGAACTCTACTTGCTTATGCAGCACACAAAGGATTTAAGGTATATCAGATGGATATAAAATCTGCATTTCTCAATGGAATTCTTGATGAAGAAGTCTACATTGAACAACCTAAAGGTTTTGTTGATCCAGACAAAAGGGACATGGTCTGCAGGTTACACAAAGCATTGTATGGTTTAAAACAAGCTCCTAGAGCATGGTATGAGAGACTCCATAACTATTTAATCCAGATTAATTTCAAAAGAGCTAATGATAATAGCAATCTGTATATTAAAGAAGGACCGGATGACAAAATTGTACTGGCAGAAATATTTGTGGATGATACTATATTTACAGGGAATGAGGATCAGTGCAAAGAATTTTCAGAGAAAATGAACAGAGAATTTGAAATGTCTATGTTTGGTTTAATAAAATTCTTTGTTGGTCTTCAAATTCAGCAAAGCAAGAATGGTATATACATTACTCAATCCAAATACATTAAGGAGATACTTAAGAAGTTTGGAATGGAAGATTCAAAACCAGTTGGTACACCCATGTGTACTGGACTGAAACTTACCAAAAATGATGATTCAAAAGAAGTTGATCAGACCCTATACCGATCTATGATTGGAAAATTACAGTATGTGGTACATACAAGACCTGATATTGCCTTAGCAGTCGGTATAGTAGCTAGATTCTCAGCAAAACCTAAGGAAAATCACATGATGGAAATCAAAAGAATCTTAAGGTACTTAAAAGGAACTGAAGAGTATGGTTTGTGGTATAAATTTGGAGGCAATCTAGACTTGAAAGTGTTTACTAATGCTGATTGGGCAGGAAACATTGATGACAGAAAAAGCACAAGTGGTGGAGCATTTTTTCTTGGAAAAAGACTGGTATCCTGGACTAGTAAAAAGCAGAATTGCACATCTCAATCCATAGCTGAAGTAGAATATGTTGCTGCTGCAGTAAACTGTTCAAATATTGTTTGGTTTAAACAGCTATTAGAAGGTATGAAGGTTGAAATCAAAGAACCAGTTGTTATATTTTGTGACAATACCAGTGCAATAAACATTTCTAAGAATCCAGTGATGCATTCCAAAACCAAGCACATTGCTATTAAATATCACTTTGTCAGAGAATTGGTGCAGGACAAGGAAATCAGATTAGAATATATTCATACAAAAGAACAGATTGCAGACATTTTTACCAAACCATTACCTAAGGATGCATTTATGTATCTAAGAGGTAAGTTAGGGGTCATTCCCCTATCCGAGGCTCACTAAATACAGTTTTAGTGATGCATCAACCAGAACATGACTGAAAATCAACTTGTTGATGCAGCATATTAAAGGAATCATTGCATATGAATCAGTACTTGAGGTTCATTAATTTTCACCGGTAATATGTGAATTATCTTTGGCATATGTTGTCAAAGAGGGAGTGTTTGCTAAGTCTTTACTATTACTTCAAGAAATTTTCAAATAGTCAGAAGGAGAAATTTTCAGGATACAGGAAGTTTGCTGACAGAGGGAGATTTGAATCTAAACCGAGCTAACTCTTTCAAATTTCTTATGATATGACATATTGTGTTGCCATCAATGCCAAAGAGGGAGATTGTTGGAAACAATTGTCTGAAGGAAATTGCTACTCAATTATGTATTGTCTTTGATGTCACACTATGTCATAGTCCGCAGCAATCAGCTTCTACCGAGCTCAGTCGGTCTACCAGACAGGAAAGTTTAGTGTTTACCGAGTTCACTCAGTTGCCGAAGAAAGTTTAGTGTTTACCGAGTTCACTCGGTTATCGAAGAAAGTTTAGTGTTTACCGAGTTCACTCGGTTGCCGAAGAAAGTTTAGTGTTTACCGAGTTCACTCGGTTATCAAAGAAAGTTTAGTGTTTACCGAGTTCACTCGGTTGCCGAAGAAAGTTTAGTGTTTACCGAGTTCAGTCGGTTATCAAAGGTAAAGAATTGTCGGTGTTTACCGAGTTCCCTCGGTCACCGAAAGATTATAGAAAGATATGGTCACCGAGCACTGTCGGCCCTTGAAGGATTTTTGCAAATAGAGTTTACTTAATTCAGCCGACTGTTATACTAAATAATGTCGATTTGACTAATCCAAAATCATATAAATAAAAGGTCAAAAGTGAAAAGTAAAAAAAGAATAAAAAGCAGAAGATTTATAGAAGAAAAGAAGGGAAGGTATATGCGAATTTGTGAAGGATGATCAGATATCCTTGAGGAGCAGCAGAGACTTATTCGATCAGAAAGGATCAGACTTATGCAGAACAGAGATCTGTAATCAGCAAGATAGTTGCATTATTATACAGGTCACTTTTTCATTGTTACCTTCTTATCATTGTAACAGTGAATTCTAAATCTCTTAACCGAGTTGGTTTAACAGCCATAATATGAATCCTCTAACAAGGTGACAATTCCATTGAATTGTTTTCAAGACCTCTTACCAGGCCACTCCTAGCAGGGTGTTTTAAATCCTCTAACAAGGTCACACCTAACAGTGTGTTTTGTAACCTTTTACCGGGTTGGCTTCTAACTGGGCATCACTTCAGAAAAGTGAAAATCAGTATCTAGATACATTGGTGGTTTTTCCCATATTGGGTTTCCACGTTAAATCTTGTGTCTCTTGTGTTCTTAATTGCTTTCACAATCATTTACATGCACTGATGAATATCTAAAGATAATATTGATAATACTTTCTGCATCTTCAAAGTTACTGCAATCTATTTACCGAGTGCTAAAACAGATAACATTGTTAAGATATCTTAAAGGGATCTGCAAAGAATTAATAGTCAAGGTTTTATGGTTGACTGATTCACCCCCCCCCTCTCAGTCACTTCATCCATATTCCATCACCTACCAAATCCAGACTTGTGACAGTGACTGCTCCAACACAATTCAGAGATAACTTTGCAATAGATTTGGTAGCGGCTCGTGGATTATTGAGTCGAGTCTAGAGACTTGGATTTGGAATGGATCCTACCAAATCAAGACTTGTGACAGCGATTGCTTCAACACAAGAAGCTATAGATCTATATAATTTTGTTGACCATTAGTGTTTCACACTTAGTCATATATCTAGGCAATGATGGTCGGTCATCACTGCGACCGAGTCATTTTGTAAAGGTCGAGTTTTGTATTGTATACTTACCGAGCAGTAGTACTGCCGAGTAAAGTCATGGTCACTATATGTTTGTAATATGCCGAGAGTATAGTTATTGCTGAGTTACATATATCAATGATTATCAAGTGACAGAGAAGTTCAACCGATGCCAAGTACAGTTAATGCCGAGTGCCAGGAATAACTTTTGCTGAGTTAGCCAGAATTGACATACAAGTTTGGAATGGCACAATGATCGAGGTAAACCATTTTTGGTGATAATAATATTTTGTATTTTGTCTATTGAGGTAATTACGGAGGTAATTACACATCTATATTATTATCATTGATCCTTATGTAAAACCTAGAGTCAATCAGAAAATTGTATAGTTTAGGCGGCAATAGAAATAAATCTAAACCATAGATCTTGAAATGGTAAAACATTTATGTTGTTATATAAGGGAAAGATCTAGATCAGAGAAAAGTGTGTGAATCAGAGGGATAAGATTGAATTAGTATGAGGAGATGATCAGAGAAGTATATTCAGAATAGCGAAGTATTCAGACAGAGTTCAGTGACCGAGTTAAGTAGTGAAAGGACATAATCAAGAAAGATCAGATAGAAGAGATCAAAATATAAAGTAAAGAGGAGATTTGTAATCTGCATACTAGTGAAAACTAAAAGATTAGGTACTAAGACATTTTGACCAGTGTATCAGGGTAAATCTCTTAACCGAGTAGTCTTAGCAGACTTTTTGTAAATCTCTTTACCGAGTGCTTACTTTATTGTAAGTTTATAAATCCTTTAACAAGGTAGACTATACAAGTCTTTTAGCTTTTGATAGAGTAGACCTTTCATAGGGTAGATCATGATTTGATCACATTTTGTAAGCCTTAACAGCCAAAACTTATTACTATAGTAGTGAAGATTTATGGGTTTCATCCCCACCCCAGTTTTACCTTTCAAGGGTTTCTGGGTTACCAAAATCTTGGTGTTATGAATGATCTCATGTATGCTGCGTTATATGTTTTGTTGCTTACTATGATCAAGTTTTGTTTATGTCATGCATAAAGTTTTATCAGATCAAAAGGATAAAAGAAGGTAATATCTGATTCAACCCCTCTCTCAGTATTACTTTCCCACTTATACTTCCAACAATTGGTATCAGAGCAGCAAGGTTTCTCTTAAGGAAGTCTAACCACTTGAGGAAAAAGATCTTAAAATGGAAGTTTATAAACTGGGGAAGATCATAGAAAATCAAAATATTGAAGTAAAATTGGCATTACAACAACTGGAAGCAACCAGAGGAGAATTGAAGAAATCCTTGAGCAAGAGAAGAGAGATTGCAATTCAACAAAATGAGCCACAGTACAAAGAGGAAGACATCTCTGGACTATTTGACAATGGTAACTCTGTCGAAAGTGATAAAGCTATAAAAAAATACTAGAGAAAAATACCATACTAAATGATGACATCAGAAATCTAAGGAGAGAACAAGAAATTCATTTTGTCAGACTTTGTGAATTAGTGGAATAGAAAAAGAAAGCTAAAGATGATAAGACAATGGCTAAGGAAGACAAAAGACAAATTGCAATTAGGCTAGATGAAAGAACTATTGACATGCAAAGGTTGACTAATAATCAACTAGACATGGTAAATCAGCTACTGATGGTTAATCAGGAATTGGGTAGGAAAGATATGGAAATCAATCAACTAAGATCTGAAAATGATCAATTGAAACATGATTTGAGAACTGAAAAAGAGATCAATGAGAGGATGAACAAACCCAATGAAGTTGTAAAATATTTTGAAGAGCTGTTAAGATCACCTAGAAGATCCGGTGATAGATCTGGACTCAGACTGAATGAACATTCATCTACTAAAGAAGGAGAATCATCAATGAATGGAGAACAAAAGATGGCTAAACCAAAGAACACCAAGCCCACATGTCATCACTATGGAAAGCCAGGACATACAACCAACATATGCAGAAGCAAACATGGTAAGTCTGAATCTAAACCTAAGTTTAATGGACATTGTTTTAACTGCAAGAAGCATGGACATCAAGCACATGAATGTAGATCTAAGGCTAGCAATTCATCCACCTCACCTAAGTTTCAAGGAAGTTGTTTCAATTGTTAGAAATATGGGCACAAAGCATTTGAATGCAAATCTAGACCAAGGTGGTCATCAAATGAGAAAACAAAGCCAGTCACAAAGCAAAACTATTAGAATTGAGATTACAACACCTGGTATAATTTCCATTATTGTGGTAACTATGGACACATCAGAGCTAATTGCATGAAGACTCATTTTAGAGGCAAATCTAAAAGCTGGATGAATGGAAGCATGGTCTATTACAAATGTAACAAGGTCAGTCACTTAAAGAAAGATTGTAGATCTGTTGGCAATTTGGCTGAGTTGATTGCATAGATGTTGTCATTATGGAAACATATGATCCACATGAAGATTGCACAAGTTAGAGAGAAAGTATGACAGAGCGCATTGCACATTTTTCTAAGTGTGAGACAGTATTTTTACCAGTGTACCTGGACATAGTTTTTGTTTACGATGTTGACTGGAGTGAGTTTAGTGCTTGTGCAACTGAACATAGACTCTATGGTGACTAATGATGACCCATCTTAGAGTGCAAGTTAGTACAACATGTACATAAGAAGTTATGATAGTTTTACCAAAGATAGTGTGAAGTCGACATGACATAATATGAAGACAAAACTAGTAAAGAGTTAAGGGATTATTTTGTTTATCAAAATAATGTCTTAACAATATAAAGGGATGACATCCTAGATTTTTACTCTTGGATAAAGCTATTGGTATATATGTAAATATGATTGTAATAGTAAAGTGTAGTAGTAATTGTAACAAGTAGCAAGTAATTGTAGAAGTATGATGCAAAGTATATAAAGCTTATGTAATAGCGATAGTGAAAGAGCAGTGAAGAGATATTGATGCAAGCAGTATACAGTTATGTACCTTGACCTATTTTGTAATTAGTGTATATTGTACATTACTTGTTTGGGCAGTGGGCTCAGCTGGTAATCACATTTTGTACTACCAACTCCTAATAGGGTTGAGGCTTCTAACAAGGCCTATAGTCCCTTAATCAGGACTGGTACACTATATGTTTGTAATAGACTCCTAACAGGGTCAACATCCTTAATAAGATACTTTTGATTAGTGGATCTTTGTGGGTACCATCCCCACCAGGGTTTTCCCTTGGCCAGGGTTTCCTCGAGAACAAATAATGTGTTATGAGTTCTTTATTGTTATGGATGTTGTTTAGCTTCTTATGTTATGCATGTATAAAGACAATTTGTTATATCCATAATTGGGAAAAAGATAAAGTTTGTGAAATACTAATTCACCCCCCCCTCTTAGTATTCCCCATTTCTAACAATTGGTATTAGAGCTTAGTTACTCGAAAAAGAATCATTCAAGGAAAGACTAGTAGCTTGAGTAAGATCTCTATGGATATGGATCAATTATAGAAGAATCTTGAAGAAGCTCTTGAATAGATTGATATGCTTACTAATGAAATAGATACTCTGAAAGGGAAATATGATGATGCAAAGAACCTCATTGAGAAACTGAAAAACAAATTGGAAGATCTAAGATCTGAAAAAGAATCCAAAGTTTTTATTGAAGATTGTAATGACAATTTAGAAAAAGAAAATGGGATCCTTAAGCATGAATTGAAGATAGAAAATTTGAAGTTTAGTTTGAAAGATGGAAATGGCAAGAATGAAGTGAATCTGAAATCTGAGAATGAAAGTCTAAAAAATGAAAATGAAGGACTGAAATCTAAACTTGGAAATGTAACATCTGAACTTGAGAAAATCAATTTGCAGTATGCTGAATTTGAGAAATACAACAAGATTGTGAAAGGTGAACTGAATCAATCCAAGCAACAACTTGAAAGACTATATTCAACTAGTGAGAAGATTGATAAACAAGCATCTTTTTAGAAACCATTCTATGATAAGATTGGTCTTGGATTCAACACTCTTAAAGCAAATGATGAAAGCAAGGAACCAGATCTGAAGGTATCTGAAAGCTTAGATGAGAAGAAGTCTAATGAGATCAACAAATCTAAAGATACACCTAAAGAAGAAGAATCACCGAAGTAAGAGGAATCATCCAAAGGTATGCAAAGATAATTCAAAGGTAGATGTTTTGCTTGTAATAATATTGGTCATATGAAGAGAGATTGCAGAGGTAAGCAATTTAAACCTCTTAATGGTTATTGTTATAACTGTCATGGATTTGGACATAGAGCTATTGAATGTAGGAAACCTAAATTTGTTGAGAATAATAATAATAGTAGAATGTTTAGGAATACTAACAATGCAGATAAGAAACCTACTGAAGATATGAACAAAAGAAATGGAGTAATATGTTATAGATGCAACAAGGTTGGACACATTGCTAGAAATTGCAGATCATAGATTAATCCACCTAGATTAAGATATGGAAGCAATAGAATTATTTATCATATATGCAACAAGATTGGACATACAACAAGGTTTTGCAGAATGAAAAATGGAGTTTTTAATCCTAATCCTAACCTTAGAAATCATGAAAGAAGAAATGAAGATGCAAGTAACAGACATAAAGGTTGCTGTAGCAATACAGAAGAAGTGAAGTTTTTTAAAAGCACAGATCAAGGAGACATATTCAACATTGAAGGTAATCAGAAAGGTGAAGTATCAAGTGGTAAGAATGAATCCTTACCTGACCTATCTCAAAGCACTTAATTTATGAAAATTATAGTAGATTAGGAACTTAGATTAGTGTCGAAGTAGATTTATGATGAATTGAGTCTTGCACAGTTAATGGAAGGTATTTTATGATATTCTAATGCTATGATTAAGAGCGCAAAAAATAAAATATTATGTTTTGTGAGATCGCAAGAAGTTTTAAGTTTTGCAGGATAGCAGAAACAATTTTTTGGAAAGAAGCGGCAAAAGAATCGAATGCGATGTCAGACCTAAGTGAGATTGAAGTAATAAAAGGTTATGATCAGTGTTATTTGATCATCAAAGCAAATAAAAGTGTTAAGGAGATCAAAGAGTAGTGATTGGAAGCTTTTTTCAATGATTTGGTGAAGGATTTGAGCACCGAATCTATGCAAGCCCTAAAATCATGAAATCGAGGTATTTTACTTGACAGATTTGTGAATCGGCAAAAAGAATTTGAAGTAATCATGGATGTATCTTTAATTCACAATGTTAGAGATAAAAATAGACCTAGAATGAAGAGGGAACTAGTAGAACCCTTGGAAGAAGACCCTAAGTTAGCTTTATCATCCGTACTAGATAGAGTTTTGCATTTAGAGAATGTAAGAAGTTATCTTGGATGTAAGTTAGAAACCATCAGTGATAGTGATTTTACAAATGAGTATGAGAAGATCTACAACTAGGACATGTCATTGAAAGAAGGATATGATCATTTAAAAGACAATGAGATTGTTAAGTATGCATTGTAGTATGAGTTTGATAATGAAGAATGCACTAAGATAATCCTTAGCAGAATTCATAATGGGAAGTTTTGGCTAGAAGATAGAGTGATAGACATTACAACTGATTTGATATATGAAGTCACTGGACTGTCTAAATTTGGAGCTATTCCTTTAAATGAGAAGAACATGAGAAAAATAGTCATTGATAGCACTAATTCATCCTCTAATGACAGAGGAATTGTAATTAGTAAGATCCAACCACATGATGTTAGATACTTATGAAAAATCCTAACAACTAATTTTTGTGCAAATTCAAGAGAGGATGACATGGCAGCTGGAATGGTACACATAGCCTATTTGATGTGTGTTGACAAATTTCCAGTTGATATGTGTGAAATTATGAGAATTCAATTGTTTGAGAACTTGGAGAAGATTAAGAAGACAAAGTATGCACAATTTAGATTTTCATCTTTGATCACTTACATGTTTTTTCCTCTTTTGAGGAGATTTCTTTACACCATAGGAAATGATTGGAATGATGGACAAACTACAATGGAAAGGATTAATGTTGTATACAAAAAGCATGTTATTGACAGTGTTAATGAGAGTGCAGTACTTGTTATTAAGACATTTCAGAATATTGTGTCTAGCAGATCAAGAATTCCATAGTCTCTTGTGGAGAAATACAAGAATGAAGTATGTTTTATGTTTGACACTGACTTTACATACATTGAAGTAGTTGAGCCTAGAATTGGGTTCATAGACCCTCTTGGATATGAAATATTTGAAACTGAGACAAAAGAATATGTGAATAGGCTACTTAAGTGCAAGGTTGACACTCACAGTAACAGATTTGGAACTTTTGAAGAAAATTTCAACTCCGTAAAGGCTATACTTGAGGAGAAACAGTCTAAGAAAAGAGTTGAGAGCACTATTAAGAAAATATTGAAGGATGTAGGAATGACAGAGAGAGAATTCTTAGTGGAAAAGCAGACAGCAGTAGCAATTAGAGATATTGGACAAAAAGAGATTTTGTCTGTACCTCCCTTATCATCTAGTGTAGTACCGGTCAAGGTGAAAGTAGAGGAACCTGAGAAGGAACAAGTAGCAAGAAAACCTACTAGATCTACCTCCTCCACACTGAGCAATAGAGTGAAAGAAATTGCTACTAGACCTGGTAAGAGGCAAAAAACTTTGGTACCACCAGTACCTAGGAAAATTGTAGAAATTAAAGAAGATGACACTTATGTCAAGAAGAAAGCATGGAAACCTAGAGTTGAGAGAGTGAATGAAGAAATTATAAAAGATGGAGACTTCACTAAAATGAATAAATACTATGACCTTTATGACTATTCTGATAAATTGAATCTTGAAAATGTAGTGGTCAAGCATTTGATTCTGGCTAATAAGATGTTTGACACTATTTAGGGAAAGATACCTGATGACTTATTGAAGAAACTTGTTAACAAGAAGATGAGAGCACAAGAAGAAGAAAAATCTATCAGAGAGAATCTTGTGAAGAAACTATGTGATGTAAGAGATGATGAACATCTTAAACAAATTTTGAAGGCCCTTAGCACCCTTTTAAGGACAAAAATGAGAACCATTCAGATCATGGAAGGACAATATGAACAAGTGAATGCAGAGACTGAACAAGCAATAATCAAAGTTATGGCATAAATTGTTGGAGAGACATCAGTTGTAGCAGAGCAAGCAGAAGAAGCAGAACAAGAGGATATTCCCTCTCCACCAGCTATAAACATTGAAGAAGAATATATGAATGTTGAAGGTACAAGGATCACCTTGGATACTGATGATAATGTATTCAAGAATCTAGAGAATATTGTTGACAATTCGGCTCTTGATGAACCAGATAGAACTACAGAAGTAGAGCAGACCCAATTTATTGTTGAAGAACCCAAAGTATCAGAAGTACAAGCACATGTACCCTCTAAAGAAGGAATCAGTCTTACTGCCGAGACTGGAAAGAAGAAGCAAACTAGATCTTTGTTTGAGGATTTGGGAAAAGAAGTAGATGATGATGATTAGATGGAATTGATCACATCTTTGAACAAAATCATTTGGAAGAATAAGAAAGTTAAGAGTCTTTAAGGATGTCTGAAGGACCTCACTGAAAAGTTACAAAGTATTGTGACCACATAGATTGTAGAAGTAGACCCTATGGAGAAGGCAAAGAAAGTGATAAGCACTTTTGATGATGAGTTCACTAACTTATCTGATATTGCAAAAGTGAAAGCACAAGCAGAATATGAGGCTAGAATGTTGTTGAACATCAGTCAGTACATCAGCAATGATATCAATACTCTTGATATCTGTATCAAAAATTTGAGGAAACATTTGGAAACAAGAAAATCTTTGTACATACAGTGTGCAAAATTAGAGACTTTGACAGCTGTGGAAGATCAGAAGATAAAATTGAAGGAAGCAGAGATTCTAAATGAAACAAACCTTCTATCTAACCCTAATGTGAAGGTTAGTGATGTTGACAAGAAAGTTAGGAAACTTTATGATGAAATCAGAATTGTACAAGATGACAAAGACAGGAAATTAAGAAGATATACTCTTTTGAGAGAGCATGCTTCTATGAAGTTAAGTGTTATTGAAGAGCAATTAGAAGATTGTCTTACGGCTAAGATGTCTTTTTAGAAATTTAACTTTGAAAACCTCCAAGCATGTCAAATAGCATCTTATCGATTGAGCGCACTACTTAATGTGATAGATTCCATTAAGAAGTCATGGGAAAAGGAGGTAGAAACCATGAAGACAAATTTTGCAGATTGTGTTGCAAGCCTACTGGCTTTGCAATAAATAAATTGAGGTATAACTTTTGTGATACAATTTTGTAGCCCTCCCTACCATTATTTTGTCATTGTTGTCAAAGGGGGAGAGATATTTAGCAAAAAGTTGATAGTATATGATAAGGATTGATACTCTTAGGGGGAGTATTGTATTAGAGATAAGATTTTTTGAGGAGTTATAAGGATAGTATATATATGTTATACTATGGCCACAATTTTGACAATTTTGAGATTTTGGAGTTGCACACTTAGACAATTTTCTCATATGTTGCCACCAATGACAAAGGGGGAGATTATTGGCAATTTAGCTGAGTTGATTGCATAGATGTTGTCATTATGGCAACATATGATCCACATGAAGATCACACAAGTCAGAGAGCAAGTATGATAGAGTGCATTGCACATTTTTAAAGTGTGAGATAATATTTTTACCAGTGTACCTGGACATAGTTTTTGTTTGTGAAATTGACTGGAGTGAGTTCTGTTAGGCCAATTTTTTGTCATAGCAAAATCTTATGAAATTGGCCTCTTCCCTGCAATGTTTTTGTTAATGTCCTACCTTGTGCTCTATATTGTTGTCGCCTTGCTTCAGTCCAAACTACATCTCCTAAATCACCAAATCCAAAAAGTTATTCAAATTCTAGGGTTTGCTGGAAATATTTCAAAATCTGCCACAGTGTCGAAAACCCACAGTGTTTTCAAAAATCCATGATATTTTCGATCCTTTATCGATAACCTGCATTGTTTTTGACCCTTTGTCTTCCAGCTTTGTGCGCTTATCTGTTGATGTGTCAGAAACTTTGTGTGTTTTTGATCCTCTTTCATTGAAAACATGTGTGTTTTCGACCTCGCACTAGTTCCCTGTTTGCTAGCGTTCCCTCAACTGCGCAGGCTCGACATGGATGGTGGGTCCAGGCTCTTCTTGATTGGCTGTCGCATGGCCACATGTCAAACTTTTCTGACATGCGATCATGCAACCGCTTGTCACCTGGCCGTGTGGTCCCGACTCTTTGCATTGTTTAGCTGTCTGGCAGTTGGTTCTTCATTCAGCAACCTGGCGACTGGTAGTTATCTATTGATCTCTTAATTCTGGCAGTTAAGTGGTTGGCATCTCATGATCTGGCAATTGTGTAGTCATGTGATCATTTCATTCCTAGTGGTTACCGGCTAGCATCTAGCGACTTAGCTGGTGGTTAGTTTCCCATAGTCGCGTGGTCATGGAATGGTGGACCCAGGTCTTCTTGCTGTCAAAGGTGGTGATGTGGCAGCTTGGGGTTAGCTATTGCATGATCGCATAAGCTTGGAAATGGGCTATGCGATCATACAATTGGCTGACATGTGTCCATGGCAGGCTACAGTGGCAGTTGCGGTGACGGCTACAGTGGCTGAGGTTGGAGGCTTGTCGCATGTTCACATAGCCTAGTTTTCAAGCTATGCAATCATGTGACCACTAATGGTATCGCGGTTGCAGAGTTATTAAGTGGGGCCATTGGATTTCTAAAAGTGATTAAAGGGCTGATAGATCTTATGGCCATCGTATCACTGCCAGGGTAAGGTGTGAGGAAGTTAACTTGGCCGTCTAGCGACAGCCGTCGATGCTATCTAAGGTGAAGTGAAGATCTGAAGCCCACGAAAGTAAGAGGATCAATGACCGTGACTTAAAGCTGGATTAAATTTCAAATGTGTGCCACTGATTCAAGGGTAAAACCATAAGGTGACCATTGCTTTTTAAGTTCAAACTTCTGTAGAGAGTTTGCAACGACAGAGGTACCATAATTCAATGCAGAAACAACCCTGTTTGGTGGGAGGTGATTGATTTTTCATTTGCAGTGTGGTCCAGGGTGCCATGAGTGTTTGCGAGGGTGTTTTGCCATGTGGGGGAGGAAAATTTTTGTTGGCTTGAGGTGTTTTGATGGTCTAGTCAGACTATTTTTCATGATGAATTTGTGATCCTGGGTACAGATTTGAAGATTTTATCTTTCTTGTGGATCATTCTTGTTTCTGGCAGATTGGTGCTGGTTTTCCCTCCGACATGTTGTTTTTTGAATTTTGCTATGGTTAGCCGTTGTAAACCTATGCCTTAGCTGTCCATAGCTTGTTGTAACCTATTTTGGGATTCCAAGGTAGCTAATGGTATAAAGTATCAAAATTTTGACTTGTCCATGGTTCTGAATTCTATGAGTTCCAGTGAAAGTTCCTACTTTGTAGATTTCCCCCTCTCTCTGCATATAGGGTGTCCTATTTCCATTGCTGGTTCAGAGAACACAATACATATTGTAATAGATTTATTTTATGCATGAGAACTCAGTTTGTTCTTACTGTTACTAAGCTATCTCCATTTGAATTCTGAATGCATTAATCATACATCAAGGGTGTTTGATTTGTCTATTTGCATTGCCTATGTGTTTGCAAGTGGAGTTATCTTCACAGAGGTAACTGGTTCAAGATTAGTGTTTATGCATGTATGAGCTGAAATAACAAGGATAGGTCATGCTTGTCTTCCAGTGGATGTTGGTTAATGTATTGTCTAATTCATAGGTCTTTTTTAAGGGGAGGGTCAAAATCCTTTGAATGGATAATAGCATGCTTGAATGCACAGGTGGGTGTTAAGTTGAGGTTTGGTCATGGTGTGTGATTGATGTCAGGCATCAACACATTGAGCATATTGTGTTCTTTTTTCATAACTGTCTCTTGCAGTAGGGTGTTTGACTCTATGGCCCATTGGATAAGGCACTGGTCTATCAGAGACTTAGGGCATCTCAGGGGACCTTTCAATCATTTTAAAATCTTTTCCATCTAGTTTCACCCTTTCCCTTTCATGTTGTTAGGATAGGTTTCTAGTTTTCAATCTCATTCCATGCAAGTAGGGCTATTGCATGAGACTTTCTATCATTGGGGTACAGGATACCTATAGGAGATTGATTGCTATTCCACATTAATCTATCTACAGGCCTTTGGTTCTGTCATGAGGTGTCTTGAGTGTGCAGATAAGGCAATACCCACCTGAGTGAATGTGGAGCTCAAAGAAGGAGGATTTCTCTCTATCCTCATCAATTGGTGTGTTTTTCTTGTCAAACTTGAGTGCCTAACCTGTGAGTCTAAGCCCAACTATTTGATTCAAGCTTGGTCCTACAAGGAAAAGAGCCAACAAAATGGCGACTCTACTAGGGAGAACATAAGGAAAACCTATTAAGGAGCTCTGGTTGCTGTTATATTGAAGTAGTCAAGATCTTTTGACCAGATTGGTTTGGCCCATCCGAGTCACCAATAAAATGGTGACTCTACTGGGGAGAGTCTAGAACAGAGTCAGATAAACAAAAGACATTGACTATATCTTCTCACTGCGTGCTGAGTGGCAACTCTGAGTTCTCTATTTGAATAGTGTTCCTCCTGATGAACAGTGTGTTATCCTAGTGAGTTTTGTGTTGGTTGGGAGCAGAAATAAAGAATATACTTTCCTTTTCAAGGAGGTGGAAACTCTACAAAGAAAGAACTTGATGGAGCTGAATGGTGAGCTCTAAATCTACCTTGCCTTCCAATCAACAAGCAAGGTTCTTGCTGCAAAATTTCCAAGTATTTTTCAAGTTTTAAATGTTCCTTATTAAGTGGTCAAGCACAAAGAAAGGAGTAAGGTGTGATTAGAGGTTAGTATACTTCAAGTTCTCAGCTACAGTTTGGCAGAATTTTATGGAAGTATTGCATTGGTTGTAATGGATAGGATGAATAATGAGATTGCATTATTAGAACAGGGCATCCTTAGAGATTGCATGAGATTAGTAAGGTTAGAAGTGGGAAGTAGAAAGGATTTATCCATATCTCTGTTCTATGATAGTTTTTTTGAAGTATATGATGAGCTTCCTGAGGATGTTGAGTTTCCTGAATCTGAGTTCATTGGTTTATTCTTGGAGCTCTGTTTTCATAAGTCAACTAGTTGGTCAGATGCCTTGTGGGAAGAGCATTATGTATGTGTCAGGGATTGGGTACTTGGTGATGGTAGTCTTGAACTTGAGGATGCACTTGGGGCTTTGCTTAGTAGTGCTGATATTGAGAATGATGGAATTTGTGAAGGAGATGTGTCAGGTGTTGACACTCTTTCTTGCAGTCATGAAAGTGATGCCTTTTCTCAATATGGGGCAGAATGTCTTTGCAATCAGTCAGTTGAGGAAGAGGATTGGATAGATGAAGGTGCTGATGATGGAACTTGTGATTATCAAGAGACAGAAGATGAATCTGCAGATATGAGTTCCTATAGTGATGACTTGACACAAAAAATTTTAGCCCCTGTCTCAGATGAGGAAGATATTTATAGCATTTGCAGTGAAGCAAATGAGATAGAGTGTGAAGTCCAGTACCTACTAAGTAGTGAACAAATTTCAGAGCTTTTGGATGCAAAGTTTCAAAGATGCACTCCCGAGTATGTTTCTGAGATCCCATGCCTAGTGGATATTATTTTTTATGAAGAAAAACTGTGTGATGGCATGGTGTGTGAAACTTCTATTGAGGTCCTTTCTCCCATTTTTGATATGCAAGTGAATGGTACACATTATTGCAGTAAATTTGATAATGTCAGTGATGATGAATATGATGATGTGTACTAGTGTGGATTCAGTTTTTCAAGAGCCTAATGTCTGTGGTTCTTCTTTATATTCTGATGCTAGAGAATGCGGCAATGGTCAACATCCATGGCATCCTGATGTCTTTATCTTGCCAGATGATGGTGAGTATGGTGATCATTTTTTATATAATGTGCTGAATGTGGATCACAGTGTTTTTGGCAGGATGGATGAGAAATGTATTTTCAACTTTCCTTTGCTAAGCGGAGATGAAAATTACTTGTTTGATAGAGGAAAGACCTGATCAAAAGTTTTGGGGCCCTGACCCTTTTGTGAATATTGTAAATTTCTGTATATAGGTTGCTTTCCCCTGCCCTGTTTTGCCTTGGTCTGTCAGTTTTTGGTCCTATTGCTTGGTCTTGCCCTACTTGTTCCTTGCTCCCTGCAATTTTGTCCTATGGGATGGTCTACTTTAACCAGTGATTCTATGTCCTTGCTATGCTTGTAGGAGGCATACATCCCCAGACAGAGCCACTGCTAGGCTAATTTTTTGTCATAGCAAAATCTTGTGAAATTGGCCTGTTCTCTGCAATATTTTTGTTAATGTCTTGCCTCGTGCTCTTTATTGTTGTCACCTTGCTTTAGTCCAAACTGCATCTCCTAAATCACCAAATCCAAAAAGTTATTCAAATTCTAGGGTCTGCTGGAAATATTTCAAAATCTGCCACAGTGTCAAAAACCCACAGTGTTTTCAAAAATCCATGATGTTTTCAATCCTTTACCGATAACCTGCATTGTTTTTGACCCTTTGTCTTCTAGCTTTGTGCGCTTATCTGTTGATGTGTCAGAAACTTTGTGTGTTTTTTATCCTCTTTCATCGAAAACATTGTGTGTTTTCGACCTCACACTAGTTCCCTGTTTGCTGGCGTTCCCTCAACTACGCAGACTCGACGTGGATGGTGGGTCGAGGCTCTTCTTGATTGGCTGTCGCATGGCTGCATGTTAGACTTTTTTGACATGCGATCATGCGACCGCTTGCCACCTCACCGTGTGGTCCCGACTCTTTGCATTGTTCAGCTTTCTGGCGGTTGGTTCTTCATTCAGCGACCTGGTGACTGGCAGTTATCTATTGATCTCTTAATTCTGGTGGTTAAGTGGCTGGCATCTCATGATCTGGCAACTGTGTAGTCGTGTGATCATTTCATTCTTGGTGGTTATCGGCTAGCATCTAGTGACTTGGCTAGAGGTTAGTTTCCCATAGTCGCGTGGTCGAGGAATGGTGGACTCAGGTTTTTGCGCTATTGTGGCGGCTTGGGGTTAGCTATCACATGATCACATAAGCTTGAAAATGGGCTATGCGATTATACGACTAGCTGACATGTGTCCATGGCAGGCTGCGGTGGCGGTTGCAATGACGACTGTGGTGGCTGAGGTAAGAGGCTTGTCGTATGTTTGCATAGCCCAGTTTCTGGGCTATGCAATGATGTGACCACTAATGGTATCGCAGTTGCAGAGTTATTAAGTGGGACCATTGAGTTTTTAAAAGTGATTAAAGGGCTGACAGATCTTGTGGCCATCGTATCACTGCTAGGGTAAGGTGCGAGGAAGTTAACTTGGTGGTCTAGCGACAACCCTTGATGTTGTCTAAGGTGAAGTGAAGATCTGAAGCTTGTGAAAGTAAGAGGATCAATGACCGTGACTTAAAGCTGGATTAAATTTCAAATGTGTGCCGCTGATTCAAGGGTAAAACCATAAGGTGACTCTTTCTTTTCAAGTTCAAACTTCTGTAGAGAGTTTGCAATGATAGAGGTACCATAATTCAATGCAGAAATGACCCTGTTTGGTGGGAGGTGATAGGTTTGCCATTTGCAGTGTGGTCCAGGGTGCCGTGAGTGTTTGTGAGGGTGTTTTTCCATGTGGGGGAGGATAGTTTTTGTTGGCTTGAGGTGTTTTGATGGTCTAGTCAGACTATTTTTCATGATGAATTTGTGATCTTGGGTACAAATTTGAAGATTTTATCTTTCTTGTGGATCATTCTTGTTTCTGGCAGATTGGTGCTGGTTTTCCCTCCGGCATGTTGTTTTTTGAATTTTGTTGTGGTTAGCCATTGTAAACCTATGCCTTAGCTGTTCGTAGCTTGTTGCAACCTATTTTGGGTTTCCAAAGCAACTAATGGTATAAAGTGTCAAAATTTTGACTTGTCCATGGTTTTGAATTCTGTCAGTTCCAGTGAAAGTTCCTGCTCTGTAGATTTCCCCCTCTCTCTGCATATAGGGTGTTCTATTTCCGTTGCTAGTTTAGAGAACACAATACATATTGTAATAGATTTATTTTATGCATGAGAACTTAGTTTGTTCTTACTGTTACTAAGCTATCTCCATTTGAATTCTGAATGCATTAATCATACATCAAGGGTGTTTGATTTGTCTATTTGCATTGCCTACGTGTTTGCAAGTGGAGTTATCTTCAGAGAGGTAACTGGTTCAGGATTAGTGTTTATGCATGTATGAGCTGAAATAAGAAGGATAGGTCATGCTTGTCTTCTAGTGGATGCTGGTTAATGTATTGTCTGATTCATAGGTCTCTTTTAAGGGGAGGGTCAAAATCCTTTGAATGGATAATAGCATGCTTGAATGCACAGGTGGGTGTTAAGTTGACGTTTGGTCATGGTGTGTGATTGATGTCAAGCATCAACACATTAAGCATATTGTGTTCTTGTTTCATAATTGTCTCTTGCAGTAGGGTGTTTGACTCTGTGGCCCATTGGATAAGGCACTGGTCTATCAGAGACTTAGGGCATCTCAGGGGACCTTTCAATCATTTTAAAATCTTTTCCATCCAGTTCCACCCTTTCCCTTTCATGTTGTTAGGATAGGTTTCTAGCTTTCAATCTCATTCCATGCAAGTAGGGCTATTGCATGAGACTTTCTATCATTGGGGTACAGGATACCTATAGGAGATTGATTGCTATTCCACATTAATCTGTCTGCAAGCCTTTGGTTCTATCATGAGGTGTCTTGAGTGTGCAGGTAAGGCAATACCCACCTGAGTGAATGTGGAGCTCAAAGAAGAAGGAGGATTTCTCTCTATCCTCATCAATTGGTGTGTTTTTCTTGTCAAGCTTGAGTGCCTAATCTGTGAGTCTAAGCCCAACTATTTGATTCAAGCTTGGTCCTGCAAGGAAAAGAGCCAACAATTTCAATGCTTGTGAAATTGAACATAGACTCTATGGTGACTAATGATGACCCATCTCAAAGCACAAGTTAGTATGGCATGTACAAAAGAAGTTATGACATTTTTACCGAAGACAGTGTGAAGCCGACAGGATAGAATATGAAGATAGAACTAGTAAAGAGTTAAGGGATTATTTTGTTTATCATTTAATAATGTCTTAACAATATAAAGGGATGAAATCCTAGATGTTTACTCTTGGATAGAGCTATTGGTATATATGTAAATGTAAATATAATTGTAAAGTGTAGTAGTAATTGTAACAAGCAGCAAGTAATTGTAGAAGTATGATGCGAAGTATATGAAGCATATGTAATAGTGATAGTGAAAGAGAAGCGAAGAGATATTGATGAAAGAAGTATAAGGTTATGTACCTTGACCTCTTTTGTAATTAGGTTATATTGTACATTACTTGTTTGGGTAGTGGGCTCAGCTGGTAATCACATTTTGTACTACCAGCTCCTAACAGGGTTGAGGCTTCTAACAAGGCCTATAGTCCCTTAATCAGGATTGATACACTATATGTTTGTAATAGATTTTGGAAATTTGGCTAATTTGGATGCATAGATATTGTCATTATGACAACATATGATCTCTATTGAGAGCATAGAATCTAGAATGCAAGTATGGCAAGTTGAAGAAAGAAATTGTCTAAGTATGGATACAGTGATCCTGACAAAGCACCCGATGAAGATTTAGTTGGCGACGTCCACTGGAGCAATATTTTTGTTTGCACAGTTAATTGAAGCTTCTATAGAGTATGAGGATACACCATCTCAGTGTGCATAAAGTTTGGATTAGTACAGACAAAGTTATTCAAAGTTTACTGAAGACAGTTTTTGTAGACAAAGCAGTTTTGGAGACAGTTTTAGCAAAAGAGTTAAGGGATTATTTTTGCTTGTCAAAATAATGACTTAAAATTATGAAGGGATGACATCCTAGATGTTTACTCTTGGATAAAGATTTTGGAAGCTGACCATGTAAAGTTATTAGCTTTAATAACTCATATATTAGGCATACTTGAAATGTAATGAAATATACAAGTGATATGAAAAAAGGAAGAAAAGATAACTTGCGATAGTTGTTCATTGTGATAGTAGCAAAGGCTATTGATGAAAAGTTGTAAGCAGTACCATATTATAGTCAGAAACATTTTTGTATTACCTATTTGGGCAGTGAGCTCAGCTGGTGATCAAGTTTTGTAATCTAACTCCTAACAGGGTTAAGGCTTCTAACAAGGCCTAAAGTCCTTTAACCAGGACAGATCTACTATATATTGTAAATTGACTCCTAACAGGGTCCAATATCCCTAACATGATACTTTTGATTAGTGATCTTTGTGGGTACCATCCCCACCAGGGTTTTCCCTTGGCCAAGGTTTCCTTGAGAACATATGATGTGTTATGAGTTCTTTCTATTTACTGCTATGTTTGTTAATCAGCTTGATAATCTTTGTATGCACTAAAGTAATCTGTTATATCCATAAGTGAGAAAAAGAAAAAGTTTATGGAATACTGATTCACCCCCTCTCAGTATTTCCTATTTCTAACAATTGGTATCAGAGCATAGTTACTCAGAGAAGGAACATTCAAGGAAAGCTTAGCAGCTTGAGTAAGATCTCTATGGATATGGATCAACTTCAGAAGAATCTTGAAGAAGCTCTTGAACAGATTGATATGCTTACTGATGAAAGAAACTCCTTAAGAAGAAAATATGAAGATGCAAAGAATGCTATTGACAAATTAAAAGGTAAGATTGAAGATCTAAAGTTTGAAAAGAAATCTGATATGCTTGTTGAAGATTGTGATGAATTAGAAAAAGAAAATGAGATCCTTAAGCATGAGTTGAAGATAGTAAATCTGAAGCTTAGTATGAAAGATGGAAATTTGAGATCTGATAATGAAAAATTAAAAATTGAGAATGAAGATCTGAGGTCAAGACTTGAAAAGGAAACATCCAAATCTGAAAAAGTAAAAATGCAGTATGTGGAACTTGAGAAGTATAATAAAATTGTGAAAGGTGAATTAACTCAATCTAAACAACAACTTGAAAGGATATATTCAAAAAGTGATAAGACTGAAAAACAAATTTCTTTTGAAGAACCATTGTTTGATAGGACTGGATTTGGATATAGTATGTTTAGAACAAACCATGAAAGTAAGAAGCCAGATCTGAAGACATCTAAAGGTGTGGAGGAAATAAAGCTAGATGAGAACACATTGGAAGATCCACCTAAAGAAGAACCACCTAGAGAGAAAGAAGAATCAAAGCAAGAAGAATCAAAAAAGGAAGAATCATCTAAAGGTATGGAAAGAGAATTCAAAGGTAGATGTTTTGCTTGTAATACTATTGGGCACATGAAGAGAGATTGCACAGGTAAGCAATTTAAACCTTTCAATGGACATTGTTATAATTGTCATAGTTTTGGACATAGAGCTAATGAATGTAGAAGATCTAAAGTAATTTTGAATAATTATGATAGAATGATTGGGAATACTAACAATGCAGATAAGAAATTTATTGAAGAAATGAATCAAAGAAAAGTGGTAGTATGTTTTAGATGCAACAAAGTAGGACACATTGCTAGAAATTGTAGGTCACAGATTAACCAACAAGGACAGAGATTTGGAAACAATGGAATCATTTGTCAAATATGCAACAAGTTTGGACACTCAGCAAGATTTTGTAGAATGAACAATGGAGGTTATCATCATAACCCCACCCTAGGAACAATGCAAGAAGGAATGAAAATGCAGGAAACAAAGAGAAAGGTTGCTATAGCAATAAAGATGAAGTAGAATTTGACAAAGGCACAG
Organism: Chamaecyparis obtusa; assembly: GCA_027943335.1. Lineage (NCBI taxonomy): Eukaryota > Viridiplantae > Streptophyta > Pinopsida > Cupressales > Cupressaceae > Chamaecyparis > Chamaecyparis obtusa. The sequence goes on from BSBK01002919.1 coordinate 163,892, forward strand.
ATCACGGAGGTATAGTCAGCACTGAAAGTAGTCAGGAAGGTAATGTAACCGATGGTAAGGATGAATCTTTACCTGACCCTTCTTTAAGTACATAAATTATGTAAGTTTCTGTAGTTTAGGACTTAGGATTAGTGTAGATTAGGAATTTGAATGAGTTAAGTTTTGCACAGTTAGATATAGGTTTATTATGTTGTACTAATGCTATGGTTAAGTGTGCAAAAGAAAATATTGTGTTTTGCGAGGTCGCATAAAGTTTTATGGTTGCAAGTTTGCAGAATCAACTTTTTGAGGTTTTAGCAGCAAAATAAATGAATGCGATGTCAGATCAAGTTAATGTGAAGTGTTATAAGGTCAAAATCGAAGTTATTATGATTACAAAGTGATTGAAAAGAGATTTGAAAGAAGAAAAGTGAGTTGAGGATGATTTGAAGAAGTTTGGAAGCAGTTTGCAGCGACGATCATACCGAACCCTAGATTTGCAAAGTTGAGGTATTTTTTGATCTTTAATTAGTTGATAAGATGGATATTTCTATGGTTCATAATGTTAAGGATAAGAATAGACCAAAGATTAAGAAAGAACTAGTAGAACCAACTAAAATTGATGACAGTCTAGCATTATCATCTGTACCAGATGAAGTATTGCACATTGAGAATGTTAAAGGATATTTAGGTTGTAAGTTTGAAACTTTGGGAGATGCAGATTTTAGTGATGATTATAGGAAATTGTACAATCAAGACATGTTAGTTAAACCAGCTTATGGGCATCTAGAGAACAATAAAATTATCAAATATTCCATGAAGTATGAATTCAATGATGAGGAATGTACCAAAATCATTTTAAGTAGAATCCACAATGAGAAATTCTGGATGGAGGATAGAGTTATTGATATAACTGCCGACCTAATTCATGAAGTTACTGGATTATCAAAATTTGGAGAGATTCCACTGAATGAAAAGAACATGAGAAAGATTGTTTTAGATAACACTGGATCTAGTTATAATGGTAGAGGAATTGTGATAAGTAAGATTAAGTAAGATGATGTTAGGTACCTTTGCAAGATCCTAACAACTAAATTCTGTGGTAGTTCAAGGGAAGATGACATGGCTGCAAGAATGATTCATGTAGCTTATCTTATGTGTATTGAAAAGAAACCAGTAGACCTATGTGAAATTTTGAAAATTCAGTTATTTGAGAACTTAGAAAAGATTAAGAAGGCTAAGTACACATAGTTTAGGTTTTCTTCTCTGATAACCTATATGTTTTTCCATAGGTTGAGAAGATTTCCTTACATAGTTGATTGGAGTGACAATGTGAACACAATGGAAAGAATAAACTCAGTATACATGAAGCACCTTTTTGATAAAGTTAATAACAGTGTGAAGCTTGTATTGAAGACTTTTCAGAATATTGTTAAGAACAAATCAAGGATTCCTCAATCCTTAGTTGAAAAGCATAAAGATGACATTTGTTTTATGGTTGACACTGATTTCACCTACATTGAAGTAATTGATCCTAGAATGGAACTCATAGACCCTCTTGGCTATGAAATAGCTGAAGCAGAAATAGTAGGATATGTGAATAGATTGTTAAAGTGTGAGTTGGATGGTCATGGAAATAGGTTTGGAACCTATGAAGAGAATTTAAACTCTGCAATAAGTTTGAGAGAAAAGAAGCAATCTAGTAAGAGAGTTGAATCTACTATGAAGAAAATATTGAAAGAATCTAGTATGTCAAGTCATGAGTTTGACATAGCTAAGAAGACTGCAGAAGCCCTGAGGCAAAGTGAAAATCTTGTAATTTCACCTGAGACATTAAGTGCAGATCCTGTTGATCCTATTGCAGTAAAGGTAAAAGTTGAAGTACCTAAAAAAGATGAAGGAGATAAATCTTTTTCTCCTATTCCTAACAAAAGAGTAAAAGTGAGTGCAATAGGACCCAGCAAGAGACAGAAAGTGGTTGTACCACCTATACCTAGAAATGTAGTAGTAATTAAAGATGATGATGTAGTTTCAATCAAGAAGAAAACTTGGAAACCAAGAATTGAAAGAGTTAATGAAGATATATTGAAGCATGGAGACTTCACTAATTTGAATAAATTCTATGATCTATATGGATCATTTGACAGATTGAACTTTGAAAATGCAATGGTTACACACATGATTGTGGCAAATAAGAAAATTAGCACTATTCATGGTAAGATCCCAGAAGATTTGTATAACAGACTTGTGAATAGAAAATAGAGAGCACAAGAAGAGGACATAAAGATGAGAGAACATGTAATCAGACAGTTCTGTGAAGTTAAGGATGAAGATCATTTAAGAGATTCTTGAACTCTCTTGGAACTTTATTTTGAACTAAGAGAAGAACAATCCTTATAATGGGAGGCAAAAAGGAGGAAGTAAAGAAAGAGACAGAGCAAGTAGTAATGCAAGTTCTTGCAAATATAGTTGCAGAAAAGCATGTTGAATCAGACCCTCAGTAGAAGCAATCAGAGGAACTGCATGTAGAGGAAGTTGGTATTGAAGAAGTTTATCTTCTTCACATATCAATATTGGCAAAGAATCAATGGATATTGAAGGCACCAAAGTGACTCTAGAATCAGATGATGCAGTATTTCATGATCTAGGAAACATTGTTGACAATTTGGCTTTGGGAGAGCAAGAAAAGGTCACATAATCAAAGAAGAATACAGAGGCAGAGGAAGCACCAACTGTATCAGAATCAGTTCTAGCAGAGCAATCAGTTAAAGGCAAACAAATTTTGACAGAGGCCACTACCTCTAGTGCACCTTCTATACCAGTTGAAGACATTAGTGCACCTGACAATAAGAAGAGGCATATTGGCTCAATGTTTGAAGACCTTGGAAAAGAAGTTGAATATGATGATCAGCTTGAGTTCATCACATCTCTGAATAAAATTATTGGAAAGAATAAGAAGGTGAAAGACCTTGAAGGCAAAGTTAGAGTTTTGACAGAGAAACTTGAGAGTGTGATCAACACTAAGGTATCTGAATCAGATCCACTTGAGAAAGCTCAATCAGTAATGAATTCTTTTGACTTTGAATTTTCTAATTTGAAGGATATTGCTAAAATAAAAGTTCAGGAAGACTTTGAAGTAGAAATGCAACAAAATTTAAGTGTAAATATTTGAAATGATATTGGTAGTTTAGATGTATGCATAAAGAACTTGAGGAGACATTTTGAGACAGGAAAGAATTTGTACATACAATGCACTAAATCAGAAATCATAACAGTTGAAGAGGATAAGAAGATTAGAGAGAAGTTAGATGCTATTACAACTGAGACAAACACCTTGACAAGCCCTAATGTCAAGATAAGTTCTGTAGAGAAGAACATAAGGAAATTGAAAGATGAAATCAGAATGATAGCAGAGGAGAAGAATAGAAAGATGATCAGGGTTAACATCTTGAGAGAGCATGTCTCAATCAAGATATCAATTGTTGAAGATCAAATTGAGCAGTTTCTTTCAGCAAAGACATCATTTCAGAAGTTTAGCTTCAATTCCCTACAAGCTTGTCAGACAGAAGCATACGGATTGAGTACTCTACTCAATGTTGCTGAATCCATCAAGAAGGTATGGGAGAAAGATTTTGAATCTTGGAAGTTAGAATTTGGTGATTGTGTTGCAAGCCTACTGGCTTTGCAATAACTGATAATAAGGTATAAAGTTTTTGTAATTTTTGTACACCCTATCTTTGTCATTGTTGTCAAAGGGGGAGAGATAGTAGAAAATTAAATATATGTTGAGGAAGGATACTCATAGGGGGAACTATTATATGGAGTATGATATTGTATACATATTGTATAAACTTTTGGCTACAATTTTGTATAAGTGTTTTTTTGAAGTTTTGTTTGCACACTTAGCTAATTTTCCCATATGTTGCCACCAATGACAAAGGGGGAGATTGTTGGCAATTTGGCTAATGTGGATGCATAGATGTTGTCATTATGGAAACATATGATCTCTATTGAGAGCGAAAAATCTGGAATGCAAGTATGGCAAGTTGAAGAAAGAAATTGTCTAAGTATGGATACAGTGATCCTGACAAAGCACCCGATGAAGATTTATTTGGCGACATCCACTGGAGCAATATTTTTGTTTGCATAGTTAACTGAAGCTTCTATAGAGTATGAGGATACCCCATCTCAGTGCGCATAAAGTTTGGAGCAGTATAGACAAAGTTATTCAAAGTTTACCGAAGACAGTTTTTAAAGACAGAGCAGTTTTGGAGACAGTTTTAGCAAAAGAGTTAAGGGATTATTTTTTCTTGTCAAAATAATGACTTAAAATTATGAAGGGATGACATCCTAGATGTTTACTCTTGGATAAATATTTTGGAAGCCGACCATGTAAAGTTATTAGCTTTAATAACTCATATATTAGGCATACTTGAAATGTAATGAAATATACAAGTGATATGAGAAAAGGAAGAAAATATAACTTGTGATAGTTGTTCATTGTGATAGTAGCAAAGGCTATTGATGCAAAGTTGTAAGTAGTACCATATTACAATTAGAAACATTTTTTGTATTACCTGTTTGGGCAGTGAGCTCAGCTGGTGATCAGGTTTTGTAATCTAACTCCTAACAGGGTTAAGGCTTCTAACAAGGCCTAAAGTCCTTTAACCAAGATAGATCTACTATATATTGTAAATTGACTCCTAAAAGGGTCCAATATCTCTAATAGGATACTTTTGATTAGTGATATTTGTGGGTACCATCCCCATCAGGGTTTTCCCTTGGCTAGGGTTTCCTCGAGAACATATGATGTGTTATGAACTCTTTCTATTTACTGCTATGTTTGTTAATCAGCTTGATAATCTTTGTATGCACTAAAGTAATCTGTTATATCCATAAGTGGGCAAAAGAAAAAGTTTTTGAAATATTGATTCACCCCCCCTCTCAGTATTTCCTATTTCTAACAATAGACTCCTAACAGGGTCAACATCCTTAACATGATACTTTTAATAAGTGGATCTTTTTGGGTACCATCCCCATCAGGGTTTTCCCTTGGCTAGGGTTTCCTCAAGAACAAATAATGTGTTATGAGTTCTTTATTGTTATGCATGTTGTTTAGCTTCTTATCTTATGCATGTATTAAGATAATCTATTATATCCATAATTGGGAAAAAGATAAAGTTTGTAGAATACTGATTCACCCCCCCTCTTAGTATTCCCTATTTCTAACAAGATCACCTATGCCGAGAAATGATAATAATCAGAATGAAGGTGTCCATGAGAAACTGAAGAGTTAGATGGAAAAGACATGGAGGAAGAAAGAAGAAGAAAACTCAAGTGAAGCCAGCACATCTGCGATCACCCAATCCAATGGATTAGGTGATCACACTTCTTCTAATTAAGCTTGAAAGGTATGTTCAGAATTGAGTCTTGAAAACTCTTATCTTTCATCAATTCCTAACATAGAAGTGAGCAAAAGTCCACACCAACATAGATAAAGATGCACTAGGACATATGTGAGCAAAATAGAAAATTTCATTTTTGATGCCGAGCATCAATGTCAACGATTTAGCTATCAATGTATGTCGAGCACTTGCTATGGCTGAAATGCTATGTACGTCAAGCTGTATCGCAATGGTTATATCGACCAAGCTTGTGAGTTTTCCGAGACAACTGTAATCTACCTAAACTGGTACAAAGCATTTATGAGGCCCTAATCCTATTTTTTTGGATTCTATAAAGTGGAAAATTAACATTAATTTCATTTCACCAGACTATTCAAGATTTAAGAGAGTGATTTAGAGTTTTAGCAACCAGATTAAGTAAAGTGATTCCAAATTCTCTCAGCGTGCCGTTGACAAAATTCATCTACAGGGTTATTGACAAAAAAGGTACTTTTTTGAGCAAATATTTTCTTTTTTGAAAATTACAGTTTAAAATGGCATCATCTTCATCCACACCAGTCAAGAAGCAAGGGATGGAAGTTTTCAATGTGCAACTTGTATGGAATGAAGTTTGCAAATCGAGGGTATTCAAGACAATGTCAAAAAGTGCAATTAAAGGAGATTTGAACAGATCCCTATCTTCTATTCTGGAGAATGTGTTGTTGATGAATGACATTAGGTCTTGCTAAATGTGCAAAATGGGACAAACTGGTGATTATGAGATCAGGGAAGCATATGACAAATTATGTGTCAATGGAGTGCTGAAGCCATAACATAAGGTTGTTACCGATCAAGGGTTAGTGCATGCCCTAAATTTCCTGCAAAATTTCAAAGTGGAATGGATAAAGATCATTTTGGGTCAAGTACATGACATGTAGTTATGGTTGGAAGATGGACTGGTGAAGATCACAAAGGAAATGATACACAAAGTCACTGGTTACCCTACAATTGATAGAAAGAGAACAATAAAATGTGTAGGAAAAGAGGATATTTAAGCAAACACCTAGGCAGTTTGGAACAAATGCGGAATGACAATTTCCACCATCATTGATCTAGAAATTGACTTCGCTATTAGAGTCATCTCGCACAAGTTTTATCAATCCAGTCAGTTGGACAACGTCCCCTATATGGTAGTGGACTAGGCATGGAAGATGATTAAGAAAGGGCACATAAATGATCTTGCTGAGCTCCAGCTGATTCAACTTGCCAAGAACTTGAACTCCATCTGGATGGTGAAGAACTCTATGTGTAAGTTCGGTTCCCTACTGATCTGTATATTATTTTATGTCAAGAAGTGTTTTCCTACACATGGTGATGTAACATGGGATAAGAAGAAGCCCATCACTATTCAAATAAATGATTTTATAAACCAGATTGGTGATGATTTTGAAGAGATAATGGATAATTATTTCATCAAGTTTAAGAAGAAGCCGAGGAATAGGATTAGAGTCCCTGTGTCTTTGATTGAGAAATACAGTAAAGATATATGTTTTCTAGTAGACACAGACTCTACCTATGCATAGGCAGTCCTACCTAGGGTTTCATGGTTAATGCCATTACCCTATGAACTCAACATAGATGAAGCTACTACATTAATCATAGCCCTCTTAGCTAAGGAAATTGATACTAAGGCACCTTACTTTGGAACTTTTGAAGAAGCCAAATCCAAGATCTCTTTGGGATCATTGGCTGCCACCATTGAGAGGAAAAGAAAGAAAATAGTGAAAAATCTGGAAGAGTATGTTAAAGAATCTAAGAAGGATGCACCATCAGAGTTGACCGAAGGATTGGGAGAAGATGAAACGAGTGCAACTAGTAGTAGTGAGAAAGAAGAAGAAGAAGAGAAGAAACCAGTAATTGTCAAGTCCTCACCGAAGAGAAGAGTGTTGAAATGAAAAGTGTTAGTGACACCATCACTAAGGCCTCATGCTAGAAGAACTACTACCGAGACTCCTAAGAAGACTCCTACACCTACAAAGTGAAAATCCGCTCAACCCAAGGCAATGCCAACCAAGGATATGAAGAAGTTGAGAAGGAAACTTGTTCTAACAGAAGATGATGATGAAGAAATAGAAAGTGATGAAGCACTAAAGGGGAAGGCTACACAAAAAGGTACACATCAACTCACTATTGATGAATTATGTCTTAAGATTACTAGCACAACTACAGTAGATGAGGTGAAAAGATTAAAGTTTGGAAAAATGAGCACTGGAGATAAAGAGAAAGTTGAGGATGCTATTCTTGAAATGTTATGCATTTTCAAAATGTTTCCAATTGAAATTGAAAATAAAATTCCAAAGGAATTATGCAACAGGGTCGCACAGAAATGGGACTATGCTCTGCAAACAAAGAAATAAATAAGTGAGAGTAGACTAGCACAAGTTGAATCCACTCTCACCCCTGCAGACATCAAATAGATAATTGAGAAATACAGAGGCAAGTTTGATCCTAAACTAAGAGCCTATCTAATTATTCAACACAAGGTTGAAGATGTTGTGCAAGAAAGTTTAAAAATTTGGAAGGTAGTGTTTGGATTGATACCCACCCAGGATGAAGGAAAGAATGAAGGAAAAGATGCTACCACTTCAACAACTGTTGAACCTGAAAACAAGAAAAATAAAATGGATACTGATACTCCTAAGGAAGTGAAATCACATGATACTTTTGAGGTTCACATTGTTGACATACCGAAGGAGAGCCCCATTAAGAATTCATTCTTAACTAAGGATGATTTAAAGACCACGGAAGCAACTGACACACCCCTGCCAGGTAGCAATACTGTACTGTTGCAAGTCATGGATTATCCCACCATCATGAGCACACAATCTATCGATGATAATCCTACTCTACCTGGAGTTGCTATTGTTGATCAGTTAGTCGGTACAAGTCTTACTGAGGAACCCATCAAGTCGGTACCACTAACTCAATCTGCTAAGGAAGAAGTCAAAGAAGAAGACAACATTTAAAGTCCTCCTAAGGAAGAACACAACATAGAAAAACAAGGAATCAAATTAGATGAGCAAGCTGCTAGTCCTTAGGCCGAGAAGAAGGAGAAAGGAGAAGAAAACATCAAAGGAAAATTCATTGAAGAACAAGAGCCAAAGGAACAAGAGGCAATCAAAGCTCTTGTACAGATCTCGAGTGGAAGCACCCCACCGAGAGGACAAAAGGAGAAAGATGAGGTAACAATTGATGAAGTAATTGTTATTCCTAAATGGGATACAGACAACCTTTCTTATGAGCAACTACAGATAATGAAAGATTTGCTGACAAGAAAGAGTAGGCAAGTAGAACTTTGAAGAGAGCATCAGCAAAAATAGGTTCTTGATGAAATTAAAGATATATTTAATGAAGTATATGACTTATCAGATGTAAATAGTTCCGTTCTCATATTGGAACAACTTGTACACATTGTTCAGAAAGTCAATAATGAAGTTAGCTGTGCAAGTGATAAGTTATTTGAATGGTCAGAAAGGAGATTTGAGAGCAAAATGCTAGAGAAGATATCTGCCAAGATAGTAGTAAAACAAGTTGAGCTATCCAAATTGGTAAAGGAGACTGAGGGATTAGTTGTGAATGGATAGTCTCTATTGGCCAAGATATGTAATGTTGAACTGTTCACAGAGGAGAATCAATAATTGCTTGAGATTCTCAAGCAAGAGATCAAAGCTACAAGTTAGTCCCTGACCTTGGATGTAGACATCAGTGTTGCACATTATGTAAAAATCATGTAGACACAAGGTAAGTTAGCTAAGCTGATGGCTAATGATGGCAAGATTTGTTCTCACCTACTCTCTATTCAAACTATTTTGACACCGCATCTAGAGGTTATATAGAGAAAATTAGCAAAGGCTAAAGCATTGATCCAGAGTGATCCACATCTATCCACAACCGAGAGCCTTATCAGTTTAGCTGCTGATTTAGAAGTACAGACAAAAGTTTTGAACCTTGCTTCAATTGCTTGGACGAATGCACTCTACATGATCACGATGCTGCATAAACCTTTTCTAGAGAAAATTTGTGAGCTACGTACTAATGAAGAGATTAGTAATGTTAAAAACAAGGGGGAATCATCATGACATGATTTTGGACAAGGACAGAATAGGGACAGGTAACAAAATTTTGAATGTGTATATATATCTCAGGGGGAGTATTAGGCTAGTACAAACATATTTTTGTAATTGTATATACCAATGTCATGACATAGTGTTTTTGTCATACTAATGTCAAAGGGGGAGCTATAGTTTTGTTGACCATTAGTGTTTCACACTTAGTCATATATCTAGGCAATGCTGGTCAGTCATCACTGTGACCGAGTCATTTTGTAAATGCCGAGTTTTGTATTGTATACTTACCAAGTAGTAGTACTGTCGAGTAAAGTCATGGTCACTATATGTTTGTAATATGCCAAGAGTATAGTTATTGCTGAGTTACATATATCAATGATTACTGAGTGACAAAGAAGTTCAACCGATGTTGAGTACAGTTAATGCCGAGTGCCAGGGATAACTTTTGCCGAGTTAGCCAAAATTGACATACAAGTTTGGAATGGCATAATGATCAAGGTAAACCATTTTTGGTGATAATAATATTTTGTATTTTTTCTATTGAGGTAATTATGAAGATAATTGCACATCTATATTATTATCATTGATCCCTATCTAAAACCTAGAGCCAATTAGAAAATTGTATATTTTAGGCGGCAATAGAAATAAATCTGAACTGTAGATCTTGAAACGGTAAAACATTTTTGTTGTTATATAAGGGCAAGATCTAGATCAGAGAAAAGTGTGTGAATCAGAGGGATAAGATTGAATTAGTATGAGAAGATGATCAGAGAAGTATATTCAAAATAATGAAGTATTCAGACAGAGTTCAGTGATCGAGTTAAGAAGTGAAAGGACAGAATCAAGAAATATCAAATAGAAGAGATCAAAATATAAAGTAAAGAGGAGATCTATAATCTACATACTAGTGCAAATTGAAAGATTAGGTACTAAGACATTTTGACCAGTGTATCAGGGTAAATCTCTTAACCGAGTAGTCTTAGCAGACTTTTTGTAAATCTCTTTACCGAGTGCTTACTTTATTGTAAGTTTATAAATCCTTTAACAAGGTAGACTATACAAGTCTTTTATCTTTTGATAGAGTAGACCTTTCACAGGGTAGATCATGATTTGATCACATTTTGTAAGCCTTAATAGGACAACCTTATTACTACAATAGTGAAGATTTGTGGGTGTCATCCCCACCCCAGTTTTACCTTTCAAGGGTTTCTAGGTTACCAAAATCTTAGTGTTATGAGTGATCTCATGAATGCTACTTTATATGTTTTGTTGCTTACTATGATCAAGATTTGTTTATGTCATGCATAAAGTTTTATCAGATCAAAAGAATAAAAGAAGGTAATATCTGATTCACCCCCACTCTTAGTATTGCTTTCCCACTAATACTTCCAACATAAGCTAGTGCGGTGATCAGAGATGCATTCTTCCTGATGTGTTCATGGGATATATGTGGACCTAATTGCATTCGGATATGATTTGAGTGACTTCTTGACTTCTTTGGTCTGAATTTGATGTGCGGGTTCGTGGTGTGGTCTATGGTGTTTCTTTACGACTGGGTTCTTGACAGAGATATGGTGATTTGGTAGCCATTGAGATGGATCGATATATATTTTTTGTACGTGGATTGAGATCTTAAATTATTGAGCTTCTCTTTGTTTTGAGAATAGTTTAACATTCTCTACTTAACAGGGCCAACCACGTGAAGGGGTGAAGCTCATCTGACCCCTCCTAGAAGCCTCTTATGACCCTTTACGACATTTTAAGATATCTAAGATGTATTCTTAGAGATAGTAAATGGTCGTAAAAGGTCATAAGGGGTCCTGAGACACAACAGCTGAGAAACATAAATGTAGGCATCATGGTGAAATTTTTTTGGAAATACAACATAATTGAGTGGTATACCCAAATGATGCAACACAACTACTCCTCTAGGTCCATCATCTGGGTATACCATTCAATTATGTTGTGTCTCCAAAAATTTGTGATTATGATGCCTACATTTATGTTTGTCAGCTATTGTGATATCTACATTTATGTTTCTCATTTGTCATGTTTATGTGCATGTTCTTTATGTGTATCTACTAGAAATTATTAAAACAAAATCAGTATCTACAATAGCCCTCTGTTAACCACATTTACGCATATGGTCCCAACAAAGTAGTGTACAAACTACACAAAGAAGGCATCATAGAAATATGATTTCTGCTTTCACCATTGAAGCAATCTTGGCGGCATTAGCTACCTCTTGAGCCTTGCACAAGTTGCACTCATTTCCTACATTAGATATAGATGTAGATGGGGTAGATGTAAATGTGGTTTGATTGACCCACCAAAAGTATTGACATCTATTATTTCCTTGACAATACCAAATGTACATCAGTTCTTCATAAAATGATTAGTTGTCACATTATTTTTAAATATAAAATATAATTACCTATCCAGCCCTTTTTCCTATTTGGGTAAACCCAAAATTGATGCCCAAGATTACTTGTTGTGCGTGACGTCTTCAACATGCATGGGCCAACACCACATTGACACATAGGCACATTGACCGAAGTCATCGATGCTATTTTGACAAATATTGCATTATCACAAATATTGCATTGTCATTATTTTGTTCATTCATACTAATTATAATTACAATAAAAAGAAACATACTAATGTAGACTTGCACATTTTTTGGCTAAGTCGAAGTCTTTGGTTTAAATCACTAAACACTCAAGACAAAATGACAAACCAAAGACAACCATGCAATTGTAAAGAAAGGTAATTTTCTTAATCATGTCACTAATTTGTGCATGTCTAAATACTAGTGTCTTTCAAGTGATTTGATTCTATTCATGCCCACTACAAATGAGAACAGTCTTAACTAGTGAGGTTGTTTAAGCATATAGAGATTAAATACAATATTTTAGAATGAAATTTCTATTAACAAAAGATCAAAGATATATAAGTAGGACATATAAAATAAGGTGAATAAGAGTAGTACATATAAAAAAATCATTAGAACATGCCAAACATCTGGCATAATTATACATTTCATTCATGTCATTCATATTTTTTTTCATCCATCTCATCATCCATCTCATCATCATCGACGACATCATCACCACCACTATTGTCATCGTTATCATCATCACCATCAACATCATCATCATCATCATCCTCATTAGTAGAAGCATTAGTAGCAACATCATCATCGTCTTCTTCTTCATATTCTTCTTCGACTAGCTCTTGATCATGATCTGATTCTACATCATCTTCCACTTCTTCATCTCCCTTGGTATCTTCTTCCATCACATTATACTTTATCGGTCTTCCTCTTGGATCATGTCTAACAACAAATGACCAACCTGGTTTATGTGGAACCTCTGAGTAAAATACCTGCTCACATTGGCTTGAAAGAACATAGGGCTTTTCTCCAACTGGCTCAAACAACCTTGTATTAATCATTGGAAATCCATTGTCATGTTCAATAATAGTTTTATTAGGATCATTTTTATTGAGTCATAGTCTGTACCATTTCACAATGAAGAGAACTAATTTGAAGGAATTGAAGTCGCAGTCAAGTATATCAATCAAAATACCATAGTATCGATTTTGTGACTCTCAAGGATGTAAGTCATTTCTAGATGAAATATTAGTCACCTGGAACACTGCACTTATCCCGGAATCACAAGTTCTCTTCATGTCATTAAACTTTTTGATGTGAAATTTATAACCACTCCAAAACATAGCCTTGTAGTGTTTCACTTGCAATAAAGTCAAACATGTATAAATTATTGCATCATGAGTTGAAAAACATACGATTGATTAATTAACAAATTTATAAGTACTTGGTGATCTCTTAAACCATATGCTAAATCTATTTCATTTTTTGTAACATTGGGATCTCCATTGCAATTAGCTTATATAACTAATGAAGACATAGATTCCCATGTTAATCTATGACCATCATGTCAACATCATTCAATCCACATCATCATCCAATCTTGATTGTTTGCAATAAACAAATGAATTACATCTCACTCTTTAGTAGCTGTACAAAAGTAAATAGATGATTTACAATACATTTATTTTGAAGATTAAGAATTAATTTACTACAATAACATCTCATAATTTATTACCTTTCAGTTTCCTAAATCTACCGTTTCCCACCAAGTACTCCCCTTCAAATTTTTTAATTGAGTCGAGATCCCAAATGCAATCTATATGGGTCTTTGCTGCAAGATTAGGAAGATATTGAGTAACTTACACCATCATCTAGTATACCATATATCCCTCAACCATAGAACCCTCAAGATGTTCTCTTTGTCATACCAAACCCTTAAAAAATTTCAAGTATCTCTCATTCATCCACATTGACCTAGCATGTACAGGTCCACACAATTCAATCTCCTCAACTTGGTGTATGAGGTAGTGTTCTTTTGCATTGAAAAAAGATGGAGGTAAACACTTTTGCATTTCACACATTAATCGATAAATTCTTTTCTTCCAATATTTTATATCTTCTTTATGGATTTCTATAGATGACAACCACCTACAAGGGATTCACGACATAAATATATAAATATGAGACTTTACAATAGATTACTTGTTTGATATATTGAACAAATATCACTACTTACCTCATGTATTTTTCAAGATCATATATCACTTGTTTGATATTGTTGTCAAAGTTCTCTGGGAGAGATAGGGGTAGAAAATACTGCAACAATAGTCATCTGATCATTTCATACAATGAAAATTGAATGCAATTAAAAAAATATATTGTAAATACAAAAGACTATGACTTACCTTGATGAAGGTATGCCAATCATGCATTTTCATCCCTGACCCAAAATCATTTTTCTTTGATATGAGATTTCTTATATCCGCAACAAATCCTGTAGGAAATCAAATTTTTTAGATCACTTCTTTTATGGCATTACTTTGTTGCTCTATTAATAACCAAGGAAGAGAACTTGCATTAATTTGGTCTCCATTGCTATTTGATTCAATCATATTTTTTATTGCATGAGGGTAAGTGCACAAAGATGGGGGACCAAAAAGGGGGTATAAGATGCCACTTTTTTCCTGAAATCAGCAAACTCTGAACTTAAACAAGAAATTGAAGATAGTTAGACTCAAAATTTTAAGATGTGACAAAAATAAGAGTTGTAATACTTTGAATCTAGTTCCTAAAATACTAATTTATTTTGAAAATGGTGCAGATTAAGGCCCTCAAAAAGGGGGAGCACAAAAAGTGGTCCTTTTTTTTGTCCAAAAACATAACATAGCATCTGGTGTGCTCCCCCTAAAATGTTAACATTTTTTTTGAATTTTTTTAATCTCTCTAGTGAGAAGTTAGCTAACACCATGTAGTTTATCCCGGATTTTTTTGGTAATTTTTTTATGAACGTATAATTTTTTATGAATTTACGAAGTGAACACATCTTGAAAACATGAAATTTCTGTGTGCTGCCCCTAGAAATCATTTAAAACTAGTCAAAAATTAAATTTTCTTTTCTTTTAAAGTTTATAGAATGGAGTCTAGTTTCTAAAAATGTAACTTATTGCAAAATTTGATGAACGAGCCAAAATCTATGCCCAAAATACTGCATGTTGGTATTTTACAAAAAATGGACATACACACAAAATAAATTAGAGTTGAAAAACTTAACATAATCAAAATTCAAAATAAATTATATGCTTAGATAGCTAACAGAGAGATCTACAATATCATGTCATCTGATTTTTACGTTCTTGAGCCACGAGTAAACCTGACGAGGAGCACACAAAAAAAAGTTGTCATTTTTTTGTATGTCTGCTAGAAAACACATCTTAGGCCTATTTCAATCATCCAAGCCTTTGGGTTGGATCTCCAAGGAAAATCCAAGCCTTAGGATTGGTAAATTCAAATCCTTTACAAAGCGTGCATGCCCTATAGGGCGTGTGCCCTATGTACATTTATGATTTTCATAGGGCGCACGCGCTATGAAAATCATAAATTTACATAGGGCGTGCGCCCTATGTAAGATATGATTTATATAGTGTGTGTGAGAGAGAGAGGGGGGGTAATTTATACAAAGAGAGGGGGGGGGTAATTTATACAAATATAACATTTAAGTATAAGTTTGATAATTTTAATTTCTTATACTTTAAATTATATTTGTATAAATTATAAAATATAATGCTTTTAGGATGTTTGGGATAGGTTCCAGCTTCATAGGAGTTAACATGCAAATTCTAGATTTGAAAAATTTCAGACTTAGCCAAATTTCAAGATTCAGCAAGCCTTCAGCAGAGTTATCTCCCACAATCCATCATGGATTTTCAAGGTCAAACTGAAGCTAGCGAAAGGATTCCCAAAGGGTTTTAACTCATTTTAACACAAATCACTTGGTTTTGACCCCATCTCTACAATAGAATTATCTTAGCTCTCACCCAAATCTCTCTCTCTCTCTCTCTCTCTCTCTCTCTCTCTCTCACTCACTCACTCACACATCACCCTCTCTCTCTCCCCCTTATCTACTCTCTCTCTTTCATTACCCCCCCTCTCTCTCTCTCTCCTCACATCACCCTCTGTCTCCCCATTATCTACTATCTCTCTTTCATTACCCCCCCACTCTCTCTCTCTCTCTCTATCACCATCTCTCTCTCTCTCTCTCTCTCTCTCTCTCTCTCTCTCTCTCTCTCTCTCTCTCCCTCTCTCTCCTCACATCACCCTCTCTCTCCCCCCTTATCTAATATCTATCTTTCATTACCCTCTCTCTCTCTCTCATCACCCTCTTTCTCTCCCCCTTATCTACTCTCTCTCTTTCATTACCCTCTATCTCTCTCTCTCTCTCTCTCCCCTCACATCACCCTCTCTCCCCCTTATCTACTATCTCTCTTTTATTACCCTCTCTCTCTCTCTCTCTTTGGAGAGAGAGAGAGATGGTGATATATATATATATATATAGAGAGAGAGAGAGAGAGGGTGATGTGTGTGTGTGTGTGTGAGAGAGAGAGAGAGAGGGTAATGAAAGAGAGAGAGTAGATAAGGGGAAGAGAGAGAGGGTGATGTGAGAAGAGAGAGAGAGAGAGAGAGAGAGAGAGAGAGGAGAGGGTGATGTTTTTTTTTTTTGTGTGTGTGTGTGTGAGAGAGAGTAGATAAGGGGGAGAGAGAGGGTGATGAGAGAGAGAGGAGAGGGTGATGTTTTTTTTTTTTTTTTGTGTGTGTGTGTGTGTGTGTGTGTGAGAGAGAGAGAGAGAGAGGGTAATGAAAGAGAGAGAGTAGATAAGGGGAAGAGAGAGAGGGTGATGTGAGAAGAGAGAGAGAGGGTAATGAAAGAGAGAGAGTAGATAAGGGGAAGAGAGAGAGGGTGATGTGAGAAGAGAGAGAGAGAGAGAGAGAGAGAGAGAGAGAGAGGAGAGGGTGATGTTTTTTTTTTTTTTGTGTGTGTGTGTGAGAGAGAGTAGATAAGGGGGAGAGAGAGGGTGATGAGAGAGAGAGGAGAGGGTGATGTTTTTGTGTGTGTGTGAGAGAGAGAGAGAGATTTGGGTGAGAGTTAAGCTAAGTCTATCGTAGAGATGGGGTCAAAACTGAGTGATTTGTGATAAAACAAGTTAAAACCCTTTGGGAATCATTTTGCCAGCTTCAGTTTGACCTTAGAAATCCATGATGGATTTTGGGAGGTAACCCTGCTGAAGGCTTGCTGAATCCTGAAATTTGGCTAAGTCTGGAATTTTTCAAATCTAGAATCTACATGTTAACTCCTATGAAGCTGGAACCTATCCCAAACATCTTGAAAGCATTATATTTTATAATTTATACAAATATAAATTACAGTATAAGAAATTAAAATTATCAAACTTATACTTAAATGTTATATTTGTATAAATTACCCCCCCCTCTCTTTGTATAAATTAACCCACCTCCCTCTCTCTCTCACACTATATAAATCATATCTTACATAGGGCGCACACCCTATGTAAATTTATGATTTCATAGATTTACATAGCGCACACGCCCTATAGGGTGTGTGCGCTTTGTAAAGGATTTGAATTGCCCAAGCCATAGGGCGTGTGCCTTATAGGGCGCACGCCCTTTAGAGCATGTGCACTATGTGCGATGGGGGGCCAAAAAGAAAAGTGGCATCTTTTTGGTCCTCCATCTTTGTGCACTTACCCATGATTGGAATCATGAATGTCACTACAAATTTTGTCAAGTTTTTCTTTATCACGCCTTTCATCCAATATTTTCCACATCGTCTCTATTACATTCTTTCCAATATGCATAGTATCAAACAAATGCACAATTTGTAGATGCTCATAGTAGGGTAGCCTACTAAATTCTTTGGGATAACAATTTAGTCCCTTTGGAAGCTGGTCGGTGATGCCTTCACGACCTTCAAGATCATCAACTACATAATTAGCCAACAAAACACAATCAAAATATATAATTTCCAAACATCAACCATTACATGGAATGATATTACTTTGAATTCTATTATATTCCAATTGCCATAGGTGAGCTATCATTATTCAGGGCTTTGATGTAGTCTCTTTTTTCCCATTGAAAAGATGACTTTCTACACTTCGATACTTATGATTTCTAGGGAGGAACTGCCTATACTCATCAAACACCTATTTTCTTAAAATTTTAGAATGATGGGATTTCATCTTTGGATGACACATTAGACATGAAAATTTTCCCTTTGTTTGAAGACCTACAAGATAATGATAGAATTGGATTAAATATGTATATTTTTATAATTTGAATTATCCCGTACAACTAGAATTCACCATAACATACCACAGAAATGTATCAACCCTGGAGCATCATGAATTGTCCACACAAGCATTGCATGGAATTGAAATTCTCTTTTTCCAATTGGTCGGGAGATGTCATACATAGTGAAACCATTCCATAACACCAACAACTCATTGATAAGAGGTGCAATATATACATTCATATCTTTCACTTGGTACTTACCTAGTTGAATTAACAACAACAGCAGATAATTATTATGGTCATTTCACTCCAAGACTTATAATTACATGTAGATAACTATAAAATAATAAGATACCTAGAACAATTATTGACAACATAATGTGCTCCCTCCTAATTGACATCCATGGAGGAAGGTTATTGTTTATAAAAAGAAATAGGCCACACCGAGAAAATGGATCTCATCTCTCCATGCGGATTGACACCGTCTGCTACCAGAGAAAGCCTAAGATTTCAAGGTTCCTCTTTAAAGTGTGGCCACTTTTCCTCTATGTCCATAAATGATGAACAATCCGTAGGCATTCAAATAATGTCATCTTGACTGCTATCGGGTGCATGGTAATCCATAAATTGTGCCAAGCTATTGCACCTGAATAATCATTTCAGACGTGGAATAATGGGGATGTGATGAAGAAACTTGTGAGACACCTTTTTTTTATCACTTGATCATCTTGATATCTTCTCGTATGGCTTTCAGGGCATTCTATTGCATTCTCATGTTCTTTATAATAAATAATATGATCTTCAGGACAAGCATCTATTGTTTGATACTCCATTCCAATATGTTTCATAGTGGCACATAATTTTTGCTACAAGCGAGGGAGAACATTTGATGGTTGTAACAGAAAGTCACCTATCAATCTGCAACAAATAATATAAGTCATTACTATAAATAATCTTAATGGTACATGTTTCACCTTTTATAGACTATAATGACATATATGACAAACCTTAGCATACGTGACATTGCTATGTTGGATATGTTATCACTGTTATAAATTTGTCCAGCCCCATGCTAGTATTTTTGAAAAATAATCCAATTTAAGGGTCTGAGGGTTAGGTTTTATATTGAAAACCCTACATTTGATAAAGCCCTAATTATTTTTGAAACTTGTTATATTTTTGCATTACTTTTTGGCTCACTAATTCTCTGAAATAAACATGTGCTAATTTTCACCCCCTTTGACCCATCGCTTCATAGGTTATATTGTTAGGTTGTTAGGTGGGGTACTTTTTAATTTATTTCATTCAGAAGCCTAAGTTTTGGTATTATTTCTCAATAGTTTGTTCTCTCTAAAATATGTGGTTGTCATTGAACTACAAACCTTCCCATTGTCAGAATATTTGACATGCGCTTTAGCGACAAGGCACCATCCGTCTAAGCAGGCCCGACCGGTAACAAGATGTGCTGGCGTTTAAACAACAGATCGCATCAACGACTGTCGCTATACCGTTGGACCAAGATAATAACTTTTTAAGCATCATGGTACAGCGATAGCTGTCTGATGCTTTAAGGTGGATGAGATGGTAGGTGGGACCTTGAACTTCCAGGTTAGTATAACATGTATCTTTGTGATTGGTTAAGGTACAGTGATGTGGTGGTTGACTAGATTTTAAAATGGTAAAAGGGACTTCAAGAAAGGGGCCTGACCATTTGTAAACATGGCATCTTTTGATTCAACAGAAGTTAGGTGAGGTGTCATGGTAGGGCCTATCTTTCGAATGATTAAAGTACAACAAGATCTAGTGGTTGTCGTCATACCGCTAGGATAAGATGCACATTTTTTAGGGTTAGCAGTATAGCGATGGCCGTTGATCTTGCTTAACGATAGAAACTGAAAGGTGGGATCACTTCTTTAAGAATAAGTAAAGAGCTATGTGTTGAAAAGGATCTTATGGCTATCGTTACACCACTGGGTGGAGATGCTTGAGTTTTATGCTTGCGCTTTAGTGATAGGGTGACACTTGTCCACTCAGATTGAGATGAAGTTAAGTTATATTTTTCCCACATGATTAAATTGAAATGTTTTCATTGGTTGAAAACTTATTTGGGAAAAGGTGGAAAGGAGTTACATGGCTTTGTTTGTTGATCATCCAATGCACTGAAAATAAAATGAATCAATGGCTATATTTCAAAATTTTCTCTATGATGTTTTTCACATCCTGTGAATGTTGAGGCCGCCAAAATTTAGTAATGGTGGGTTTAATGAGCTACATGTAGATGGACTATAAGCAGTTGGTGACATTATATATCAAAATTCAAATGTTGTTTCTCTTTACTGCTCTCATAAACCTTTTGGTGATCTGGATTTCCTCAAGGAGCGATTTTAAGCGAAGAATTTGCAGGTGTTTGGTAGGTTTATTTTTTGAGTTTAGAATTGCTTAAAGTCTGTGAAGGTATTACAAGGAAGTTTATATTTTCCAGTTGATAGCATTTAGGGTTCTCTTGAAGTATTCATATATTATTTTGTAAAAGCCCTAATTTCAAAATGCCGCCAAAGAGGAATTTGTCTGGTCAGATAGAGTATAGCAAGAGGGGGGTTTTTGAAGATTTGATGCAATTACTCCTGCATTCTGATAATGGGGTAGGAAGGATGAAAGAGCTTGTCCCAAGAAACCCTAGGGACTCAGTGGCTGAGGTGCTCCATGACAGAGGAAATTGGATGTGAGATGCTAAGGTGGGAGAGAATCATAATGGCCTTAGCTTGTTTAGGGCAACTTACTCACAAAGAAATTCTTGTTCTCCCCTTAGTAACATATGGAAATTTGATGTTGGGAGGTTAATATGACCTGGTGTTTTCATGGATGCTAAGTTGTTGATACAAATTGCCAAGTGCTATGATCCTGTGACAAGGTATGTCAAGGATGTCAATGGAAAGAACCTAATTAGCATCATAGAGGATGAGATTAGGGAAGTGTTTTCACTGAATGACCCTTTTGTGGGGTTAGAGAAGATAGATTTTAAAGAGTTTACAGAGATATATGAGGTAGAAAAGGATATTTTGAGAGCAAGGCCTCTAAAGGAATTCATTGATCAAATTGGATCAATGTGTGTTGTAAGTGCAAGCACCCCAGAGCCTTTCAGGCTAGATTTGTTCAGTAAGAGAGCACAAGATTTTTATAAGTCTCTCACCTTAATTCTAGGGTATGATGAAGCAACTCACATGCCAGTCTCATACATGTTCATGATGGTATAAACACTTCACCCCCAGTTGGCATTGATATTTGATTTTGCATCTCATTTGGCTAACTTGATCCATGAGGGATTGTAGGGAATTAAGAACATGAAGGTTACTAGGCCATTTGGATGGTATTCAATGCTTATGCACATGTCCTTATACAAGGGGGAGGGATTTTTCAGTTCAACAGTGAATATTGTGAAAGAAAGAAATAGAGAAACCCTCCTAGTCCAGCTGTGGACCACAACTCTATCATGGGACAGGATGGATGCTAGTTATATTGCTTTTGACAAAGATTTTGCTTCTAGACTTAGGACTTTTCTATTCTTTGACAATCCTGGAATCCCAATGGAGTTACTGAGACTGACCAGGCCAAAGGAATACTATCAGGACATCACTATTGTCCACAATTTTGGGGATATAATTTTATACCTTGTTTCTATAGTTTTCAAAATGTATTGTTGCAAAGTGGCACCTAATATCTTTCCCTACCAAGTTCCATTAAAAATAGGATATGCTGAAATCTTAGGACAGATTGGTGACTTGCAAGAGTCTACTCTCACTAGGAAGGGAAGGGGAACTTTTTTTGCAGATATAACTATTGCACACCAATATGTGATTACTAAAGGAGGATGGGTGCATTTAAATAAGGTCTTGCAGCCCTATAGAATGTCCAGAGTAGTGGTTAGGTGTGCAGACACATAGGGTTTTCTTTTAGGAATGTTCAAAGATAAAATAAGGTGTGCTCATATAGAGCATCAATTCAATTTCCCTGAGGACATAATAAGGAATGAGTTTGATCTTCAAACTCAAGAAGTTAAGAAAGGGAAATGGATTATCTACAAAAAGACTATAGATTTCATCAGGAATTTTGATGGAGCTTATGATTCATTACAAGGTTTTGAGCCATGGGCAAAGAAGGTGGATGCCCTTACGAAACATTTTGAAGGCATTATGCATGCTGTGAATGAGAAGAAAGTTAAGGTTAGTAAGGCAGAACCTGAGAGGGCCAAACAAATTTTGAGCTAGCCTAGATACATGAAGTTGACTCCAAAGGGAGTTTATACAATGCAGAAAAGGAGTGGGTACACTGTTCTCTTACCACCACAACAAAGAAGTGAGGATACTCCCTCTACCTCTAAAGGGAAAAGGCCCATGGATGATCCAACAATGTAGGGACCCTCTCCAAAGAGGCAGAGGCAACAAGAAGAAAGACCAAGAGAGAAGGCTTTTTCTCCTTCTCAATCCCCTATCCCCTATCCAATTAGATGAAAAAAGGGGTGGCAGAACAACTTGTACAATTGAGAAATGAGGGAAATATTTTTGTTTCCAATGATGAGTTGCAAGAAGGGATGCTTGAGGCACCTAAAGAGGTATCCCTAGACCTAATTGTCGATGAATTTGAGGGTAAACAATTGGACCCTATTTTGAAACAAGAAAGTGATTCCATCCTTGCTGATGATAAATTTGTTAAGAGTAGGGCAGTCTCCCAATTTTTATGGAGGATGAAAATAAATCAATACAAAGAGATTTGTGAGAAGAGAAAGGAAGTGTTCCCTAATAGGGATGTAACTGAGATAGAAAATGAGATCAAGGTAGAGATGGCTAAGCAGTTTGAAAAAATTACTCCCAAGGAGGGAAGGGCCATGGTTCATATTGCAGGGGTGCTGATTCTACCAAAGTGGGACATTGCTGATGCAATTTTTTTTGATCAGGTCAGGAACAGTAAGGTAAAAACTCTTGCTACTGTAGAGTAGGCCAAACTAGTTGCTAGGGGAATTGCCTTTTCTAATGACCATGCATCCTTGGTGATGTGGTCCCTAAAGAGGGAGGAAAACAAAGGAAAGAGAGAGGATCTCACTACAGGATATGCAGGCAGTTTACTAGTACAAAGGGTAGGAGAAACTTCTGGTGTAGAGGCATCAAATTTGATCTTGGAAACTGCTAAATTCAATGTTAAGGTGGTAGAAAAGGACACCCAAGAGAAGGAGGAGCTTAGGCTCAAGTTTGAAATGGTTCTTAAGTCTTATAATGAGCTCAAAGCAGAGCTAATTCAGAAAGATAAATTAATTACTCAACTATCTGGACCCTTGGATCACAAGTCTCCTCAATTGGTAATCTTTGACAAGCCTGCAATGGTTTCATCTTCAAGCCCAATTTTTGAGTTACCACCATCCCCCTACCCAGAGACAAGTATGGATGCAAGGGTTACTCTTGGGAAAAAGAAAGATTAACTGAAGAAACTAATAAATTGAGGGAAATAAGAGTGCAACTAGAGAAGGAAAAAGATGAAAATGTGAAGGCCACAGCTTTGGAAAACCAGAAGTATGAAGAGAAAATGACAGATGCAATCATGTAGTTTGCATATGATTTGAAGTCCTCTATTTTCCATAGTCATGCCAGTAAATTATATTCTTTATTTAAAACTTTGAATAAGGAGAAAATGAAAATGTCACCAATTTTGAAGAAATGGGTTGAGAGATCTCCTAGTATAAAGTTATTTCGTATGTTATCAAAAGGCCAAGAGGATCCTGATCCATTGATTAAGCTAGTACATCAGATTGTCAAGAAAATGGTATAGTATGGCATCATTTTGGATAATTTTATTAGAAGATCGAGTATGTTGAAAGCTGAATTAATGCTTTCAAACTATGAGCTGGTGCCTACCATTTTCATAAATAAGGGAAAATTTAAAGAAGCATATCAATGGAGAGAAGAGATGGACGCGCTTTTGTCCGAAAGGGTGACTGGTGTCCTAAATGACACTTTTTCTATTAGCAGTGTTATCAAGTTGTTAATAAATGCTAAATCAATGTTTGACAATATTCAGCATAAGGTTACTCAGGTTGAAAATGAATGGGAACAATTATCAAGTAAGAAGACCGAGTTTGCCAATTTTGAGTTCCCAAGCAAAGAGGTGTACAATAAATGGAGGTATCAGTACATACCTCATGTTGAAAAAGTTAATACTCCACCAGCCTCCTAGAGCAAGTAAAGGCAGTTATTTTTTGAGTCATAAAGATTGTTGAGATACAAAAATATATTCATTGGAGGATGGACAACAAGATGTTGCAAATCAGATTTGCTGAAGGGAGCCAAGGATAGTATTGAAGACATAAAGTAAGGTCGCTCAACTAAAAATATCTCACCTACTTGACTTGTGTATTTATTGTAAACTTTTTAAGGTTGTTGTAAAGGTTTTTTAGGTTAGAAATTTTGCAAGCCCTAGAATGATCGGTAGCTTGTTGCATCTCCTTGTATATAAAGGATTTTCCATGATCATTCTAGTCATTGAGAGTCTAGGAGTTAAAAAGATAGAAACTCTTAAACCCTAACCCTTAGTCAAGGATTGTACAATCTTGTATCATTTTATCAAAGAAATAGAAAAGAAGTATAGGTTGCTGCTACTATTTTGAAAGCTTATTGATTCAGAGTATGATGTATGCAATGTTCAAGGCTACACTTAATACAAATCTCAAGTCTTTGTCTCTCCTATGAGTTTATTCAGTAAATCTTCAAGTCTTTCAGAGGTTTATATGTATGTGTTTAGCTCTAAATTCTAATCTAGGATTAGATTAAATATTGCTCTGAGTGGGATGCATGTTTATTGAATCTATTTAGGGATTCTCTATAAGTAGGAAATATTTGGAATATTTTGTATTTATTTTTCAAGACCAATTATCTTTCAAACACTATTGTATTCATTCTATCTTCTGACATTTTCCCCAATGGATAGGGTGCTGGCCTATATTTTCCCATCTTTTCTTTCCATGGAATGATTGAAATCTTGTAATCTTGAAAACATTAAATCAATACCAGTCTTTTACATTTTATTTACTTTATATGTTGTTCTATCCAGTGATGGAGAGTAAATGAGTAATAGGTTGTTACTTAGTACTTTCTCACTGTCATCTATTGTAAGATCCAATATTAGATAAGAAAAAGAGTTAAAACTATTGGATTAGGTGTACCCGCCTTGGTTTTGTAGAGCCAGAAGTGAAGAGGGCAGTCTTGTCCCTATAGTTGGTCCAGTTGCCTAGAGATTTCTCATATTTGGAATTAACCAATCTTTAACATCAGTCCTAGGCATATTGGTATCTCTTGGAGTGTAAAATCTTTTGAATAACCAACAAAATGGTGACTCTTCTGGGGACAAGAGATTGTGATCAAAAGAAAATAGTGTAGGTTTCAAGTTGAGCTGGACTCTTGACCTGCCTATTTTCAAAACAGTGGATATCTCTAAGCTACAAACATTTGTATACAATAACACAGGTACAAGTTGAGCTTGACTCGTGGCCTGCTTATTGTCAAAGCCAGTTGGTTACCTTTGATTACAGAGTTCATTCCTTTCTTTTGCCTACCCTTCCTAATTTATAAAATCATAAGAATAATCCCATATAGCTTGGGTGGAAACTCTAAAACATCTCTGTACTAGTGCTAAATAAAATATCACCATATTACTATGAGTTACTGTTATACACTAAGTTTGCACCCTTGTTTCAAGCTCTCTTGGTCTTGATAATCTAGTATAACATGGGAATCATCTCCAGGTGTGGGACCTATGCTAACCAAGATGAGACCTCCAGGTTCTAGGCTGGTTGCTCTTGGCTAATAACCTTAATTTTCTTCTTGACATGAAAAGTAAACTCTTGAGGGAAAGGGATAGAAGGAATGCTAAAAGGGAAATGACTTGAAAAGCAAACTACCTACTAGGTGATACACCAAAAATATGGTATGAATTGTAGTATAAAGAATGAACTCAGCACACAATCTTAAGTCTAGGAGATCACAACTCACTAAATAGGTTTGCATCAATATTTCATAGAAGAGTTTGAAATAGAGAGATGCTATGCAGGGAAAGATAAAATTTCACAAGACAATAGCACTCCTAAGGATTTAGACACAAACTATAACCTGCAAACAGACATTCACCTCTACAATTGGGTATAAGAATGAGATAGATTGTCAGGGGTTGAAGTATACCCACAAGAGCATTCAAATTAGATCATTCATAGGCATACACATAAATTGTAGAAAGAAAGAGGGATCAAGAACCCCAAGATATCACTGAAAAAAATTCAAATACTTCAATTCAATAAGAGAGAATTTAGACAAGGAAGCATAAGGACAAAGAAGATGTCACAAAATACCTCTGCAATATCTAAACAATCAATGGGAGTTTACAGAATGTAGAAAACCAGAGGGCAGGAAGAAATGCCACATATAACTTTCTAAGAAAGAGAACTTTCTTCTTTACAAAAAATGTCAACTCTTAGCTTCAAAAAGCTCCAAAAAACAATAAATACATCTCCTCTTTGCACACAGGCAGGAGCAAAACCTAACTAGGGTTACATAAATCTACATAAAAATAATTCAACCCTAAACCTGTCATTTCTAATCATAAAGTCATAGAAATATCTCAACTGATCAGATATTATGTTGCATGTCCTTCTCTGTACTGCATCTGGCTATGGACAAGCCACCTTGATCCATCTACCACCTTGCAACTCGGCCTTGCTATGAATGTTCACAATTGAAGTACAGAAGTCCACAGGTGGTGCCACCTTTTAATGTTTCTTCGGTGCAAGACCACCGACTTGGTACCCTGAGAAATAATATGGGATAGCCATCAAATATTCTAAACATTTCCCCAACTGCAACCATCGTAGAACTATCAATTTTGAGCTACCCACGGCCATGTAATTGACCAACAACAAGAAACTAGTAAGAAACCTTGTGAAAGATATTTAAATTTGAAAATAGTGGCTAGTGGGTCTAATTTTAAAACGTGGCAGTCGATATTATCTTTTCCCGGTAGATGAATGACCCAGATCATCACTGTGATAGTCGCAAACCCTCTGAAAAGTCAAAAGCCACCTCACTGGTCAGAAGCCAATAAAAAATGAACACTTCAACAACACGTAGCACATCAGACCCATGACCCACTAAGATTCTCATTGGATGGTGGTCGCATGATCACATGGGCTTAGAAGATTCAATGAGATCATGCACCCACCGTAGATCTTACTTCGTTGCCACCTCATTCAAGATACTTGGACCCACAATCAAATGCCACCTATAATACCCGATGACCAATCAGAAGCAAGCACATCAGATAGACCCCACAAAATAGAGCTTGAACACTTGGAAGATCGAATGGTCATCGCATGATCTCATAGGGTCAGAAGATTCTATGAGATCATGAGACAACTATAGATCTTACTTCTTAATAATGCCCCTATAGATCCTTTGACATGGTCCCACTGACAGAATCCCAGTCATCGCTTGGCTGACCAATAAAATGTGAGCACGTCAGAAAGAAAGGACCCACCTGACAGAGCCTGGAGATAAAGGAAGATCAACGGTGGGCACATGATTGCATGGGCCAAGAATATTTCATGCAATCATATGCCAACCGTTAGATCTTCTTAGAAAGATAGCACACTGGGCCCGCTCTAACATGGCACCACATCACCAACCTTTGACCAATAAGAAACGTACACCTCAAACTACATGGCAATGGACCCACTAACAACCTACAACGTTATATGAAAGGAAGATCGACGGCCATCGCTATGCCATGATCTTAAAACACTTGCATCTTCACTCTATGGAATAGCGATGATCATCAGATCTGATCAATACTTAGCCTCTTCAAAGAATGAAACCGCGATGCCAAACATTAACCACCTGCCAGATCGCTAAGTGTTAGGGTTTTGACCGCTAGGAATAAGAGATTTGGCAACTAAAGGATTTAATTATGCACATGTAAAATGAAAGTCTTAAGTGGTCGAAAAGGTAATGAAGAAATATAATAGGCCAAAGGGGTTTTTTAGGGTTTTTTTCTACAACAGCTACATTTATGAATTTTGACCTAGGTCATTGATACCAGAAACAGAACAAGAGCTGCAGAGACCAAGGGAAAGATGCTAAACCCATGAATTTTTTTGGAGGTATTCAACATTGCTTAAAGCATGAGGATCTTTGACTAAATTTAGCCTATGACCAAAATGAATAGATATGAAATTTTGGGCAACATTTTGGTGATTTCTGCTAGATGTCAGCCTGCTAGACATTGATCAGTGGCCTTGACATGATCCATTGGGCATAGGAGTCATTACTTGAACATAGAACCTCTTGACAGAGAGACAAACTAGAACTAGAGGGACAAAAATGTGCACCGACACTTCTTGAAAAGTAGGGAAACTAAGCTAGAAAGAAGGAACAAAAATAAGAAACATATTTACAAGTATTTACAGGGAAGGATTGACCTCAAAATAGGGTTTTAAATGGAATCCATTCACTGATATAGGTAGGGTATCCACTTCAAGAGTTGATAGCTAGAAAGCATTTTGCCCCTTGCATTCTATGATAACAAATGGTCCACCCCAAAAGGAATCAAACTTTGTGTGTCTGCCAGGCCTTGATCTAAATTCATCCCACTTGAGAACTACATCTCCAACTTTGAAATTTTTGGCCCTAGCTTTTTTATCAAAACTCTTCTTTGTTTGAATTTGATGGAACTCCATATCTTTCATGGATTTTTCTCTAAGTTCCTCTAACTCCATGAGCTGAGTATACCTAATTTGTAAGGGATCTCCTTCTTCAAACAGGACATATTGAGTAGCCAAGTCCAAAGCTGGCAATTCAGTTGAAATGGACAGCTTAGCCTCTCTGCCATATACTAACATGTAAGGAGAATTCCTAATGATCTTCTTTGGAGTAATCCTATCTAACCATAAGGTAGAATTCAACTTAGTATGCCAATCTCTTTGGTTATCCTATAGAGTTTTCTTGATTATCCCGATTAAGTTCTTGTTTGTTGATTTAGCAAGACCATTGCCTTGAGGGTAGTAATTTGAACTTGTATTTAGATAAATGCCATTCTTGATTGCCCATTCTGAGACCTTAAGGCCTATAAATGCCAATGCATTATCTGATATTATAGAGTCTGGAGTGCCAAATCTATGAATTATATCATCATAAAAAATCAAGACAACACTCTCATTTGATTCTTTTAAGGAAACTACCTATGTCCATCTAGTGAAATAATCTGTTGCAGTGATTATCCACTTGTGTCTTGCACTAGATGGAGGGTTAATCATACCAATAAAGTCTATTTCCCATCTCATGAAAGGTTTCTCTATTCTGACTGACTGAAGGGGCTGAGCTGCAAGTCTTTCTTTTCCTACAAACATAGCACATTTGATGCATTTTCTCACATAATCATGACTATCCTTAAAGATAGATGGCCAATATTATCTAGCCCTCATGATTTTAAAAGCATTAGTCCTCAGAGAGAAGTGACCTCTAGAAGGTCCATCATGAAATTCAAATAGGACATCAAATATCTTTTCTAAATCAATACATCTTAAAAGGACACCATTGTGATCCTTTCTAAAAAGGACTTCATCTATCAGCACAAAGGGAATAGATTGTAACCTATAATATCTTCTTTTTGTTGAATCTACGCCTACAGGACATTGTCCTATTTTTAAGTAATGAATCATGTCAGGCAACCAACCTGATGCCTTGGCATGTTCTTCTATGGAATGCACAACTAGAGATGAATATGTTTGTTTTGATTTCTTTAAACTTTCATCCCTTTCCAAATGCTCACAAATACCTCTTCCTCTAACTAGCTTGGTGGTTTGGATATCAATGTCATATTCTATTACCTTGGTAATCCAACCAACTCTTTTTTCTTTTAGGTCCTTGGAGAGAAAAAACTCTTTGACACTGGGATGAGTAACCTTCAAGTGTACCTTGCTATGGGTCAATAAATATCTAAACTTTTTAAGGCTCTTCACCATAGCAAGTACATGTTTCTCTACAAAAGAGTATCTTTGTTCATACTCTTCTAAACCTTTGCTGAAGAAAGCAATAGGCTACTCCAACCCTTCTGAATTTTCTTGAGTCAACATAGTAGATATGGCATCATGACCCCCATAAGCATAAAGGATAAAATACTTAATGAAATTTGGGTTTAATAGAGCAGGAACTTTTGTCAAGGCCTCTTTGATAGCCTAGAAATTGGCTTTGCCTTCTTTAGTCCAGCTGAAAATGGAACTCCTCTTTAACATGGTTATTAAAGGCTTCAATAAATCTACAATATTAGGCAAGAAATGCCTAACAAAATTAATCTTTCCTATGAAAGATTGGAGACTTTTCTTATGATGTGGCAATGGTAGCTCTAGGATGGCTACAATTCTCTCAGGGTCTACTGTGATTCCTTTCTTGGATACTATATATCCCAACAATTTTCCTTCATGTACTGCAAACACACATTTCTTGGGATTAAGAGATATCCCAAACTCTCTACACCTTTCAAAGATTTTCCTCATATTTTTTATGTGGTCTACTGCATGTTTAGAATAGAGAGTTATGTCATCTAAGTAGACCAGTACAAACTTGTACATGAGGCTTTTAAAGGCCATATCCATTTCCTTTTGAAATGTAGCACCTGCATTAGACAAACTAAAGGGAATCTTTTGATATGCCATGATTCCCCACTTGGTTGTAAATGCAGTCTTGTATTGATCCTTCTCATTAATTAGGATCTGATTGTATCCTGAATAGCCATCCAATAATGAAAATCTCTTGGATCCAGAGACACATTGTAAGATTTTCTCCATAGAGGGTAATGGATGGCGGTCTTTTAGAGAGGCCATGTTAAGATCCCTAAAGTCAACACATAACCTCAACTCTCCATTCTTCTTCCTTACATGAACAAGGTTGGAAACCCAACTAGTATGCTTGATGGGGTAGATGATACCACTTTCTATTAATTTGAGCACTTCTTTATGCATAAGTGGCTCAAGCTTGGGATTAACAGGCCTTTGCTTTTGCCTTACTGGTTTGGCATTAGGCTCTAATTCAATAGTGTGCTGAGAAAGGGATGGATTAAAACCTTTGAGGTCTTCATATTGCCATGCAAAAATATCACTGAATTCTTTGAATAATTGGGTGTAAGCTTTCTTTTCTAAATCAGTGTTTACATTTCCAAATTGTAAACTTTTACCTGATTCTAACTCTAATTCAACACAATGTTCTTGTTGAACTACCATGCCAGATTTATTCTTCTTAACTTGATCATCCTTGTTGAAGACAGTCTCTAAGGTGACAAGACCTCTAGCATCTTATTAGACTTAAGTTGTATCACTTGATCACCATAGTTTTGTGATAGCCTATCTTGGTTATGTTTTGAGAAGACATCTTCTTCAAACAAGAACTGCAGAATTTGCTCATCATTGTCAAACACTTGCCAATTAGTATCATTATCAGGGATAGAAGGTCTGACAATCACTCTGATATGTTGTTGGTCTATTTCTTTTGAAATGGTATTGGGGATGTCATATTGAGACCCAACATCGGCTAATCTATCTACATTTTAATTTAGCTTTCTAGGGATAGCAACAATGTTGGAAGCACAAAAGTCTTCAATTGCATCCCAAAATCTATGTTTGTATGCTCTCAAGGTGTCATTTTTGGTTGCACTTATCCCTCTCACTTGGCTAACTACCAACTCACTGTCACCATAAAATTTCAAGACCTTAAGCCCTCTTTTCTTAGCCCACTCCCATCCATTTACAAGGCTTTCATATTCTGCAGTGTTGCTAGTGCAGGAGAAACTAAATCTAAAGGCTGTATAGTATCTTTCTCCTTTTGGGGACACTAGCATAGCACCACCACTAGAACCATGTCTACTTATGGCTCCATCAAAAAACAACTCCCAAACCTAATTAATTTGATCCTCTAAATCAGTGTCTTCCTTGAGAATACTTGGCTCTATGGATCCACTTTCTTGTATCAAATAACTCCCCAAACCAACATCCCAAATAACATTTTCTTGGGCTTCAAAAGCATTTTCTGATTCTAGTTCATCTAAGAAAATATCAGGGATACTTTCTATTTTAGTGCTTGCTTCTCTGATAGTTGGGAAATCATTTTCATCAAATATAGGGCAGCTTGCATTGATGGTATTGGACACATATGGTTCTATGTGGTGTGCTGCTAATGATTTTGATTTAATGGTAACCTTGGTACCATATCTTGTGTGGAAAAGCATGTGAGACCAATCAGAAGAAAGGTAGCCACCTATTTTGGTTGTGAGCTCCCTTGATAGACATATGGAAAACAAAGCAGGGAGATCTATGATATATATATCAAGCAGGATAGTGAAATTAGGACTAGCATGAAGGATCAGACTAGTATCCTTAGCCACACCTATAGTGTTAACTGAGGATCCATCAAGTTGTATTACCTTCTTTTGGAGGGGCTCATATTTAAGTCCTAATTGATCAACCACTTTTTTGGGCATTACAGTACTAGTAGCTCCACTATCTACCATACAATTATGTACTAAGGATTTTCCAATAATTAAGGATACATAAAAGGGAGGTGGCTTTGAGTTCCTACCTTGAGTGGTATTGCCTTTGGAGCTGCAACTTAGAGCCTCCTTTTCTTGATCAGTGTTGACCAACACTAGTTTTGCAGCTTCTTCTATAGGCTGAGGAGTATTCATTTTAGTCATAGCCTTCTTCAAAATCTCAGGTTGCCCTGGGATAGCCAAAGAGTCCCACATAGACATAGTAATGTTCACCTTCTTCATGTTGTCTACAATGTTGAAAGGTGTCACAGTGTGTACTCTTTGTTGTGCTTTTACAATGATGGGCTCCACCTCTTTGAGAGTCTAGCCCTCCTTGCTTGTAATGGTAGGAGCCCTCTTGAATGTAGTGGGTGTAGCTTGCTGCATTGGCTCTACAGATGTAGTAGCTTTGGTCCTAGAGTTTTCTCGCTCCATGTCTTGAGCTCTTCTCTTTGACCTTGTGTTCATAGCAATGGAAGGTTCACCAATGACTCCATTGAAATATTACTGCACTCAATTGAAGAGAGCAGTCTCATTCTCTTGTGGTTCTTGCTGAGGAACTGATCCACTAGAAGAAGCCTTTGATTAAGCTTGTGAGGCATTTTGAACCATCAGTGCTTGGTTCATCCATCCATTTGAACATGTAGCCTGATTGTGATGCTGATTACAAGGAAAACACCATTCATTTTCCATAGCCAAGTTGTTTTGACTAGGGACCATATTCCTAACCGGATTCATAGAATTTAGAGGTGCAGGGTTGTATGGTTGGAATGGTCTTTGATTAAAATTTTGTCTTTGCCCTTGATACCCTCCTTGGTATGGTGGCCTATTTTGTTGATAAGGCTGTCCCTGACTCTGATATTGCTGATTAGGACGTTGGCCTTGTGGCTAAAAGGGTGGTCTGATTCCTTTCCCTTGCCTCTTTAGATTTGTGACCTCCTTAGTCAAAGTTTGCAGCAAATTTGTCATTTCTTGCTGACTAGTTTGTTGACTATTCTTCAACTCTTGTAGCTCTTGAGAGAAACTTGCTTTTAGCTCTTGACTGCTAGTACTAGCCTGAGGTGCTAATATGGTAGGAATAGGAGTAAATGGGGGTACTTGTGCAGGTGCAACAGGTTGAAGGCTAGGAAAGATGGGCATGGGTGGCCTTCTAGCTATCATACCTGCTTGGATTAAACAATTTTCAGCTCTGATAGCTATGTCAAAAGCTTGGTGTAAAGAGGTACCGCCCATGGATTGGATCATGATAGAAATTTGTCTATTTAAACTTTGCAAGAAATATAGGAAAGAATGATCAACTGATGGCCTCACAGAGACTAGGATTGTATTCCATGTCTTAAGGAATCTATTATTATAATCTATCATTTGTTCTTGAGGGTCTCTTTTAATGGTTGTCAACTGTTCAACCAAAGACAAGTTGTCTGATTTATCCTCAAAATGTTTACTTAATGTATCCCCTACTTCATCCCCTGAAGTAATAGAACCAATAGTTAAATTTCTAAACCATTCAAGGGCCTTACCTTTTAGAGAGGCTGCTAATAATTTGGTGGCCACATCTTCTTGAGTTATATTGTGTATGCTGTAGATAGTAGTCACATCTCTTATATGCTCAAAGGTAGTAGTTTGTCCTTCACCTGTGAAGTCAGGCAAACTCTTTAGTGCCACCAAGGGCATATCATGATGTTGAGCAAAGGCTAATGGAATCCCTTGGTTGAAAGGTGCAAAAGCAAACTATCTAGCCATTGTAGGAACTGAAACTCACTGAGTGACAACTGTGTGAGTTGTATGTGGTGTTGGATTTGAATCTTCTTCTAGATTTTTGGTTAGAGATCTCCCTCTTCTTCTGAGATGAAAGGGAAAAGGTGTCCTTTCTAAAGTATTAGGAGGTGTAGATTGTACTCTCCTTGCAGGAGATGTTCTCTAAGTTGATCTACCTTTGTAGCCTCTTTTTAAGGGAAACTCTAAAAATTCGGTAGGCTTTGAGCTTCTAGTCTCAATCTTTCTCATAAACTTTGAACAAGTTAGCTTGGATCTATGAAATCAGTGGAGTCGCCAAATATACTTCATAGAAGAAATTCTAAAAGCCTGTATTATGCAATCAGTATATCAGAGATAGCATAATATTTTTAAAATGAACTTATTTTACAGTCAGAAATGTTATGCCCAAGGTGAGGTGTCTTTGAATCTGAATCCTTGGACCTACAACATCACCTTGAACATAAATTTGATCTTAGTCCCACCAGGCATGCCAAAATTGTTATACACTAAGTTTGCACCCTTGTTTCAAGCTCTCTTGGTCCTAATAACCTAGTATAACATGGGAATCATCTCCAGGTGTGGGACCTATGCTAACCAAGATGAGACCTCTAGGTTCTAGGCTGGTTGCTCTTGGCTAATAACCTTAATTTGCTTCTTGACATGAAAAGTAAACTCTTGACGGAAAGGGATAGAAGGAATGCTAAAAGGGAAATGACTTGAAAAGA
Organism: Chamaecyparis obtusa; assembly: GCA_027943335.1. Classification (NCBI taxonomy): domain Eukaryota; kingdom Viridiplantae; phylum Streptophyta; class Pinopsida; order Cupressales; family Cupressaceae; genus Chamaecyparis; species Chamaecyparis obtusa. Next base: position 199,167 of record BSBK01002919.1, read on the forward strand.
AAACTACCTACTAGGTGATACACCAAAAATATGGTATGAATTGTAGTATAAAGAATGAACTCAGCACACAATCTTAAGTCTAGGAGATCACAACTCACTAAATAGGTTTGCATTAATATTTCATAGAAGGGTCTGAAATAGAGAGATGATATGTAGGGAAAGATAGAATTTCACAAGACAACAACACTCCTAAGGACTTAGACAAAAACTATAACCTACAAACAGACATTCACCTCTGCAATTGGGTATAAGAATGAGACAAATTGCCAGGGGTTGAAGTATACCCACAAGAGCATTCAAATTAGATCATTCACAAGCATACACATAAATTGCAGAAAGAAAGAGGGATCAAGAACCCCAAGATATCATTGAAAAACATTCAAATACTTCAATTCAATAAGAGAGAATTTAGACAAGGAAGCATAAGGACAAAGAAGATGTCACAAAATACCTTTGTAATATCTAAACAATCAATGGGAGTTTACAGAATGTAGAAAAATAGAGGGTAGGAAGAAATGCCATAGATAACTTTCTAAGAAAGAGAACTTTCTTCTTTACAAACAATGTCAACTCTTAGCTTCAAAAAGCTCCAAAAAATAATATATACATCTCCTCTTTGCACGCAGGCAGGAGCAAAACCTAACTAGGGTTACATAAATTTGCATAAAAATAATTCAACCCTAAACTTGTCATTTCTGATCATAAAGTCATGGAAATATCTCAATCGATCAGATATTATGTTGCGTGTCCATCTCTATACTACATCTTCCTACAGACAAGCCGCCTTGATCCATCTACCACCCTGCAACTCAGCCTTGCCATGAATGTTCACAATTGGAGTACAAAAGTCCATAGGTGGCGCCACCTTTTAATGTTTCTTTGGTGCAAGAACATCGAATTGGTACCCTAAGAAATCATATGCGATGGCCATCAAATATTCTAAACATTTCCCCAACTGCAACCATCCTAGAACTATCAATTCTAAGCTACCCGTGGCCGTGTAATCAACCAATAGAAAGAAAATAGCAAGAAACCCTGTGAAAGATATTTAAATTTGAAAATAACAGCTAGCGGGTCTAATTTTAAAACATGGCCATTGATATTATCTTTTCTCGGTAGATGAATGGCCTAGATCATCCCTATGACAGTCACAAACCCTCTGAAAAGTCAAAAGCCACCTCACTGGTCAGAAGCCAATAAAAAATGAACACTTCAACAACATGTAGCACACTGGACCCATGACCCACTAAGATTCTCATTGGACGGTGGTCGCATGATTGCATGGGCTCAGAAGATTCCATGAGATCATGCACCCACCGTAGATCTTACTTCCCTGCCACCTCATTCAAGATACTCAAACCCATAATCAAATGCCACCTGTAATACCCGATAACCAATCAGAAGCAAGTGCGTCAGATGGACCCCACAAAATAGAGCTTGAACACTTGGAAGATCGAACGGTCATCGCATGATCTCATAGGGTCAGAAGATTCTATGAGATCATGAGACAACTGTAGATCTTACTTCTTACTGATGCCCCTATAGATCCTTTGACATGGTCCCACTGAGAGAATCCCAGTCATCACTTGGCCGACCAATAAAATGTGAGCACGTCAGAAAGAAAGGACCCACTTGATAGAGCCTAGAGATAAAGGAAGATCAATGGTGGGTGCATGACTGCATGGGCCAAGAATATTCCATGCGATCATATGCCAACCATCAGATCTTCTTAGAAAGATAACACACTGGGCCTGCTTTGACATGGCACCACATCACCAACCTTCGACCACTAAGAAATGTACACCTCAGACTACGTGGTAGTGGACCCACTGACAACCTGTAGCACTATATGAAAGGAAGATTGATGGCCATCGCTATGCCACAATCTTAAAACACTTGCATCTTTGCTCTATGGAATAGTGATGACCATCAGATTTGATCAATACTTAGCCTCTTCAAAGACTGAAACCGTGATGCCAAACATTAACCACCCACCAGATCGCTAAGTGTTAGGGTTTTGACCGCTAGGAATAAGAGATTTGGCAACTGAAGGATTTAATTGCACACATGCAAAATGAAAGTCTTAAGTGGCCGAAAAGGTAATGAAGAAATATAACAGGCCAAAGGGGTTTTTTAGGGTTTTTTGCTACAATGGCTACATTTATGAATTTTGACCTAGGTCATTGATGCCAAAGACAGAACAAAAGCTGTAGAGACCAGGGGAAAGATGCTAAACCCATGAAATTTTTTGGAGGTATTGAATAGGGCTTAAAGCACAAGGATCTTTGACTAAATTTAGCCTATGACCAAAATGAATAGATATGAAATTTTGGGCAACAGTTACAAAAATACAAGGTCTTGGAGGAAGTAACACCCAGAGGAAAGTTTGCAAGGTGAGCTTCCTGTCACATCTAGACGAGGCCAGGTTAGGATTGAAAGAAGTATCAGTGACATGTCTCTTACCTGGAAGAAAAAGGGAAATTCAAGATAGGAGGGTCTTGCTCCTCCCGGTTAGGAAGGAAATGCCTCAGAATATGAGGAGGCAGTTGATTTGGGTTTAAACCAATATGAGGATTATTATTCCCCTACAGAGAGAGAGGGTGAAAGATTACCCCACAATAGGAAAATAGTCCCAAATAGACAGCATGGGGGGGAGAGAAGGTCTAGAATTAAAAGCAAGGGTGGGCAAGAATTTGTCCCCCCTTTCACCCTTGGTTCATCATTGCCCTAAGGCCTCCATGAGTCTCAGGATCAACAAGAAGAACCTCAAGCACAACAAGTTGAATCTGAAACAACTTTGCCTGTTTCTGAGGAGATATTTGAGGAAGTATATGAATTGGAAAGAATTATTCATGAACAAGTAGCCATTAGGCAGAAGAGAGAGAATGAAAAGGAAGAAAAGGTCAGACATGCCATGATGAGGGCTGACCAATTAAGAAGGCAGCTATTAAATTTAGAAGCTATAAATTATGTCCCCATTTCTGAACAAACAAGTGAACTGCTTGTTGTCCATCAGATATTTGAAACAAGGCATCCAAAGGATAAGGGAAAGCAGAAGGCAGTGGGCATTTCAATTAAAGAGCCTCAAGTCCCAAAACTTCCCATAGATTCCACTCTAAGATTGGAGGCAGACCTTGAAAAGGCCAAAAGGGAACAAGAATTACTAGCTAAGGAACTTGAAAAGGTAGAATTAGAGGCTATGACATTAGAAATGAAAAGGAAGATTGATTTTCTTAGGAGGTCTGCAAGACCCACAAATTTAGCAAATCAGATAGCAAATGTTCCCCCACTAGGTGGGGTTAAAATCCCTACCATTACAAATACTAATGCATCCACATCTCAGGGTGTTGGTATTTTTAACACAGGGGTTGTACATGAAAGATGTGAATAATTGGTTTTCATTGGCATCCCTGGATATCCTAACCCTATCCGTAAAGAGATTAGGAAGAAGCTCCCTAAATTCACTGGAAGTAATGTTGTTACTTGTGAGGAGCATTTACAAAAATTTATTGATGTGATTGATGATTATAACATTGTTCCAGATGATGTTATCATGAAATTATTTGTACAATCCCTAACAGAAGATTCAAGAGATTGGTTTAGGGCTTTGCCACATGGTAGCATAGGTTCATGGGATCAGCTTAGGCATTGTTTCAAAGAACAGTATGGTGACAAAACACATGAGGGTTTTATGCTGAATGAATTTAATAACATAAAGAAAAATTTCAATGAAGATGTTGTTGAGTTTAATGTCAGATTCCAAAAGGCCATGCATAAGCTCCTGCAAGTTATCAGACTAGATGATAGGGTGTGTCTTATCACATATCTAAATGCTTTTGACTCAAAGATGGGTTACCTTTTGAGGGAAAAAAATATGAGGAGTCTTGTTGAAGCTTACAAGCTAGCTATGAACATAGAGAGAAACTGAAGAATCTCAGGAAAGTTGGGAAGAAGGGAGGACAACAAATCACCATTGTTGAATAGAAAGGATCTAAGAAAACCTATAAATGTGAAACATAAAGATGATGATAGTTTAAAATAGATCTTGAAAGCAATAAAAGATTTGAAGCTTGGTGAAAATAGAAATAACAAAATTACAAGAGGAGATAAGCCCCCTTTTAATAATTTTAACAAATTTCCAAGAATGCAGAACTACCCATATAATACCCAATGGAAAGATGGGAAGCCTATCCTTCCTGATAGAAGGGATAAACTAAATGATAGAACCCCTGATCCATTGCAAACGAACTCAATGAATGTAGTGGAGGAGGTTCCATGGTGTATAGCTTGTCAATCTCCACATGATCCTAATTATTGTGTCATATCTCAGAATGTCTCTTCACAAGAAGAGAAAGAATGTAATGAGGACCAACCTTATGATGATCAGGGGTGTGGGATGATTTCTTCCCATGTCTGGGATGAAGTTGATTCTGCTGAAGAGGATGAAAATCAAGATTTTCTTAATTCTCAGGCTAGAACTGAATCATACCATCAACAAGTCTTTTCAGATGAGGATAGTGAACCTGACAATATCCAATGCAATGTTGTGAGGAGTAAGGAAACAATTGTATTGAGAAGGCCATCTGATGAAGAAATTTCCTTGATAACAGTGGATATGGTTACTCAAGCTAAAACAAATTACAACTTGAGAAATAGGGTGGTTACTAGCCCAAGTCAGAAGCCTGCTGGAATTTTTATCAAGAAAATAGACAAAGATGTAAAAAAGTCATAGGACAAGCCTAAGGATACCAATGCTATTGATAAGGTCAAAATAAAGAAAAATGCCAAACCCAACATTGTCTATAAGGTAAAACCCAAACCCACAGCTGAGGTTGTTCCAGTTCAGCAGAACGAGAATGAAGTCCATAATAAAAAAACTACAGACATATCCATCCAGGATATTGATAAAGAGGTTGCAAATTCAAAACCTGATGTCTCTGATTTAAAATATGTCCCAATCGATATGAGTAAATTGTTGTCTTAGATTACTGTTAAAGTTCCATTATTGGAAATGATGAGAATAGAAGAACATAAGGAAAAGGCTTTGAATTGGGTAAATGGTGTGGTGCCCATGGATTCCCAAAAAATGAGGGAACTGAGAAACAAATAGAAACTTTGAATGATGAAGATGGAAATGGTAGTGAGGAGATTGTTTATGAAATTCCCCAAATTTATTTGGATACAAATGTTGTTAGCACTACAGCAGGGACATTTGATCCTTTTTTCTTGACTCTGTAGATAAATGGAAAGTTGCTAAAAAATTGCATGATTGATTCTGGAGCATCAAATACTGTTATGCCTACTGAGGTTATGAAATATTTGGGATTGAAGGTGGACACACCCCATGGTAGGTTTCAAGCAATGGATTCAAGGGAAGTACCAATTGTTGGTACTATCAAGGCCCTCCCTTACAAATTAGCTGCATACCCTAATACACAATTGACCATGAGTGTCTTGGTAGTGGATATTCCTCCCCAGTATGGGATGTTACTATCAAGAAAGTGGAGCGCTTCCATGGGAGGTAGCATATAGTGTGACTTGTCATTTGCCACTTTTAATTTGGAAGGATAGAATATCAAGGTCACCAGGGAATCTAGAACTCCACACATGATTGAAGAAGAAGAAGAAGATACCATGAATTGTTTTCTTGATACTGACATTAATGCTTTCAAAGTTCAAGGTAAGGAAGTAGAGGGGGATGTTGAACTAGTCCACAAGTCAGAAAACTAGGAGGGATGGATTGACCTTGATAGCTTATGGACCATGTACTTTGATGGAGCAAATAGAAAGGAGGGGTCTGGAGTTGGAATATTACTCATTTCTCCTAATGGTAAAACTTTCAAATTCTCCTTTTCTTTGCTATTCTCATGCACAAATAATGTTGCAGAATATGAGGCTCTATTAATAGGTTTAAGACTGGCATCAAGACATGGGATAAAATGTTTGAAAGTAATAGGGGATTCTGAGTTAGTTGTCTCCCAAGTTAGATCAAAATATACTTCAAAAAATTAGAGATTAAAGCAGTATAGGAATGCAGTGTGGGATGAAATTGAAAACTTTAGTGCTTTTAATATTTATTGGATGGAACGAGGTCAAAATAGAATGGCGGACTTATTGGCTAATATAGCCCTTAGACCAGAAGATGTTACATTTGCAGATGTTTCCAATATAGAGGTACAAGCTAGGCCTTCTATCTCTAACAATCTAGATAATTGGTAGGTTTTCTCTGATGACCAGGACATATTGAGGTTCCTCCAATGTGAATCTCATTCTGGTGATAAAGAAATGGATTTCAATACTTATGTTGATACAGTGGATGGTAAAGATGTTATCTTTGGGAAGGAAGTTTTACAATTGAAATCAAATAGAGTTCCCAAAGGATTAGTTGCTCTTGAAAGGGCATTTGACAATAAGGACAAGGCATTCTCTGCTAGTACTAATAGGATCAATGAGATTGAAGAAATAAACTTAGGAACAAGAATGGTTCCTAAGAAGGTTTATATAGGCAAGCGTCTATCCCCAAGAATTAAGAAAAGTTTGATTGACCTACTCAAAAAATTTAGGCATGTTTTTGCCTGGTCCTATGAAGATCTTAAAGCCTATAGAGAGGACCTCTTCCAACATGAAATTCCACTCAAAGAAGGCACAAAGCCTTTTAGATAGAAGTTGAGATCTGTTAACCCTACCCTGGCCCCTAAAATGCAGGGTGAACTCAAAAAGATGATGGATGCTGGAATAATCAAGCCTATTAGACATTCCACTTAGGTTTCAAATTTGGTGCTTGTTAGAAAGAAAAATGGTGATATAAGGTTATGTGTAGATTTTAGGAATCTTAATGTAAACTCTCTAAAGGATAACTATGGATTTCCAATATGGAGAACATGTTACAGAAGGTCACTAGATCAGAACTAATGTCTATGATGGATGGATTTTTGGGTTACAACCAAGTTATGGTTAAGGACATAGAGCAATTTAAAACTACATTCACAACCCCATGGGGGACATATGTTTATGTCAGGATGCCTTTTGGGTTGAATAATGTTGGTGCTAATTTTCAAAGGGCTATGGATGTGGCCTTTGTAGTTTTAATTGATAGATTTATGGTGGTGTATCAAGATAAATTGATAGCTTTCTCAGCCAAGGAGGAACAACATTGCCAACACCTAGAGAAAATATTCATTAGAGCTTTGGAGTATGGGGTTTCTTTGAACCCAAAGAAGTGTGCCTTTGGTGTAGTAGAAGGAAAGCTTCTAGGACATATTGTTTTAAAGGATGGAGTGAGAATAGATCCTGAAAGGGTGCAAGCTATTGATAAATTGTCTTTGCTAAAGAATATCAAAGGGATTCAGTATTTTCTAGGACAAGTCAATTTTTTAAGGAGGTTTATTACAAACTTTGTAGAGATCAGTATTCCCATATCAAGAATGTTAAAGAAAGGGGCAAAGGTTGAATGGAATATGGAAGCAATACAAGCTTTTAATGACATTAAGAGGGCTATCAAGCATGCCCTAGTTTTGAAGACACCAGATTACAACAAACCTATGTAGATCTTCTCTTTTGCATCTGCCCATACCATTGCTGCAGTGCTATTACAAAAAAATGCTGATGGTTTTGAACAGCCTATTTCCTTTTTTAGCAAGACTTTGTAGGCAACATAATTAAATTATGATATTATTGAAAAGCAAGCTTATGCCTTAGTAAAGGCCATTAAAATGTTCAGATGCTATTTGGTGGGAGCAACAGTGGTTGCCTATGTTCCAAGTGCTATAGTCAAGGACATTTTGGTCCAACAAGAGGTTTTGAGAAGAAGATGTAGGTAGATTAATATGATTCAAGAGTTTAATATTGATATCCACATTACAAAGCTGGTAAGAGGATTAGGCCTAGCAAAGTTGATGGCCCAAAGTAATCTAAATGCAAACCATATAAACATGTTGGAGGAGGATCAAAGACCTTTTGTATGTAACATGGACTGTTGTGATTGGTACAAGGACATTGTCAAATATTTGCAAAAGATGGTCTTGCCTCCAGAATTGGATGACAATAAGAAAAGAACTATTAACCTTCACTGTTTAAGATATGCAATTATAAATGGTGAATTGTGGTGGAGGAATAACAAAGGTGTTTTTCTTAGGTGTGTAGATCATGATAAAGCCCAACTTTTGATGGATGAAATGCACAATGGGATTTCTGGAGGACACTACATGGCTAAAACCACAGCCCACAAGATCATCAGGTCAGGTTTTTGGTGGCCATCACTTTTCAAAGATACCCATCGGTTTGTAAAGAAGTGTGATCCTTGTCAAAGATTTGCAAGGAAATTGAAATTTAATGGAAACTTACCTCTTAAATCTATTACTGTTCAATATCCTTTCCAGAAGTGGGGTATGGATTTCATTGGTGAGATCCTTAATAAGTCTAGTGGAGGACATTCTTACATCTTGGTGGTGATTGACTATTTCACCAAGTGGGTTGAGGCAATCCCTACCAGAAGAGCAACTAGTAAGGTAGTGACAGACTTTATGATGCAAAACATCCTTACGAGGTTTGGTTGCCCAGAGACCATGGTGGTTGATAATGCATTATCTTTCAGGTCAGAGGAGTTTGTTGGTTTTTGTAAAAATAATGGTATAACAATTTCATATTCATCTCCCTACCATCCACAGGGTAATGGCTAGGCATAATCTAGCAACAAGAGTTTGATTAAAATTCTAAAAAGAGTCCTAGATAAAAATAAGAAGGCCTGGGATTCCAAGTTGTTGCAAGCCCTATGGGCTGATAGGGTTACAATAAAAAAGGCAATAGGGTGTGCCCCTTTTGACTTGGTATATGGGATCAATGCAAGGTTACCCCAAAACAATTTATTACACATGTACCAGTTCATTCAGGCATATGATGATGATGTGGAAGAAGATATGACTATTAGGATGAATGATTTGATTCAATTAAATGAGGTAAGAAATGATGCACATGATAGGAATGAGAGGATGTAGGCCCAGTGTAAAGTTTTGTATGATAAAAGGACTACTCAGAGGAGTTTTATAAATGGTGACATGGTCCTAATGTGGAACGCAAGACTAGAAGATAAAGGAAAGCATGGGAAGTTTGATCCCATTTGGTTAGGCCCATATATCATTGAAGAAAAATGGGGAGAAAATTCTTATTTGTTGAAAAATTTAATAGGAGAGCTTATGGAATTGCCAATTCATGGTCAATTCTTAAAGTTCTATTTCTCTTAAATCTTTTGGGTCTCTGTACAGGTTTAGCTCAGGGGTTTTGTGTACATTTCCCTATTTTTGGTCAAAGTTTTGTTCTAGTCTACTCTTCCAAGAGATTCTAGGTTTCTCATTGTATCTTGAGGAGATACACATCCCCAAGCATGAGCTACTATTATCACTATTATAAATTTGTCCAGCCCCATGCTAGTATTTTTGAAAAATAATCCAATTTAAGGGTCTGAGGGTTAGGTTTTATATTGAAAACCCTATGTTTGATAAAGCCCTAATTGTTTTTGAAACTTGTTATATTTTGGCATTACTTTTTGGCTCACTAATTATCCAAAATATGAATGTGCTAATTTTCACCCCTTTTGACCCATTGCTTCATAAGTTATATTGTTAGGTTGTTAGGCGGGGTACTTTTTAATTTATTTCATTCAGAAGCCTAAGTTTAGGTATTATTTCTCAATAGTTTGTTCTCTCTAAAATATGTGGCTATCGTTGAACAACAAGTCTTCCCATTGTCAGAATATCTGACATGCACTTTAGCGATGAGGTGCCATCTATCCAAGTGGGCCCGACTGGTAACAAGATGTGCTGGTGTTTAAAGAATAGATGACATCAACGACTATCGCTATACTATTGGACCAAGATAATAACCTTTTAAGCATCATGATATAGTGACAGCCATCCGATGCTTTAAGGTAGATGAGATGGTAGGTGGGACCTTGAACTTCTAGGTCAGTATAACATGTATGTTTGTGATTGGTTAAGGTACAGTGATGTGGCGGTTGACTGGACTTTAAAATGGTAAAAGGGACTTCAAGAAAGGGGCCCATCCATTTGTAAACATGACATCTTTTGATTCAACAAAAGTTAGGTGAGGTGTCACGGTATGGCCTATCTTTTGGATGATTAAAGTACAGCAAGATCTAGCGGTTGTCGTCATACCACTAGGATAAGATGCACATTTTTTAGGGTTAGTGGTATAGCGATGGCCGTTGATCTTGCTTAATGACAGAAACCGAAAGGTGGGGTCACTTTTTTAAGAATAAGTAAAGAGCTACATGTTGAAAAGGATATTATGGCTGTCATTACACCCCTAGGTGGAGATGCTCAAGTTTTATGCTTGAGCTTTAGCAATAGGGTAACACCTGTCCACTCAGATCGAGATGAAGTTAAGTTATGTTTTTCCCACATGATTAAATTGAAATTTTTTCATTGGTTGAAAACTCATTTGCAAAAAGGTGGAAAGGAGTTATGTGGCTTTGTTTGTTGATCGTCTGATGCATTGGAAATAAACTGAATCAATGGCTATATTTCAAAATTTTCTCTATGATGTTTTTCACGTCCTGCAAATGTTGAGGCCGCCAACTTTTAGTAATGGTGGGTTTAATGAGCTACGTGCGGATGGACTGTAAGGAGTTGGTGACATTGTATATCAAAATTCAAATGTTGTTTCTCTTTACTACTCTCATAAACCTTCGGGCGATCTGGATTTCCTCAAGGAGTGATTTTAAGAGAAGAATTTGCAAGTGTCTGGTAGGTTTATTTTCTGAGTTTAGAATTGCTTAAAGTCTATGAAGGTATTGCAAGGAAGTTTCTATTTTCTAGTTGATAGCGTTTAGGGTTCTCTTGAAGTATTCATATATTATTTTGTAAAAGCCCTAATTTCAAAATGCTGCCAAAGAGGAATTTGTCTGGTCAGATGGAGTATAGCAAGAGGGGGGTTTTTGAAGATTTGATGCAATTAATCCCGCATTCTAATAATGGGGTAGCAAGGATGAAAGAGCTTGTCCCAAGAAACCCTAGGGACTCAGTGGTTGAGGGGCTCCATGATAGAGGAAATTGGATGCGAGATGCTAAGGTGGGAGAGAATTATAATGGCCTTAGCTTGTTTAGGGCAGCTTACTCACAGAGAAATTACTGTGCTCCCCTTAGTAACATATGGAAATTTGATGTTGGGAGGTTAATATGCCCTGGTGTTTTCATGGATGCTGAGTTGTTGATACAAATTTCCAAGTGCTATGATCCTATGACAAGGTGTGTCAAGGATGTCAATGGAAAGAACCTAATTAGCATCATAGAGGATGAGATTAGGGAAGTGTTTTCACTGAATGACCCTTCAGTGGGGTTAGAGAAGATAGATTTCAAAGATTTTATAGAGATATATGAGGTACAAAAGGATATTTTGAGATCAGGGCCTCTAAAGGAATTCATTGATCAAATTGGATCAATGTGTGTTGTAAGTGCAAGCACCCCAGAGCCTTTCAGGCTAGATTTGTTTAGTAAGAGAGCACAATATTTTTATAAGTCTCTCACCTTAATTCTAGGGTATGATGAAGCAACTCACATGCTAGTCCCATACATGTTCATGATGGTAAAAACACTTCACCCCCAGTTTGCATTGATTTTTTATTTTGCATCTCATTTGGTTGACTTGATCCATGAGGGATTGCAGGGAATTAAGAACATGAAGGTTACTAGGCCATTTGGATGGCATTCAATGCTTATGCACATGTCCTTATACAAGGCAGAGGGATTTTTCAATTCAAAAGTGAATATTGTGAAAGAAAGAAATAGAGAAACCCTCCTAGTCCAGCTGTGGACCACAACTCTATCATGGGACAGGATGGATGCCAGTTATATTGCTTAAGCCAGTACATCAGATTGTCAATAAAATGGTATAGTATGGCATCATTTTGGATAATTTTATTAGAAGATTGAGTATGTTGAAAGCTGAATTAATGCTTTCAAACTATGAGTTGGTGCCTACCATTTTCACAGATAAGGGAAAATTTAAAGAAGCATATCAATGGAGAGAAGAGATGGACACACTTTTGTCAGAAAGGCTGACTGGTGTCCTAAATGACACTTTTTCTATTAGCAGTGTTATCAAGTTGTTAATAAATGCTAAATCAATGTTTGACAATATTCATCATAAGGTTACTTAGGTTGAAAATGAATGGGAACAGTTATCAAGTAAGAAGACCGAGTTTGCCAATTTTGAGTTCCCAAGTGAAGAGGTGTACAATAAATGGAGGTATCAGTACATACCTCATGTTGAAAAAGTTAATACTTCGCCAGCCTCCTAGAGCAAGTAAAGGCAGTTATTTTTTGAGTCATAAAGGTTGTTGAGATACAAAAAGATATTCATTGCAGGATGGACATCAAGATGTTGCAAATCAAATTTGCTGAAGGGAGCCAAGGACAGTATTGAAGACATAAAGTAAGGTCGCTCAACTAAAAATATCTCACCTGCTTGACTTGTGTATTTATTGCAAACTTTTTAAGGTTGTTGTAAAGGTTTTTTAGGTTAGAAATTTTGCAAGCCCTAGAATGTTCGGTAGCTTGTTGCATCTCCTTGTATATAAAGGATTTTCCATGATCATTCTAGGCATTGATAGTCTAGGAGTTAAAAAGATAGAAACTCTGAAACCCTAACCCTTAGTCGAGGATTGTAAAATCTTGTATCATTTTATCAAAGAAATAGAAAAGAAGTACAAGTTGCTGCCGCTATTTTGCAAGCTTATTGATTCAGAGTATGATGTACGCAACGTTCAAGGCTACACTTAATACAAATCTCAAGTCTTTGTCTCTCTTGTGATTTTATTCAGTAAATCTTTAAGTCTTTTAGAGGTTTATATGTATGTGTTTAGCTCTGAGTTCTGATCTAGGATGAGATTAAATATTGCTCTGAGTGGGATGCATGTTTGCTGAATCTATTTAAGGATTCTCTATAAGTAGGAAAGATTTTAAATATTTTATATTTATGTTTCAAGACCAATTATCTTTCAAACACTATTGTATTCATTCTATCTTCTAAAAGTTTGCCCAATGGATAGGGCATTGGCCTATATTTTCCCATCTTTTCTTTGTATGGAATGATTGAAATCTTTTAATCCTGAAAACATTAAATCAATACCAGTCTTTTACATTTTATTTACTTTATATGTTGTTCTATCCAGTTATGGAGAGTCAATGAGTAATAGGTTGTTACTTAGTACTTTCTCATTGTCATCTATTGTAAGATCCAATATTAGATAAGAAACAAAGTTAAAACTATTGGATCAGGTGTACCCACCTTGGTTTTGTAGAGCCAAAAGTGAAGAGGGCAGTCTTGTCCCTATAGTTGGTCCAATTGTCTAGAGATGTCTCATATTTGGAATTAACCAATCCTTAACATTAGTCATAGGCATATTGGTATCTCTTGGAGTGTAAAATATTTTGAAGAACCAACAGGATAAACCATTCATAACATTCAAATTCAGCAACAACAATACAGTAGAGAGAAGAGTAGATTGGGAGCCTTTGTAAAGGGTCATGTCCACCTTCTCAAGTACAGGTATATCATGGATGTTATCAATGTCATCCTCCTCAGCAGTAGCAGTAGCACCAACAACACTAGTACCAAATGTGTCAACGATCAATGCATTCATACCATTATCTTCCAATGTATTTTCTGGCGCATGATCGTCATCTTCCATGGGATCATGATCTTCAACTTCAATATTCACACCTGCATGTTCTTCTATATTCACACTGGGGAGATCGACCTATATAAAAATGATGATAATCAAACCTCCTTCCATGGTTCATATGTATATTAATTGTGAAAACAATATAACAAATAACTTACCACTAGATAATAATCAAACCCCCCTTCCATGTGACCATTCTCCCTACAATATCTCTTTTTTGTTTTGATTTTGATTCTTCTTGTCTTTAAGCCATTACAAATCTTGCATGGACAATGACATTTGTCATCACCTTCTCTTTGAAAGTTAGACAACAATCTAGTGATTGTCTCCCTATTTTGATCGAATTCCCTTGCATTATCTAACATGATCCCTAATGTGTCTATCTGCAAAACAAATTGGAGATGCCTCCTTTCATTAGCTTCATGTCACCTTCTCATAGCTTCTCATTTTCTGACAGATTTCACCAAAAGCTTTGTAGGAAACCAAGTAAGGGGTATTATTGAGTTCAAACACATTGAGTTGCTACAACTGAATTATAAATCATGAATTCACTATAAAATTAAAATTGAATAGGGACATAAGTAAGATGTTTAATGCACTTACTATTTTGAATTTGAGCTCGAGCATCATGCAATGTTATTGCTATCATTGCATGCTTGCTGCTGTTGTCCACCATATATTGTTTTATACACTATTTATTTCATTGAGACTGTGAGCTATTGTAGTTGACTGTATTCTTTTGGGGTCTAATCTATTGTAGTTGTTTCTTTTTTCTTTGAATATTTATTTAAAATTACTTTTGATGCAATATTTGTGTGAAGAACAAGAACAAAATGGTGAACAAGTGTATTTGACAAAGATAAACATAACATATTTTGTTGGGCTAATTGGGTTGGCCTAGTACCATTTACATGGTCTAGCCAGATATTAAACAGTGAGCTCATGAACAATGCCAGTATTAGACAGTGAGCTCATGAACAATGTATGATGCCCTAGCTTGCATCTCGCGAGCCATCAAGACATTTCCTCATGAAATGATCATAAATGAGGAGTACCACATAGTGAATATCGATACAAAAACAAATAAAGAAAGATCAAACACTTCACACAATGCCTTGAAGGTAATAGAAACAATGCCCTAGCTCTCAAAGCTCGTAGGTCATCAAGCATTCGAAATGAAAAGATGTAAACAATGCCAATATTAAAGAGTGAGCTCATGAACAATGTATCATGTCCCTATTTGATCTAATAGCATCAATATAACAAATAGAGCACCAACCAATCAAATAGGGGCATGAGGTGCTCAAACAGTGAGATCATAAAAAAAAAAAAATAGTCTTAATAAAATCTTATAAAACAACATATATTGTGTGAAGTGTTTGATCTCTCTTTATTTGTTTTGTTGTTGATATTCACTATGTGGTACTCCCCATTTATGATCATTTCATGAGGAAATGTCTTGATGGCTTGCGGGCTGCAAGCTAGGGCATCATGCATTATTTATGAGCTCACTATTTGAGCACTAACCAATCAAATAGGGACATGAGGTGCTCAAATAGTGAGCTCATAAACAATGCATGATGCCCTAGTTGTAGGCAGTTATCTCCTCTATAATGATGGAGGAGTGAAAGGTAATGATCAATGAGGTTGCTGCTATTAGATCATACATTAACACACTATTTTGAATTTGAGCTCAGGCATCATGCAATGTTATTGTTGTCATTGCATGCTTGTTGTTGTTGTGCACCATATATTGTTTTATACACTATTTATTTCATTGAGACTATGAGCTATTATAGTTGACTGTATTCTTTTGGGGTCTGATCTATTGTAGTTGTTTCTTTTTTCTTTAAATCATTGTTTACAATTACTTTTGATGTAATATTTGTGTGAAGAACAAGAACAAAATGTGAACGAGTGTATTTGACAAAGATAAACATGACACATTTTTTTGGGTTGATTGGGTTGGCCTGGTACCATTTACATGGCCTGGCTAGATATTAAACAATGAGCTCATGAACAATGTATGATGCACTAGCTTGCAGTTCGTGAGCCATCAAGACATTTCCTCATGAAATGATCATAAACGGGGAGTACCACATAGTGAATATCAACACCAAAACAAATAAAGAGAGATCAAATAGTTCAAACAATACCTTGAAGGTAATAGAAATGATACCCTAGCTCTCAAAGGTCACAGGTCATCAAGCATTCCAAATGAAAAGATGTAAACAATGCCAGTATTAAATAGTGAGCTCATGAACAATGTATCATGTTCCTATTTGATGTCCCTATTTGATATAATAGCATCAATATAAAAAATAGAGCAACGACCAATCAAATATGGACATGAGGTGCTTAAACAGTGAGCTCATAAAGCAATATATTTAGTTTTAATAAAATCTTATAAAGCAACATATATTGTGTGAAGTGTTTGATCTCTCTTTATTTTTTTTGTTGTTGATATTCACTATGTGGTACTCCCCGTTTATGATCAAATAGAAAAAGCTTGAATGCCCTCTTTGCGCCATGCAAAAGTGCAGTACCATCTTCGTGGCATCTCTTCGAATTCACAAATTACAAATGACATTTTTTTTATTTTTTTTATAACCAAATGGGTGTCACAATTTATGAGCTCACTATTTGAGCACCGACCAATCAAATAGGGACATGAGGTGCTCAAACAGTGAGCTCATAAAAAATGCATGATGCCCAAGCTATAGGTAGTTATCTCTTCTATAATGATGGAGGAGTGAAAGGTAATGATCAATGAGGTTGCTTCTATTAGATCATACATTAATACACTTACTATTTTGAATTTGAGCTCGGGCATCATGCAATATTATTGTTGTCATTGCATGCTTGCTGCTATTGTGCACCATATATTGTTTTATACACATAGAACAATAGATTTGGGGACTTAGATTTATGTTCAATCCTTAGTAATGGTTTGGGGAACTAATTACTAGATGAGTGACTATAGTACCCTAGTTTGCACTATTAGATGATCTTGTTTAATTTGTGTTCATTTCATGCAAAGATACATGTAAAAGAAAATGAATTTTTGCATCTAAAGATTACATGTATATATATGAAAAATAACTTATATATACTATACAAGGAAAATAACTTTCAGAAGAAAATGCAAGAGTACAGGCATACATAAGAGGATGAACATAAATAATAAGGGTGTCAGACATTGCCTGAAGTAATAAATTTTTGACCTGGGTATGAATCTAGTGTGTCCCTATGTGATCTAGAACCTGCACAGAAAAGAGAGATGGAGGTTGGATAAAAAATATCTAAGCAATGAATGACATCCTATTACTGATCCTCATCTACAATTATGCATGTGCATAGTCAAGTGATGCACTTTTGAAAGAAAAACCAAGCTCACAGTCTCAATGAAATAAATAGTGTATAAAATAATATATGGTGCACAATAGCAGCAAGCATGCATTGACAACAATAACATTGCATGATGCCCGAGCTCAAATTCAAAATAGTAAGTGTGTTAATGTATGATCTAATAGTAGCAACCTCATTGATGATTACCTTTCACTCCTCCATCATTATAGAATAAATAACTACCTACTGTAATACCCCAAAAATGGGCTATAAGTTCATTAACCTCTTACATTTACAATTCGAACGAAATCGACATCAAAGTCCTAATCTAAGGCACATCTAAACATCATCGAATCATAATTGATTATCTTAAATTCTGCATCAGAGAATATTCTTAGTAATATTCCTAATCATCATAATTATCTTTAATTTTATAATTATTTGGCAATAAATCACATTTATCCTAAAGTTTGATTAATTGAATATTTTCATATTTAATTAATTAGATTTAATATCTTGCCACTTAATTATGTAATTAAATTTAATTCTATCTATTATTAATTGTATTATTTAATTTTGACAATAAATCCAATATCCTACGAATAATTGATTAAATTTTTATTTAATTAATTAAAGCAAGTTGTCATTATTTAATAATATAGTTTTTAATAAAAGTTTGATAAAATAGTTAATTAACTCATAAATTAATTATTTTATTTCAAAAAGCAGTTAAGTTGAGAATAAATCACTTTATTTATTTATTAAATCATAATTATCCATGTGCACATAAAAGGACCAGTTAAACTCAAAATTGGAAAATCAATGCAAGTTGTTAGCTTTTTGAAACTCAACATCTTTTTGAGTTTTAAAGTTGATCTAAACTTCTAATTCGAGTAAAACTGTGCTTTTGCATGATTTTTGTGACCTAATTATCTGTTATTTAAAAATAACTCAAAAATCAACCTAAGTTATTTGAGTGATTTATGGCTTTCTTCCATGCACCTCCAAAGCCTTGGATTTCTATAAAAACAAGGCTCAGCTCTTCATAATTCATCTCTCAATGATCTCTCAAATTTGCATCCAAGCATCTCATATTTTGCACAATCACGCTGGAGAATTGCAATTGGAAGGCTCAAAGCTTATTGCGAATCAACATTGTTGTGAGATCAATTTCAAATTCATAGCTTTCATATTATTGTTAGAATCTTCATTCTCATATCATATCATTTCTAGATTAGCATTGCATATCAATTTCCATATTAGCATAGATTCCATATCAAGTTTTCATATCATTGCATAGAAAATATCAAAAATATAGATTAATTGCATTCATATTTCATATCTAGATCAATTGCATTCAAATTTTTTGTTTAGGTGTCGTCTAGGTCACTGATCTCGATAACATTCTGAGAACATTAATCTCGCACCTACTAGAAGGCAGTAAATCGCTTGGTTAAATTAGATTTCAATTTCGCATGATTTTGATTTTTGCTAACCTCTAATATTTTACTGAAGTGTTGTGTCTACAGATCAGGTATAATTTTCACACACATTTCTGGCGCCCACCATGGGGCAACCCACCTTTGCATGCTAGTTTTGATTTTTTTTGGGAGCTAAAACCCCAAAGCTTCAAAGATTTAATTTTATCTCTCAAACAACTTGGAGTTTTGATCTAAAATTTTTTTTGTAGGTTGGACACATATTAGGGAAGCTATAGTAAAAAATTTAAAATTTTCTAAGATGTTTTAAATTTTTAATAATTTTTTTTTGAAATTCTGGAAAAAATTAATATCTGACGCAAATCAGCATATTTTTTGGAAATTTTTATATTTTTAGAAATCTCTTTAAATTCTATAGGGGGTCAATTCTTTGTGTTTTAAATTTTGACATGATATATTAGCTCAAATAGTCAATTTACAAAAACTAGTCTATTTTGATAAAACGGGTCTCTAGGGCACAAATGAAGAGATTTTTCTAAACTTTTTGCATTTTTGGAAAACTCTTTATTTTTTACTAGGGGTCTTTATTCTGAATTTCTATTTTTGTGGCCAAAATCATATCAAAAAAATTAGATCTTGTTGACTAGGTCAAATGCAGCAAAAAAAAAAAGAAGTTTTGTGATGGGTATGCACTTTTTTTTTTTACATGGTTCAATGAATGATATGAGTTGTCATTTGGGTTAATTGCTGGTTATTATTACTAATAATAATTGATTTTTAGAGCTAACCCTATGGTTTTCATAAGTTGAATATATTTTGCATATCTTGTTTGCTTATTTGTTTGTTGGAGAGTTCGTCACTTGCTTGCATGGAAAAAATCAATAAGAATTGCTAAAAATCAAGTAAAATCTACTAAGCACATTGCGAGGATCCCAGGTATTCTTCTTCATCTAATAATATTATGATTTGGGACTTAAAATAAATCTCTTATGTGTCAAGCTTGTGTGCATCTTTTCATGCTTTTGATCTATTCCTACACACTTGCATAATTGATACTAGGTTGTGAACCCTTAAGGATTCATTAAGTAGTCTTAGAATACTTGTGATTGATCTTGATTGCTATCTTGGGTTATTGAACTCGCTAATCCACCGGCCCCTCATTTCCACCCCGTGGTTGCAATCTCAGCGCCATAAAGGGGAGGGGTCAACAGGACAGAAGCGTTAAGTGTTCCACTTGGTAACCCTTTTGTGCTTTTAGGAACTCACTTGTTTTCTAAGTTGGGGACTCATTTTTAGCTTGTGTGAGGTGTTAAGTGTTCCACCTTGTGGACTCATCTCATATTTTTTTTAAGTGTTAAGTGTTCCTCTTTCTGCTTTTTGGATACTTTTGGTAGATTTACTTTTGGAAACATACATCTGTGCTCACATAGTAATTAGGCCCCATAAACACTATTTGTGGATCTTGAGAGAGTGGGTTCCTAGCGAAACCCTTCTCAATGAGGGATCCCTTGTAGGTGGGGAGGATACTTAGTGCGTTTCACATTCAACTTGGTTAGTGTGTCTTCTCTTATTGATCGATACATTCTCTCCCAGGAGAGGTTGAATAGATCACGTGGGGTTGACATCACGAACTTTGGTGAATCAAAATTGGTTAGTGTGCCTTCTCTTATTGATTGATACATTCTCTCCCCAAAGAGGTTGATAGATCATGTGGAGTTGGCATCATAGACCTTGGTGAAGCAAAAATTTGTCTCAGTGTGTCAGATTAATCTGCTTGCTTTGTTTAGGTTAAAAGTGAAAAAGTGTCAAAAACCTTGGATCTGGAGCCAAGTCCCCTTGTGGTATACTATTGTGAGTCATCTTTAGAGAGGGTTAACCATAGCGGACAATCCCTTCACCGGGAAAATTGCGTTGATGGAACCTCAAGTGGTCATAGCCATTTTTGCCGTGGTAGTGACAACCGTTATATAAATGTCCTTGTGGAAGAAATCTCCACAGGTATGGTTCATTGTTGGGTTGTCAGATCTCCCTAGTAGCTCCTGAAGATTAAGTTCTCAGACTGTGTCAAAACCCTAGTGCACCGGGATTAGAGTTCACCCCTTTGGATCATAAAAGTTGCAGAGTCAAACCATTACTAAAAACCCTAGCGAGGCTAAATTTTCATTTGATAGGGTATATGTGCGTTATTGCAAAACATTTTTGGAACATACACAATTAGCGCTTCTGAGGATTAGAATGAATAAGTCACTTGATTGTTCATGCACAAGGTTGCTTTTTCCCTTGTTCATTGTTTTCAGACATGCTTGAAATCACTTGCTTGCTGTTTTGTGTGCTTGTTTATCTATCTGGTTATTGAAAATGGACAAATCTGTTATAATCTTCAAATCTAGACATTGAAATTTGCAAACAATTAAAATCTGAAAACTCAAAATTTGCAAAATCTGAAGTCAAATTCTTTTCTAGAGTCAAAAGTCATCTTAGGAGGTCAGAAAGTCATACGAGTTTCCATCAAGTGTCATTTCATTGCAACCCATCTGTCATATGATAGCAAACCAAGTGTCGTACAAGTTTTTCAACTGTCGTTTCATTGCATACCCATTATCGTACGAGCTTTGCAACTGTCGTACGAGCTTTTCAACTGTCGTTTCATAGCCTACCCACTGTCATATGAGTCTGCAAACTGTCATTTGGGAAATTTTTGAAAGTTGTCAAAAAATTGTCAGAATTGCCAGATATTTAGCTTTTCAGCCTAGTTTCAGAATCTGTCGAACGAATCACTGTGTCAGGAACAGAGCAGTAGCTATTGAGAACCAGTACACATGTCTCAAAGAATCAGTACACAAGAGAAAGAAGCTCTAATCACTGCTATGATGAAGTAGTTGCAAGCTATGCAAGTTGAACTTAACAATCCTAAGAAAGAAAAGGAACCTAAAGAGTTCTCCATGGAAACTCTATGCTCTTTTCCATTTTATAAAGACTTGTACATGTCACTATGCCCTCTGACAAAATGTGAGCAATGTGACAACCCTTATGATACCTCTTCCACAAAGAGTGACACATCAAGCTTTGGAGACTATGATGACTATGACGATAGACAATGTAATGATACCTATGACACCTCTGTTCCTAAGAGTCTTTCTCGTCGTGTGTTCCTACTTACTACAAATGGGCCGTCATATTGGATAGATCATGATGGTGATCCATATGATTCTGATTTTGAAAGAGTCTTTGATGGATTTTGTGGACAATACATTAATTATGATCCATCTACTACTGCTGAGGACTATAAAATACATCGTGCTAGCTTGAAACGTCAATACTATAAGGATCTCTCCTCTAAGAAATCTCAGGCTGAAAATAAAGATTACACTCTCAAGCAAGATCATGTTAATGTTGAACCTTTGTCTTGTGATGGTTCCCTTCCATCCCCTACTTCCTCCAATACCAGTACATTTCCTAAAGCTTCTGAGTCTTTCAAATTTTTCACAGAACGTTCATCTGACACAAGCCCTCACACTTTTCATGTGGTTCGCTATAGTTATCCTCCAGGGCTACCTCTTAAAGAAACTTAAGCTAACCTTCACTTGGCTGCAAATACTTTCAATAATGATAAACCTAAAAATCCTAAGCCTTCATATGCTATAATCCCTACTTCAGCTAGTCCTCCACCATCTCTTCCAAAGTCATCCATACAATCCCAACATGCTTTCATATCCTTAGAAGTGGCTCCATGTCAAGAGGACTCTAAAAATGATGAAGAAAAGAACATAAAGAAAGATCAAGATCAAGAACCCTCTATGTCATCCACTCCTTTTTTCGATGTCTCTTATCTGCCTCAGGGTTCTTTTGATCTTATAGACCCTTTTTCATGCATTCCATCATGTCTTAAATCTTCTCCTAAGCAAGATCAAGCTACTACTTACACTGTTGAGCTTATTGACAATCAAAATGACCATATTACACGTGCACTTTCCAAAGATGATAATTCCATTGAGGTTGCTAAAAATGGTGTTGTTACTTCTAATGTTAAGCCTATTGAAAATCAAAAGAAAAATTATGCGCTTGTGCTATCCAAAGATCCTTGTCAAGATCAAAGTCTTCCATCTTCTTGTTCTACCACTCCATGTTCACTTCCACTTTCTACTCTTCCTAAGTCTTTGCAAGCTTTGAACAATCCTATCAAAGAAGGTGCTCACATTCCAGATGTCCATGATTCTATTGAAAATTCTAATGCTCACTCTAAAGATGCTGATATCCTTGGTTGTCATATAGATGCTGATGAACTTATTGATTATCTTTTTGCATCTTCCACTTCCATCCTCAGACCTCTTCCACCACCACAAAGGGTTTCATGTGTGCCTTCCATCTTGGGTCCTTATGTCCCTTCACTTTCCCCTCCTAATTTTCCATCCATATTGGGTCCTTACATCCCTCCATCTCCCATCTTTCCTCAAGATCAACATAGATGCACACCCTTGAGTCTTTTTCATCCACCCACCCATCTAAACTAGTCATATCCTCCTCTTTCTTCCACAAGTCTCAAGTCCTTTGGAAGTAACTTGAATGTTCAATACAAGAAAAAGAAGCAATACAAGAATCCATCAAAAAAAGAAGATCACCATGTCTCCTCTTATAGACATGGAAACATAAAGTCAAAAGAGATATCTAAGAAAAAAACTACAAGACAAGTATGGGTTCCAAAATCCATCATTCAAGATATTCTCTCTAGATTATCAAAAAGAAATGAAAAGCCTACAGCTATATGGATTTCAAAGTCTCTCTTGAAAGAGTCTAGTGTTGAACAAAAAGTGAAGTTGACATTCAAGCTTCCAAAGACTTCCACTTCATCTTCTTCTAAAAGCATGCCTCCATTCCATGTACCTAAACCACAACCTCTGCTATCCATTCACCATATTCCTTCACGTATTCCTTTATTCATGATTCCTCCATCCTCTCACCACCCTTCAAGGTATGTGTTGATGTTGAGCTTGCCTTCCTTTCCATTTACCCTTTCACAATCCTTGCATTCATTATCCTTCTACCTTCTATTATTTTTCCTCATTTGCCTATTCCTTATATCTTCCAACCTCACTCGCTTTACATAAAACCTTATCCTCCATTTTTCTCTTCCATCTCCCTTTCCCTATCAGCATCTTTGAGCATATCATTTGAATCCTTGGTATATCATGGTTTATCCTTTCAAGGAGCACTATCTAAAAATCTTTCCTTCTTCCAAAAATTCAAAAAGAAATGAAAAAAATAAATAAAATTGAAAATGTGCCATGGTGAAAACCTGGAAACAGGCACCTTGGTAGAAAAAGTAAAGAGATAAATTTATCTTATGGTGAAAACCACTTCCTTGTGGCACCTTGGATAAGTACCGTGATGAAAACCTGGCAATCAGGCATCATGCGTAGTTCTTCTACATGTTTCATCCATTCCATCTTCTCTCTTTGATTTTGACAATGTTTATCTATACACGAACATTTCACTATCTTGTGAGCTATTTTACAGTGACCTTGTTTTCATTCCCTTCCTGTTTAGCCTTCATATCTATTTTCCTCCATTCATTTTCACCTATCACTATCCTTTTCCCCTTTGGTCTTGATCTAATAAAAAAAAGAAAGAAAGAGTGAAACACGGTGCTATGAAGCCTCTTGACATGTCTACTCCTTTGGACTACATCCTTTCCTTCTTTGGAATTACGTTTTTGTGCCTTATCCTATGTTGGCCTTTCATTGCTTGTCCAAATGTGCTTTACATAAATTTTTTTCCCTAGCTTGGGTATTCTTGAGGAGTTTTCCCTTAAGGATTTCTTCCCTTCATTCTCCTTCATTCTCTTATCTTCCATCTTATCCACTAGCTTGTCAATCCCTCTTGTTCTCCACCTTGCTAGACATTGGGATTGCACGATATGATCTTGCTTGGGAGTTTGCAATGGAAAAAGATGCTATCAAGTATACCAAGTATCAAAACCAGTATCAGAACTAGTATCAGAATAAGTATCAGAACAAGTATTAGAATAAGTATCAGAACAAGTATCAGAACCAGTATCTGAAAAAGTATCAGAACACCTACTGGGGCTACACCTTTCACTTTAGTTTATGGGTCTGAAGCGGTACTGCCTATTGAGGTTGAAATCCCATCACTAAGAATCAAAATGCATGGTCTAGTAACTGATGATGACTACAGAGTGTCTAGGTTGCAAGAACTTGAACTACTAGATGAGCACAGACAAGCAACATATGATCATCTCAGAGTATATCAGAAGAGAATGTCTAGAGGCTACAACAAGAAAGTCAGACACAGAGAATTTTAGGTTGGTGATCTAGTCTTGAGAGAATCTTAAAAA
This sequence comes from Chamaecyparis obtusa, assembly GCA_027943335.1. Lineage (NCBI taxonomy): Eukaryota > Viridiplantae > Streptophyta > Pinopsida > Cupressales > Cupressaceae > Chamaecyparis > Chamaecyparis obtusa. Next base: position 224,005 of record BSBK01002919.1, read on the forward strand.
TCAATCCCATCAAGAGTGCAAGGGGAAGTTTAAACCCAATTGGCTGGGTCCCTTTGTAATCACTGCTACTTTTAGCTTTGGTGCCTATCAACTCTCAATGACTGAAGGAGAACAGCTCCGAGAACCAATCAACGTTCTCCATCTGAAGAAATTCTACGCCTAAGGCATTCAGTCTATGGTAAAATATCCTAAAAAATTATAAAAATCAGAAAATGCCCTCAAAAAATGAACATCTTGGTGAAAACTTAGCAATAGGTGCCTTGATGATTCACAAAAAAAACAAAAAATATCAAAAGTACAAAAAAATTGGAAAAATTTTAAATAAAAAAAAAGAAAAAAAAAAGTGCCTTGTTGAAAACCTAGAAACAGGCACCTTGGTAGCAAAAATAGAATCTCTACCAAGATGGTGAAAACCTGGCAAACAGGCACCACTTGTTTCAAAATGCTCCATCTATCAGTGCAATCTTGGTCTTTCCTAGCTTTCAGTCTTGCTTTAGTTTGTACATATCTCCCAGTTTGTTTCTGCATTTCTAGTTTTCAATAAGTCAGTTTGTCCACCAATCAGCTCAAGTGTCTATATCCTATCAATGCTTAACACTTGGGGGCAATCAATGTCATATCCTATGGTCTCCCATGTATCTTAGATGGATCATATCTAGTCAAAGTCCTTTGAAGCTTCATGTGAGTCAGTCAGTCAGTCTTGTCTCCAAAAAGAATTTTGCATCTACAACAACGCAATCAAACATCTCAACTGAAAATAATCTATACTTTTTACATGCTTTTATCTCATTGTATGCTTACTGATTCGCATTGAGATTTTTTCATATTGTGTCCTTTCGAGCCCTTCGATGATGTCCTTTACAGGATTTAGAGAGTGATGACTGGGGGCATAATCTTTTCTTTGTCTTCTACTTGTATGTGAAAATCTAACGTCTTTGAAAATTCTGGATTGAAATGGTGTCTGACTGTAAAAGCCTCTATCTCAAATTAGATGGCCATGCGTACCTTGACCATTGATACCTATAAAATTTAAGGAAGTTTGATCTCACTATTGTCTTTTTGAGAGAGTTCTTTCTCCTATTGTGAAACACAATCTTACCTAAGAATGTGAACGATAAAGGGTCACTACAGGTAATTCACATTGGATTTAGAATGATCTCTTGGCTGTTTGATGTCTTTGAATGCAAGGCATATTTAGGTCATCATGATGTTTATATTTTGATGCTTGTACAAATTGCTATATCAAAATGGACATGATATTTAGGTCATCCTAGCGTTTATGCCTTGGTACTTATATCTAATCCGACATTCCAAAAATAAAATTAATATTCATATGTCCATGGTTGTTTGACCAGTGGGGGTTGTATTAATTCTTGCACATACAAATCAATATTCATATGTCTATGGTTTTTTTTAGCTAGTGGGCATTGTATTGATTTATCCGGTTACCTAAAAGTTCAATGATGATAACAAATCAACACATGATCAATGACTAGGTCCTAGGTCTTAGGTTGCATTTCATTTTGCATGTCTCTTTGCATTTTGCATGTTGCATGATCTCACAATGATTAAATGAACTTCAATGCTTAAACGATTCTTCAAATCGCATCTTCAAGTCTAACAAGAGCTGAATCTCACACGAAGGTTCCTCCAACGAAATAGCAAGTAGAATCCTTTTTCGAGATCAAAATTCAAATCTGAGATCATTCATATTATTAACTACTTGCATAATCAACCTTCAATCATCACAAAAATCCATAATTCAACTTAACTAATTATCTTACATCAAACTATCAAAATTTCAACTTGGTCAACTATGGTCAACTCATGGTCACACCTAATCAAACTTGGTCTTTTGGACCCTCCAAACGATGCAGAACGTGTTCCCAGACGTGTTTAACCACTTCTCAAATCAATTAACATGCTTCTAAACTCTCAACGCTGACTTTTCTTGTCAGATTTTAATTTTAATCCCGAAGGGGGCATGGTATTGCATATCATTCAAAGTCTGTAATCAAATTTGAAATCATATCTTTTTTTCTATCAATATCTTTCATTAGTGATCAAGATAAACAATCACGTCTAGTTACTGATTCATCAAAAGACCTCATCACTCGGGGCAAATCTATCATCACTTGGGGCATATCAGATTCATCAAGATCCATATCAATTTGGTATTCTCCTAATCTTGTAAACTGTATCAATTTTTGCAACCATCAGATCATAGTGTTCTTTCCTTGGTTCTTCGGCAACTGAAAGATTCGAATGTGATACCTGCTAGTTCTGCTAAGACAATTGAGTCTAGAACCGGTCACTCACTTCTTAGCAATCCTAAGGTTTGGAATCAGGCATTTTGACACTTTTTCACAATCCTCGATTCATCACTGCTACAGTGAACATTATCTTTGGTCATTTAGGACCTATTATCTTCATATCAAATCAATATCAATCAACTTCTATCTCATATCAATTATCAATTTCAAACATCAGTTTCATATCTTTATCAAACACAAACTTTCTTTGAACCACTGTGCTTCGCACAGTAATTCAAAGAGGGGCAAAATGTAATACCCCAAAAATGGGCTATAAGCTCATTAACCTCCTACATTTACAATTTGAACGAAATCAACATCAAAGTCCTAACCTAAGGCACATCTAAACATCATCGAATCATAATTGATTATCTTAAATTCTGCATCGGGGAATATTCCTAGTAATATTCCTAATCATCATAATTATCTTTAATTTTATAATTATTTGGCAATAAATCACATTTATCCTAAAGTTTGATTAATTGAATATTTTCATATTTAATTAATTAGATTTAATATCTTGCCACTTAATTGTGTAATTAAATTTAATTCTATCTATTATTAATTGTATTATTTAATTTTGATAATAAATCCAATATCCTATGAATAATTGATTAAATTTTTATTTAATTAATTAAAGCAAGTTGTCATTATTTAATAATATAGTTTTTAATAAATTTTTGATAAAATAGTTAATTAACCCATAAATTAATTATTTTATTTCAAAAAATAGTTAAGTTGAGAATAAATCACTTTATTTATTTATTAAATCATAATTATCCATGTGCACATAAAAGGACCAATTAAACTCAAAATTGGAAAATCAATGCAAGTTGTTAGCTTTTTGAAACTCAACATCTTTTTGAGTTTTAAAGTTGATCTAAACTTCTAATCCGAGTTAAACTGTGCTTTTGCATGATTTTTGTGACTTAATTATCTGTTATTTAAAAATAACTCAAAAATCAACCTGAGTTATTTGAGTGATTTATGGCTTTCTTCCATGCACCTCCAAAGCCTTGGATTTCTATAAAAATAAGGCTCAGCTCTTCATAATTTATCTCTCAATGATCTCTCAAATTTGCATCCAAGCATCTCATATTTTGCACAATCACGTTGGAGAATTGCAATTGGAAGGCTCAAAGCTTATTGCGAATCAACATTGTTGTGAGATCAATTTCAAATTCATAGCTTTCATATTATTGTTAGAATCTTCATTCTCATATCATATCATTTCTAGATTAGCATTGCATATCAATTTTCATATTAGCATAGATTCCATATCAAGTTTTCATATCATTGCATAGAAAATATAAAAAATATAGATTAATTGCATTCATATTTCATATCTAGATCAATTGCATTCAAATCCTTTGTTTAGGTGTCGTCTAGATCACTGATCTCGATAAAAATCTAAGAACATTAATCTCGCACCTACTAGAAGGCACTAAATCGCTTGGTTAAATTAGATTTCAATTTCGCATGATTTTGATTTTTGCTAACCTCTAATATTTTACTAAAGTGTTGTGTCTACAGATCAGGTACAATTTTCACACACACACCTACAACTATATTTCATAATTCCTCCTTTGAAGTATAGATATATATCAAGTATAATTATGAGTTTACATCATATATTTCATGTATAAAACTAACCCAAAATACTTTGTCTTCATAAAATCTTAATAAAACAATATATTTAGTCTTAATAAAATAATACACTTGTTGCTTTGAATTTGAGCTCAGGCATCATGCATTGTTTATGAAATCATTGTTTGATTACTAGCCAATCAAATAGTGACATGAGGTGCTCAAATAGTGAGCTCATAAACAATGCATGATGCCCTAGCTTGCAGCCCACAAGCCATCAAGACATGTCCTCATGAAATGATCATAAACAGGGAGTACCACATAGTGAATATCAACAACAAAACAAATAAAGAGAGATCAAACACTTCACACAATGCCTTGAAAGTAATAGAAACAATGTTCTATCTCTCAAAGCTCACGGGTCATCAAGCATTCCAAATGAAAAGATGTAAACAATGCCAGTATTAAACAGTGATCTCATGAACAATGTATGATGCCCTAGCTTGTAGCCTGTGAGCGATCAAGATATTTTCTTATGAAATGATCATAAACGAGGTGTACCACATAGTGAATATCAACACCAAAACAAATAAAAAGAGATCAAACACTTCACACAATATATGTTGTTTTATAAGATTTTATTAAGACTAAATATATAGTTGTATGAGCTCACTATTTGAGCACTTCATGTCCCTATTTGATTGGTCAGTTCTCTATTTGTTATATTGATGCTATTAGATCAAATAGGGACATTAGTAATAAAATAATACACATACAATTTTGAATCTGAGCTCATAAAGATTAACTTTCAGAACAATATGAATGAATACAAAACATACATAAGTGGATGAACATAAATAATGAAGGTACCAAACATTGCCTGAAGTAATGAAGTGTTGACCCAGGCTTCAATCCAATATGTTCTTGTATGATCCAAAACCTGCAAGGAAGGAAAAGATGGGGTTAGATCCAAAGGATCTAAGCAATGCTTGACACCCTATTACTAATCCTCATCTACAATTATGCATGTGCATAGTCAAGCCATACACTTCTAAAATGAACTATGCTATAAAACAATATGGGTGTGTGTTAATGTGATTCAAAATCTATTATGCAAGATTATTTTATTATTGAGATAAGGATATCTTAAGTCTACAAGAATAAATGTTTTGATAAATATTTGAATTTAATTTTGACAATAACATGAGGAGTAATATATTTCAAGCTTCAGCAAAATTTCATACCACGCAGTGTTCGTAGATTACATTCAATGCGTTATTTATGCTTGCATTGGTGCGAAAACTCTTGAAAACATGCAAAAGAGATTGCATTCAACCATGTTTACATGACACATGTAGTTTACCTGCAGCCTAAATTAGTGTTGCATACAAATTTTTGGATGCTGCATGGTATGAAGCCTTGTTGAAGCTTGAAAATGATAAGCATTATGATGCTAAGGTATGGTGTGGTAAGCACAAGTATAGTTTCTCGTAAGTTGCTATTGGTATAGTTTTTTTTTTTCAATAGTTGCAGAATCTAGCTTCTCCTATACTTACATGTATTTATACATTTTGGGCTTGGCTTTAATGTCATGTAAATTTGAGTGAAATGGTAATAATATTTAAGAGAAACAAGTATGACATTTTAAACAACTATGCATATACATTATATAACAGGAGGAGTGATATATTTTAATGGCAACACTTAATGAGAAGACACAAAGAAACCCAAATACCTATGAAGACACACTTGGAGCCATCAGAGATTATAAAGACATCCAAAGACATCAACTGGAGGATTTTGGCACCTATAATGGCCTATGAGGTAATTTCATGCAATAAGAATGACGAATGTGTAATCAGTCCTAAAAGGCCTAATAAGCCTTAGGACCAAATTTGGAGTCTAGGATAGAATTAGGTGTTACAAGTTTCAAATAGGATAAATTAGTCTTAATAATAGGTTAATAAGTCCATTTAGATAATTTGGTAAAGTTTCATCATTTGACAATTTCAAATATTCAAAAGTTACAAAGTTATAAATTTGAATTTTCAAATTATAATGGTTATGGACATTTAGGAGGGAATTAGTTTTGTTATTGTTTTAGGCCAAATTAAGCCATACAACCAATTTGGATCAGTTGGGGTAGTTGATAGGGGTTTATTAAATGTCTCACAAATCCATTATACGGGCATGAGACTCTGTTGTATGGACTGTACCCAGTTTTGGAGAATAAAGTCTGATTTTCTTGAAATTTTTTAAGGGTTTTTGGTATGAAATAAAGTTGATAACATTTGGAATGGTTTCTACAATGTTTTGAACTTATTATTTCATGTCTTTGAATTCATTCATGCTCTGAGAATCCCATACTAATCACTATTATTCTACCTTGGAACTATACAGTCATTGGAAATCTAATTTAGGACAGTTTATTGAGTTTTTGTTCATTATGAATGTCATTCTATGGATGTAGACTACTAATTCTCATATAATGGCACTTAATTAACATGTTTTCTCTTCCTCTAACATTAGGAATGCAAGTTTGATTGACTGTTGTGATGATCACCATAGGGAACACTAAAAAAAATTAAGTGAATTTGGAGGGTAGGGTGAAGGATAGAGAGTCTTGGCCAAACAAGGCCACTATTTTATGATGGAATTTGTATAGACATGTTTAGGACAATGTTTTCTAACCTTTATTTATTGTAGGAAGCTTTGGGAAGTGTGACATTGGAGAAGCCCTAGTTTTAAGGGTTTGGAGAGTGCAAATTGGGGATTTTGTGTCTAGAAGTCTCTTGGAATCAAATTGGTTCCATATTAATCTAATTAAAACCTATTAAAGACACTATGAAAAGATTTTGAGCCTGGGAGTTTGACTAGTTAGTACTTCCTTTGTAAATGCATGAGTTTTAGGCCTTAAAAATCTTAGAAATAGTGTGAGCAGTCATATATCTTCCAAAACAACCTACCCTATCCTTTTGGTATGTTAAGGTAATCCATAAAGGGTACTCAAATATATGATTTATTTTCCTAGTGTTTTGGGAAAATTTGAAGGAAAATCCTTGTGAGTGCTGCTACAGGGCTACAAGATAGATTGTTAGTCCTAACTTGGTGAATTTTGAAGTTTTGGTGCTTGAACATTTGAAGAAAGTTTGGAACCTATTTAATTACTTTGGATTACATAAATTAGGGCTATTGGATCACACCATAAGACTGGTTGGAGGATAATTTACCATTTCACTTATTGAAACCATCTTGGGTCACTAGATTGAATTGTGCATCTGATTGAGTTTTTGTATTTGGACCTTGGATCCACCATATCCTCTACCACCTCTTCATCATATCTCTTCTATAATGATGGAGGAGTCAAAGGTAATGATCAATGAGGTTTCTGCTATTAGATCATACATTAATACACTTACTATTTTGACAGCAATAACATTGCATGATGCCAGAGCTCAAATTCAAAATAGTAAGTGTATTATTTTATTATTGATGACCCTATTCTATTACTGATGTCCCTATTTGATCTAATAGTATCAATATAACAAATAGAGCACCGACCAATCAAATAGGGACATTAGGTGCTCAAATAGTGAGCTCATAAATAATGCATGATGCCCTAGCTTGCAGCCCGTGAGCCATCAAGACATTTCCTCATGAAATGATCATAAATGGGGAGTACCACATAGTGAATATCAACAATAAAAAAAATAAAGAGAGATCAAACACTTCACAAAATGCCTTGAAGGTAATAGCAACGATGCCCTAGCTCTCAAAGCTCACGGGTCATCGAACATTCCAAATGCAAAGATGTAAATAATGCCAGTATTAACATCCATATTTTTCCATTAAATCAAGAAATGCTATCAAAATGAAATTGAATTAATGAGAAGACAAAGCTTGAATGCCTGCCTCAAGTCATGGCTGCCATATAAAGATCAAATGCTAAGGAACTATGTTATAAAATTTCATGCCAAATTTCAAGGCATGAAATTTTATAACTTTACATATATTTTCTTCGAGTCCCCCACATTATAAACTCAATGCTAAGGAGAAAAAAGTATGATGTCAAAAAGTATAAAATTTCATGCCTTAAAATTTTACAACATAGTTCCTTCGCAGCTGCCATATGAAGAGCAGTGAAAGGTGGCAACTTTCCCATTTTACCATAGTTAGGGCTCTCTTTTACCATGCTTTATGAGCTTTATGTTTTTACCATGCTTTATGAGCTTTATGTTTTTGTTTTAAGTGAAGACAAAGATTATCTTAATTTGTTATCTTTAAATTTTATTCATTTTGTGATTTTAAAAATTGAAATAAAAAATATTAACTTTTAAGAAACTTTTACATCTTTTCATCAAATGACCCAAAAAAATCAAGAATTGTCATATATGGTCGCTAATAGCCAACTTTCAGAAGAATATGAATGAATGAAAACATACATAAGTGGATGAACATAAATAATGAAGGTACCAGACATTGCCTGAAGTAATGAAGTGTTGACCTGGGGTTCAATCCAGTATGCTCTTGTATGATCCAAAACCTAAAAGGAAGGAAAAGATGGGGTTAGATCCAAAGGATCTAAGCAATGTCTGGCACCCTATTACTGATCCTCATCTACAATTATGCATGTGCAGTGTGAATAAAAACTAAGAGTATTGAATTTTATCATGCAATGCTATTTCTGTCATTGCATGCTTGCTGTTGTTGTGCATCATATATTATTTTATACATTGTTTATTTCATTGAGACTGTGAGCTATTGTAGTTGACTGTATTCTTTTCTGGGTCTGATCTATTGTAGTTGTTTCTTTTTTCTTTGAATCATTTTTTACAATTACTTTTGATGCAATATTTGTGTGAAGAACAAGAACAAAATGGTGAACGAGTGTATTTGACAAAGATAAACATGACACATTTTGTTGGGCTGATTGGGTTGGCCTGGTACCATTTACATGGCTTGGCCAAATATTAAACAATGAGATCATGAACAATGCCAGTATTAAACAATGAGTTCATGAACAATGTATGATGCCCTAGCTTGCAGCCCGTGAGCCATCAAGACATTTCCTCAAGAAATGATCATAAACGGGGAGTACCACATAGTGAATATCAACACCAAAACAAATAAAGAGAGATCAAACACTTCACACAATGCCTTGAAGGTAATAGAAATGATGCCCTAGCTCTCAAAGCTTGCAGGTCATCAAGCATTCCAAATGAAAATATGTAAACAATGCCCGTATTAAATAGTGAACTCATGAACAATGTATGATGCCCTAGCTTGCAGCCCATGAGCCATCAAGACATTTCCTCATGAAATGATCGTAAACGGGGAGTACGCACATAGTGAATATCAATAGCAAAACAAATAAAGAGAGATCAAACACTTCACACAATGCCTTGAAGGTAATAGAAACAATGCCCTAGCTCTCAAAGCTTGGAGGTCATCAAGCATTCCAAATGAAAAGATGTAAACAACGTTGGTATTAAACAGTGAGCTCCTAAACAATGTATCATACCCTAGCTTGCAGCCCCCGAGCCATCAAGACATTTCCTCGTGAAATGATCATAAACGGGGAGTACGCACATAGTGAATATCAATAGTAAAACAAATAAAGAGAGATCAAACACTTCACACAATGCCTTGAAGGTAATAGCAATGATGCCCTAGCTCTCAAAGCTCATGGGTCATCGAGCATTCCAAATGCTAAGATGTAAACAATGCCACTATTAACAATGCTAAGATGTAAACAATGCCACTGAAATTGATTTAATGAGAAGACAAAGCTCGAATGCCTACCTCAAGTGCCAGCCTCTTCATGCATGCCAAACTCTAATGCCCTCTTCACGCCACACAAAATTGCAGTGTCATCTTTGCAGTAGCTCTTTGAATTCACAAATTACAAATGACACTTTCTTTTTCTTTTTTTTTTACTTATAACCAAATGGGTGTCACAATTACAACAATAGTGTCATTATTACAACACCATCAGGGGCACTTACAAAGAAAAACACAAAAACAAAAACAAATTGTAGTGGCGTTGCAAATGGGCACCGAAATTTGACCCCAAATGTTGTAGTGGTGGCACATAATTCTCAGTATGAGCAAGGGAGAACATTTGATGGTGGTAACAAAAACTCACCTTTTATAGACTATAATAATATATATGACAAACCTTAGCATACATAACATTGCTATGTTGGATAAACCATTCATAACCTTTAAATTCACCAACAACAATACAACAGAGAGAAGAGTAGACTGGGAGCCTTCGTAAAGGGTTGTGTTCACCTTCTCAAGTAGAGGTATATCATGGATGATGTAAATGTCATCCTCATCATAATCATCATCATCAGTAGCACTAGCACCAACAACACCAATACCAAATGTGTCAATGATCAATGCATTCATACCATCATCTTCAAATGTGTTTTCTGGCACATGATCATCATCTTCCATGGGATCATGTTTCTCTATATTCACACTGGGGAGATCAACCTATATAAAAATGATGATAATAAAACCCCCCTTCAATGTGATAATCAAACCTCCTTCCATGGTTCATATGTATATTAATTGTGAAAACAATATAACAAACAACTTCCCACTAGATGATAATCAAATCCCCCTTCAATGTGACCATTCTCCCTACAATGTCTCTTTGTTGTTTTGATTTTGATTCTTCTTGTCTTTAAGCTGTTACAACTCTTGCATGGACAATAACATTTGTCATTGCCTTCACTTTGAAAGTTAGACAACAATCTAGCGATTGTCTCCCTATTTTGATTGAATTCCCTTGTATTATCTGACATGATCCTTAATGTGTATATCTGCAAAAAAAAATTGGACATGTTGTATTTAATGTCATAGCTTCCTATGTGTTTCATCCTTCATGTATACACTTACTTTGACCAAACTCTTAATTTTCTGATAGATTTTTCGAAACGCTTTCTAGGAAACCAAGGGGTGTTCTTGAGTTCAAATAATAAGTTATGATATATTGAAACTACTCTAAAAATATTTCTACTTCCTACAAAATTGTTCAAATTCTAAGGGCATGATTTCACATACGTTCTAGAGCTAGAGGTGAATGCTAGCCATGGTTGTTGCATTGTTTGCTACTTTTAATGTTCACATTTATTTGAAAATCACAAGTCATTCTTTTAAAAGAATTAGAAGTTTTTAAAACAGTTCAAACCATGTCATGACTTGAGAACTTGAAACCACTCACAATAGTTGAAACCATGTCATGACTTGAGAACTTGATTGGAGGGATCGAGAATAGATACTTCAACTTATAAAATATTTTAGATAAGAGATTTAGCATTAATTAGTTATTGGTTTTACTTATTGTAGACACGCAAAAATGGACAAGTGCTTTTAAATTGCAAAAATCAATAAAATGACTTAAAATCATCAAAATGCACTAATTCAATTAAAAAGGGATCAAATCAATTAAAATGGACATTAATTAAATAAAGTTGGACAAAATCAATTAAAGAAATGGAAAAAATCAAATAATGATGTTAAATAATTAAATCAAAGCATAAAGGGGCCAAAAACACTACATAATTGATTTTAATTAATTAATTGTATAGTTTTTTAAATCAAAAATCAAAATGAACCTATTACCCTTACATGGCTAAATTTTATTAATTAATTAAATTTAATAATTCCTAATATCTTTCAACAAAGTTGAGCAACCAATGAGAATTAAGGACAAAAAGACAAATCACTCAAAAAGGATGAATCTCAATCACTCATTCTAAAGTTTCAATCTCATCCACTCAATCTTGTCCTTTTGTCCAAAGCTTTGAGACAAACCTTTAAATTGTCCCCCCATTTATGAACAAAGGAAAGTATTTGACTCAGCCAAGGGTTAATCATGATTACTTCACTCCATTCCCGACCCTTGGGAATTTACTATAAATATGGAGCATTTTGAGAGCAATTGATATCTTAAAAATTCATTTGCAAAGCATTGTTACTATAGGCAATTGGAGAGCATTTTAAGAGCATTTAGAACATTTAGCATTATCATTTTGTCAATTTGAGCTAGAATCATCATCATAGAAGCATTGTAGAAGCATAGAATAGCATACATTCTCATTTTAGAAGTGTCACTAAAGGAGATTTGAGCTGAGAGCTTCACTTACCACATCTTTCTAGAGAGCCATGAGATGCTATAGATCTTAGTTTCATTTTTAAATAGATTTGCATTGTATTTAATTTAGAATTGTTGCTAATTAGATCTTAATTTCATGAAGGTGATTATCTTCATCACACATATGGCACCCACCGTGGGGCCCTAGGCCTCATTTCATCATTTTCATCATAATTTGCATGCTTGCATTGTCAATTTTCTATTAATATTTTGCAGGAAATAGGTGAAGTCATGCTTACGAGAGATTCAATCATGCCTGCAATCATTTAACTACCGCTTATGATCTCTATCCTGACGCTTGTTAGCTAAATACTCACGCCTAGCCTGTAAATTCTATTCCATCTTAAATTCTTTAAAGTCACCTGTGAATCAGAAGCTCATGCCTGTTAGATCAAAGCATTCAGCCTTTTGTGCTTAAAGTCACACCTGTGACTCAGGAAGTATCGCTTTACCGCAATTTGTTATCGCCTGTCTTTAGGCTTTGCTTCACAATTTTAAATAAGAGTTATGCTTATAATCTGTCAATTCACGCTTACTGTTATTAAATTATTGCTTAGCATAAATCATTTTCCACAATTTTAAAGTATGTTCACGCTTTGTGATAAATTGTTCATGCCTGTGTAATTTGCAGTGTCGCCTATGTCACTGCAAAGTGTCACTTGCTGTCACTAAAGTTACGCCTGCTAACAATTTGTTCATGCCTATTAGCTGGACAATGTCACCTGCTATCTATTGCCTTTATTTACTGTTAAATTGATTAAATCATTTGTCTAACTCTTTGTTTACATGATTTGACAGTAAATGAGAAATCACAGAAAGGTACAGAAGCTGGAAAGAAGATTCAGTCAAGAAGGAAAGGCACTAACCAAGAGGATTAAGAAGGAAAACATTGCACATATTAAGGTTGTCCTTGAGACTACACAAGAGGAGGAGAATAAGGTATTCCAAAACTATATTTCAATTTTTGAAGCATATAAAATGAAATTTGTCTCTTTAAATTGCATTTTTAGTCCTTAGATCAAGTTTTCCTTTGAAAATTTGCAAATACGTTCCATAAAGTTCAAAACATAATTGTTGCTTCATCAATTTTTGATTTGGTTTCCCCTCATAGTGTTTGTTAGTGTTGACTAACTTTCTGGTGGACAAGCACATTTGGAGGGAGCTATTGCCAAGGTAAGGTGAAAAATGACAAAACCTTTCAAAAATGCCCCTAGCTTAGGCTAGCTACAAAAGGAAAGGTATTGATCTATTCAAGCTTGCACTTGGTTAAATTGCGGCATTCTTTGAACATAGCTTAAGTAAAATAAGAAATGAACCAAACACTTCAATTTTAAGAATCTCATTGTCAAGAGATTGGGAAAGAACAAATTTGTGCTTGAGTGTTTGGAACAAAGAAAGACAATAGGGATATGCTCTTCACTTTTTAAGTGAATCAAACTCCCAAACTTGTTGGCCTAAGTTCATTTTCTTTCTTTCTATATACATGCTAGAGTAATAGTGGGCTCACCTCCTGAGTTTTCCTTAACAAGGCCGGTGAGAGGGACAACCCAAAGTGGGATACACTCGCTTTTGCTGCGGGGATCCAATCCACTATAAAATGAAACACATGCATCCTTAATGGGGTGTGTAACAAAAGGGTTTTAAATTTTTCAAATTTCCTCTAGTAGTCCTCATGGATTGTGCAAAATCATACTTTGGTGCATGTGGGAAACCCCTTAACATACTTGGGGGATCAAGATTTAAGATCCATTTTGAACGGAATCAAAAATAAATCCTGATAAAGTAGCAAGACCACCTTATAGAGCCAAAATGATAAATGGCCAAATTAGACTTTAGGTAGGTTGCTTGGAATTTTTTCTTGTGTTATACTTGTGGAAATGATTGAGAATATACACACTAGACTGTTTTAGGGACACGATGAAAAATTGATGTGTGTTGCAATTGTTTTTTATTTTTAGACAAGAAAATTTCAAAAGAGCTGATCTTAAACGTTTAAAAATTCAAAATCTTACAACCTGGTCCGCAAAGTGCCACCTATGCACAAAACAATACCACCTATCAAAGGCTCAGTCACGCTTGTGACTTTGATGAAAACACGTAGCAACAGTGAAGTCACTCTCAGAAAATATTGAATCACGCTTGCTAAAATTGTAAAATCGCCTATCAATAGCAAAGTGTCGTCTGCATACCTACAGTGTGCCACCTAACAATATACCAATTCATGCGTATAAGAATTTTAGTCATGCCTACACTCAGGCCAGTGATGCCCATAAATTTAAAAGGGCAAACAAAGAGTATTTTCAAAGGGGGTCAGAAAAATTTGATCATATATTTGAATACCCTTTTCCATGTTCTTACTTCTCCAACATTCAACCTAGTCAAAATCCTGTTCTACAAAATTTTTGAAAAATTCTACAAGGATTTTACCATGGGCCTAATTGAAGCTTACTTTCCAAGTGGTTTGTTCATGCCTGCTTTTACCATATCCTATTATGTTAAGAAAACTCTACAAGTAGACAGAACTTACCTTAGGCAAGAGCTTCCCTTTCCAAATGACACCTTTACCTCTCTGAGAATATCCAAAGAGCCCGTTCAAGAGAAAGAAACCAACATGTTGCATAGCAGTGGCTTGGGTAATAACAATAATGAAGGTATTGACCCTAAAAATCAGGGCAATACTAATAATGGAGGGATGGATCAAAACACCCAAGGGATTGACACCACTCACACTAGAACTAACACTAAAGAAATGACAGATGATACCACAGATGAAAAGGTTAGTGAAGCAATCCAATGTCCTTATTTCTTAAAGCTCATGGAGAAAGCAATGGATAGAGATAAAGAAAAGTACTTTATGTACTTAACCCAGAAAGGTCTTAAGCTTCCCTGTGACTATGACGTTAATCAACCCAAACCACCAGAAGTTGAAGAGAGTCTCCTAGACATCATGAAAAAGAAATTCAAAATATTTCAAATGCAATTGGATACCATTAAGCAAAGCGGGGCTCCCAAGCCCTTTTCTATAGAAGCGTTGTGTCCGTTCCCATTTGATAAAAGCTTGGTCATGGTGCCTTTCCCAATCAATGTAGTGTTTCCCAAATATGACAAGTATGAAGGAACACCGGATCCCCAAGACCACTTATGGGAATTTTGTGCATTGAGCTTGGATTTCATGCATGATAATACCTATTTAATGAGACTATTCCCATGAAGCTTAGGAGGTATGGCTATGGAGTGGTTTTCTAAACTACCCTCCGACATTAAGACCTTCGAAGAGCTAGCTTTGAAATTTGTGGCCCATTACTCATAAAATATCAAGCATGAGGTCACAATGATAAAATTTTGCAATACCAAACAAAAGGATGGAGAAGCATTCCTCACATTTCTACAAAGATGGAGGATAGTTTTTGCAAGATATCCTAGGAGCGTGCCCGAAAAAGAGAAGATGGATATCTTCATAAACAACTTAAGCAATGAGATGAACTACTAATTAAGAATGCAATGTCCCAAGACTTTCCAAGATTTGATTGAAAATGGAGTGACAATGGAGGAAGTGTTGGTCAAAAGTGGAGAATTAAAATTGTATAAAGAAAATAAGAACAACTCCAACAACAATAACTCCAACAATAGCAACAATCGGAATAAGAATTGGTTCAATAGCAATAATTGGTATAAAAACAACAATAAGGGAATAGTTAATGATGGGGTTTTTGATTCTAGAAACTTGAAGGTGACCCCATTTTCTCTTACAAGGACACCTAATTAGGTGAATAATGCTAATCAGGCCTCAAAGGCACCTTCCAACAATAATGCGAATAATGGCAATCAAGGAAACAATCAAAGAGGTAGAAAATCTGACAAGTACTTGGTGCCAACTCCCAAAAGGAACTTTACACCTTTGGGGGAGCCTCTTGAGAAGGCATTAAAGACCCTCCTTGCCAACAACATCATCAATCTACCAAGAATTCAGCCCTATGAACCCAATAAAAAACCCAATTGGTGGAGTGAACATAACCATTATGAATACCATAGAATTCGAGGGCATACAACCAATGAGTGCTTACAGTTGAAAAATGTGGTGCAAGATCTAATTGATAGTGGCATGATTACAATTGAAGGGACCCAAACTAATGAAGACCACATGGCTTTCAAACAGCCCTTTTATAGCCATGACAAAGGTGAGTCATCCAATGGAAAGAAACAAAGCAGCAATAACATCAACTTTGCACCACCTTATGATAATGTTGTGAATGCTATAGTGATTAAAGAACAATTTCAAAAAGAAGCATCAAATTTTATCACTAGGGAGAAGGCCTCATGGATTACCCTACAAGAGAATGATCCTAAACCCAATGGCCCTCCTCAATCCAACATTATGATCAAGTAGTCTTCTACAGCAATAAAACCATATAGTTTGGTAGATCAGCTACAAAAGACTCTAGCACAAATATCTATCTTGGAGCTATTAAAGCTATCTCCAAATCACAAAGAAATTCTAGAGAAAGCTCTAGTAGAGACTCACGTCCCTACTAACTTAGAAGAAGAAAAGTTTCAGAACATGGCAGGACATCTCATCGCACCTCATTGCCTTTCATTTTTCGACCAAGATGACATGTCTATTACCCATCCTCAAAATCTACCCTTGCATATAGAGGTCTTGATTGAAAGGCATAGAGTCAAAAGAGCCCTCATAGATGGAGGAGCTGACCTTAATATTTGTACTTTGAGCCTTTATAAATCCCTAGGATTTTCTGAATCATGCATTGATCCCATGAAGAGAATCACCATAAAGGCCTACGATGAAGCTGAAAGAGCCTCATAAGGCATGATTGTATTGCCCATTCAAGTGGGACCTGTCAAGAAGGACACCAAATGCCAAGTATTGGATATGAAGTTAACTTATAATATTTTGTTAGGGAGACTGTGGATCCACAAGATGCAAGCGGTGCCATCCACATACCACCAATGCATAAAATTTCCGTACATGGGTGAAGAAATCATGGTTGGAGGAGATTCAAATCCGTTCCAATATTGCAATGCACTTAAACCCATTCATGAGCTATTTATTCCCCATAACTAAGAAGGAATTATTCAAAGAGCCACTATTGAGGATGTTAAAATGGATGAGTTGACATTAAATGATACATCAAACCCTCCTCAAGCTAGCTCAATGACATCAACTAAGGGAAAGGAAAAAGTGAGCTACAAGAGTCCAATTTCAATTGAAAATTCATATCAATCACCTAAATCAGAGGTAGTACTTTACAAACCTACCAAAGAAGAAAAAGAAAAAGCTAAGGAAGACCATTACCAACACATGAGTGAGATGATGAATAAATTTGAAAAATAGTGCAAAATTAGTTCTAAAGGAGTAGGGGAATATTCTGTTTCTCTATTTGACTTACCCACATCTCCAAGATCACATGGAAAACCATCAAAAGAACATCTTCCTCATAAGTATAACTCCTATTTTGTGAGGGAAAGTGACAAAGAAACATTTGATAAGGAAGAGGATGAAGTCCTTCAATGGCTTTATCATGATGAAGATGACACCTCAGATATTCCCATAGAAAGGATTCAGCATATTAATATCCAAACATAACAATATGGGAAAGGATTTGAGATCATGCAAAAAATGGGGAACAAGGGAAGAGGACCCTTAGGCTGAAGAAATAAAGTTTTATTAGAACCCATTGAACCTTCTTGGAGGGAAAAAGAAGAAAGGTCAGGGGTAGGTTACCAATACAAAGGAGAAATCTCTAGCCCAATGCATGATTTCTATCCTCAAGTAAACACGGTGGAATCTAATGATGATAGTGATGATTCCCAAGATTATGAGTGGGATACTCTATCTGATGAATCATGTCAAGATAAGGAGATAGTCACAATACATACTTATGCAAAGATTCCAAGTCAAAAAAATCAAAACAATGAAGAGCCTCATATACAAGATCTTGACATATGCCAAGCACCTACTAATCTGCCATGGATAGATACGTTTTGGATGCCTTCGGTGGAGGGAGATTCAAATGTTATTTTTAATCCACTCGTGGTTTTTCCCACGTTATTTCCTGTAGAGGTTGGCAAGGACTCAAGTGAAGGGATTTTGATCCTTCTTCCATGGACCATCTCGAGGAAGCTCATGTCATAGATCTAAATGATACATTGTACGAACCCTCAAATGAAGTCATGTCCATAAACCCAATTGATGATGCATTGCCTAATGACTCATTATCCTTGATACGTATGAACCTCATAGATTGGGACCAAACCGAGCCAAGTGACTTACTCTACTTCCCAAATGACCAAGAAATGAGCCAATACCTTAATGCAGTTGAACCCTCTTTCACCAATGAATTTGATATGAACATGATGAGATCAGTGGGGGTCCAATCTCTTAGTGAAAAGAAAAAAATGAAGAAAAATAAAAAAATGAAAAGTTCTAGTGATGAAAACCACTATGTGGCAGCACTAGAACCAAAAAAAGTAAAGATAAAAGATGTTTCCTATGGTGAAAACCCAACTGTGGCACCGAAGGAAGAGAGATTGGATATCCTACCTGAACATGAAGATGAAAGGTCACCAATTCTCATAGAGTGGACAGAAAAGTCAACATTGGGACATAATTGGATCCAAAATTTATACACTTGGCAGCGTCACTTACACCTCTAGAAAGAGAGGATTTCATCAAGTTTTTCCAAGAGCAACAAGTGAACTTTGCATGGTCATATGCCAACATGCCCAGATTGGATCCCAACTTTATAATGCATCATTTGAATCTTAGACCAGGGGTCAAGCCCGTCAAGCAAAAGTTGAGAAAAATGCACCCAGATGTGGCTCTCCTAGTCAAAGAAGAATTGGAAAAATTGTTGAAGGTTGGATTCATAAGAGCAATAGCCTATGCTGAATGGATATCTAACATTGTAATGGTCACAAAGCATGATAAATCCATTCATGTATGCATGGATTTTAGAGACTTGAATCTTGCATGTCCTAAGGATGACTTCCCACTTCCAAGCATAGATGCCATAATTGATTTGACAGCGGGTCACTCCATGTATTCATTGATGGATGGTTTTAGCGGCTACAATTAGATAAAAATTGCACCTAAAGACCAAGATAAGACAACCTTTACATGCCCTTGGGGTACCTTTTGTTGGAATGTCATGCCCTTCGGTCTTAAAAATGTTGGAGCCACATATCAAAGGGCAATGACTACTATTTTCCATGACATGATGCACACCTTTTTACAGGATTATGTGGATGACATATTGGAAAAGTCCCACAAAAGAGAGGAACATCTACAAATTCTGAAAAGGATATTCATTCGGTTGGAACAATTCAAAGTGAGACTAAACCCAAAGAAATGTGCTTTTGGTGTCTAATCTGGCAAATTGTTAGGCTACATAGTTTCAACAAAAGGGATTGAAGTGGATCCAGAAAAGGTACAAGCAATAATAGACATGGAGATTCCAAAGAACATAAGCCAAATGAGATCTCTAGAAGGCAACATTCAATCCATAAGAAGATTTATTTCTCAATTTGCCAAAAAATGTCATTCATTCACAAGGTTACTACACAAAGATACTATTTTCATGTGCGATGAAGAATGTGATCAAGCCTTCACTCTATTGAAGACTTATCTAATAAATCTGCCAATCCTAATGTCACCAATCAAGGGAAAACCATTGCTGCTATACATATCCGCTACTGAAAGGTCTCTAGGAGTTCTTTTGGCGCAAGAAGATGAGCAAGGAAAGGAAAGAGCAATCTACTATTTGAGTAGGACATTGATCAAATACAAACTTAACTACACATTCATGGAGAGAGCATGTCTAGTAGTTGTCTTTGCATCACAAAAATTGAGACATTATATGTTGATGCATAAGGTGAAACTAATTGCAAAAATTAATCCTCTCAAGTACTTGCTAAGCAAAACTGCCTTAATAGGTAGGATAGCAAAATGGGTCATGATATTGAGTGAGTTCAACATTGAGTATGTTGATCGAAAAGCAATAAAAGGACAAGTGATAGAAGATCACTTAGCTGAAAATCCATTGACTTCTACACAAACCATTCAACTAGAATTTTTGGATTCCGCAATTGTCAACATAGAGGCTGAAACATGGAAGTTGTATTTTGACGGGTCATATGCACAAGGAGGTTTTGGGGCCAGTATATTGTTGGTTAATCCTCAAGGGTACACCATTCCCAAGTCCTACAAGCTCTTGTTCCCATGCACAAACAATATAGCATAATATGAAGCTCTAGTCATTAGCATTAAAATGGCTTTAGAATGGAACATCACTAAGCTACAAATATATGGAGACTCTCAACTCATAATCAATCAAGTCAACAATTAATACAACACCAAAGATGAAAAGCTAATGCCATATAAGACTATGATTGGTGGATGGAAAAAGTACTTTGCCTTGATCACTTTTGAGAAGATTCCAAGAGAGAAAAATAGAGCAGCTGATGCAATGGCCACCTTGGCTTCCTTGTTACAAAAACCAGATCAAAATGAGAAGTACGAGTTCTTGGTGGAAGAGTTGGTGAAACCGACATTCAACCTTCTCGAAACCCAAATTGTTTCCCTACTTCATGGACATGACTCACCTTGGTACAGTCCTATCTATACATATCTCAAAGACCAAGTGCTACCTTTAGACCAATCCCAAGCCCAAAAATGAAATTTCATACGCCAATCATCTCGTTACATAATCCTTTCAAACACATTGTATCATAAGGGTCTTGATGGGATGTTACTTAGATGTCTAGAGGAAGAAGAGTCTAAGTTAGCTTTACATGATGTTCATGAAGGTATTTGTGGGTCACACTCAAGCGGTTTAAACCTAGCCAAGAAAATCCTTTTCTTAGAGTATTTCTGGAAGACTCTAGAGAAAGATGCTTGTCATTTTGTCAAAATATGCAGCAAATGTCAAATATCATGGTCACATGATACATGTACCGGCATAAGAGTTACATCCCTTTGTTACACCATGGCCATTCTATCAATGGGGATTTGACTTGATTGGGGTAATCTATCCACCTTCTTCAAATGGGCACAAATACATCATAACTGCAATGGAATATTTCACCAAGTCGGTAGAAGCGGTTCCTTTGATCACGGAAACGGGCAAACAAATTTCCATGTCCATCTTGAATCACATCATTTGTAGATATGGTATTCCTCATGCCATAATAATAGATAATGGAAAGCAATTCAAAAACAAAGATGTGGATGAACTTTGTGCTACATTTCATATCACTAATCACTCTTCATCCATTTACTATCCTCAAGGAAATTGACAAGCCAAAGCTACAAACAAGAACATCCTCAAGATTTTGAAAAGATCGGTGAATAAATCGGGAAGAGATTGGCATGTGCAAATAAATCCAACATTATGGGCCTATAGAACTAGCATAAGAACACCTACGGGAGCTAGGCCATTTTCTCTCATCTATGGAGCCAAAGCCATTCTACCTTTAGAGGTTGAAATCCCATCTTTACAAGTATCATTTCAAGGCCTAATAACAGATGAGGATTATAGAGTTGCCCGACTTCAACAATTGGAATTGTTAGAAGAGCATCAAACCCAAGCCTATGAACACTTGAAAGTGTATCAAAATAGAATCTCAAGGAACTACAATAAGCATATCAAATCAAGAGTCTTTCAAGTAGGGGACTTAGTGTTAGAAATAGGAAATACTAAGAGGGGGGGGTGAATCAGTATTTCACAAACTTTTACTTTTGCCCACTTATGGATATAACAGATTACTTTAATGCATACAAAGCATAAGAAACTAAATAGCATACACAACAGTAAATGTAAATAAATCATAACACATGATATGTTCTCGAGGAAACCCTGGCCAAGGGAAAACCCCGGTGGGGATGGTACCCACAAAGATCCACTAATCAAAAGATATCCGGTTAAGGATGTTGACCCTGTTAGGAGCTTGTTACAATCATATAGTGTATCAGTCCTGATTAAGGGACTATAGGCCTTGTTAGAAGCCTCAACCCTGTTAGGAGTCGTAGATACAAAACCTAATTACTAGATGAGCTCACTACCCAAAAAAGTAATACAAATGTTTACTGATTACAATATGGTACTGCTTACAACTTTGCATCAACAACTTTCGCTGCTATCACAATTTACATATATTATATGTTACATTTCAAGTATGCTTGGTACATCTTTATTTATACAAGATACAAACATAATATCTTTCTCTTGTCATCTTGCATATCTTTATCCAAGATTAAACATCTAGGATGTCATCTCTTTATAATATTAAGTCATTATTTTGACAAGAAAAATAATCCCTTAATTCATTTACAAGTTCTGTCTTCAAAACTGCATTGTCGGCTATACTCTGTCATCGGTAAAATAGTCATAACTTTGTCTATACTATCCATAATCTTTTGCACACTGAGATGAGGTATCCTTAGACACCATAGAGTCTATGTTCAACTACACAAACTCTGATCATGCTCCAGTGAATGTCACCAAAACAAACTGTATCGGGTGCTCTATCAAAATTACCATTTCATACTTAGACAATTTTAGTCTGTGATCTTCCATACTTAATTTCCAGCTTATGCACTCTTCATAGGGAACATATGTTTCCATAATGACAACATCTATGTACATACCTTAGCCAAATTGCCAACAATCTCCCCCTTTGTCATTGGTGGCAACATATGAGAAAATTGGCTAAGTGTACAAGTCAAAATCTCAAAATTTGTTTCAAAATTGTGGCCATAGTATAAAATAAGTATACTATCCTTATATCTCCTCAAAATATATACAATAATCTATAACACTTCATAATACTCCATAGAACTGCCCCTACGAGTATCCTTCCTTATCATATAGACAATTTTCTAAGTATCTCTCCCCCTTTGACAACAATGACAAAATAAAGGGTGGAAAGGGATATACAAAAATTGTGTCAAAACTTTTACTTTACTGTCTTATTGCAAAGCTGGTAGGCTTGCAACACAATCTACAAAATCTATCTTCCAAGTCTCAAAATCTTTCTCCCATGCCTTCTATATTGAGTCTTCTACATTGAGTAAAGTACTCAATCCGTATGCTGCAATCTGACAAGCTTGGAGGGACTCAAAATTGAATTTCTAAAATGTTGTCTTAGCAGTAAGACATTCATCTAGCTGCTCTTCTATTATGGTCAACTTGATTGAGACATGCTCTCTCAAGATGTTTTTTTCTGATAGATCTCTTATTCTTCTCATCATTTAAAGTCCTTATTTCATCACATAATTTTCTGATCTTATTCTCAACTATTCTGATCTTCATGTTTAGGCTAGCCAAAGAGTTTGTCTCTGCTGTAATTTCATCTTGCTTCTCTTTTATCTTCTTTTCTTCTTCAATTAAAATATTCTCAGATTTTGTACACTAAATGTACAAACACTTTCCAGTCTCAAGATGTTTCCTTAAGTCCTTAATGTGTCTATCAAGGCTATCAATGTCATTCTTGATATTCTGACTTATGTTCTGCAACATCTCAGCTTCATAAGCTGCCTGAGCCTTAACCTTAGCAATATCAGTTAAATTAGTGACTTCAACATCAAAAGATTTAATTACCATCTTTTCTCTTTCAAGTGGATCTAAATCAAAGACCTTTGTAGATATGACACTTTGTAGCTTCTCAGTCAAATCTTTCAGACTACCTTCTAAATTCTTAACTTTCTTGTTCTTTCCAATAATTTTGTTTAAAGAAGTGATCAACTCTGTTTGATCATCGTCATCAACTTCCTTGCTCAAATCTTCAATCAATGTTTCTATTCCTTTCTCCTTTCCAGTCTTAGGAGTAAGACTAATGTCTTCTTGTGTTTCAGTAGGTGTATGGGCCTCTATTTCCATTTGCACTTCAGTATGTGTAGTCTCTATTTCAATAGTCTTTTCTTGCTCTCCCAAATCCAAATTGTCAACAATGTTATCCAAACTGTTGAGTACCACATCATCTGAATCTAAAGTAACTTTAGTTCCTTCAATGTCCATAGATTTTGTGCCAATGTTTATGGAAGAAGAGGGAATATCTTCAACTTCAACTACCTCTACTGCTGCCTCTGCTTGTTCTGAACTCTGTTTCTCTACTGGTTCTACAACTGCTTGATCTTTGCTATCTTTTCCTGCTACCAAGTTTGCTAGCACTTGCACAACTACCTGTTTAGTTTCAGTCTTTACTTGCTCATACTGTCCTCCCATTATTTGTATAGTTCTTCTTTTGGTTCTCAATAGGGTCTGAAGTGGCTTGAGGATCTGTTTAAGATGGTCATCATCTCTTATCTCATAGAACTATCTAATCACATTCTCTCTCATTTTAGTATCTTCTTCTTGTGCTCTCATCTTTCTTCTCACAAGTTTGTTGAACAAATCTTCTGGTATCTTTCCATGAATAGTATCAAATTTCTTGTTAGACAAAATCATATGTGTAACCATTGCATTCTCAAGATTCAATCTGTCAGAGGATCCATATAAATCATAGTATTTATTCATTTTGGTAAAGTCTCCATGCTGCATTATATCTTCATTAACTCTTTCTATCCTTGGTTTCCATGGTTTCTTCTTTTTTGTCACTTCATCATCTTTTATTTCTGCAACTCTTCTAGGTGCCGGTGGAACAATTGTTTTCTATCTTTTACCTGGTCCTGAAGCACTTGCTTTCATTCTTTTGCTCAGTGTTGAGGAAAAGGGTTTCTTTGTCTGACTGATTCCTTGTTCCTTCTCAGGTTCTTCAACCTTTACCTTTACTTGAATAGGTTATGCACTTGATGCCAAAGGTGGGACTGATAATATCTCACTTTGCCTTATTGCTTCTACAATCTTCTTTGCAATATCAAATTCCTTCTCACTCATGCCCGATTCTTTTAGAATTTTCTTTATTGTAGACTCCACTCTCTTCTTTGATTGTTTCTCTTCCTTAAGTGACTTTGCTGAACCAAAGTTTTCATCATATGTTCCAAATCTGTTGCTATGAGCAACAACTTTACTTTTCAACAATCTACTAACATAACCTTCTATTTCAACTTCAGAGATTTCATAGCCAAGAGGGTCTATGAATTCATGTCTAGGTTCTACTACCTCAATGTAAGTGAAATCAATATCAACCATAAAACATATATCATCTCTGTATTTATCAACTATGGATGGAGGAATTCTTGATCTATTTACCACAATGTTCTGAAAAGTTTTCAATACTAACTTTACATTGTCATTAACCTTCTCAATAAGATGTTTCATATAGACTTTATTGATTCTTGCCATAGTATTCTCACCATCATTCCATTCAATGTTGTAAGGAAA
Organism: Chamaecyparis obtusa; assembly: GCA_027943335.1. Lineage (NCBI taxonomy): Eukaryota > Viridiplantae > Streptophyta > Pinopsida > Cupressales > Cupressaceae > Chamaecyparis > Chamaecyparis obtusa. The sequence continues at coordinate 249,408 of BSBK01002919.1, forward strand.
TCTTCTTAACAAGTGAAATAACATGTAAGTAACCAATGACGAAAATCTAAAGTGAGTGTATTTAGCTTTCTTTATCTTCTCCAAATTCTCAAACAACTGTATTCTCATAATTTCACACATATCCACAGGTTTATTCTCCACACACATCAGATAAGCAATGTGTACCATACTATCTGGCATATCATCTTCTCTAGAGCTTCCATAGAACTTTGTTGTCAAAATCTTACACAAGTATTTTACATCATCTTGCTTAATTTTACTAATGACTATACCTCTACCATTGTATATTGAACCGGTGTTTTCAATCACAATCTTTCTCATGTTTTTCTCATTCAATGGGATTGCACCAACTTTTGATAATCCAGTCACATCATGAATTAGGTCTGCAGTTATGTCTATAACTCTATCTTCTAACCAAAATTTTCCATTATGAATCCTACTCAAAATGATCTTAGTACACTCTTCATCATCAAATTCATATTTCATAGAGTACTCAATGATTTCATTGTTTTCTAGATGTTCATAACCTTGTTTCACTGACATATCTGAGTTTTACAATTTCTCATATTCACCATTAAAATCATACTCCCTTAGGGTTTCCTACTTGCATCCAAGATAACCTTTAACATTCTCTAAATGAAGAACTCCTTTTGGTACGACTGATAAGGCTAAACTAGCATCTCTTTCTGAGGGTTCAACTCGATCTTTCTTATTTCTAGGTTTGTCCTTATCCTTAACGTTGTGAATCAATGACACATCCATGATTATATCTAATTTCTTAAGCTGATTCAAGATCATAGTCAGATAAATACCTTAAATTCACAAAATTAGGGCTTTCGCTAGATCAACGCTTCAAACTTCTGCAAATCACTTCCAAACTTCTTTATTCACTTCCAAATCACTTCTAATCACTTGATAATCATAATAACTTCAATTTCAATCTTTTAACACTTAGCATTTACTCGATTTGACATCGCATTCAATAATTTTTCCACCAAAATGCCAAAAAGCTGATTCTATAAACCTGCAACCATAAATCTTTTTGTGACCTCTCAAAACACAATATTTCTTTTTGCACACTTAACCATAGCATCAGTATAACATAAAAAACCTTCATCTAATTGCGCAAAACTTAAATCATTCAAAATCTAACTCTATGCTAATTCTAAGTTCCTAAACTAAGAAATTTACATAATTTAAGTGCTTAAAGAAGGGTTAGGTAAAGACTAATTCTTACCTTTAGATACATTACCTTCTTGATTACTCTTCAATGCTGAATATACCTCCTTGATCTGTGCCTTTAACAAATTTTACTTCATCTTCATTGCCACAACAACCTTTCTCTTTGTTTCCTGCAATTTCATTCCTTCTTACATAGTTTCTAGGGTTAGGGTTAAGTTGATAACCTCCATTGTTCATTCTGCAAAATCTTGCTGTGTGTCCAATCTTGTTACATATCTAACAAGTGATTCCATTGGTTCCATATCTAGGTGTTTGCTGATTGATTTGTGTCCTGCAATTTCTAGCAATATGTCCAATTTTGTTGCATCTGAAACATACTATTCCATTTCCTCTTTTCATGTCTTCAATTGATCTCTGATTTGCATTGTTAGTATTTCTAGGCGTTCTTCTATTGTAATTATTCTCAATAACTTTATATCTTCTACATTCAATAGCTCTATGTCCAAAACCATGACAATTATAACAATAACCATTTAGAGGTTTGAATTGTTTACCTGTACAATCTCTCTTCATATGACCAATAGTATTACATGTAAAACATCTACCTTTGAATTCTCTTTGCATACCTTTGGATGATTCTTCTTGCTTAGGTGCATCTTCTTGCTTTGGTGATTCTTCTTGTTTTGGTGCATCTTCTTGCTTCGGTGATTCTTCTAATTTGTTCTCATCTAACTTCTTTTCTTCACTTCTTTCACATTCATTCAGATCTGGTTTCTTGCTTTCACTAACTATCTTCAATATGTTAAATCCAAGACCAGTTTTGTCATAGAATGGTTTTCCATAAGATACTTTCTTATCAATCTTTTCACTGTTTGAATATATCCTTTCAAGTTGTTGTTTAGATTGAGTCAATTCACCTTTCACAATTTTGTTGTATTTCTCAAGTTCATCATACTGCAGTTTGACTTTATCAAATTCAGATGTTACCTTGCCAAGTTTAGATTTTAGATCTTCATTTTCATTCTTTAAACTTTCATTCTCAGATCTCAAATTGTCATTTCCATCTTTCAAGCTAAGCTTCAAATTTTCTATCTTTAATTCATGTTTAAGGATCACATTTTCTTTTTCTAAGTCTTCACAATCTTCAACAAGAATTTGAGATTCTTTCTCAGATTTTAGATCTTCTATCTTACCTTTCAATTTTTCAATAAGATTCTTTTCATCATCATACTTCCTTTTCAAAGTGTTTCTTTCATCAGTAAGCATATTAATCTGCTCAAGAGCTTCTTCAAGATTCTTCTGTAATTGATCCATATCCATAGAGATCTTACTCAAGCTGCTAGGATTTCCTTGAATGTTTCTTCTCTGAGTAACTGTGCTCTGATACCAATTGTTAGAAATAGGAAATACTAAGAGGGGGGGGTGAATCAGTATTTCACAAAATTTTACTTTTTCCCACTTATGGATATAACAGATTACTTTAATGCATACAAATCATAAGAAACTAAATAGCATACACAACAGTAAATGTAAAGAACTCATAACACATGATATGTTATCAAGGAAACCTTGGCCAAGGGAAAACCCCAGTGGGGATGGTACCCACAAAGATCCACTAATCAAAAGATATCCGGTTAAGGATGTTGACCCTATTAGGAGCTTGTTACAATCATATAGTGTATCAGTCCTGATTAAGGGACTATAGGCCTTGTTAGAAGCCTCAACCCTGTTAGGAGTTGTAGATACAAAACTTGATTACCAGATGAGCTCACTACCCAAACAAGTAATACAAATGTTTACTGATTACAATATGGTACTCCTTACAACTTCATATCAACAACTTTCGCTGCTATCACAATTTACATATATTATATGTTACATTTCAAGTATGCTTGGTACATCTTTATTTATACAAGATACACACATAATATCTTTCTCTTGTCAGCTTGCATATCTTTATCCAAGAGTAAACATCTAGGATGTCATCTCTTTATAATATTAAGTCATTATTTTGACAAGAAAAATAATCCCTTAATTCATTTACTAGTTTTGTCTTCAAAACTGCACTGTCGGCTGTACTCTATCATCAGTAAAATAGTCATAACTTTGTCCGTACTATCCATACTCTTTTGCACACTGAGATGGGGTATCCTTAGAAACCATAGAGTCTATGTTCAACTGCGCAAAGTCTGATCATGCTCCAGTGAACGTCGCCAAAACAAACTGTGTCGGGTGCTCTGTCAAAATTATTGTTTCATACTTAGACAATTTTAGTCTACAATCTTCCATACTTACTTTCCAGCTTATGTGCTCTTCATAGGGAACATATGTTTCCATAATGACAACATCTATGTACATACCTCAGCCAAATTTCCAACACTTAGTGTTAAGAGAAAACCCAAAGAATCAAGCTGATAGAGAAAAGAAAGGAAAATGGGAGGCTAATTGGCTTGGTCCATTCATCATTGTTTCTTCATTTGGAATGGGAACTTATAAGTTAGCAGATTGTGAAGGAGAAGAACTTCAAGAGCCTATCAATATCATTCATCTATAGAGGTTCTATACATGAGGTAGATGAAAGAGTATAAAGAGTATTAGATGAGGAGCATCATATTTGTTGTACATAGTCAAAGAGATCTTGAAAATACAAAAAAATTGAAAAAAAAAATACAAAAAAATTGAAAAAAAAGAAAAAAAAGAGAAAAAGTTCCTTGGTGAAAACCTAGCAATAGGCACCTTGGTAGCAAAAAAAGTGAAAAAGAAAAAAGGAAAAAAATCCAAAGGGCGAAAACTTGGTAATCAAGTACCTTTTGTTCCCTTAAGTTTTTCCTTCCAAGTCACATGTGTACATATTGCATTTCCACCATCTCATTTGTAAACCTTCATTGCATCTGTCATTTTTACATAGTCATAATAAAGCCTTTCAGTCACATTGTTGCATTTCCTACATCCCTAAGTTTGTCACATGATCACATTTATCACTTGGGGGCAGGAAAGGATTAGAAATTTGGTACCAAATGGATTCAATAAGTGCTACAATTAGTCACATCAGAGAGAGATTTATCAGAGCTTTAGAAGAGTGGAAAGTTTGTTGAACCTTTGATGGATATCATTGTTCAAACCCAAGTATTTAATCCTACAACAAGATCCTTGAGCCTTCATTGACTTTATTATTCAGGATTAAAAATTGACAAAACACCTTAAAGATCATAATGCTTGGAAATACTTTTTGAAAATCATGAAACATGGCAAAACACTTAAAGATTTCTTTTGATAATTCTTTATGAAATTGAATTTTATCACATCTTTTTAGCTAATTGATGATTTTTCAACTAGATTGGCCATGATAGAGACATGATATTTTCTTGCCTTTGAGTGATTGTTTTGAGGAAAATTCATCAACTTATGAGAATTCATCTAACGACATGGTCATCAAAGAACCATCGAGGACTATCACATAAGAGGAAGGATTAACCTTTGCTTGTTTATGCAAATGGATCCCTTGGCTATTTAGATCTTCCATATCTTAATACAAAAAATCCACTTGCAACATTGAATCCATTGACACCGATATTCAGACTCCCATAGTTTGGTCATCCAACTAGTGAGGGTTGTACTAGTTTCAAAAAGAGGTTACGAAAAGGTGATAAAAGCAATATTCATATCATCATGATGTGGTCAGTGATGGTTGTACTTTCTTTCTGGTCCCAAAATGCTCAATGATGAAAATTTATCTCCATTGCATTTCTTTGCTAAAAGCTGGTGACACTTAGGTTGCATTGTCATGTTAGATTAATTGCATTTATCATGTTAGATTAATTGCATTTGTTTGTAGTTAATTTTCCAAGGACAAGGGGGTACATCAATAATCTTGGTTAGTCAAAAGCATTAAAGAAATGAGGGGTTCAATCAAATGTCTTACTCTTAGTATCAATAAACAAACAAAGAAATGAGATTATCTTTTGCATTCATGCATAGCATTAATCATTAAGTATTATCCATATATTAGAAAAGAAAGAAAAAGATTCATTACTCATACATCATTTGAATACAAGTAATTAAGGATAAAATTGCATACAATTTGAAAAATAAAAAACATAGGGGCATTCATAAGCATTTCCATAAAACCTTTTGCATCAATACATAAAAAAATAGAAAAACATGTCATAAAATCCATACATCATCACATTCATTTATCTATATCATAAAATAAGATAATTGCATCCATAGCATAAAGTAGATGCATGTGAAACATCATATAGTTGTATATCAAGATAATCTCATAACAACTCATCAAGGAGAAATGAAAGAGTATATCATCATATATCATCAAAAAAATGTTCATCAATGATCCATCAAATCTGTATATCAAGATACAATGTCATACAAGATAATACATCAAATGTTCTGATCAATCAAAATAACATGAAATGTGGTACAAGTGACATCAATAAGGAGCAGATCTATCATCAATCAAGATCTCGTAGCACCAGATCCATCTGGACCTCTATCATCCTGTAGAGGAGGAGCCTGCGAAGTGCTCGATTTGCTCTATCTTTGAACCATATCTGACATGAACTGCTGCATCAAGGTAGCAACCTGATCTAAATGCCCAACAACAGTGGATACATTTGTTCATAGTAACTACACATCCCGTGATAAAGTACCAATAGTAGGAGCATCTTGCGAACTCTGTCCCTGATCCTATGAAGGAACCTGTGTAGGCACCTGCTGTGTTAGAGCTTGATCCTGCTATGCCAAGGCAACTCTCTGCAACTAAAGCAAAGGATATAATCTACCTAGAATCTTCCTGGTAGCATCAACCTAAGCCTATCTATCTCATCTCTAATGTCTATGAGCTCTATGCTGTCTATCTGCTGCTCTAGGACATACATCACCTACATCATCATGTCCTCTAGCTCGATCTCTATCCCTAACATGACCACCTCTCACCTGTACTCGACAAAAAGCCAAAGGATCTCTCTATCCTCGCCATCTCTTCCATCTACCACCACCACCTCCATCACCACCGCCACCATCACCCTAGCCTGGGATAGGCTTTGCTGGATTAGTGAAATGAGGAAACCTGTTACGAGCCCACTAGTCTACATACTCATGAGACATACCTGCATTTTCCATACTTGGAAGCATCTCCCATCTACAGTAAGCCATACCAATAATCTGATCCAATGAAAACTGGTAATCAATGAGAGGACCCACATAGATTTCTCTGCCTATACCCCAAGCATATAATGCTGCACCTTGAGACATATCTTGTATCCGACCATACTATCTAGAAACTCTACCAAATTAGAAGTGCTCAATAGTAGTAGTAGTAGTACGACCAATCATCCAGTGAGGAGAAAACATGTAAGGTAACTCATCATCATCCTCTCTCCAGAGCTCACAACCAATGTATGGCCACCACAAAACTTGGTCGAGATCATCTATCTGACGCCTCCAATAATCAAGATGACCCAAATGGTGTTGAACAACCATGCCACTATACAGGAAAGCATATGGGAAACCATGCTATCGAATCCTATCAGAAATGGGCCTAGTAATGGGAAGATGCTCCCATATTCACAACTGGAGAATAACTACACAGGCTGACAAGGAAGCACTCTGTCTATAGACTACCTCATGTAAATCATGGTAGAGTTGTGCAAGGATGCATGAACCCCAATCAAAGCATCAAGGATGAGCAAGAAAATCCTCCAGAATCCTACCCCATCCAATTGAAAAACCATGACCTCGCCGGTTGGGAAGAAGAAAACCACTGATAAGTGCACCAAGTATCATTGGCAATGTAGGAAATGAAGCAAACTAAGGCCAGGTGATAGTGTCATCATCTATAGAGTTGTCCCCAAACACTTATTGGTAGACCATGAAATAATATATGGAATCATAATAAACTAACTCACCTCTGCATGTGATACGTAGCAATCTATACACATCCTCAGGTGTGATAGTCATCTCTCCAAAAGGCAGGTGAAAGGTATTGTGGTCGGAGTGCCATCGCTCCGCCACTGTAGTCAACAAACCATGGTTCAACTAGAACCATGGGAGGTCAAGAAGGAAACTCAATCCACACAACTTGATCACACAAAACTCAACATCTGTAAGTGTCTGACCCAAATCAATGACCCAAGATGCAACCGACCAGATGTACAGAGTAGGAAAGTTTTCCTGTTGGCAAAACAAAGGAATCATATCAATATATCATATCAAGGAATTATCTCAAGTCAATAAATTCTATCAAAGTATCAAGAAATCACACCCAGTACCATTTGTTCATGTCTCTATATCCTGAGAACAAAGCAACAGTATCAATCATATCGGTTTTCACACCGATTTATTTATCCTATCAGTATCCTATCCTATCCTGATTGGATTGACAAATCACATTCATTGGTACCACTATCCTGATATCCTAATCTATTGTTTTGTTGAACGCAACAGACCTAATCTAATCATTCAAATCGAGCATCTGAAGTTATCAAAGTTTTTCATCAGAACAAATCAAGTACAAGTGCAAAAGTTTTTCAAAAATCTACAGGCATGATTTCCATCATTCTACATGATATTTCAACCGAAGCGGTACCAAAAGGATGTTACGTGACACTTTGCAGGTGTTACATGATAATTCTCCTATTAAGCGACATTGAATCATGCTAGGTGATAACAAAATCTGGCCTAGGCAATAGTGAATTGCTAGGGTTTTCTACGTGGTAAAATATGTTAAAATTGGCATTTTTGCCCTAACTCTACACGTGAATGTTCTGTTCTCAGGTGAGAATGAAAGTTTCTTAGGAAAAATTTTACTACATGGTTGCGTGAGTAAAAAGTGTGGATGCGACAGTAAAAAGGTGTAGGTGACAATGAAATATTCCTAAGCGTGAATTTGCAAATTGCACACGAGAATGAAATACAAAAATTGCAATAAATGCTAATAAATGAGAAATAAATGCAATGAGGGAGTTCAAAATGACTTATTGGAGGTCCATAGTCAGGTGGCCTTGCATATTGCCGACACCTCTCAAATCGATGCTCTTAGATAGGGACAACCATCTCAAAAATCACCGCGGGACTAGAGAAAAATCACCAAAGTCAAAAGTGCAAATGAATAGTAAATCAAGGTTTTTCAACCTATTTAAGCTATTTTGACCTAATTTTGGAGGTGAAATTTGGCTTAGACCTATATTGAATTATCAAATCAACTGGGGCATATTATTGAATCATGGCATATCATCATGATTTTTAGAAATGAAAACATATTTAATAAATCAACATCATAAAAAAATTTCAAATCAGGAAATCAATATGTTTGAATTTCTGAGGGGGCAGCAGAGTATGAAATCAAACATCATTGGAATCAGTGGGGCATCAAAAAAATTTCAGTATCAGAGTAGTTTATCATATCAAATCAGGCAGCATATCAATATCATATCAGTTTCATATCAGAGGCATATCAGTGAATCAACAATCAGGACCTAAAAGCGACCACGACTAAAAGAATATTTGAATCAATGTTATTCGCACATCAATTCAAAGAGAGGCATTTGTAGACACACAAAAATGGACAAGTGCTTTTAAATTGCAAAAATCAATAAAATTACTTAAAATCATCAAAATGCACTAATTCAATAAAAATGGGATCAAATCAATTAAAATTGACATTAATTAAACAAAGTTGGACAAAATAAATTAAAGCAAAGGAAAAAATCAAATAATGATGTTAAATAATTAAATCAAAGCTTAAAGGGGCCAAAAACATTACATAATTGATTATCAATTAATTGTATAGTTGTTTAAATCAAAAATCAAAATGAACCTATTACCCTTACATGGCTAAATTTAATTAATTAATTGAATTTAATAATTCCTAATATCTTTCAACAAAGTTGAGCAACCAATGAGAATTAAGGACAAAAAGACATAAATCACTCAAAAAGGATGAATCTCAATCACTCATTCTAAAGTTTCAATCTCATCCACTCAATTTTGTCCTTTTGTCCAAAGCTTTGAGACAAACCTTTAAATTGTCCCCCCATTTATGAACAAAGCAAAGTATTTGACTCAACCAAGGGTTAATCATGATTACTTCACTCCACGCCCTACCCTTGGAAAGTTACTATAAAGATGGAGCATTTTGAGAGAAATTGATATCTTAGAAATTCATTTGCAAAGCATTGTTACTATAGGCAATTGGAGAGCATTTAGAACATTTAGCATTATCATTTTGTCAATTTGAGCTAGAATCATCATCATAGAAGCATTGTAGAAGCATAGAACAACATACATTCTCATTTTAAAAGTGTCACTAGTGGATATTTGAGCTGAGAGCTTCACTTACCACATCTTTCTAGAGAGCCATGAGATGCTATAGATCTTAGTTTCATTTTTAAATAGATTTGCATTGTATTTACTTTATAATTGTTTCTAATTAGATCTTAATTTCATGAAGGTGATTATCTTCATCACACGCTTATAAAACATTTTAGATAAGAGAACGACATAACTTTTTTTGAAAATCACAAATTGTCTGCATTAAAAGAAACTATACTGCAAGCTTCTATGAATAAGAAAATAAAATTTAAAATTAGTACCCAATTGTTCAGATAAAGTATGTTCAGTTTTAAGATAAATTATGTTTAGATAAAGAATAGAATTTACAATGAATACCCAATTGTCTAATTCAATAGTCTACTCTTAAAGCATATAAAGTAGGTTCAATTTCTTTAGATAAAGTATGTTTAATCTAGTTTAATACTTTATTAACTATGTCTACTCCAACCTTAATTTTTTAAGAATTCATCATATCAGATAAAGTATGTTTAAGAATTGTTGGGACTGGTCCTTTGGCATGTATTAAACAGAATAGAATTTAATTTGTAGACATAGTTAATGCACCATATTAGATAAAGTAGGTTCTATCAGTAGAAAGGTCCTTGTACCACACGAAAAAAGGAATTCAATAGATTAACTAAATAGGACCAGTCCTGACATGGCTGCTAGTTCATCTTATAAAAATGCATCTTATAACCTTATTCATTCGAAGAAGTTCATCTTATAATAATGGAGATAAGAATCAATTTGTAATTACGATGCATTAAACATGCTAAACTGATAAAAGTGTTATTTGCATTTAATCTACCAGTTACGAATAGATTAAGCATATTATTACTATGCTTAATGTTCTATTTAAATGCATTTAACAAATTATTTTTTTTACAAAACTAAACCAATGGTATGTTTACAACAAAGGTCTAATAGAACTCCCAACAATTCTTAAACATACTTTATCTGATATGATGAATTGTTAAACAATTAAGGTTGGAGTAGACATAGTTATCACACAATTTTTTGTGTGGTACAAGGAAGATTTGGCTAGGTCAAATCTTCCTTCATACTAGCAGTCTACAGAATTAGACTTTTATTAAGAATTTATCATATCAGATAAAGTATGTTTAAGAATTGTGGGGACTGGTCCTTTGGCGTGTATTAAAGAGAATAGAATTTTCAGCATATTATTATCATTCTATTTCTTTGTTGTAAACATGCCATTGGTTCAATTTTGTAATTTTTTTTTGTGTTAAATGCATTTAAAATAAATGTCTAATTCTGTATACTATTGGTTAGACAAATCTTCATTGTCTTCTGATTGTCTTCTTTATATACTAGCATGTATTAATTGGCTGACAAATAAAGAAGCATTTAGACAATCAGAAGACAATGAAGATAATTTTAAATGAATTTAACACAAAAAGAATTTACAAAATTGAACCAATGGCATGTTTACAACAAAGAAATAGAATGATAATAATATGCTGAAAATTCTATTCTGTTTAATACATGCCAAAGGACCAGTCCCAACAATTGTAACAACTAGTAGCCATTTAGGAGGGAAATGAGGTTTTTTAATGTTAAATCACTTAAATAAACCCTCTAAACACCAAAAGAGTTTGAGGAAGTCATGTTGAGGATTATTATATGTATTTGGGACTCCATTTGTATGCAAATGAATCATGGAGTGTACGGTAGGAACAGAGGTTTTAATGAAATATCAATTTGATTTGCAAAGTTTGTGTTCTTTACAAATTTGAAAGGCTCTAATACTTACTAGTTTTGTCTACAAATATATAATGGAATAGTAAGAAATATCCAATCATTCATTACACTATTGAATGTATTGAGGGCTACCTTAAAGCCCGATTCCATGTGTTAAGGACTGGTGAAAACTAGTGACTGTGAGTACAAACCTCTTAATACTTTGAATCTTAATTCTATTCTTCATGTGAACTAGTTGGGTTAATGATTTGAAAGATGAAATAAGTTATTATAAGGTTACATTTCATAGTTTGGAGGATTCGAGAGGCATTTAGCATGACTGTACCTTCCTATACAATGGCTTGGACTGGCTTTTATTAGTTTTCATTTTGTATTTTGAAGTCTAACTTGTAACCCACACCTATCCATGGGCTCAAAGGCCTAGGATCCATGGAAATATGATTTATAACAATGTACCATATTTCTAATGATCTTTACTTGCAGAGATTTAACAATTAATGTGATCACAGGCTGATTTAAAGAAGGTTTTCTAATGAATTTGATGGCTAAGGTATAATAGTGGGAGATCGGGTTGAAAAAATGTTGTTAAGATTTGGATAGTCTTATATTGGCATATAAATAGTGAATCAATCACCAATTAAGCCAAGAAGGGTGTGGAAGGTTGGGATTGGAGAAACCCTCAAATCAAGGGTTTGAAGCCACCAAATTGGGGCTTTTGATGTTGTAGGTGTTTTGGGTTTAATTCCTCTTAGGATTAGTGGTTTTGAGTCATTTAATGACACTTTACAAGGTTTGAGAACTTGGAGACATTTCTATGATATAGTTTCTTTGAAAAATCATCATATTTCTAGTATAATTGCAGGGGTGCAGGCAGAGTGCTACTATTTTGTCCAAAAGACCAATACCTAAATTTGAGATATGTTATTGAAAGGCTAAAAGGGTGTATGAATTCATATTTAGTTCTTCTAGTGTTTTGGAAAGGTGAAGTGTTTGAAGACAAAAAAGGTCACTGTTGGGCTACAAGGTTGGCTCATTAGGCCTCTAGGCCAGTTTGAAGACATTTAGCCATTGGGAGTAAAGGGTAAGTCTAGAAACCTTGAAACCACTTTAATCTATCCTTATATACCTCAAATACATCAAATATATCATTATTTTTCATATAGATTACCCTTGGTTGGGTTGTGTTTCTTAAAGCCATTGGGCACTTGGGACAGGTTGTGGGTTTGTAAGCCAAATAAGTGTAACTTATCTTGTTTATCAGTCCACCACCCTTTCCTCTACATTACATAGTTATCACACAATTTTTTGTGTGGTACAAGGAATATTTGGTTGATTAAGAGTGAGGCCTTCTTTAGAATCTCATGAGTTTTGTACTACACATGCAACATATTGTGAGTTTGAAGAGAGTCTGTGCCATGTGTGATAGAACCTACTTTATCTAATATGGTGCATTGTTAAAAAAATTAAAGGTGGAGTAGTTATTACTTAGTTTTTTGTGGAGTAGTTATTACTTCACACTTGTACTCTAGTTCATTCAATATGGTAGATACATACATTCTCTTAACTTAGTGGATGTTCCAAATAGTAATGGTTTAATGATATGGCATAAAAAAATAAGGCCTAGAATGCATATTGGTAATTCTAGAATGCCTATAAGAATTTATATATTTCAATCTATTTGAAGAATGATGGTTAAAGGATTGCACTCTTAAGGTTCAGATTCTAAACAACATTGTTTTTTAGCATTATTCAATGCATTTGGAGATACGTAAATCCATCCCAAGTCATGTTCCTTTCAGGTTCTCATTGATGTGGATTTGGCATTACAATTTAGATTAACTTATTCAACAATACTAGATGGAAGGTCTAATGGTGGATAAAGATTTAGGGGATCTATCTTTACCCTTATTACAAAATATTGTTGTATCTATGTGAGAAATGGGGGAAAGTATAAGATCTATCCCTAATCCAAATTCCCAAAAGAGAGATCCAAATTGACTAATCACAAAGAAGTGATAAATGCACAAATGAATCAAATAATGGAGAATATGCAGAAAGGAGTAAATCCTATAATTCGCTATAGAAACTATGTGCTTGAAATTTTAAATGAATAGAAGGAAAATACTAACCTCAAAATAGGGAAAATCTAGAAAATGTTGATTTATGATGTCTGTGCACAGTTTCAGGGAATTCTGTAACCTGCTTCGGACTGGAAATACTAAGATAGAGAAAACCTAGAAATTTTTTGTCTTTCTGAGGTCAGGTCAACTTTGACCTAGATAGTTGGGCACAATCTTACCCCGCACTGAAGGTCGTCCCTGACTTGAAACAACTCTAACAGAAATTTTGTTCGCAGATCTTGGAAGTTCACCAAAAAGGGTATCCAGATCTGAACTACAATTCATTGTCTTGTACCTGTACCTACAAGAAAAAGATTTTTTGTTGTTTGGATGGGGGGTTTGCCTTGGTGAAACCCCAGTTTGGAATCAACCTTGAAATGTAATTGAAATTGTAATATATAAACAAAGTAAATGGAACTATTCACCTTGCTTATGTTGAAATCCTTTTGGAGGATTCGAATCCTTGAATCCACAAGTGTGGATGCTCCAAATTAATGTAGAAATGTATGTAGGATGTCTCAAATCAATGGCATCATATCTTCAACACCAATCATGAATGGATCTTAGCATAGGAAGAGGCTTGGATGAATGTGGATGGAGAAATCTTCAACAAGAGGGCTCCATAGAGATTTAATCCTTGAATGGCTAACAATGGATCTCCTTGATGCATACTTGAATGCTTGAAGATGAATGAAAAATTTCTTTTTTTCCTTCTCCTTCTTTCTTGCTTGCACTTGAGAGCTAGATGTCTTGATCATGAAAGGTGGATGTGAAAATGAAAGAGGAAGGCTTCCTTTTATAGTGATCTAGGGCACAAACTTCTAGAGAGGCTGAAATCGGAGAATTAAATCCCAATTAACCTTAACCCCTAGAAATGGATTGAGATGAAATGTAATTTAAGAGTTTACCATTCTGAAATCTGAAACAACCAAACCAGAAGCAAGAAAATAAAACTTTCTGAAGCCTGATATCTTGAAACCTCCAGAACTTGAAAATTGGACCCAGGGTCAGAGTCAAGGTCAACGCTACCCTAGGTCATAGTCAAGGTCAATGCTTCCCTAGGTCAAGGTCAAAGTTGACCTTGACCTAGGAGGTTGACCTTGACCCTGAGGTCTCAGATCTTAAGTTCTTAGGACTAGGTGCCAGGAAAAAGCTAGAAATAGGTGGGGAGAGAAGAAAAATAGGGGGAAAAGCCAGATCCATGCAAAGACCTAATCAAGGCACTTGACATGAGCCCAGACCACTTACTCGGAGGGCTAAACATTTTGATCATGGAAGTGCTTCCATTTAAAGATGATACATTAAGCCCCCACTTTAGCAAGAGTATGGACTCAACACAAAATCTTGGTAAAGGAGATCATATGAAAAGATAATCTTATTGAAATCAAAGGGACAAAGGGATCCTCAATCCCCCAGGGACTCAAGTCTTCATCAACTCCAATATCACAATAAGAGAGACATCTCTAGAAAAGAGAGAGAAGAGGGTGTGATTATCTTGCTCAATGAGAACTTATGTCCCATTGCGAACCACACTAGGAAACAACGCAACTGGAAAGATGGAATTGAACCACCTAGTGAATGTGGCTACTCACTAGTCAACCCATCAAGGATTCACCCTTAAGAATATTCTATTCCATAAGAGTAAAACCAAAAGAAAAAGAGATCTAGTCTTAAGGACACCTTCGACCTTAAGGGATCAAAAATTTGAAACTGGAGGGATCAAGATATCCTAAATAAAAATCCATGCTTTAAGGATTAGTCACTAATCCATAAAGGGAGAAAAGTATCTTGAAAAATAATATATGTATATTGAAAAGTGCGTTTGTGCAATAGGTGAGCAGAGCATATGCCCCCATGTTAAAGTCATTGCTAACACTTTAAGAGGAGAAATGGCTTTAATGGAAGCATGAGAAACTCCACTAATTACATTTCCACTACAAGATGCCCCCAGACAAAGACAAATCAAGGGAAATACCACATAAACATACAGAGAACACAGAAGGGATCTACCTGCCGTGGGGTCAGTATGATCATAAGATAATATATATATATATATATATATGATATTATTGCAAATGAATTGACATCATTCCCCAAAGAAAGTAGAACTAAATTCACAAAGGAGGAAAGATCACATAAGAGTTACAAAGAAGAATCATTTTGGACCATGACCTGGAGACCAAAAAGAATCAGTGCTACCAAGTCATGAATCCAAGAAGACTATACAAGGAAACATTTATGATCAATAGCACAAGTACAACATAACATGAAACAACATATAGGAGAATAGAGATACATATAGAGTAATTATACAATAGGTTTGATTCCTTTATCACCTTGTACCAACAAAGTAACAAGGGTCGTATAAAAGAATCTAACAACATTTAGCATACACATCATGGGAGAAGCACCGTACAATATGAAAACACACAAAAAAAGATACCATAAAGGACAAGCTGATCAAGCGTGCCACCTACTCTCCCCATCTTATTCTATATCATTTAGGGAAGGTGGGTAACTCCCAAGAGGGACTATATCCAACATAGTAGGAATGATAGCCAGTTCCCAACAAGGATCTTCTTGAGAATCATAATGTTCGATACTAGGTGTAATTGTCAATTGTGATGAAAGAATATTAGGTAAATCAATGTCAGTGTCAATAGTTTCATATTCATCATTAACATTATCAAGAGTATCTTCTTCATCTAGATTAATCAAAATAGGATATAAGATATGAATACAATAATCAAAATCTTGCATTTTAACATCATTATTAGCAGTAACTTCTTCTAACACATCATGCATAGGATGATCAAAAGAAGGTAAATAATTTTGAAGAACAGAATTACAAGCTTTAGCTTGAGCATGACACTTCTTACAACATTCATTAGGAGATTGATTACATTTTTCCTTACTTGAAATATGTTGAGAACTGGGAGGAATAATTATCGGATCCTTCACAGGTTCTATAGGAGGATTAATAGGATTATCAGTAGACTGAGAAGAAATAATAGGAGCTTGATTAATAGATGTAGAAGCCCTGGATAAAGGAGGTATGGGAGGTGTAGGCAAAATACCATGATTAAGATCCATAGGAGGTACACTTAATTAGAGAATCTTATGATGCTTATAGGTTTGATATGAGTAGAAAATATTATCAGGTCAAGAAGGGCATGAATTAGGTAATGAAGGCCAAAAGAAGTCAAGGGTAGTACAATCTCTAGGCCTAGAAGGTTGATATAAACTATGATTAACTGTCTTCACTTCTTCATCATGAACAAATTTAAGACATTTATGGATAGGTGAAGCAACAACATGCATGGCATTTAACCATGGCAAACCCAACTTAACTTGAAACTGATTAGAAGTAGGAACAACAACAGAGGTAGTGTTCACAATTTTACCACAAAGTTCAACCGGAAAGTTAATAGAACCAAATGATGGATAAAGAAAACCATTACAAGTTTGAATCAAAACATTAGATGTATCATAAGAATCGCATTGCAAGTTTTTCATAAAAAGATTTTCTTCAGTAATAACATTGACTAAGGATGTAGAATCAACAAGACAACCATGAGTAGATATTTGAGAAATCCTAGCATAAATGTAAAGGGGACCATCAAGAGCCTTAATAGTCTCATAATCATCAAAGGTAATCAAAAGTTCTTGAGGTCTTTTATTCTTAGATTGTTTTCAAGGTTTAGGCTGAATTTTCAATTTAGGCTGCGGTTTTGGTATAGGTTGAGATTGAACTTGAGATTGAAGTTGAAGTTGAAGCTGAGGTGTAGATATAGATTGGACAACATGATCCACTTGGTTAACATTGTGATTAAGATCATCCATCTTTGAATCATAAACAATATCCATAGAAGATGGCTGAGCAATGGTATTAGTATCATGTGTAGGTAAATGATTCGTATAGATTTGAAGATTTTGATTAGGAGGAGAGACATATTTGTTCCCACTACCATCAAGATTATCAATAGATAAGACATTAGAGTCAATTAAGTCTTGAACCTTATGTTTTAAAGAATAACATTTCTCAGTATCATGACCATTTTGATGATGATATTGACAAAAAGCTTTAGGATCAAAGGATTTAGATGCAATCATAGCAGGTAAAAGAGGTCGAATAGGAGGTAAAGTAATCATATTAGGAGTTAACAACCTATTTATAATAGAATGTAAAGATTTAGAAAGAGGAGTAAACGTACAATTTAATCAAAAAGCACCGGATGCAAAACTGGCATTGTGAGATGCAACAACAACTTGATCAACAACTGCATTCACTTGTTTGTTTATGTTGACATTGTTGTTGAATTTTTGAAATTTGTTTGGATTAGGAGAAGCATCACTTTTATCAATAGGAATAGGAGCAATTGGAGTGTTTCTCTCAAATTGACTCACTTGTAATTGATGTAATACCCCAAAATTGGCACCTATTAATTTCAATCAATTTTGGTGCATTCCTCGAATTTCTACATCTTCAAAGTCCTACTTTGCTAGGCTATTTTCTCTCTCCTACCTGACTTTATTCGACTTGATGTCAATTGTAAAAACCCTAAATTGCATTAATCAAATATTATAATTAATTCCTAAAGTCTTCAATTTTTATTAGCTAAATTACCCCTATGATAAATCAATTTAATTCTAAAGTCCTAAGTGCTTTAAATTAAATTAAACTCACCCCTTTAGAGAAATACCCATAAAGGAATTAATTATTGCTTGATTATTTGAATGGACACTCCTATTTGAATTAATAATTCAAAATATTTGAAAGGTCACCCTGTGTGGCAATAGCCATTCTTTTAATTAAGTAATTCAATGCTTTTTGTCTCAATTTGGAATGAAGAGTCACCCGTTTCAAATCAAGAAACTCTTCATTCCTCTTCTGGGTTTGTCTATAAAATGAACCTCTTTTTTCTCATTCAAGGATGGAAAATTTGGAGAGTAACTAAACTGTAGTCATGTTTGCCTCAACTATTTCATATTTTCAAGTTTTCAATTGCATAATTAGCTTAATCCCATGTTAGTATAATATTGCATTCTCTCATTAGTTTAATTTGTTTTACTTGCTCATAGCCTAATCTCATCTTTATTTTAAGTTATTTAGATCAAATTTGCATCTTCATATTTCTTTCAAGCTCTTAGCATAATTGCATCTCTACTTTTTAGCTTAAAATTGCACTTCATTCTAGATTAATTCTAGTTTTGCTCATCTTTTCTAGCTTTGAAAATCCTTCGTATTAACTTGGTCTTATGGTTGTTGGCTCTCCAATCTGAGAGAAATTAAACACACTGATTAATTAGAAGGCAACAGGTTGCTTCACCATGAATTTTGAATTGAGTAATCAATACTCTCTTTCGTAATTCCATCATGTGAGTAATGACTATGTTGTGTGTGTAGTTGGATTAGAGGTCCACATTCAACAACATACAATTGATAATGATGAAGTGCTGCACAAAGTTGTTGAAAAGAGGTAAATTCAGTAAGCAGAATCTTATCTTTAATAGCCTTTTGCAAATTTGAAATAAAAATATGTTGAATATCAATATCAGGAACATGAGAGGAAATCCGAGCATGTAAATGCTTAAATCTACCAATAAATTTAGTGAATTTTTCCTTAGCACTTTGTTTACAATTCATCAAATCAATCAAGGACACTTGCAGACCAATGTTATTTTGAAATTGTTGAATGAAAGCATTAGCAAGTTTTGGAAATGAATCAATAGAATAAGGAGGCAAGGAACAATACCATTATAAGGCCTTGTCACGAAAAGTTCCAGCAAACAGCTTGGCTAAAATTCTATGGTCATGAGCATAATCACTACAAAGGATTTGAAATGTTTTAACATGATGAACAAGGTCTCCCTTACCATTATAATTCTCAAGATGAGGCATGTCGACTTGCTGAGGAACATGAGTACGAATGATGTCTTGGGATAAAGGACTTCCCATATCACATGTAGGAATGCTAAACTTGTTTTGAGTCAAGGATGCAAGTTGTTGTTGTAAGGATGACACAGTTTGATCCAAATTGATGATTGTTGAATCATTAGAAGAAATAGGAGGAATAGCAACATTAGAAACACTAGGTAAAGTGTATGAAGCTGTAGGAATAGATGACACAACTAGAGGAATACTTGGAATTACAGTTGGAAGAGGATTAGTATAAGTAAAAGGAACATTATGATAAGAAGGTTGTGATGTAGGAAGGGACATAGGAGGAACACTCATAGGAACAGAGGGAACCGTCAAAGTCACCAAAGAAGGAGTATAGGTAGGTGTTGTCACTAGGGATTGCACTCGAGTATGGCTAAGTGTAAAACCTAGCAATCCCGTGAAACATGGGACTACTCTCAGGCTGTGGGTAACCTATCAGAGAGTAGACCTCCGGATTAGAGGCCGACTTCACCTTGAATCACCTGAAACTCAACTAAATTTTGAAGGAAAAAGTGAGAGAGAGTGCATGAAACTAAAACTAAAACTAGGTGATTCACCAAACTTTGATAGATCCACAAACTGAAAACAAACTCACAATGTGATTTAGAACATAACCTGAGCATCACAACTTCTCCCTAATCTAATTTTTCCCTTAGAAATAACTAGGTGCTAGTTGTAAATGAGGAGGGAAAATGAATTCCATGGACCCAAATACTTTCAAATGCACATAGATTGAAACTTTAGGAAATGAAAGTGCTTGTGAACATTTAAATGAACAAAATATCAAGTAAAGGACTAACATTCATCACAATACATGATATAAAATCCACCAAAACAACTCACAAAATTGTAGGAATAAGAAGGATAGTTGCTATAAACTGAATTGAAGGGAGCCAAGGTACAACTTGCTTCTCTAGAGCTACAAACATTCACCTCCAAGAAAGAGGGAAAGAAGAACCAACCTCAATCACACAAGTGAGAGGTATAAAAATGAAAACCATAGGAATCTGCATTCATGACCACAACCTCCTAAAAATGGAAAAACTCTCCAAATAGGCCAATGAATGCCTCCTTAACTTGGATGCCCAATTCCTGAGTTTTTAGGGGTAGCGGAAAAAGTGGGGCCCCCAAAATAGATGGTCAAAGAAATGACCCTACCCACTAAGTCATGCATCATAAATAATATTCTGACAATGGCTTATAAAATGCCATTTGTCCAAATTTACAATAAGGACTTTTGCAATGACTTTTTACATTGAAATAAATACCCCTATGCCAAAAATAAAGTGGACCTAAATATATTTCAAAATAGTCCTCAACCCAAAAATGGGGAAGACATACCTTGAAACATTTACATTTTTAACAAAATCCACATTACATGAATATATCCAAGCATATGTTTAGGCACCCATTAAACTTAGGCCTCACCCTAATTGCAATCTTAGCTTTTAAATTTAACCCCAAACCTAATGGCTGTAGGAAATTTCCCCAAATAAAACCCTCACCATGTTCAAGCTTGTATACATAGCATCAAATCAAATAAAATGACCAATAAAATCTCGACCCTACAAAAGGGGAGAAGATAATTTAATGGCCATTTTCATCGAAACCCCTCTGCTGCTGGTATTGTGAACTTTCCCATTCAACAGTTGGCAAGTTCTCTCTTCTACTGGTAGTCTCTGGATATGCTTTTAGAAACAACTGTTTGAGGCATCATGAAATCAAGGTAGGATTTTGATCTGGTATTCATTTCTCCATTCTTAAATTCATTATTTCTTTGTGCTGATTATGTACTGATGGAATCTCTCTATTTGCATTCGAGGGTTTTATGCATTCACTATTTTACTCCATTCCCATTTACACTAGAACCATTCTATGTGCAACTTTGTATATTGAAGGCACAACTGTGTATATCCTCTGTATCTATTGCATTGTGTCTTTGATTGATTCATGAATCCTTATGTTATTGATGTTTTACTCTTATTATTATGCTTGTTTTTTCAAATTATTCGAAGCCCATGCATTGCCTATGAGCTAGGGAATACTATCTTGTTGCAATTCTTTGTGTTTGATTCACTAGTTCATGGTATTGATTGTGTGACCCTTTACATTTTTGAGGGCACCATGTATTTACCTTCTCAGTATGAGGGCATAAAACTAATGGCATTTTACTCACGGTTTATATTCATTATCTGTATTTTGATAGCCTGCAAGATGGGGCACCACCACATTATGGATTTTAATGGTTGTGAGTCACTGGGGGTCGGGTGTATGTATTTATATGATGCCATGCTTACTGCTATGAATACATTATCCACAAGGCTCCTGGTCTTATGTTATATCTTTGGATGACCCATATGTATTGTAAACAAGGGCATTGATATGAACTGGATACCATCTAATGTATTTGTTGTTTAAGTCAGGGCCGAGAGCCATCCCTGAACATCTTTTGGATGTTATTTGTTTATTTTCTGATGTCATGTTGATGCCCTCTTAAGACCCGACCTACTTTTGTAACCCCCATCATGATATGTTATGATGACCCTTGAGCCATTGAGCTCGGGCATATGCAACTGGCACCTTGCACTTGATTTCTTGCTCACTGCTTATATGGGCTCAGGCTTGGCTTGACCTTATGCTAATGGGTCGGTGTATTCTTCTTTTTCTTAAACATGATGCCATAGCTCCCTATTATTTCCTTGACAAGCCATGAATCTAGAGATTGTGATCTAGAGGCATCACTGTCCTTGCTAATCTCTGGTTTAAAAACCCTGACCCATGAACTATAACCTTGTGGCCTCTCTGTTAACAATACTCACATTGTTCGAGCCTCATGTACTGAGTTGTTAGGACACTGTGAGTCATGGCATTTGATGTAACAATGAAACATTGGTATGATAACACTATTGATATTTTTGGGTCCGAGCACTACAATTGATGCTTTTGGATGCCTTGTAATGTTATAGTTGTGCAAACATGCCATTTTATTTGTCATTACTTTGATTATGGAACACATGTGTGCATATTGATTATATCTCTGTATATCCCATGAGCTACGAGGAATCTGTCTGATGAGGGTACTGTATCATGTGTTTTCTTGTTATTGATATTCCTATTGTGGTGACTGTTGATTATTGGTTCTTGAAGATTGTCATGCTATTAGAATGCTTGATGTTTAAGAAATTGGGGCCTGAGCTTGCTGTTTGTGACTTGATTGGCATGGCCTTTTATTTGTTGGTGTGGTTACTATATATGTTCATGAAACACCAATGCTATTTTATGTTGATACTACTTTTTAATAGCTTGATTTATGTGCCTTGTTCTTGGAAGTATCACCTCATCACCTACTATTATATGAACTCTATGGTGGTTCCATTTTCATTCCCTTTTGCTAAATGCATGGTGTTCACTGATTTACCAACTATAGCCCCTTCTCTCAGCTCATAATGAAGATTTGAACCATACCTCATGCCATAATGTCCTTTTTTGTTGATATAGGTTTGTGTATCCCTTCTGACATGATGATGATGAAGCCCCCTTTTAAATCTGCTAGTGCCTCTAACCATGCTCCATTTGATTTATCTGAGTGTCTAATGATACTGCATCCTCTAGCTATTGTTCCTTTGTTGATCATGGGTGTTCTTGGCCTGTGATGTAGCCACTGCCAAGGAAATGTAGGTTTTCCTGGTATAGACTGCATCATAGGTCAAGGTCATTCATCTGCACATGGAACAAACACATTAGTGAAAACAATGGTACTCCTTTATGCACATGCCCTGAGCACAACCGTTCCTAGAGGTGTATGGCTTAGTACATGTATGCATGCTTGTGAATACTGTGATACCAGACATTTCTTAGATCCATTGGATCTAACTCACTTCTCCTCTCTTATCTGCAGGTTCAGGATCACAGGAGCACACCGGGATCATCATGGAGATAGGCTTATTACCAGGCAATGTCTGGTACCCCTATATCTATGCTCATTATATATGTATATTTTCACTCATTTATGTAATTCTGGCAATGGCTATGCTCATGACATGTGTAAGCTCAAATAGATGTTCCTTTTAGTTCTTTTCCATCTTATACATCATGCTTAACATTGATATATGTACATGTAATCTTAGATGCAGTTCATTTCCTTTCCCTTTCATGTACTTGCAATGAAAATGAACACAAATATTAAGCAAGACCACTAATAACACAAACTAGGTTACATTAGCTTCATTAAGTAATTAGGTCACCAAAGATGAGTAAAATAATGGTAACATTCTGGAAACCTCTAATGAGTGCTTGCCTACTGAGCATCCTGACCAGCTACCTTAATATCCATTGGGCATAGAGTCATAAAGCTTCAAATTGAAGTTGGCCCCAAATCAAAACAACCCATCCTTCCCTCCAACAAAACAACTCACTTCAAGAGACGGACTGCTCTCACTTATTGCTACCCAAACCACACTGAAAACTAAAAGTTGAAAGGAAGCTTGTGCTAAAGCACTTAGGAAACACAAAAACAAAAATTCTACCCTACCCTACTCTAACCAGTATTAGAAATTGGTTAAACAAATCCATTAACTGGATTGTTGAAATAACTTCCCATTCTCCTCAAAATATTATACTTTTCATATTTGATGCCAACAAAGAGAACATGGAATACAAAAATGTACTGAATTGTCTGGCATATCAACTCTGCTCATGAATTGCTATCTGGTTATGTAGCTGCCTTGAGAGCTCCTCTTTCTGAGACATCATCTCTACATAGTCTTTCATGAAAGAGCTCATTTCCTCTCGAAAAAATGCCAACTAGTCATTGGAGCTTGAAACTAAAGTGGTGTTAGGCTGATTCTGAAGATTGTAATGGTGATCTTCATAGGGTGGTTGATAGGAATGCTACCAGGATGCTTGATGCTGGGTGGGAGGGTATGGTGGTGCATGCTGGTAATTTGATGTTGGTGGGATATTTTGACTATATGTTGTTGCTTGGCTAGCTTGATATGGAATGAATGCTTGCACATGGGTGGCCTTCTCATGATATGGGGGGTGATAGGGAGAATACGCATTAGGCATTGTCATGCTTACTCATCAAATGAGCTGGTAAAAATATATTTCTTGAAACTTATCAGCACTTGAACTGCTCAAACTAGTAGATTTCTCTAAGAGTCACCATGGTGCTTGAAACAAACTACCTCTTAAAGGCTGATTGCACTGAGGATCACACCAAAATCCTAGTGAATAATGGGATAGAAAGTTGTCCCATTGGGTGTGCCAAAAAACTATTGACACTACAGATTGCACCCGAGTATGGCTAAGTGTAAAACCTAGCAATCCCGTGAAACATGGGACTACTCTTAGGCTGTGGGTAACCTATTAGAGAGTAGACCTCCAGATTAGGGGCTAGCTTCCCCTTGAATCACCTGAAACTGAACTAAACTTTGAAGGAAAAGGGAGAGAGAGTGCATGAAAATTGAAACTAACTAGGTGATTCACCAAACTTTGATAGATCCACAAACTGAAAATGAACTCACAATGTGATTCAGAACATAACCTGAGCATCACAACTTCTCCCTAATCTGATTTTTCCCTTACAAATAACAAGGTGCTGGTTGTAAATGAGAAGGGAAAATGACTTCCACAAACCCAAATACTTTCAAATGCACACAGATTGAAACTTTAGGAAATAAAAGTGCTTATGAACATTTAAATGAAAAAAATATCAAGTAAAGGACTAACTTTCATCGCAATACATGACATAAAAATCCACCAAAACAACTCACAAAGTTGTAGGAATAAGAAGGACAATTGCTATGAGTTGAATTGAAGGGAGCCAAAATACAGCTTGCTTCTCCAGAGCTACAAACATTCACCTCCAAGAAAGAGGGAAAGAAGAACCAACCTCAATCACACAAGTGAGAGGTATAAAAATGAAAACCATAGGAATCTGTATTCATGACCACAACCTCCTAAAAATGGAAAAAATCTCCAAATAGGCCAATGAATGCCTCCTTAACTCAGATGCCCAATTCCTAAGTTTTTAGGGGTAGCGGAAAAAGTGGGGCGCCCAAAATAGATGGTCAAAGGAATGACCCTACCCACTAAGTCATGCATCATAATTAATATTCTGACAATGGCTTATAAAATGCCATTTGTCCAAATTTACAATAAGGACTTTTGCAATGACTTTTTACATTGAAATAAATACCCCTATGCCAAAAATAAAGTGGACCTAAATATATTTCAAAATAGTCCTCAACCCAAAAATGGGGAAGACATACCTTGAAACATTTACATTTTTAACAAAATCCACATTACATGAATATATCCAAGCATATCTTTAGGCACCCATTAAACTTAGGCCTCACCCTAATTGCAATCTTAGCTTTTAAATTTAACCCCAAACCTAATGGCTGTAGGAAATTTCCCCAAATAAAACCCTCACCATGTTCAAGCTTGAATACATAGCATCAAATCAAATAAAACAACCAATAAAATATCGACCCCACAAAAGGGGAGAAGATAATTTAATGGCCATTTTCATCAAAACCCCTCTGCCACTGGTATTGTGAACTTTCCCATTTGACATTTGGAAAGTTCCCTCTTCTACTGGCAATCTCTACATATGCTTTTAGAAACAACTATTTGGGGCATCATGAAGTCAAGGTAGGCTTTTGATCTGGTATTCATTTCTCTATTCTTCAATTCATTGTTTCTCTGTGTTGATTATGTACTGATGGCATCTCTATATTTGCATTCGAGGGTTTTATGCATTCACTATTTTCCTCCATTTCCATTTACACCAGCACCATTCTATGTGCAACTCTATATATTGAAGGTGCAGGTATGTATATCCTCTATATCTATTGCACTCTCTCTTTACTTAGTTCATGAATCCTTATGTTATTGATGTTTTACTCTTATTATTATGCTTGTTTTTTCAAATTATTTAAAGCCCGTGCACTGCCTGTGAGCTAGGGTATACTATCTTGTTGCAATGCTTTGTGTTTGATTCACTGGTTCATGGTATTGATTGTGTGACCCTTTACATTTTCAAGGGAACCATGTATTGACCTTCTCAGTATGAGGGCATAAAACTGATGGCATTGTACTCACGGTTTATATTCATTATCTATGTTTTGATAGCCTACGAGATGGGGCACCACCACATTATGGATTTTAATGGTCGTGAGTCATTGGGGGTCGGGTGTATGTATTTATATGATGCCATGCTTGCTGCTATGAATACATTATCCATGAGGTTCTTGGTCTTATGTTATATCTTCGGATGACCCATATGTATTGTAAACAAGGGCATTGATATGAACTAGATACCATCTAGTGTATTTTCTGTTTAAGTTAGGGTTGAGAGCCATCCCTGAACATCTTTTGGATGTTATTTGTTTATTGTTTGATGTCATGTTGATGCCCTCGAAAGACCTGACCTACTTTTGTAACCCCCATCATGAGATGTTATGATGACCCTTGAGCCATTGAGCTCGGGCATATGCGATTGGCATCTTGCGCTTGACTGCTTGCTCACTGCTTATATGGGCTCAAGCTTGGCTTGACCTTATGCTAATGGGTTGGTGTATTCTTCTTTTTCTTAACCATGATGCCATAGCTCCCCGTTATTTCCTTGACAATCCATGAGTCTAGAGACTGTGATCTAGAGGCATCATTGTCCTTGCTAATCTCTAGTTTAAAAACCCTGACCCGTGAACTATAACCTTGCGGTGTCTTTGTTAACAATACTCACATTATTCGAGCCTCATGTACTAAGTTTTTAGGACACCATGAGTCATGGCATTTGATGTAACAATGAAACATTGGTATGATAACACTATTGATATTTTCGGCACCAAGCACTACAGTTGATGCTTTTGGATGCCTTGTAATGTTATAGTTGTGCAAAAATGCCATTTTATTTGTCATTACATTGATTATGGCACACATGTGTGCATATTGATTATATCTTTTCATATCCCATGAGCTACCAGGAATCTATCTGATAAGGGTACTATATCATGTGTTTTCTTGTTATTGATATTCCTATTGTGGTGACTATTGATTATTGGTTCTTGAAGATTGTCATGCTATTAGAATGCTCAATGTTTAAGAAATTGGGGCCCAAGCTTGTTGTTTGTGACTTGATTGGCATGGCCTTTTATTTGTTGGCATGGTTACTATATATGTTCATGAAACATCAATGCTATTCTATGTTGATGCTACTTTTTAATATCTTGATTCATGTGTCTTGTTCCTGGAAGTATCACCTCATCACCTGCTATTATATGAACTCTATGGTGGTTCCATTTTCATTCCCTTTTGCTAAATGCATGGTGTTCACTGATTTACCAACTATAGCCCCTTCACTCAGCTCATAATGAAGATTTGAACCATACCTCATGCCATAATGTCCTTTTCTATTGATATAGGTTTGTGTATCCCTTCTGACATGCTGATGATGAAGCCCCCTTTTAAATTTTCTAGTGCCTCTAACCATGCTCCATTTGATTTATCTGAGTGTTTGATGATACTGCATCCTCTAGCTGTTGTTCCTTTTTTGATCATGGGTGTTCTTGGCTTGTGATGTAGCCACTGCCAAGGAAATGTAGGTTTTCCTGGCATAGACTGCATCACAGGTCAAGGTCATTCATCTGCACATGGAACAAACACATTAGTGAAAACAATGGTACTACTTTATGCACATTCCCTAAGCACAACCCTTCCCAGAGGTGTATGGCTGAGTACATGTATGCATGCTTGTGAATACTATGATACAAGCCATTGTTTAGATCCATTGGATCTAACCCACTTCTCCTCTCTTATCTGCAGGTTCAAGATCACAGGAGCACACTAGGAACACTATGGAGATAGGCTTATTACCAGGCAATGTCTGGTACCCCTATATCTATGCTCATTATATATGTATATTTGCACTCATTTATGTAATTCTGGCAATGGCTATGCTCACGCCATGTGTGATCTCAGATAGATGTTCCTTTCAGTTCTTTTCCATCTTATACATCATGCTTAACATTGATATATGCACATGTAATCTTAGATACAGTTCATTTCCTTTCCCTTTCATGTACTTGCAATGAAAATGAACACAAATATTAAGCAAGACCACTAATAACACAAACTAGGGTACATTAGCTTCACCTAGTAATTAGGTCACCAAAGATGAGTAAAATAATGGTAACATTCTGGCGACCTCTAATGAGTGCTTGCCTACTGAGCATCCTGACCAGCTGCCTTAATATCCATTGGGCATAGATTCATAAAGCTTCAAACTAAGCTTGGCCCCAAATCAAAACAACCCATCCTTCCCTCCAACAAAACAACTCACTGCCGAAGATGGACTGCTCTCACTTATTGCTACCCAAACCACACTGAAAATTGAAAGTTGAAAAGAAGCTTGTGCTAAAGTACTTAGGAAACACAGAAACAAAACTTCTACCCTACCCTACTCTAACCAGTATCAGAAAATTGGTTAAACAAATCCATTAACTGGATTGTTGAAATAACTTTATTCTCCTCAAAATATTATACTTTTCATATTTGATTCCAACAAAGATAACATGGAATACAAAAATGTACTGAACTGTCTGGCATATCAACTTTTGAATTTGGTGTACCAGACTACTAACCTCAATTAGATCATAGGTGATGTTCTCCCAGGGAGTCTGATAAGGCTGAATAAGCTCCTAGTCACCAAGGAGTGGACTTCTGACATCACCCTCCATTGAGTCCTTGAGTATGCATGTTTCATTTGATCCCATCTGTGCTAGGTATCTGATAGGACACCCCTTAGAGAGCATAAAACCAAGCCTCTCTCACTACTCAATATGCATCTTACAAATATCTTCAGCATGCTGATCAAAACATTGCCCCTCCATGATAGTCTACAATAATATTTCTTCTTCTACAGTTAGAGTCACCAACTGTGCTTTAAAGCCTTCTTGTAAAAGACTGAAAATTTGCAGGTTGCACAATAAAACTAGCAAATAAAAGATTATAGAACTACTGTCTATACTTTCCCACCGAGTGTGTCAAAACTATTAAGGCTAAAAATTTGCACCCTGTTTTAAACTATACAAGTTTAACAATTTTCCCTAACATGGGATTCATTTCTACATGTGGGAAATGCATAACTTGAAATGAAACCTCTGGGTTCTAGGCTGGTTCCTATTGGATAATCATTGATAACTCCTCAAAACTAACTTAAACTTGTAGGAAAAAGGATAGAAGTTGCTGAAATGACATGCAAACTAAAACTAAAATTAGGAAAACTAGGTGATACACCAAAGAGTGAGAAAATTTGATAGATAATGATAGATCCTGAAACTTTAAACTCTACCCCAATGGATAAAACACTTCTATTCTATATAGGTCTACATAAATATTTCATAAAGAGGTCCTTAATAGAATAAACAAGGAAGAAAAACTCTTCTCAAGAAACCCTATGAATATTTGGACACAAATTATAACCTACAAACAACATACATTCCTTCACCCAGGTGATAACTGAGACAAAAATCAACAAGGAGTTATTAACTCACTTACTATTCTCATCAATCATGCACTTCACACATAATCACATAAAGAAAGATGTCTTTCACTTTGATAGAACACTACTCCAAAATGCTGTCAATATATATATATATATATATATATATATATATATATATATATATATATATATATATATATATATATATATATATATATATATATATATATATATATATATATATATATATATATATATATATATATATATATATATATATATATATATATATCAGTCTCCAAAAGAGTTACAAATCTCTGCATACAACTATCAAGGGACAAAAATATGTCTCAAAAGCCTGCCTCTACATAATCAAAACTGAATGAAAAGTGAGTGAAAAACTCACTAAGTACAATCCCCAATCCTTGGGTCAGATGCCAGAATATAGCCTAGAAAAGAAGACCTAATAACCCATGAAATAAAGTCCCAGCTCTGAAAAAACTCCAGTAAGTCATAAAGCACCTTGATGACTCAGCAAAACTGTCCTCAAAAGGCTTTAAAAGGCCATAAAGACCTCTCAACTGACTAGACAAAGTCAAATTTCAAAAATCCACCTAGAAACCCTCCAACACCTCCTAAATACTCTCCTCATGTCTCCAAATAGTTACAACCTCCAAGCAGAAGTCTTTAAGTTATAAATACACCCTTATCTCTCCATGAATTAGCCAAAGGACCGCCACCTCTCTTATATAGTCAAGTAGTCAACAAGACTCCTCCTTTATATAATTTCAACACTTAGTTATTGATTTACCATTATACAAATTTAAGTGTTAAATACAATGATGCATCTAGATTCAACACTTAATAATTAGTTTATAAAGATACTAATTATTAAGTGTTAAATACAATAAATAATACCATCATATAACATAGATAATAATAATATAATAAATAATCTATATTTAATATATTATTTTTTACCTATGCTATGGGTAAGAAGGAATGTGAAACATAAGGTATTTAACCTTAAGTTCTGTGAGGACCCCGTATAATATATTTTTACTTATACATATTTTGCAAATGACTTCACAAAATACAAAAGCACATAATGAAGATTATAGGGTATAGAAGATACCGTAAACCTAAAGCCCATTTCATTTTCAATCTTTCTTCTTGTGCTCTACTGCACCGCCAATGTGAGGATTCATTGTTTCTAGAGGAGATTCCTGCTATAGAAAATGCTATCTTTGGCCACCATGAAATTTTCCTTTAGTATTCTGGGCACAAGCTAGTGTAGTCCATCGCTAACCAACAAGGTAAGCTTGTCCATTTCAGCTGCCATGAATACTTGAAATTTCATCATTTATTGAAATCTCTTTCTCTGTTGTTAAATATGGACTGGTGCTTCCTTATGTTTTCTGTATCTTTTTCTTGAAAATTTGATGTATCATGTTGTTGTTTACTTCCACGTCTTGCCTTTCCTACCGATTTTAAAACCACCATGAAACTTACTTTATCTATTCTCTTGTTTTCGAATGATAGCAACTATTCTCCCTAGCATTATTTATTCTCTTTTCTTGGCATGAGGGTTTTACCAAGAGTGGTTATTGTTAAAAAATACATGTTTGCCCTTTATTTGGCGGTTGTATATCTTTGAAGTTTTTTCTAAATTTCTTTTCCTTGCATAAGAATCTTTGCTGGGAACTGCATAATACTTCTTGTATAGTATTGTTTCCTCTTGGCTAAAGCATCATTTGGATTTTTGAACTCATGACATCATCTTATTTATTAAGAGTTTTTCTTTGTTTCTCTGCTGAAAACATCCATGACTCTTGATCTTATCATCCTTAGCTACAACACTTACCTTTGAAAACTCAAACTGAAAACTGGAACTTGACCGTTGTTGTCCTGGCACCATAGAAGTATCTTGGTTTTTCAATGCTATTTTACATGTTTCTGGTTCCGCTTTCTTGCATGAGGATCTTACTTAGAGTTGATGTCTTGACCTATGGTCTATCCATTGTTATGGTTTTAATATGCATGATTTTGGATAAGATTTTGTCACATGCTTGTCACTGTTTTCTTTTTAAAACATTGCAAGAACACTATCCCCATGCTATATATCAATGATCTTCATACGACATAATGATAGTAATCATTGTTTCTGATAGAATAGCACTATCACCATTGGAATCTATTCATGTTCATCATTGTCACAGGTTGAGTGTCATGTATAGACTATTATTTCTACCTTCTAACAGCCTCTAGTTCAGTGTCTTCAACTATCCTCTTGATATTGAATGTTGGCTCTACTCCAATGCATCAACTGCCAAATTTGCTAATAGTTGTAAAACATTAGCTGATTTACTTCTAAAGAATTTATGTAAATCCCACTGTATGAACTTGAATTGACTATCCTCAGGAAGATCTTTGTTTATTTACTTAGCTACATTGGAAAACTCTGGAAGAACTTGATACTGTTGTTCCAATCTTTTAGTTAACCTTGAGTTAACTATTCCAATAGCATGCTGGAAAATCCAGATTGCTTGCTGTTGCTAATTCTGATATTGTACAATAACTTCTTCCAGCATTCTCCCA
Organism: Chamaecyparis obtusa; assembly: GCA_027943335.1. Classification (NCBI taxonomy): domain Eukaryota; kingdom Viridiplantae; phylum Streptophyta; class Pinopsida; order Cupressales; family Cupressaceae; genus Chamaecyparis; species Chamaecyparis obtusa. The sequence continues at coordinate 281,833 of BSBK01002919.1, forward strand.
AAAATCTATTTGGATTGTACTGTGTTTATTTTCTATTAAGTTGTAAGGTTTCAATTGGAGAAATATTGTCCCTTAAATAGACTTAGCTTGTCAAATTTGGTTACAATGAAAAGTTTCATATCATAAGTAATATGTCCCTTTAACATTATATTTTCCTTCTTTGATCTTGACATTTATTTAAAGTAATTATTCCAATGCATATGTCGGGCTCATACCCAAGGGGAGCCTCAGCTAGGGGCACATACACATTGGAATAATTATTTCTCTACACATGGAAGAAACACATTAGCATAAATTTTCCTTTTTACACCAGCACTGAGGATATTCTATTTTTCTTTCTTCTTCAGATTTAGGACATCGTTAAAGGTAGCATATGCAGTGTAGTTTAGACAACCAATCATTTCTTAGATCCATATCGAGATCTAATATCATTGCTCTCTATTTTTTTTAGGACTTAGGAACTCACTAGAAGACTAACAAAGATGAAACAATCTTAGGAGAAAACAAACTCACCAAGTATAACTAGTCAAAGCAACAGGCAATGACTGGTTTACCTTGATCTATTTCTCTCTTATTCTGTCTTTTAATGTTGTTTTAAATCTGTAGGAGAAATAACAAGCTATGCTCACGGTTTGTGTGATTATTTTACTTGAATTGATCTTAAATACATGTATTTATATTTTCAAATGAATGAACTCAAAAAGAATTTATCACTGTTCAATACAAATGAAATGATTCTTTTCAGAAATTCACAATGTATTTATTTTGTTGGTTGCATATTGTATGCAAATTAGATGTCTAACAAGTAGAAATGATAAATTAACTATTAAATCCAATGAATCTATCTAATGCAAACACAATGAAGAATGCAAAGTAACTATGAAATGATGAAACTAATTTAATTACCTTCACCTACCATGTAGCTTGTCTCCATTGTCCTCCTAGCTTTGATTTTTTGAAGATGTTGAGTACTCAAATTTCCAAAATGAATCCTTCTCCCAAGATGCTACCAAAGTGTGGAGATTGAATGAAATTGAGTGCACAATAGCTTATGCAAACTAATGGATGAAATGCAAATGAAATGGTGATTGCTATGGAATGCTTGATTGCTTGAATGCTTGGATGCTTGAATGCTTGAATGATTGAATGCTTGAATGCTTGTTATCAAAAATACCTATTAGCTCTCAAATGAGAAATGAGGCTCCTTTTATAGAGTTTTGGAGGATCTAGGCTTAGGTGGCACAATCCTACAGTTGAGAATGAAAGGTGGAAGATCCTAGGGATAGGATTGACTTGGTTGAAGGAGTTGAGAGAAAGTGGGATGTAGTTGGAATGTGAGAGGGAGAATAGGGATGATGTTCCTCTCACATTGACATGGAGGAGAAGAAGGTGGAAGGGAAAAACACATGTCAAGTGTCTCACAAAGACCAAAGAGAGAAAGGGGGAGAGACATTTTCCTCATGAGGACTCTTTGTACAAGTGTCCCATGAGTCACCTTTGACCCTTAGAGGTGGCTTGAGAAGCCCCTTAGGAATAGGGAAGGTCTCTTGACTTGGTTGTTGAGAGGACATGTGGTCATGAGACCAAGTCCTATGAGGCCACATAGCCCTTAAGAATAGGACATGTGTGTGTGAGGATAAATATGAATAAATAATTAATAATAATTATTTATTTTAGCCAAGGTGATGTGTCAGGTGACTAGGTGGATGAAGTGAATTAGAAGACTTAGTCATATTTAGGTGATTGTGTATTTAATTAAATCACTTTAATAGACTATTTAGAAGACTTAGGATATAGAATTAGACTATAGTGAATTTATTTAAATAAATTCAATAATTTATTTAATAAATAGAGGAATAATTATTAATTAAATAATTAATATTTAATTAATTTATCAAGTCAATAGTAATTAAATAATAAATATTTAATTAATTAATGAAGCCATTTTTAGGTGTATACATTTTTCCCCTCTTTGAAATAATCTGTTTATCACATTGTTTCAAAAAAAATTTCAAGCATTTTTACCCCTACCCCAGACAATGTCTCAGATGACCTATGCGTGCCCCCTCGAGAGATTGATTGACAAAAAAAATTATTTGAATGTTTATTGGATTTTTATTTTTTTTTTTAAATTTTGATTTTATGTTTGTGAGTTTGTTTAATCAATCTCACAAAAGAAATAGAAGAAAAGGTGGGTGAAAATGGGGGGAAATGGAAGAAAAATGAGAGATAGGGTCCACATACCAAGCACATAGGGTCCACAGGCTATAAATTAGGCTTAGGGGTCCACAATAGGCTCATTGTGCACACTTGTCATTGGGAGATCAGAGCGCGAGAGAGAGAGAAGAGCAGAGCCGCCATGATGTCATTCCCATTGTCAGATCACCACTTCGAGAGAGTCAGACACTTCCAGCGACCACCCGATTCAGGTGAACCGGTAGGTGACTCAATCCTCCTTGGTAATTACATGATTTGATGCATGTTAGAGTAGAAGTTTAACATGTTTAGGATAGATTGAATGGTAGATTAGATTAGGATTTTTTTTGTTTTGAGGCATGGAATGAATGTGCAGTTTTGGCGCACCAATGCATAGGAACTAGGAACATTTGCATAGAAAAATACAACATTTTGCGCATACGTGTAAGAAAACTGCGCATTCATACTAGAGGAAAGTTAGAGTTGCGCAAGTGTGAAATAAAAATGTGCGTTTGAAAAACCAGCACATTTGTGCATATTTGTGGTGCAAATGTTTGATAAAACTACGCTTTTGTCAAAATTTGTGCATTCGTTCAGAATTATTGCGCAAATGTGAAGAAAAACTGCGCATAGGTTAAAACCTGCGCAAATGTTAAAGAATACTACGCATACACGATTCAATGTTGTGCATGTGTTTGAAGTGATAGAATGTGGTCAAACTAGATAGTTAATTAGGTCAAACTTGATGTCGATAAGCTGATTGGATTTGTCGGCATTTGATTTTGATCGATTTGATCAAGATAGGCAACATTGTAGCATGTTCACTAGTTAACCAATCTTGAACGTAGATAATTGATAGAATCATCTGTTGAAACACATGATAAGAACATGTTTATATTTGATATGATAGGATAGATAGATTGATAGATCAGTTTATCAAAATCTGATAGGTTGATTGTTTGTTGACTTAAATAGGAGGATATCACAGATAGTTTGATGTCACGGGAGAGATACCCTGTGACTCAGAATCTAAGACCGACGTTGTCAGAGACAGATAGACTATTGATTGGAGCATCTGGATTATATTATGTGATTTACATAGCTGAGATTCGGGTGAATCTGAGTATGATGACAACATTAGTAGAGTGATGGCACTCAGAGACAAGTACCTTCCATATTCCAACAAGGGAGATGACAGTTACATTAGAGGATGTATATCACATCCTCCGTCTTCCCATCACAGGTGAGCTGGTACAGTATGATCGGCACGGTGGAGTTACGGAGTTTAGAGCCATCTTCAGTGATGATGATATAGAGGATGGAGAGATCAGTTGGGAGGATATGGTTGACTTGTATGATCCTTTACCAATAGTGCTAGTAGGAGTGATTGGGGGATTTGTATGCCCTGATCGTGGATCACATGGATTTGTAGTTGGGTGGGGCTGCACGTTACAGTAGATGATGGAGGGGACCCGATATGCTTGGGGGGTGTGTTTGTTAGCACATCTTTATCATGACATGCATCAGGTGGTGTACCATAGGGGTGCATCATTATCAACAGGTGTGACATTGCTCCATGTTTGGACATGGGAGCATATTGCAGTTACTCGACCAGTGGCTATCATATTTCGGGGTGTAGGGCAGCCCTATATTCATTTATACTCCTCAGTTTTGTCTCAGGCAAAACTAGGCCATTTAGAGTTTTGGTAGTATACCTTTGACACACTAGACACAGTGACATGGAGACCCTACCTAGGGTGTGAGCCGTGGGATGATGAGCAGTAGTTTGGTTTTTGTTTTGAGTCACGGTGGTTGATAGGATGGACATCATTTATCATTGAGTGACAGTTGGTTAGTCAGGTCTTGTGACAGTTTGGCAGTATACAGGGCATGCTGCAGGGAGTGATAGAGCATGCTCGCATGCATCAAGAGAGATGAGACTGGGGGTCCATGGCATCATTCGATGTTGCTCGGCAGTAGTTTTTGGATGCCCTATTTCAGGCATGGTTAATGAGACCGACGATGGTAGACCTAGGGATGACTGCTGAGTTGGAGTAGTTTTTGAGGGATTTTCTAGTTCTGTGGATTACAGATCCAGTAGTGAGGCCTCCAGAGAGAGAACTAGTAGAGAGACGACGGGGGAGACTCTGAGGGAGAGATATACATGGATGAGGGAGACGAGGTGGCGGTGACGGTGGAGGAGATGGAGGAGGAGATGATGGTGGAGATGGAGGGAGAGGGGATAGAGCAGGACCTTGGATGAGAGGAGGTGGTGTGAGGCCGAGAGGACTGATGCCACCTCCAGCTAGACAGGGATAGAGACAGCCTCCAGCACAGCCAGCTGTAGGAGTGCGACTACAGGTACCAGTCCCTCCGGCATAGATTCCAGTTGCCGTAGTACAGGGACCAGCTACATAGGTATAGGTTCCATAGGTACAGAGGCAAGGATAGGATGAGGCAGATGTTTTATTGGGCCAGGGTGGTGTGGTATAGGGTGGTTAGGTCCAAGATGATATACAAGATGAGGCTGACGCTGAGATGCCAGATGTACAGGCACAGGATGAGCATGCAGACATGGACATCGGGGGATAGGATCCCTATTTATAGAGAGACACGGTGGAGGAGGAGGAGCCAGATATTGATATACTACTAGTCAAACTAGCAGTTACACAGGTACAGGTAGAGCGAGTGCAAGGTCTAGAGAGACAGATTGAGAGACTAGAGCATTAGATGGATGTCCTGAGACATGAGCGGGATGCAGTGATTGAGAGACTCAGGGAGTCTGAGATGCTACTAGATGAGTTACAAAGGAGTATGGAGTGGCTCCAGTAGGAGTAGGGATGGAGGTGTGTTAAGCCCATAAGGATGGATTAAGTTGGAGATGCCAGTCACGGCCAACGTCATTGACAGTCTTTTGTAGGATTTTAACAATTGTTTTGTTTGATGCCTCAGCTTGGTCATTTCCTTGAGGATAGTAGATTGTGGAATAGTTGTGGGTGATGTGGAATTTGGCGCACAAGTCATCCATGTCTTGGTTTTGAAATTGTTTCCCATGATCAGTGATAAGATGCATAGGTATACCATATCTGCAAATGATATAGTTTAAGATAAACATGGAGATTTGTTTCCCTGTGGCGGTAATTAATGGAATGGCCTCAATCCATTTAGTGAAGTATTCTATGGCAGTGAGAATCCATTTGTGGCCATTGGAAGATGGAGGATTGATAGCGCCCATGAGGTTGAGTCCCCACCGACTGAATGGAAAAGTAGTTTTAAAAGGATGTAACTCTTGAGCTGGAGCATGGATAAAGTTTCCATGTATCTGACATTTCTTGCATGCCCTAGAAAAATGAAAGGAGTCTGCTTCCATGGTAGGCCAATAATAACCCATACGCATGAGTTTCTTAGCCAAAGAGGGACCACTCGAATGTGTCCAAAAATACCTTCATGTACATTGCGTAAGGAAAGTTGAGCTTCATCATGTTCGAGACATCACAGGAGAGTACCGTCAAAACCTCACCGATAAAGGGTGTCAGATATTAAGATATAGCGGGAGGTTTGGTGGAGAAAAGTTCATTTTTGATTGTGGGATAGGTCAGGAGGTAGAGTGTTATCTTTGAGGTAAGAATAGATCTTTCCATAGGTTGGGGAGTTATGTCCAATCAGATGACATATAATACTCGTATCAGGGTCATCATATGCAGGACAAGTCAGGGATTCCACCAAGAACTCAAAATGGGCCTTGGTATCTTCTATATCAAATAAAGAAGCAATAGTTTCCATGGCATCAACAGCCTTGTTTTCATGCTGAGGAATTTTCTCAAAAGTGATGACAGAGAAATACTTTTTAAAATCATCAACCATACGTTTATATGGCAATAACTTATCATCTTTGGTCTGGTAATCATCATTAACCTGATTAACAATCAGCTGAGAATCTCTATAGACATTTATTTCAGATACGTTCCATTGTAAAGCCATTTTTAACCCAATCAGCAAAGCCTCATATTTGGCCACATTATTGGTGCAAGGAAATAACAACTTGAAAGATTTCGGAATAGTATATCCTTGTGGCGTGATAAATAGAATACCAGCTCTTGAACCCTGTTGAGTGTATGAGCCATCAAAGTATAATTTCCATGCTTGTGTAGACAAAGCTAAGATATGAGCATCAGGAAAATCTGTGTATAGGGTGGTCATTCATTAATGGAGCATTAGCTAGTTGATCTGTGATCACTTGACCTTTGATAGCCTTCCTGTCTACATATTCAATATCAAACTCACTAAGTAGCATGACCCACTTAGCCAACCTACCTGTCAATGCAGTCTTGCTTAACAAATACTTTAAAGGAACAATTTTTGCAATAAGCTGAGTAGAATGTGACAACATGTAATGTCACCACTTCTGTGAAGCAAAGACAATAGCCAAACATGCTCTTTCAATAGGGGAATAGTTTAACTCATATCCCACTAAAGTGCGACTGATGTAGTAGATGGCTTTTTCTTTTCCTTCATGATCTTGTTGAGCGAGAAGAGCACCTAGTGAGGCTATCGTGGCTGAAATGTAGAGCAAGAGTGGCTTGCCCAGAATTGGTGACATCAAAGTTGGAGGATTCGCTAGATACTACTTGATTTTGTTAAAAGCTTCCTCACACTTATCATCCCATTGGAATAAGATATTTTTATGCAGCAAATGTTGAAAGGGATGACTGTGATCTGCTAGTTGAGAAACAAATCTTCGGATGGATTGTAGATGCCCCTGTAAAGATGTTAGCTAACTGATGTTAGTGGGGGAAGCCATCTCCAATATTTCTTTAACCTTTTCTGGATCTACTTCAATGCCTTTAGCTGAGACAATGTAGCCTAACAGTTTGCCAGATGTGACCCCGAATGCACATTTCTTTGGATTGAGTCGAATCTGATATTTTTCCATCTGGGTGAATATTCTATCCAACACTCTCAAATGACCAACTCTATCTTTGGATTTTGCTAAAATGTCATCAACATAATCTTCCATGATGGTATGCATCATGTCATGAAAGATCGTGGTCATGGCTCTTTGGTAAGTTGCTCTAGCATTTTTGACGCCAAATGGCATCACATTCCAGTAGTATGTACCCCATGGACAAGTAAAATCAGTTTTTTCCTGGTCTTCTGGCGCAATCTTGATTTGGTTATAGCCAGAAAATCCATCCATTAATGATAACATCTCATGCCCAGCTGTTAGGTCAACAATCATATCAATATTTGGCAAAGGGAAGTCATCTTTCAGACAAGCTTTATTAAGATCTCGAAAATCAATACAAATCCTAATAGACTTGTTTGGTTTTGAAACTGGAACAATATTTGAAATCCACTCAGCATAATCAATAGCCCAAATGAATCCAACATCTAGGAGCTTCTTCAATTTTGCTTTCACCATTAGAGCAATGTGAGGATGCATTTTGCGGAGCTTCTGCTTAACTGGTTTTACACCTAGTTTGATAGATAAATGATGCATAATGAGATTGGGGTCCAAACCAGGCATATCAGCATAGGACCAAGCAAAGTTGATTTGTCTTTTTCTAAAGAATTTTGCAAAAGCTTCTTTCTCTGATTCTGTTAAGGATGCTACTACTTTGAGGATGCGTGGAGACTCCTCTATTCCAATGTTAAGTGGTACTATTGGTTCTATAAGAATGGTAGATTGCTCTCGATATAGATAGTTGGGAAGAGTGTCAATCCTTCCATCATCAGGTGCCTCAGAGAGGTTTTCACCATCAGATGCGTCTTTTCTTTTTACTATTTTTGGATCTAATACTGCCACTAAGTGGTTTTCACCATTAGATCTGTTGATTATTTTTATATTTTTATGACTGAAAGGATTGGCACTCTCTCCAAAATAGGCCATGTCATTGAGTTCTATCAGAAATCCTGACTTGTGATCCCCTGGTGGTAAATGATCCTTGATGCCAAGATAGTCAATGATCACATCATCATTATGGAAGACATCAAGTTTTGGGTGATCGGGAGAATCCCAATCGATAAGGTCAGGATGGACAAGGGGCATTGGATCATTTGGGTCAGTTTCAAAAGCAGAGATGGTATTGATGGAAAATTTGTCAAGGTTTATGATAGTATCAGTGAGGTCTATTTCCATACTCTCATCTGAATCATCTGTCACAAGATAACGCTCACTTTGCTCACGATCAACATGAGTAGTATTATGTGGGACCAATCCTACTGAGTCACTCGTTGAACTCTCACCCTCATGGTAATTGTTACTATATTGATGGAAAACATTGACTCCTATTTCTTTAGTATAATCAGATAAGGAATCCCATTCATAATCATTAGAATCAGAATCATCATTATCTTCAAGTCTATCAATGATTCTTTGAGCTATCCTTTGTCTCTTTGGATCTACATACATACCATGCTTTCTAAATTGTAAGGCAGGAGCTTTAGATGTCTCATGAAAAGGTGGTATTTTTGCTTTTCCTTTTGGTTCTTCACATTTATATCCTAATCCTGTAGTGTCTCTTTGATAATTGGGATTTTGCAAAATTTGTTTTATAACACCTTCTCTTTGTAACCCCAGAGGTCCAGAACCTTGATATCCCATCTTTTGTAGCAAAGTATACCCTTTTCCATAGACATCAGGTGATATACATTCATGTTTAATACCCTCTTCAATCTTCTGTGTCTTAAGGGAATAATTTGCATTACGCTCAGCTGCCTCTTTGGATATTGTGCCCCCACTTAAAAATGTGTTATAAACAAGTGTGGAAGGGGGTTCTGATTGTTGTTTAGTGATCAAAGATCTACCATATGATTTGGGGTATAAAGGTAACTCAGTGATACAAAGAGCTTGACCTAAAGTATATTCTCCCATACTTCTTTCTTTGATGTCTATCTTGATCCCATCTGATTTAGAAGTTGATGCTATATTACTAGGGTCATTGGGTGTAGTTGCAGAAGATCCAGTATGATTATAGGGAACCAAAGAATTAGAAATCTTCACATTGCTACAATATTGAAAAGGATTAGAATCTCCTTTGATAGTGATCTCCTGACCATTGTGAGGGAATTTTATACATTGGTGATAAGTTGATGGCACAGCTTGCATGGAATGAATCCATGGTCTTCCCAAAAGAATATTATAAGCAAGATCCATGTCCAGAACTTGACAAGATACATCTTTGACAATAGGACCAATTCTAATTGGAAGAACAACGAACCCCTTGGATGATCTCTCTTCCTCATCATAGGATTTTATTGTGATTTTCTTTTTTGGATCAACAACATTCTCAGAAAATCCCAATGCAAGGACTAACTTTAACGTGCAGATATTCAAGCCAGCTCCCCCATCTATTAATACTCTTTTAATCTTGTGATTCTAGACAAGGACTTCGATATGTAAGGGAGCATTATGAGGTTGGGTAATGGATAAATCATCATTTTCAGTAAAGGACAAATAGTGTGGGGTTGTTAAATGGCCCATCATAGCTTGAAATTGATCAGGATCTAAAGTTGTTGGAACCTGGGTCTCTAAGAGAGCTTTTTCAAGGATATCTTTGTGAGATGGGGAAAGATACAAAAGCTCTAAGATGGATATATGGGCAGGTGTTTTCTTGAGTTGTTCCAAAAGATTGTACTGGTTGGAAGTATTTGGGATAGACTTTGGGACATAAACGGACTTATTTTGTGTAGTGCTTGGTTTAGACTAGACTCCTTGAAGAGTAACTTTGGCTTGAGCATGAGTAGTTGCTTTGACTGGTTGACTCTCTAATTTTTCTTTGATGGTAATAACATTGGCATAATACATAGAAGGATGACATTCATAAATGTTACCAACATATCAATAGGGAGTGGAATTATAATTAGCTTGATTGTCACCCTTATTGTTGGAAGAACCTCCTTTTTCATGCTCAGGAAGTGGATCTTTGAAAGCTGTATGTGATTCATTCGAGACATGTCCGTCAACACCAATTTCACCACTTTCGATTAAATCTTGGATTACATTTTTGAGTCTTTTTCAATCATTTGTTTTATGTCCTCTACCTCTGTGAAATTCATAATAATCATTCTCATTCCACCAAGAAGGCTTTACTCTAGGTTCAAAATCTTTCATTTCAGGAAGCGTAATGAGTTTCTTTGTGATTAACTTCCGTAATGCTGATTCGAGAGATTCCCCCAAAGGAATAAAGTTTCTTCGAGGTGACATAAAAGGCAATCTTGGTTTAGATGAATCCTTGTTGGTATTTTGATTTGATGATTGATTGTTGTAGGTTCCTTGAGTAGCATTGGCCTGACTGGTGAGATTAAGAAGGGGTTGCGTTGGTTTGACATTATGATTATCAACAATCCCATCATTGACAATGTTTTTGTTCTTATTCCAAAACTTTGATTTTTCATTGTTGTAGTTGTTGGAATTGGAATTTGAGGATCCAACATTGTCTTTAGAATAAAGTTTGATCTCACCTTTTCTGACCATAGCTTCCTCAATCTTGATACCATTTTCTATGAACTTATTGAAATTTGGTGGACATTGCAATTGTAACCTATAACTCATTTCTGGTGTAAGGTTATGCACAAAAATATCCATCTTTTCTTGTTCAGGAATCATTCGTGGATATTTAGGAAACAATTGACGCCATCTTTGCAAAAAAGTAAGGAAAGGTTCTCCATTCTTTTGATGTGCATTACAAAGATCAAGCATAGTGACCTCATGTTTGATGTTATATGAATAATGAGTCACAAATTTGTCAAGAAGCTCATTGAAAGATTTGATGCCGGGGGGAAGTTTAGAGAACCATTCCATGGCTTGTCCTCCTAAACTTCATGGAAATAGTCACATAAGATAAGTGTCATTGTGAGTGACTTCAATACAAGTAGCACAAAACTCATGAATATGGTCTTGTGGATCTGAATTCCCTTTGTATTTGTCAAATTTTGGTACCTCAAAATGAGGAGGGAATGGAATCATTGCTAAATTATTATCAAAAGGATAAGGACATATATCATCCAAGGAATACTTCTTTGTTGATGATCCAGTTTGGATGTCACAGATTTGTTGTTGAAGCATTTGGATTTGTTGTAGGACGGGATCCAAAGATGGTGTGTTTCTTTGAATGTTTTGGGAAACATTGTTGTGAGAAGCATTGTTTTGTGAAGCATGATTTAGCTGATCATTTTGAAAAATAGTGTGTTGTTCATGACTATGAGAAGCATTGGATTGCTGATTGGTTTCCTTTGCTCCATGAGTATCTTGAGAACCTTTAGGAATTTTTTGATTATTTGTGTGAGCTGGTTCTCTAAGATAAGAAACATCAAAATCACTTGGTAACTTAGCTCCTTGTTGAGCAAGGATGAGAAAATACATCTCTTTATCCAAGCCTAAGAGTCTTTCCATGACATGATAAAATTGAGGATCTTGTGAAGCTTCCCTAAGTTCTTCATCAGTGGGTTCATCAGTGGATGTAAAAAGTGAAGTTTTCTTAGGAGCTTCGGGCCAAGGATTTTCTTCATTGCTGGTATTGCCTTCCATCTTGTCTAGGGATTATGGATTGGTGGCTTGTTTAAATTTTTGAGATCGAGTTTGAACCATAAAATTGAAAGAATTGATTGTGGGATGAAAGATTTTTGATGAGAAGATATGGAAAGTGATTGATAGGAAAGATATTGAAATGTGTTGAAAAGTGATAAGACAACTTGATAAACTCTAAGTCAATAGGAGGTATAGATCTCACTATGATATGACAAAGAGAAATCAAGAGATAATAACCTAAGCAAGTTTGATGATTAAGGATGATATATCCTGATATGGTAAACTTACAAAGATCAAAATCTAATGGATAAGATAATGTTTCAACACAAAATAACAAATTTCAAAGATTTGGAAGAAAAATGATTTGATGAATCTTGATAAAGGAATGATGAAAAGTGATGAATGGTCAAACTAAAGATCAAAGGTCTGTGTAACTTGACTGTTTCTCCAAAATCTTACTAAGGACAAAAATGGGTATCTGAAAAAGTGATTTTGAAAATTGCAAAGTTTGTAGAAATGCTCACTGTTGTAAATGCGCAACAACAAATGCACAGGACAGATTGATCAATGCGCAACAAAATTAAACAAATGTGTAGCAATATGTAATAGATGCGACTAGTAATAATCAAAAGCATAGACAGTCTGCACAGATGCACAAAGAATTTTGATAAATGCACAAAAAATTTGATCAAATGCGCGAAAAGATGTGATATATGCGCAGGTGTTGAAATTTTGATCTAAATTAAAATGTTTTAGATTTTCCTGGTGTTGGCTGCTTTTGTTTTGTTTTTTTTGGCAAAGTGAAAAATGCATAAACACACGCACACAAGATAGAAATGATGTTAATCTGACTATGCTAATATGAATGCACAAACACGCTTACAATCCTATGGTTGGCAAGGATGATATCTGATGAATCCCCACTAAAATAATAAAATCTAGCCACGCAAATTCACAGCGGACAACCTAGGAACTTGGAGGCACGGGCTCCTCCTTATAGTGCACTCACTTCTCAAGCACACCAAGTTCTGAATTCAATGGGTCATTACTTCCCAAAGAACTGCTATCTCTACTATGAACCGTGAGTAATGTGGGGTGTCTTCATGAGCTTGGGTGACTCCTTGAGCCAGCAGATAGAAGGTTTTTGGCCACTAAACAAACTTTTTTGGTAAGGACATCCGTTCAGGTGGTTGTGATCAAGTCATTTTCCCAATTAAGGTGGCTCTCCCAATCCTTTCAAAGCAAGGCTTTCACCTCTACTAAGTAGGACTTTAACGCACCACTAGGGTACCAAAGGAGATTTTGGTTGCCAGAATGAATTCACACCTGTCTAATGTGAGACTAATCACATTAGAATTTTTTATATACTAGTTTAGAAGGGCTTGGCTTTAGCCTATTACCGGTTGGGTCGTTCCTTGGGGTGAGTACCTCTTTTCTCACCAAAGACCGCCCTCTAAAAATTATAACAATTTCTCTTACACCCAAGGTCCACGAATGGCAAGGGGAGAGGATACGTTGTTATAATTTTGGGATTACAGATATTCTATTAAGAAAAACATAATAGACACTTGAATCTATGCTAAGGAAGACACACAAAGAAAAAACATGTCGTATTTTAAGCCCAAATGAGATTATAGTTTATTTTGCAAACCCCTTGGAAATCTGCAATCAAACTGTTAGAATTTTTTTTTTATAGAAATGGGGTCTTCAAAATTACGTCCTGCAAAACAGCCTAAAAATACTACCAGAACAAATAGACACTTGTCAAAATGTTAGCAAAAAACAAATCTAACAGAAAATTGAATTTTTCTACAGAAACTGATAAATGCACAGAACAGTGATATAAATGTGCAGTAAGTTTGGATATATGTGCAGTAATTATATATGCGTGAAACAATTGAGAGAATGTGCAGCCTGATGATATGTATGCACAGCTAGTATGGATGCACAGTGAAAAATGATGTATGCGCAAGACAGTTTAATGAATGTGCAAAAAATATGACAGAAAGTGAAAACCAGATGAAAGTTTATGTCTGTGGTTGCAGAAAATGGATGCACAATAGAAATGAATAAATGTGCAAAAATCATGTACAAATGCGCAGAAATAACCTGTAGAAAAACTTGCACACAGAAAACTAAAAAGTAAAAGTGAAAAGCCCGATTGGGCCCTCCTTCTAGTGCCAAAAATGTATGCAAATTAGATGTCTAACAACTAGAAATAATAAATTAACTATTAAAGCCAATGAATCTATCTAATGCAAACACAATGAAGAATGCAAAGTAACTATGAAATGATGAAACTAATTTAATTACCTTCACCTACCATGCAGCTTGTCTCCATTTTCCTCCTAGCTTTGATTTCTTGAAGATGTTGAGCTCTCAGATTTCCAAAATGAAGCCTTCTCCAAGATGCTACCAAAGTGTGGAGATTGAATGAAATTGAGTGCACAATAGCTTATGCAAACTAATGGATGAAATGCAAATGAAATGGTGATTGCTATGGAATTCTTGATTGCTTGAATGCTTGGATGCTTGAATGCTTAAATGCTTGTTATCAAAAATACCTATTAGCTCTCAAATGAGAAATGAGGCTCCTTTTATAGAGTTTTGGAGGACCTAGGCTTAGGTGGCACAATCCTACGGTTGAGAATGAAAGGTGGAAGATCCTAGGGATAGGATTGACTTGGTTGAAGGAGTTGAGAGAAAGGGGGATGTAGTTGGAATGTGAGAGGAAGAATAGGGATGATGTTCCTCTCACATTGACATGGAGGAGAAGAAGGTGGAAGGGAAAGACACATGTCAAGTGTCTCACAAAGACCAAAGAGAGAAAGGGGGAGAGACATTTTTCTCATGAGGACTCTTTGTACAAGTGTCCCATGAGTCACCTTTGACCCTTAGAGGTGGCTTGAGAAGCCCCTAAGGAATAGGGAATGTCTCTTGACTTGGTTTTTGAGAGGACATGTGGTCATGAGACCAAGTCCTATGAGGCCACATAGCCCTTAAGAATATGACATGTGTGGGTGAGGATAAATATGAATAAATAATTAATAATAATTATTTATTTTAGCCAAGGTGATGTGTCAGGTCACTAGGTGGATGAAGTGAATTAGAAGACTTAGTCATATTTAGGTAGTTGTGTATTTAATTAAATCACTTTAATAGACTATTTAGAAGACTTAGGATATAGAATTAGACTATAGTGAATTTATTTAAATAAATTGAATAATTTATTTAATAAATAGAGGAATAATTATTAATTAAATAATAAATATTTAATTAATTTATCAAGTCAATAGTAATTAAATAATAAATATTTAATTAATTAATGAAGTCATTTTTAGGTGTATACACATATCAACTAGTTGTATATCAATAAATGAGGTCAATTGATTCCAAAATATGTCTTTTATAGAAAAATTGCTAAGGTAGTGAAATTTTGATAACATTTTTGGTGATCTTTGTTGGATGTACCCCTGCTATACATGAAACCAGTAGCCTTAACACATCCATTGGGCAGTGAGTCAAAAAGATGCAACACTCAACTTAGAGGATGGGTGACTAATAAAAATCAATGTAGGATAGGATTTTGAGTGTAGATTTATGGCTTGTGGTAGAATGGCTCCCCTATCCCAAAAGAATAGGTGTGCACTCAAAATGTTGTAAAATATTGATATTTACTAGCCATTTATTTCTTCTGAACAAGCATGGCAGCTTATGTTCTGAAAACACTTAGGGAAAACTAGAAAACTAACTAAAACTAGCGACATAAATACTCTTAACAACATGTTGGTATGTATCATGATGCCTATATATGAATGTTGTATAGCACATGTGATAGTTGAGAAAAATATCCTACATGTGTGGCATAGAATTTTGATATGTAGGCACCCTAATATGTATGAATGTGTCATTAAGAGTGTCTTCCACTGAAGACTAACTACTAACACCTAGGAAAAGAAAACTTCAAAGAAAATGGTGTAGCAGCACCTTATTTAGAAACTATAGGATTTACTTAGCAGGACATACCTCAAAACTAGGTTTGAGGTGAATACCATTGACTGGTATAGGTAGATTTTCCCCTCCAAGTGTTGATAGCTGAAAAGCGTTATGTTCCTTGCATTCCATAATCACAAATGGGCCTCCCGAAAATGAATCGAATTTAGTATGCTTACCCGGTTTGCTCTTGAATTCATCCCACTTGAGAACAATGTCTACCACATTGAAATCTCTTGATCTCACTTTTCTGTCAAAACTTTTCTTAACTTGCATCTGCTGGAATTCCATAGTTTGCATTGCTTTTCTTCTACTCTCCTCCAATTCCATCAGCTATGCATAATGCACCTGCATAGGATTTCCTTCTTCAAAAAGAACCAACTGGGTAGCAAGATCAAGTGTTGGGAACTCTGTTTCAATAGACAACCGAGCTTCTTTTCCATAAAAAAACTGATAAGGTGAATTCCTAATTATTTTCTTCAGATTAATTAGGTCCACCCATAAGGTAGCCTTCAACTTGGAGTGCCAATCATGTTGGTTCTCCTGCAGAGTTCTTTTGATAATTCTGATTAGATTCTTGTTTGTAGACTCTGCTAATCCATTACCTTGTTGATAATAGTTGGAACTAGTGCTGAGATAAATTCCATGCTTGAGTGCCCATTCAGTGACCCTTAAACCAATGAAAGCAAGCACATTATCAGAGATTATAGAGTCAGGATCTGCAGACCTGTTCACAATATCATCACAAAAATTAAGGACCATTATCTCATTTGCATCCTTTAGTGTTGTTGCCTCCATCTAGTGTGTTAAATAATTGGTGGCAATAATTATCCACTTATGCCCCACACTTGACAGAGGATTGATAGACCCTATGAAGTCAACACCCCACTTTTGAAAGGGTTGTTCTGTCTTAATTGGTTGCAAATGCAAAGCTAGCAGCCTTTCTTTCCCTACAAACATGGCGCACTTCATGCACTTCCTCACATATGCATGGCTATCTTTAAAAATATCAGGCCGATATAAACCACCCCTTAGGATCTTATATGCTATAGTTCTAGGGGAAAAATGGCCTCCTGAATGACCATCATGGAATTCATGCAAAATGCCTACAATCTGGTTTGAATCAATGCATTTGAGAAGGACACCATTGTGATCCTTTCTATACAACACATCATTAATTAAGACAAAATGAACTGATTGTAATCGATAATACCTTCTTTTTTCCTTGTCTAAATTAGCTGGACACTCACTGGTCTTCAAAAAATGAACCATATCTTGCAACCAGCTCACTGTCCTATCATCATCAGTTGCCATACCAAGCACCAAAACAATATATGCTTATCCTTGAAGCTCTGAAACCTTAGTATTAGCAATCTGCTCACATAGACCTTTGCCTCTAACCAGCTTGGTCACTTAAATATCCATGTCATACTCCATGACCTGTGTTATCCAACCAACCCTTTTTTCATTCAAATCCTTATTGAGTAAGAACTCCTTGACACTAGGGCATGCAACCCTTAGATGAATCCTGTTATGAGACAACAAATGTCAAAATTTCTTAAGACTCTTTAGAATAGCAAGGACATTCTTTTCCACAAAACTATATCTCTATTCATAATCTTCTAAACCTTTGCTGAAAAAGACTATTGGATGCTCCAAACCTTATGCATTTTGTTGTACCAACATTGCAGAAATAGTCTCATAACCACCATATGCGTACATAATAAAATACTTGCTGAAATCAGGATTTACTAAAGCAGGAGCTACTGCTAAGGACTCTTTAATAACTTGAAAAATATCCTTGGCTTCTTTTGTCCAACTGAAAAAAACATTCTTCTTTGGCATAGCTGTCAAAGGTTTCAACAAATCAGTAATGTTAGGCAAGAAACGTCTAACAAAATTAATCCTTCCAATGAAAGACTACAACCCCTTCTTATGGTGTGGCAATTATAGCTCTAAAATGGATGCTACTCTCTTAGGATCTACTGTAACCCCTTGCTTAGAAACCACATACCCTAGTAACTTACCCTCATGCACAACAAACACACACTTTTTGGGATTAAGAGATATCCCAAACTCCCTGCTGCGTTTAAAAATCTGCCTCAACTGACTCAGATGATCTCCTACCCTTTTGGAGTATACTGTGATATCATCAAGATATGCCAACACAAACTGGTACATCAGATTACTAAACACCATATTTATGGCTTTTTGGAATGTTGCCCCTACATTTGACAAACCAAAAGGTATTCTCTTGTATGCCATGGTACCCCATTTAGTGGTAAAAGTGGTTTTATACCGATCTTCATTTCGGACCAGAATTTGGTTATACCCCGAATAACCATCTAACAAAGAAATTCATTCTGAACCAGCAACATACTACAGTATTTGTTCCATATAAGGAAGGGGACATTCGTATCCTTTAGTGATGCTCTATTCAAATCCCTGAAATCTACACATAATCTGAGCTCTCCATTCTTCTTTCTAATAGGGATGAGATTGGACACCTAACTAGTGTGTTTGATTGGTAAAATGATGCCACTCTCAATCAGCCTAAAAACCTCTTTCTGCATTAATGGCTCTAATTTTGGATTCACACGTCTTTGTCTTTGTCTTTGCCTTATGGGCTTGGCATTAGGCTCAAGTTATATAGTATGTTGTCCTAACTCAGGATTAAAACCTTTTAAATCACCATATTCCCATGCAAACACATCTGCAAATTCTTGAAAAAGTTGAACATAAGACTCTTTTTCCGAGGGAGTACTTACCTTACCAAACTTTAAGCTTTTCCCTGGTGCAACCTCTAAACTTTCATAATGTTCTTGAGAAACCAGCAAACCAGTTTTGTCCTTTTTAGCCTGATCATCTAAATTGAATATAGATTCCAAGAAAACCAAACCTTTAGGCAACTTGTTGGACTTAAGTTGCATCACTTGGTCTTCATAATTTTGCTTCAGCCTGTCTTGATTGGAAGCTGTAAAAACATCTTCTTCTAGCAGAAATTGCAAAATCTACTCATCACTTTCAAAAACCTGCCAATTTACATTAATATCAGGAATCAAAGGCCTAACCATAATATTTATATGTTGTTGATCACTCCACCTTTCAACATTGTTAGGAATATCAAACTATGTCCCTGTAGCTACCAACCTATCAGCATGCTGATTCAGTTTTCGAGGAATTGCAACAATATTGAAAGGAGAGAAATCTTCAATAACATCCCATACTCTAAGTTTATATGCTTTCAAAGTATCATTTTTTACATAAACTAGTCCTCTTATTTGATTTACCACTAATTCACTATCACCATGAACCTTCAGAACTTTAATACCCCTCTTTCTTGCACATTCCAATCTGTTAATCAAACCTTCATACTCTGCGGTATTGTTAGTGCAAGAGAAACCAAATCTAAAGGTTGCATAATACTTTGCTCCATCGGGAGATACTAACATTGCACCTCCACCAACACCATGTTACTTCTGGATCTGTTAAAAAACATATTTCAAACCTTATTTTTCTATTCAAAATTAGTTTTTTCCTTTTTAACTAAGTTTGTCATTACCAAACCAGCTTCTTGGAACATGTAATTACCCATTCCAGTATCTAGAAAAAAACTAGAATTAGTCTCAAAAGCATTCTCTGTAGCCCACTCATCTAAAAGTATATCAAGAATTTCAGTAGTAGATGTACATGAAATAGGGGCAAAATGATCATCTTGGCCAAAATTGACATAATTTGCATTTACCGTACTATGCATGTAAGGCTCTATTATATCCTTTGCAAGTAACTCAGACTTTATATTAACCTTGGTTCCATATCGGGTGAGAAAAATCATGTGAGACCAATCGGATGAAAAATAACCTCCTATCTTGGTTGTAAATTCTCTTGAGAGGCAAAGACCAAAATAAGGAGGTAAATCTATCACAAATATGTCTTGTGGAATAGAGAAAGTAGGGCAGGCATGTAAGGTTAAACTAGCATTTTTTATGAGGCCTATAGAATTCATAGATGTTCCATCTAATTGGACTACTCCCTTTTCAATAGGTTCATGTTTCAATTCTACTGATCAACTATCTTCCTAGGCATCACAGTACAAGTGGCCCCACTATCAACCATACAATTATGTACTAAATATTTCTCAATTATTAAAGAAACATAGAATGAATGAGGTCTCACATCCTTACCATGAACAATAGTTTTTTGCTTGCTATCCTCAATAGTCGCTTGCTCAGCATTTGTCATAACTACCTTCACGTGATCATAAGCAACTTGACCTTGCATATCTACTCCACTCAATGCTTTTTTTGACATTTCAACTTGTCTAGGAATAGATAAGGAATCCCACATAGTCATTGATACATTCATTCTTTTCATGTTGTCCAAAATGTTGTAAGGTACAGTTGAATGCACCTTCTGGTTTCTAATTGGTTGACTTGCAAGCTTTTGTAAAATACTTGGATTAGGTGTAAATGATGTGTAATACCCCAAAAATGGGCTATAGGTTCATTAATCTTCTATATCGACACATCGAATGAAATCGACATCAAAGTCCCAACCAAAGGCACATCTAAACATCACCAAATCCTAATTGATTATCCTAAATTCTGCATCGGGGAATATTCCTAGTAATATTCCTAATTATCTTAATTATCTTTAATTTAATGATTATTTGGCGATAAATCTTATTTATCCTAAAGTTTGATTAATTGAATATTCTCAATATTTAATTAATTAGATTTAATTCTGCCACTTAATTATTTAATTGAATTGAATTATATTTATTCCTAATTATTATTATTCAAATATGACAATAAATCAAAATTCCTATCATTAATTGATTAAATTCTTATTTAATTAATTAAAGCAAGTTGTCATATTTAATGATATTATTTTGGAATAAAAGTTTGATTTTAATAATTGATTAACCCATAAATCAATTGTTTTATTTTAAAATCAATTAAGTTGGAAATAAATCACTTTATTTATTTATTTAATTCATAATTATTATGCACATTCAAAAAGCAGTTAAACTTGAAATCAGAAAATCAATTCAAGTTGTTTTAAAAATAAACTCAACTCTGATTTGAGTAAAAAGTTGTTTTTGCATGATTTTGTGAATTAATTATCTTTTATTCTTTGATAACTCAAAAATCAACCTGAGTTTATCTAAGTGATTTACGGTTTTTCTCATGCACCTCCAAAGCTCTGGATTTCTATAAAACCAAAGCTCAGCTCTTCAATTTCATATCTCATAATTGTGCAAACTTATGCTAGTGAATTGGTATCTGAAGAATTGGAGCTTCTTTTGCGAATCAAACAAATTTGTGAGATCATTCATATTTTAGCATATCATTGTAGCTTATTTTGCATATCAGTTTTTCATATAGAATAGATTCATATCATATTTCTCATTATTATTGCATAGAAAAACCAAAAATATAGATTAATTTGCATACGTTTCATATCTAGATTTTGCATTCAAATCCTTCATTTAGGTGTCGTCAAGGTCACTGATCTCGGTCCAATCTGAGAATACATACTCACACCTACTAGAAGGTAGTAAATCACCTGGTTAGTTAGTTTTCATTTCATTGCACGATTTCAATTTTTGCTAACCTCTAATGTTTTACTGAAGTGTTGTGTCCATAGCTAGGTACAAAATTCACACACATTTTTGGTGCCCACCGTGGGGCCTTGAAACGGGTTTCCATTCAATTTCTATCAATTTCTATTATTTTCTTGTCATTTATGTTCCAAGCTATGATTTTTAATTTATGTTCGTACAATTTTCATATGAGTTTTGTCAAAAACTCGTATCAGGAGATACCCACTGTCGTACGATAGTTGATTTGGTCGAGAAACATACCATTAGGATCAGAGTGTCATTTGGAGACCCTATTGTCGTATGATCTGGTGCCCAGTGTCGTATGAGTTTTTGGACTGTCGTCTGGGAGGTAACTCACTATCGTACGAGTTTTAGTGCCAAGTTTCAATTGTCATTTCACTTTTTCAGGCAGTTTTCTAGATTTGTTTTCCTAATTTGGACTAACAGCTAACATTAACAATTGAAATTTATTGTTTTTGATTCATTTCTGCTGATTTTGATTGGAAAAAGTGCAAGAATTGCTAAAAATAGGTAAGAATCTACTAAGTGTGTTGCAAGGAATTTAGGTAATCTTTTCAGCTATAAAGTTTTGATTTGGATTAAAAAGAACTCTTGCGTGTCAAGCTTGTGTGACCTTTATTGCTTTCATATCATAGATTTCATTTTGGGCTATTAAAAATGAACATAGATTTTCTTTTCAGCATCTTTGTTACACATAGTAAATAGGCCCTATGAACACTATTCATGGCTCTTGAGAGAGTGGGTTTCCAGTGAAACTATTCTCAATGAAGGAACCCTTGTAGGTAGGGAGGATACTGAGGGAGTCTCACATTCTACTAGATTTGTGCATCTTCAGCTTTTGATTGATACATTCTCTCTCCAAAGAGGTTGATAGATCATGAGTTGTTGACATCATAGATCTTTGTGAGATAATCTTGGTCTTAGCATGTCAGATTAATCTGTCTGCTTTGTTTGGATTAAAAGTGAAAAGACTAGAGGATTATGCTCTACTCCCTTTTTGGGTAGTACCAGAAACTCAGATCATTGAATTTGGAACCAGTCTCCATGTGGTATATTTTGTGAGTCACCTTTAGAGAGGGTTAACCGTAGTGGACATTCCCTTAATTGGGTCAACCATGTTGATGGAACGTCAACTGGTAATAGCCATTTTCGGCATGGTAGTGACAACCGCTATATAAATGTCCTTGTGGAAGAAATCTCCATAGGTGTGGTCTCTTGTTGGGCTATTAGATCTCCCTAGCAGCTCCTGATTGATTAAATTCTTAGACTGTGTCAAAACCCCAGTGCACCTGGATTGGATTTCGCCCTCTTGAGATCAAAAAATTTACAGAGTCAGACCATTACTAAAAACCCCAGTGAGGCCAAATTTTCATTTTTCTAGGAATATGTGCATTATTGCAAAACTTTTTGGAACATACACTGTTAGCACTCCTAGGGATTAGCACAATTCAGTCACTTGATTGTTCATGCACAGGGTTGCTTTGTCCCCTATTCATTGTTTTCAGACATGCTTGAAATCACTTGCTTGCTATTTTGCGTGCTTGTTTATCTATCTGGTTACTAAGAACGAATCAATCCACTACAATCTTCAAATCTAGACAGACAATTTTGTGAACAAATTTGAAACTAAAAATCTAAAAAATTGTAAAAGCTGATGTCAAACACCTTTCTGGAGTCAAAATTCATTTTGTAAAGTTAGAAAGTCATATGACTTTTGGCTATTGTCATTTCAGAACCCCCAGATTGTCGTATGGTATTAGGTACATTGTCATATGAGTTTTGTTGCCAGTTAATTCCAAAAAGTCAAAATTCTTGCTATCAACTGTCGTGTGAGTTTTGCAATAATCATACGAGTTTTTCAATTGTCATTTCATGCTATACCCACTGTCGTATGAGCCTATAGAAAGTCGTTTGAGAAATTTCAAAAAGTTGTCAGAAAGTTGTCAGAACTATCAGAGACCCAGCTTTTCCAGCCTATTTCTAGAATCTGTCAAACAAATCACTGTGTCAGGAATAGAGAAAAAAATATTGAGAATCTAATCATTTTCCTAAAGTGGCCTTTTGAATTTGATTTAGCCTTCTATTTAATCGATTTGAGTCTTTATCATCTTGTGCCAAAACCTTCTCATAACTATCAATCTTCAATCAATCATCAAAATGACTAAGTGTTGTGAACTCGTGTCTGCTATCTTTTGGGAGTCTACCCATACATCTAGGGCACAGTCTCCTTCATCTACATCTAATCTAAGCTTCAATCAATCAAAACCATGACAAGGTTGCATCATTTGATCTTCTTGAATCAGATCCTTCTTTAGTTGTCTTCATCATATTCTCTTGCTTCACCCAAGGTTACTGGTGGAAACTAGAGCTTCCTCTCACAAGAAATCTAGAGAAGTATCCCATACTTTACCTATAACCACTCTCCAAGCTCCAAATCTTGAGCAACTCTACAATTCTGGTCTTTACGAAGACAACGGTCTTGGCAACTTTTGATTAAAAACTGGTTACATTCCTCCTTCATCAACTCACAGAGGTAATCAAAAAACTCCTCATCAATCTATCCTAGGGAGAACTCCTACCATGTCTCAAGCAGGGAAAAACTTTGGCTCTCAAAGAGCTCAATCTCAACATGGTGCAGATCAGAAACCCACACCTGAAGAAATTGCTCAATATCAAAATGATGATAACTTCAAATGAATGATGAAGCATTTCTTGAAAGAAGACAGAGAGGCATACTTTTTACAATTGGCTCATTAAGGAGATAAAATTCCTCCCAAATTTAATGTTGAAGATATCATTACACATGAGGAAGAAACTCCGCTCACAGCTATGATGAAATAGATGCATGCCATGCAAGTCAAGCTTAATAACCTTGAGAAAGAAAAGGAATCCAAGGAGTTCTCCATGGAGGCCCTATGTCCTTTTCCATTTGACAAGGACTTGTACATGCCACCATTCCCAAAAATAGTAAAGATGCCTAAGTATGATAAGTATGATAGACACTCAGATCCCCAAGATCATGTCAGAGAATTCTATACACAATCTATGGATTTCATGCATGAACCAACCTATCTAATGCGTCTCTTTCCTCAATCTTTGGGGGGGGGCAGCCATTGATTGGTTCTCTAGATTTCCTTCTACTATCAAAACTTTTGAGGAGTTGATCAAATTGTTCTATCAGCAATACTCCTACAATATTCAACATCCAATCACCATGATCAATATTTGCAATCTCAAACAATATCTAGGTGAACCATTCTTGACATTTCTCAAAAGATGGAGGAAGAAATTCTCTCTATATGCTCGGCCTATTCCAGAAATGGAGAAACTGGAAATCTTCATCAATAATCTTATCCCAGAAATCAACTACCCTTTACAAATGCAATATCATACATCTTTTGATAAGATGGTAGACAATGCGATCAAAATTGAAAAATTACTTGTGAAAAAAGGAGAAATCACACTTCAAAAGGACAAGTATGAATTAGGATCCAGTTCTAAAGACAAGAACAAAAATTGGAACAAGAATAAAGGCATTGTCACAGATGGTGTTTTTGATACTATGCATGCCCCATCAAAGGCACCAGCTTTCAATCTAACTATTGGCACCCAAGCAATTAAAGCCTCAGAGCAAAAGGTGTCTAAACCATCCCAAAAGAAGCCAGAATACAAATCTTGGTCCACTGATAATAAATGAAAGTTCACTCCTCTTGGAGAATCTTTAGAATTAGCTATGAGAACTCTACTAGCTAATAACATCATCTCTTTTCCTAAGATCCAACAATCTAATTCTGATCCTAAACCAAAATGGTGGAGAGAGAACGAATTCTATGATTTCCATCAGGGTAAAGGTCACAAAACTAATAACTGCTTACACTTGAAACATACTATTCAAGATTTGATTAATAAGGGAGATATCACCATTGATAATCATAAGAGCAATAATGATCATACAACATTCATAGAACCATTTCTGAAACATGGTCAAGAAGTTTCATCTTCTCAACCTAATATGGGGGCAAAGGTCAATTATGCTTACCCTAGAAATAATGATGTTATCAATATGGTGGAACCTTGTCTCTCTGAACATTGCAATGTCATCACAATTGTATGAAGAGATAGAGATCATCCTTCAGCTAATGCAATTACTCGATCACAAGCTCAAGCACATCTGAACAGACAAATCCTAGATTCATTGAATGTCCCTAAGATGCCCTTCAATCTTTCTTCTGCTTCCAAACAGAAGGTTGTTTCTAAATCTTCCAATCCTAAAGATACAAGGCCAACATCTTATAGCATTTTTCAACAAGTCCAACACACTAATGTGAAAATCTCCATGTTTGAGTTGCTTTGAATATCTCTAGCTCATAGAGCCATTCTAGATAAAGCTTTGCTCAAATCCAATGTTCCTGATGACCTTGATTTAGACAGGTTCCAGACTATGGTTGGACATCTTACATCTCTGCAATATGTCTCCTTTTCAGAGGAAGATGACAACTCCTTGAGTCACCCACATAACCAGCCCTTACATATAGAATTCTTGATCTAGAACGGTAGAGTCAAACGTGTGTTGATAGATGGGGGCGCTGGCCTAAATATTTGTTCCTACAACTTGGTCACACAATTGGGATTTCCTGAATTGGCTATTGATCCTAGAAAGTAAATAACTATAAAAGCCTATGATGAACAAGAGAGATCTTCTAAAGGCACCATTGTCTTACCTATCAGAGCAGGTCCAGTTATCAGAGATACTATATGTCAAGTTCTTGATCTACATTTAGCTTACAACATTCTTCTAGGGAGACCATGGATACATGAGATGAAGGCTATTCCTTCTATATTTCACCAATGCTTGAAATTTCCTTATGAAGGAGTAGAGATCACTATTCCAATAGACATATCCACCACTTGCAATACATTGAAGGAAAGTGTAGATAAACTTGTGCCTAATAATAGAGAATCTTCCATTGAGCCAACCAAAGAAGCATCCACATCTAAAATGGAAGACATTGCAAAAGAGGTCAATATAAAAGACAATGGTATGGGAGAATATATTATAGAGCCAGTCTTATCTTTGACATCTCTACCTATCTCACCTAAGTCTTATGGACAATCTTTGAAACAATCCAAACTAGACTCTAAAGAACCTCTTGAGGCATATCAAAAGAATTTTGTAGCAGAACAAGTCTCCAAGCAGGAATTTGAAGAGGATGAAGTTGTGCTTGCATGGCTATACAAAGATGAACCTGAATCTCAAGTGGT
Organism: Chamaecyparis obtusa; assembly: GCA_027943335.1. NCBI lineage: Eukaryota > Viridiplantae > Streptophyta > Pinopsida > Cupressales > Cupressaceae > Chamaecyparis > Chamaecyparis obtusa. The sequence goes on from BSBK01002919.1 coordinate 308,439, forward strand.
TCAAACTAGTGACTCTACAGTATCCAATATCCCTTCTAAGGCATATGGTCTAGGAGATAAATTAATAGCTAAGATGGGATATTCAGGTAAGGGACCTCTAGGAGTCAAAGGAAAAGGTCTTATAACACCTATTTCACATGTTTGTAGGGAAAACAAAGAAACTATTGGCTTAGGTTTTAAAAAGAAACCCTTCCACCTCAAAGGTAATTGTTCTCATGTCATAGAGTAGATCACACCATGATAACCTCTTCTTAAGAAGGAAGAAATTAAACCATCAGATAGTGATTCAGATGACTCTGAACTTGTTCCTTATGAACATTTTCCTAAAGAAATCAAAGACCTTCTTGATGATAAAGATGATCCAATCAAAAGAATTAATGTAGTAGAAACACAAGAACCTACTATCAATCAAGAGATAGTTGCAACACAAGAACCAGCTAATGTTGAAAATAATCAAGAAGAGGAAGGTGGTAGTTATTCTGAGACAGACTCCCATGAGTATGAATTCAAATAAGAATCTGAGGGTAACCCTTCTTGGGGTATTCATCCTGACTTTACTCATGTTCTTAGATTTCCTAGAGGCATAGATGAAGAATTTAATGACTATGAATGTGGGGCCATTCCAGAAGAAGATGAGCTTATTACATAGAAACATGTTGATGTTATTCACCAATATGCACCTGAACCCAACGTAAGTCTAGAGCAAAATGATGAACCTATCGAGTCTAATCCACCTATGGCTGAATTGGACTCCCACAATGACATTGAGCCTATTCATGAATTGAATGTCTTAAGTTGTAATATCACCTTTGAACTTGAGCATCGGATTAGGACCAATGATGATAGATCCATATCTGTAAACACTATCTCCCAATCTTTCCCCACTTTGACTATCCAATATCCAGACCTTATTGATCAAACCTCCACAAATCCAAGCCATGGTATTTATACCTTCCCAAATGACTAGGCCCTTCCTTGCTACCTCAATGCAGTTGAGCCTATGAGGACTTCCATTAGTGAACATAGTGTTAGCATGACGGAGTCGAAAATCAAGTATCTTAGTCAAAAAAATAAGAATAAAAAGAAAAAGAAAAGGAGTTCTGAGGGTGAAAACCACTTTGTGACAGTCTCAGAACCTACAAAAGTAAAAATAAAAGATGTATCCGAAGGTGAAAACCTCTTTGAGGCACCTAAGGATGAGATATTTGATGTCCTTCTGAGTCATTTACAAGACAGATCTCCAATTCTAATTGATCCCACTCAATCCATCAATTTGGGAACAACACAAGAACCATAGTTGATTCATGTAGCACAATCTTTATCAAAAGAAGAGAAGCAAAAATTTACAACATTCCTAACAAAGAAGAAGATCAACTTTGCATGGAAATATTCAGATATGCCAGGGTTGGATCCTAATCTTATAATGCATCATCTATCTATAGCTCTAAATGTCAAACCTGTCAAGCAAAAGTTAAGAAAGATGCATCCTCATGTTTCACTCTTGGTGAAAGCTGAATTAGAGAAGCTCCTGAAAGCCATATTCATCTGATTTATTGACTATGTAGAGTGGATCTATAATATTGTACCAGTTTCAAAACCAAATAAATCAATCAGAGTGTGCACAGACTTTAGAGATGTAAACAGAGCATGCCCTAAGGATGATTTTCCATTACCTAACATTGACATGATAGTGGACATGACTGCAGGCTTTGAGATGTATTCTCTAATGGATGGTTTTTCTGGGTATAATCAAATAAAAATTTCTCCAAAGGATCAAGAGAAAAATTCTTTTACATGTGCATGGGGTACCTTCTGTTGGAATGTCATGCCATTTGGGCTTAAAAATGCTGGTGCTACATATCAAAGAGCCATGACATCTATTTTTCATGACATGATGCATAGGACTATGGAGGATTATGTGGATGATACTTTAGCAAAATCTATGATTAGGGCTGAACATCTAGATGACTTGAGCAAGATACTAGACAGAATGGAAAAATTTAGTCTCGGACTAAATCCTAAGAAGTGTGCTTTTGGTGTCACTTCTAGAAAGCTCTTAGGATACATAGTTTCAAAGAAGGGCATTGAAGTTGATCTAGCTAAAGTGAAGGCTATCATGGAAATGCAACCTCCAAAGAATATTAGTCAAATGAGGACATTGCAAGGAAGATTTTAATCTATCAGAAGATTCATATCACAGCTGGTAGATATATCACAACCTTTTACAAAAACATTACATAAAGGTGTGACCTTTGCATGGAATGAAAAATGTGAGAAGAACTTTGACCATATCAAATAATATCTATCAAATCCTCCTATTTTGATGCTTCCTATTCATGGGAAACCATTGATCTTATATGTCTCTGCAACAGATACATCACTGGGGGCATTGCTTGCACAACATGATGAGAACAAAAAGGAAAGAGCTATATACTATATCAGGAGGACATTGGTTACATATGAGAAGAACTATTCAATGATTGAGAAAGCTTTTCTAGCTATGATCTTTGCATCATAGAAACTAAGACACTACATGTTAGCTCATACCACACAATTGGTAGCTAAGATTGATCTACTCAAGTACCTACTAAGGAAAGCTTCCCTCACAGGTAGATTAGCTAAATGGGTCATCCTCTTAAGTGAATTTGACATTGAATATGTGGATAGAAAATCTATCAAAGGATAGGTTATTTTTTATCAATTAGCAGATGCACCTATGATTGATAATACACCAATGCAAATGGAATTTCCCAATTACTCTATCATGACTCTTTCTTCTAGAGAATGATAGTTATTCTTTGATGGCTCCTACACATAGAATGGTCAGGTGCAGGCATATTGTTCATAACTCCTCAAGGATACTCAATCCCAAAAGCATTCAGATTAAAGTTCCCTTGCACAAACAATATTGCAAAATATGAAGCCCTTTTGAATGGCATGAAAATAGCAATTGAGTGGCGAGTAACAGAATTACACATTCATGGAGACTCTCAACTTGTTATCCATCAAGTCAATGATGTGTACCAAACTAAAGATGAAAAGCTCATTCCTTACAAGACAATGGTAGATGATCTAAAGAAGTATTTCCTATCTATCACATTTGAGCAAATTCCTAGAATAGATAATAAGGTTGCCGATGCAATGGCAATGCTATCTACTTTATTACAGAAGCCTGAACATGAGCTACCACTATCTTATCTTGCATATGATTCCCCCGAAACTCACATGATCTGCACTGTTGTTGGTCATGATTCATCGAGATACAAAAACCTATTTTCCTATCTCTAAGACCAAATAATTCCCGATACCTTCAACCACCATGAAAAGAGATACCTTATCCGTAATGCCTCCCAATATGTCATCATTGGTCACAATCTATACAAATGAGGTCTAGATGCTACGCTACTTAGATGTTTATAATGGGAAGAGTCTCAACGTGCATTAAAGGAAGTCCATGATGGTATTTGTGGGTCACACTCGAATAGTTTAACACTAGCTCAAAAACTTATTAGGGCTGGGTACTATTGGCCTAAAATGGAGAAAGAGTCTATCAAGTTTGCTAAGAACTGTAAAAAATGCCAAGTGCATGGCAACTTAATTCATGCTCTAGGGAGAGATCTAATTCCCTTTACTACACAATGGCCTTTTCACCAATGGGCATTTGATCTTATAGGAGCTATATATCCTCATTCTTCTAATGGACATACCCATATAATCACAGCTACAAATTATTTTACAAAATGGGTAGAAGCAGTCCCTTTGACACAAGCAACTAGAAAGCAAATATCTATGTTCATATTGAACTATATCATATGCAGATATGGAATACCTCATTCCATAATCACAGATAACGGTGGACAATTCAAGAACAAAGATCTAGATGATTTATGTGCCAAATTCAAGATTACACAACATTGGTCATCTATCTATTATCCTCAAGGGAATGGACAAGCAGAGGCTTCTAATAAGAATCTACTAAAAAAATTTCATTGTACAGTTAATAAAATAGGAAGAGACTGGCATCTCATGATCCATCCATCTCTATGGGCCTATAGAACAAGTATCAAAATACCTACTGGGGCTACACCTTTCACTTTAGTTTATGGGTCTGAAGCAGTACTACCTATTGAGGTTGAAATCCCATCACTAAGAATTAGAATGCATGGTCTAGTAACTAATGATGACTAAAGAGTGTCCAGGTTGCAAGAACTTGAACTACTAGATGAGTGCAGACAAGCAACATATGATCATCTCATAGTGTATCAGAAAAGAATGTCTAGAGGCTACAACAAGAAAATCAGACACAAAGAATTTCAGGTTGGTGATCTAGTCTTGAGAGAGAGTCCTAAAAATCAATCACATCAAGAATGCAAGGGGAAGTTTGAACCCAATTGGCTGGGTCCCTTTGTTATCACTACTACTTTTGGCTCTAGTGCCTATCAACTCTCAACGACTAAAGGAGAACAGCTCTGAGAACCAATCAACATTCTCCATTTGAAGAAATTTTACACCTAAGGCATTCAGTCTATGGTAAAATGTCCTGAAAAAATCATAAAAATCAGAAAAAGTCCTGAAAAAATGAACATCTTGGTGAAAACCTAGCAATAGGTGCCTTGATGATTCACAAAAAAAGTAAAAAAAATCAAAAGTACAAAAAAATTGAAAAAATTAAAAATACAAAAAAAATGAGAAAAAGAAAAAGTGCCTTGGTGAAAACCTGGAAACAGGCGCCTTGGTAGCAAAAATAGAATCTCTACCAAGATGGTAAAAACCCAGCAAATAGGCACCACTTGTTTCAAAATGCTCAATCTATCAGCGCAATCTTGGTCTTTCCCAACTTTCAGTCTTGCTTTAGTTTGTACATATCTCCCAGTTTGTTTTGGCATTCCTATTTTCAATAAGTCAGTCTGTGCACCAATCAGCTCAAGCATCAGTATCCTATCAATGTTAAAACTTGGGGGCAATCAATGTCATATCATATGGCCTCCAATGTATCTTAGACATATCATATCCAGTCAGAGTCCTTTGAAGCTTCATTTGAGTCAATCAGTCAGTCTTGTCTCCAGAAAGGATTTTGCATCTACAACAATGCAATCAAACATCAAACATTAAACTGAAAACAATATGTGCTTTATACATGCTTTTATCTCCTTGTATGCTTACTAATTCACATTGAGATTTTTGCACATTGTGTCCTTTGAGCTCTTCAATGATGTCCTTTACAGGATTTAGAGAGTGATGACTGGGGGCATAATATTTTCTTTGTTTTTTTCTTGTATGTGAAAATCTAACAACTTTGGAAATTCTAGATTGAAATGGTGTCCGAATGTAAGAGCCTCTATCTTGAATTGGATGGCCATGCGTACCTTGACCATTGATACTCAGAAAATTCAAGGAAGTTTGATCTAACTATTGTCTTTTTGAGTGAGTTCTTTCTCCTACTGTGAAACACAATCTTGCCTAAGGATGTGGATGATAAAGGGTCACTACAGGTAATTCACATTGGATTTAGAATGATCTCTTGACTACTTGATGTGTTTGTACTGCAAGGCATATTCTAGTCATCACGACGTTTATGTTTTGATGCTTATATAAATTGCTATATCAAAATGGACATGATATTTAGGTCATCCTGGCGCTTATGCTTTGATGCTTATATCTAATCTGACATTCTAAAAACAAAATCAATATTCATATGTCCATCTTTTCATAATCAGTGGGTGTTTTATTGATTCTTGCGTATACAAATCAATAATCTCTTGTCTATGGTTTCATAACTAGTGGGCATTGTATTGATTTATCCGGTTACCTAAAAATTCAATGATGAGAATGACCGACACATGATCAGTGACTAGGTCCTAGGTCTTAGGTTGCATTTCATATTGCATGTTTCTTTGCATTTTGCATGTTGCATGATCTCACAATGGTTAAACAAACTTCAATGCTTAAACAATTCTTCAAATATCTCTTCAAATCTAACAAGAGCTGAAACCTAACTCGAAGGTCTCTTCAATGAATCGCAAGCAGTTATCCTCCTGGGTTAAACATCCTTTTTGACATAAGACTAAGTACTTGTCTTCATCAATACCTGCAAAATATCTCATGTGTACCATTGCATTTATATATCATAATCATTTGTTGCATTACAATTCATCCATGTGCATAAGCATAAATCATACATACATATTTCCATAATCAAATAAATTTGCATAACATCCATACATATGAAAGAAATCATTGCATTGCATATATCCATACATACATTCTACTCTACTCATAGCATAAGCATCACATGACATCATCATAAATCAAAACATGAAAAGTACACATGAAGTCACAACCAAAATATTGATCTCATGTATATCAAAAATCTTGAACTAGTCAGGGGTGCACTATTGGCACATTGTAAAAAAGAATGAGCTCAGCTGAGCTATCAGAATCAGAATAGTATATCAATGATAAAAAAGAGTACAGTATATTAGAATGTATCAAAAAAAATAAGCTATCAGCATGATCCTCTACATCTGGTGGAGGAGGAGGTGGTGCATCTAGTACTGCCTCTACTCTGGGTGCTCTGGCTCCCTCTGATGCCATCATGTACTGTGAGTATGAGGGAACTCTTTGTGCAACAGGGACAACTATATAATATGTGGACACATAGTAAGATTCCCATGAGGTCTGATGAATCACCTTTGCCTACAATCTTTGAACCTCTGCACGCAGCTCAGTCCACTATCTATCTGCTTCTATATATCACTCCTCCCATCGAACACTATGTACCTTCAGGTCCCTAACCTGTGCACTAAGCCATCTGATAGTGTCCTATGAAGTAGGAGGAGTAGTAGGATCAACATCTGGTATCTTTGTATTCGAGGCAACCTGATCAATAGTCTCTACCCTCTACACCTTACAACGTCTAACCTCAACACCTAAATCAAAACCTGTATCCCCCTCTATGAAGTCCACACCACCACCTACCACCTGCTCAGCTGCTAGTACCTCATCTACTGAACCAACTCCACCTAATGTACCACCCTGTCCTCTAGTCCATCTGTGAGAACTGAAAGATCTACCTACTATGGAACTAGTGTGATGAGGGGTCCTCATCTGTCCTGATGGTCTCTGTGGTGGAGCCATTGCTCTAGGTCTCAGCGGTGTGGGATGTATGATAGGAGCCTGTGTAGATCTGGGACCTTGTCCCATCTGAGCACAAGTAATGTCCATCACCTCCTCCATGGAGGGTATCAGCTCAGTGGGATCTGAAAATCTATTAATGGGGTGATCAACAAGCCATGAGATGAATCCGTCAGTAACACCAGCATCCAGTACATCTGGTCTATACTCCCAGTCCTTGTCGACAATCAAACTATACTCCTGTGAACACAAAGCATAAGAGAGCCTCTGTGTCCATCCAAGTCTAATCTCATGCCCTATCCATGCATATGTAGCCTAATCCTCTAGGGCATCTTGAATACATCCATACTGTCGCTAGACTCTGGTAATCAAAAATGTCTCTATGGTGGAGGAGGACCTCCCAATCAATACATGGCTCTGGAAGAAATAACTAAACTTCTCTCGAGCAGTAGGCCAAGGTTCAATGGCTACATATGGTCTCCAATGCACAAATTTCATATCATCAAGGCATCACCTCTAGTACTCAGTGTGGCCCATCCGTCCTTGAATGACATATCTAGCATAAGTATAGATGAAAGGCTCTTGAGGCTACCTCTGTGAAGTACAAACAAGTCTCAACACTGGGATATGCTCCCATGCCCATATCTGTAGAACAAGAGCTCCTGTCGCAAAAGATTTTCTCTCCTGATACACCACCTCATGCATCTCAGAGAACATGTGTGTTAATAAACACTAACCCCAAGCCAACTCAGAGGGAGTGGCCATCAACCATGCTACCATAGGGGCCCAGCCCATCAAAAGACCATTCTGCTAATGGTCAAACATGATAATGCCACCAATCATCCCAACAATGATGCACTCCAGCCGGTGTGTCTGTCCATATCTCTGAACTAAGGTCTCCCAAGAAATAGAGGCTGTCATCTGGGTATCATCTCTGAAGAAACGTGTAAAATCTAAAACACCTGAGTTCCCTGAACTCACATACTCTGGTCGCCGGCCTGCATGGAAAGGAATGTGCAGTATCTAGTACACATCCTCAGGGGTAACAGTGATCTCCCTCATCGGCAAGTGAAAGGTCTGAGTCTCCAAGTGGAACCTCTCAATTAGCACAGTCAAAAGCCCATGATTTACCCTAATCTTAGGTAAATGTATCAAGTGCTTGAATCCACAAGAAGCAAGATGGACCCTCATAGGGTCTGGCAAGGAGACACATAATCTCTGAGTAGTAGGATGAGAGATCCATACATGTACATCTAGATATACGACCTACACAACATAGAAACAGGGAATCCTATCAGTAATTGGGTCATAGAATAGGTTACAAGGATAGAAATGGGGTAGTTCAGTATTTCAGAAGGTAGGTTAATAGGTCAGCAATCAGGCTAAGAGATCAGAAAAATAAAAAAATTGACCTAATACTGAGTTTTTGGCTCACTGTTTTCCATACAAAAACTCAGACTGGCATGAAAAGTCGTATGACTTTCCACATCATACCAAATGAAAAACCATAGTAGCATGACAAAGCATCCCCCATCGTACGAGTTATGAGGGACCTGATGAAATGTCATATGACTCATGGGTCCCTCTGATACGAGTCGTGGGGTCCTATGAAATGATAATCTAGCTACTGTTGAAAAGTCATATGAGTCTTGTTGGAGAGTCGTACGATTTTCCGTGCATGCAAAATTCAAAAATGGAAAGACGTATGAAAAATTGCTAAAATCCTATAAAACATGGTAAAATTGACATTTTAGCAAAGCATAGAGGTCCACCTACCGGATGTCCATACTGCCGAGGTCTCTGGTGTCTCCGGCTGTGCTCAAATCGGTGCGAACTCATAGGTACCTTCAGTTTTGCCACTTTATCTGCCATTTTTCTCAGAGGGCTCCACAAAGATTTCTAAAGTCAAAAGGTTGAAATGAATTGAAAATGACCCTTCTGGCCTTTATATAGCTTTTGACCTAATTTTCAAAAGTGCTTCATTTTTCATAAAAATTGCACCCCTGGCTAATTTCGACGTTCTGAATCTATTTCTGGGATCAAAATTAAAATCTAAGATCATTTACTATGTCAAAATCATGATTTAAATTTTTTTTGGACCCAGGACGGTCTACTGCTTACATAATCGACCTTCATTCATCACAGAAATCCAATATTCAACTTAACTGATTATCTTACATCAAACTATCAAAATTTCAACTTGGTTAACCATGGTCAACTCATGGTCACACCTAGTCAAACTTGGTCTCCAGGACCTCTCAACGATGCAGAATGCATTCTCAAATGTGTTTAACCACTTCTCCAATCAATTAACATGCTTCTAAACTATCAACGCTAACTTTTCTTGTCAGATCTCAATTTTAATCCTGAAAGGGCATGGTATTGCACATCATTCAAAGTCTGTAATCCAAAGCTAAAATCATATCTTTCCTCAGTAATCAAGACAACAACCACGTCTAATTTTTGATTCATCAAAAAGACCTCATCACTCAAGGCAAATCAATCATCACTTAGGGCATATCAGATTCATCGAGATCCATATCAATCTGGTATTCTCCTAATCTTGTAAATTGTATCCATTTTTGCAACTATTGGTTCAATTGTGTTATTTCCTTGGTTCTTCAGAAACTGAAGGGTTCAAATGTGATACCAATGTGATTCTTATCGATAATTAGGTCTGGAATCGGTCACTCACTTCTTTGCAATCATAAGGTTCAGAATCAGGTGTTTTGACACTTTTTCGCAATCATCGGTTCATTTGCTATTATAGTTAACATTATCTTTGGTCATTCAAGACCTATCATCTTCATATCAATTTCAATCAGTTTCTGTCTCATATCAATGTCAATTTCAAACATCAGTTTCAATATCATACACAGGCTGTCTTTGAACCACTGCGCTTCGCACAACAATTCAAAGAGGAGCAAAATGTAATACCCCAAAAAAAGGCTATAGGTTCATTAATCTCCTATATCGACACATCGAGCGAAATCGACATCAAAGTCCCAACCAAAGGCACATCTAAACATCATCGAATCCTAATTGATTATCCTAAATTTTGCATCGAAGAATATTCTTAGTAATATTCCTAATTATCTTAATTATCTTTAATTTAATGATTATTTGGCAATAAATCCTATTTATCCTAAATTTTGATTAATTAAATATTCTCAATTTTTAATTAATTAGATTTAATTCTGCCACTTAATTATTTAATTGAATTTAACTATATTTATTCCTAATTATTATTATTCAAATATAACAATAAATCAAAATTCTTATCATTAATTGATTAAATTCTTATTTAATTAATTAAAGCAAGTTGTCATATTTAATGATATTATTTTGGAATAAAAGTTTGATTTTAATAATTGATTAACCCATAAATCAATTATTTTATTTTAAAATCAGTTAAGTTGGAAATAAATCACTTTATTTATTTATTTAATTCATAATTATTATGCACATTCAAAAAGCAGTTAAACTTGAAATTAGAAAATCAATTCAAGTTGTTTTAAAAATAAACTCAACTCTGATTTGAGTTAAAAAGCTATTTTTGCATGCTTTTGCATGATTTTGTGAATTAATTATCTTTTATTCTTTGATAACTCAAAAATCAACCTGAGTTTATCTGAGTGATTTATGGCTTTTCTCATGCACCTCCAAAGCCCTGAATTTTTATAAAACCAAGGCTCAGCTCTTCAATTTCATATCTCATAATTGCACAAACTTATGCTGGCGAATTGGTATCTGAAGAATTAGAGCTTCTTTTGCGAATCAAACAACTTTGTGAGATCATTCATATTTTAGCATATTATTGTAGCTTATTTTACATATCAGTTTTTCATATAGAATAGATTCATATCAGATTTCTCATTATTATTGCATAGAAAAACCAAAAATATAGATTAATTTGCATACGTTTCATATCTAGATTTTGCATTCAAATCCTTCGTTTAGGTGTCGTCAAGGTCACTGATCTCAGTCCAATCTGAGAATACATACTCGCACCTACTAGAAGGCAGTAAATTGCCTGGTTAGTTTAGTTTTCATTTCATTGCATGATTTCAATTTTTGCTAACCTCTAATGTTTTACTGAAGTGTTGTGTCCACAGCTAGGTACAAAATTCACACACACATGATGGTCCTGTAGTCATAGCTTCCTTATCCTTATTGGATGTTTGATCCATGTTTAAGGCTCTTTTCTTTGCTTAGGTATTGGCTGCAATTGATGATTCACCATTCAACCCGCAAAACTCCTCTCCTTTCCAGTTAAGGAATCCAGTATCCATGTTGTGTATATCTTTCTGTTGTTTAGGTCCACTAGATGATATATCCAGTTGTGAGCTTGCAACATTTTGGACCATGAGGGCTTGATTGATCACCCCATTTGAACACGTGAACTGATTATATGCTTGATTGCACAGATAGCACCAATTTTCCTCTGATATCAAGTTATTTTGGGAAGGTACTATATCTCTAACCAGATTTGCAACATTTAATGGTGTTGGATTGTATGGCTGAAAAAGGTCGTTGATTAACATTTTGCCAATGTCCTTGATAATTCGCTTGACATGGCTGCCTATTATGTTGGTATTGATATCCATGGCCTTGAGTTTGATATAGATGATTAACTCCTTGCTACTGATTATACTATTGAAACGTTGGCCTAGGACCTTAAGTTTTCTGCTTCTTCATATTGGTTAACTCATTTCCCAAGGTCTGCAATATACTCTCTATCTTTTGTTTGCTGCTCTTAATTTCCTACAGCTCATTTGATGGACTAGCTGCAGTATTTTCATAACCCCCAACAGTAGAACTAACTAGAAAAGTAGGTAAAGGAGCCATTGACGGTATATTAAGAGGCATATTTGACTGGATATTCAAAAAGTAAGGCATAGGAGGCCTAGGGGCTATTTTACTTGCCTGTATAAGGCTATTTTCAGCTCTAATAACAAGATTAAAAGCTTGTGGAAATGAGGTACCTCCCATGGACTGAATCATCACTGAAATGTCACTGTTCAAGCTCTTCAAGTAGTATAGAAAAGAATAATCTGCACTCGGTCTCACCGCCACTGGTATTCTATTCGATGTTTTTTGAAAATGGGAATTGAAATCTGTCATTTGCTCTTGTGGTGATCTTTTAATGTTTGTTAACTATTCTACAAGTGACAAATGATCTAACTTGTCTTCAAAAAACTTGGTGAAGGCATCACCCAATTCATCCCAAGTGGAAATGGAAGCCATAGGTAAATTTATAAACCATTCCAATGCTTTTCCTTTGAATGAAGCTACCAATAATCTGACTGCAACATTATCTCGTGCCACATGGTGAACATTACAAAGGGAAGCCACATCTCTAATGTGCTCAAAAGAGGTTGTTTGACTCTCCTCTGTGAAGTCTGGTAGCCCTTTCAAAGCTGCTAGAGGTATATCATTGTGTGCAACAAGATTCAAGGGACTACCTTGATCAAATGGCACAAAAGAAAAGGCTCTAGGAACAACCATAGTGTGAGATTATGTTGAAGCACTTTCTGAAACTGAGCTTGAACTAGCGGCTACAGTACTTGAAAATACTAAAGAAGTACTTGCTACTGAAGCAAAAATAGTACCAAAATTGGCATGTGATACAGATATCTCAACAGAATCAAGATATTCTATTCTTATAGTTGGTGATGTTGAATGCCTTAAAGAATTCTCCTTTTTCTCTGGCCTTCCCCTTCTCACATTAAATCTTGGAGGTGAAGATTGAACCCTCTTTGTATGTGGAGTTCATTTGAGAGTTCTGCCCTTCCTTTTGGGTGTATCCAACTGTAGATATTCAAATGTATTTGAGCTTCTTGTCTCAATTTTTCTCATAAAAACTTTAATCAGCACTGACTCTACTGATTCTTCACCAATGGAGTCACCAACTGTGCTTTAAAGCCTTCTTTTAAAAGATTGAAAATTTGCAGGTTGCACAGTAAAACTAGCAAATAAAAGATTATAGAACTACTGTCTACACTGTCCCACCAAGCATGCCAAAACTGTTAAGGCTAAAAATTTGCACCCTATTTTAAACTATACAAGTTTAACAATTTTTCCTAACATGGGATTCATTTCTACATGTGGGAAATGCATAACTTGAAATGAAACCTCTAGGTTCTAGGTCGGTTCCTATTGGATAATCATTGATAACTCCTCAAAACTAACTTAAACTTGTAGGAAAAGGGATAGAAGTTGTAGAAATGACATGCAAAATAAAACTAAACTTAGGAAAACCAGGTGATACACCAAAGAGTAAGAAAACTTGACAGATAATGATAGATCCTGAAACTTTAAACTCTACCCCAATGGATAAAACACTTTTGTTCTATATAGGTCTGCATAAATATTTCATAAAGAGGTCCTTAATAGAATAAACAAGGAAGAAAAACTCTTCTCAAGAAACCCTATGAATATTTGGACACAAATTATAACCTGCAAACAACATACATTCCTTCACCCAGGTGATAGTTGAGACAAAAATCAACAAGGAGTTATTAACTCACTTACTATTCTCATCAATCATGCACTTCACACATAATCACATAAAGAAAGAAGTCTTTCACTTTGATAGAACACTACTCCAAAATGTTGTCAATATATATATCAGTCTCCAAAAGAGTTACAAATCTTTGCATACAACTATCAAGGGAAAAAAATATGTCTCAAAAGCTTGCCTCTACATAATCAAAACTGAATGAAAAGTGAGTCAAAAACTCACTAAGTACAATCCCCAATCCTTGAGTTGGATGCCAGAAAATAGCCTAGAAAAGAAGACCTAATAACCCACGAAATAAAGTCCCATCTCTGAAAAAACTCCACTAAGTCATAAAGCACCCTGATGACTCACCAAAACTACCCTCAAAAGGCTCTAAAAGGCCATAAAGACCTCTCAACTGACTAGACAAAGTCAAATTTTGAAAATCCACCTAGAAACCCTCCAACACCTGCTAAATACTCTCCTCATGTTTGCAAATAGTTACAACCTCCAAGAAGAAGTCTTTAAGTTATAAATACACCCTTATCTCTCCATGACTTAGCCAAAGGACTGCCACCTCTCTTATATAGTCAAGTAGTCAACAAGACTCCTCCTTTATATAATTTCAACACTTAGTGATTGATTTACCATTATACAAATTTAAGTGTTAAATACAATGATGCATCCAAATTCAACACTTAATAATTAGTTTATAAAGATACTAATTATTAAGTGTTAAATACAATAAATAATGCCATCATATAATATGGATAATAATAATATATATTTAATATATTATTATTACCTATACTTGGGTGAGAAGGAATGCAAAACATAAGGTATTTAACCTTAAGTTCGGTGAGGGTCCCGTATAATATATTTTGACTTAAACATATTTTGCAAATGACTTCACAAAATACGAAAGCACATAATGAAGATTCTAGGGTATAGAAGATACCCTAAACCTAAAACCCATTTCATTTTCAATCTTTCCTCTTGTGCTCTACTGCGCTGCCAATGTGAGGATTTATTGTTTCTAGAGGAGATTCTTGTTGTCAAAAATGCTATCTCTGGCCGCCATGAAATTTTCCTTCAATATTCTGGGCACAAGCTAGTGTAGTCCATCGCTAACCAACAAGGTAAGTTTTTCCATTTCAGCTACCATGAATACTTGAAATTTTATCATTTACTGAAATCTCTTTCTTTGTTGTGAAATATGGACTGGTGCTTCCTTGTGTTTTCTGTATCTTTTGCTTGAAAATTTGAAGTATCATGTTGTTGTTTACTTCCACGTCTTGCTTTTCCTACCAATTTTGAAACCACCATGAAACTTACTTTATCTATTCTCATGTTTCCGAATGATAGCAACTGTTCTCCCTAGCATTATTTATTCTCTTTTCCTGGCACAAGGGTTTTACCAATTGCAAGAGTGGTTGTTCAAAAATACATGTTTGCCCTTTATTTGGCAGCTTTATATTTTGAAGTTTTTTCTAAATTTCTTTTCCTTGCATAAGAATCTTTGCTGGGAACCGCATAATACTTCTTATATAGTATTGTTTCCTCTTGGCTGAAGCATCATTTGGCTTTTTGAAATCATGACATCATCGTATTTATTAAGATTTTTTGTTTGTATCTCTGCTAAAAATGTCCATGACTCTTGATCTTATCATCCTTAGCTACAGTACTTACCTTTGACAACTCAAACTGAAAATTGGAACTTGACCGTTATTGTCCTGGCACCATAGAAGAATCTTGGTTTTTCAATGCTATTTTACATGTTTCTGGTTCTACTTTCTTGCATGAGGATCTTACTTAGATTTTTTGTCTTGACCTATGGTCTATCCATTGTTATGGTTTTAATATGCATGATTTTGGATAAGATTTTGTCACATGCTTGTCACTGTTTTCTTTTTAAAACATTGTAAGAACACTATCCCCATGCTATATATTAATGATCTTCATATGACATAATGACAGTAATCATTGTTTCTGATAGAATAACACTATCACCATTGGCATCTATTCATGTTCATCACTATCACAGGTTGAGTGTCATGTGTAGACTATTATTTCTACCTTCTAGTAGCTTCCAGTTCACTATCTTCAACTGTCCTCTTGATATTGAATGTTGGCTCTACTCCAATGTATCAACTGGTAAATTTACTAATAGTTGTAAAACATTAGCTGATTTACTTCTAAAGAATTTATGTAAATCCCACTGTATGAACTTGAATTGACTATCCTCAAGAAGATCTTTGTTTATTTACTTAACTACATTGGCAAACTCTGGATGAACTTGATACTGTTGTTCCAATCTTTTAGTTAACCTTGAGTTAACTATTCTAATAACATGCTGAAAAATCCAAATTGCTTGTTGTTGCTAATTCTGATACTATACAATAACTTCTTCCAGCATTCTCCCAAAACTCTGTTTGGATTGTACTATGTTTATTTTCTATTAAGCTGTAAGGTTTCAATTGGAGAAATATTGTCCCTTAAACAGACTTAGCTTGTCAAATTTGATTACAATGAAAGGTTTCATATCAAAAGTAATATGTCCCTTTAACATTATATTTTCCTTCTTTGATCTTGACATCTATTTAAAGTAATTATTCCAATCCGTATGTTGGGCTCATACCCAAGGGAAGCCTCGGTTAGGGGCACATACACATTGGAATAATTATTTTTCTACACATGGAACAAACACATTAGCATAAATTTTCCTTTTTACACTAGCACTGAGGATATTCTGATTTTCTTTCTTCTTTAGATTTAGGATAGCATTAAAGGCAACATATGCAGTGTAGTTTAGACAACCAGTCATTGCTTAGATCCATATCAGGATATAATATCATTGCTCTCAATTTTTTGCAGGACTCGAGAACTCACTGGAAGACTAAGAAAGATAGAACAATCTCAGGAGAAGCCAACCTCACCAAGTATAACCAGTCAAAGCAATGGGCAATGACTGGTTTACCTTGATCTATTTCTCTCTTATTTTGTCTTTTAATGTTGTTTTAAATCTGTAGGATAAATAACAGGCTATGCTCACAGCTTGTGTGAGTATTTTACTTGAATTGATCTTAAATACATGTATTTATATTTTCAAATGAATGAACTCAAAAAGCATTTATCACTGTTCAATACAAATGAAATGATTCTTTTCAGAAATTCACAATCTATTTATTTTTCTGGTTGCATATCAACTGGGTGTATATCAATAAATGAGGTCAATTGATTCCAAAATATGTCTTTTATAGTAAAATTGCTAAGGTAGTGAAATTTTGATAACACTTATGCATCCTACACAACCTATAAAACATTCGAGAATTCCTAAATTATGATGCACAATTATCTGACCATATGATATGTCGATGATATGATATGCTCTTGTTAGCCAAATCACCATAAAATAGTTGAAAGCAACCATGTACAAACTCTGTAGAATGTGAGTGATCATCACTGATATAAAAATGATACTCCCTCAATATCTTTTTATTCTCCTCTGTACTGTCAGGTGAATGCATGAATGCTATATGACCAAATATAGAAACCTGTTGAGAGTTGTAATACTTTGCTTGCACATCATTCTATGGTTGTACTATGTAGTTCTCTGCAAAGTCCACAATTGAAACAATGGTATCAAGTGGGAATGTTTCCTTGCACAACTTGAATTGCATATCCAACCATCGCGCTCTATGTGTATGCCTTGCATACTCATAAATAATTTTTTTAATGAAAAATGTCCATGAACTGATACACTGGAATTTTTTCAATTACTAAATCACATCTTTTAGCCTCTTTTCCATCTTTTATATTGTATGTCACGGTCTTATATTTTCCAAATTCCACTATTTCATTACTGATTGCATGCGTACTCTCCATATGTTAACAAATTGGCAAATGTCACAAACCTCCGCAATCTATGCATGTACCATTTAAGCATGAGAGCTTGTAAAGTTGTTAACCATCAACTCTTTCACATAAAATGGTAGATATTAATTCCCTTGAAGATCTAGGTGGGACATTTATGTTACAATCCTACAAAACATTATTAGAGTGCAAATCTACACATATATTCTTATAAACATCAAAATAGTTAGAAAATTCAATATGTACCCTACAACAACAAGTTGTGCATGTGTGATTTATCTTCACATAAAAAGGTTTACCCATTTCAAAATATCTCTGACTAATTTTAATTTGAGGATACATATGCATAAATTTTGCAAAGAATTGTGTCTGAGTTGAATCCAAAAAATGTTTTGGATGTGGAACACGAATTTGACTACCAATCCTCCTTCTTACAACATCTCTTTGATTAGGAGATACATGTGTTTTATTCTTCCAAAATTCTTCAATCAAAGATTTCAAAGTTTCAACAATTGTTTTATCTTTTCATGGTAGTCTATTGGAAAATGCCCATAACTCATTCCTATTTGGATCTTCCACTCTTTGACGCCTTCCCATGGCTCTCATTAGAGATTTTATTTTTCAATGTTTTTCTTGTCTTTCTAATGAGTCAAGATTTCTTCATTTGAGTGCTTACTATTGTTGATGTAAGTACATGTCGTGTGACATTAGTATCTTTTGTGTGTGATGTCGAACCCACACTCTCATATGCAGTCATTAGATTCTTTACAATAGATTTTTCACTTTACTCATCTATCGTTCTTAGCCCAAGAATCTTCATGATGGGCCTAAATTTCAGATTTCTCATTATTTCAACAAATAGTTGACATATTCCTGTCACATTTAAATCCTCAAAAAATTATCTCCAAATATGATTAGCGTTTCTTTCACAAGTACGCTTGGGAATCTTGTCAAAAATTGCTTGCAAAATGTTAGTATCAATATCAATCAAATATTTTGGCTTTCTATAAATAATTCAAGAAGCATAAAAAATATTATGTGTGAATTGTGTAACATCTTGAGTGCCTTCAACATGACACAATTTTGTGCCTACACCTTGGGATGTAGGTAATGGTGTGCCTTCAACATGATACAATTGTGTGCCTCCACTTTGAGATGTAGACAATGGTGTGCCTTCAACATGATACAAGGGGGTGCGTACACCTTGGGATGTAGACAATGGTGTGCCTTCAAAATGATACAAGGGTGTTCTAAAACCTTTGGAAGTAGACAATGGTGTGCCTCCAACATTGGATGATGATGTATCTTCAACTTAGGAAATCATAGATGATGTACCCACATCTTCATAATTCAATTGTCTTGTTGCTCGCAAGTTTCTCATTCATTGTCTTTTTGTTTCCAATTCCAATTCTCTCTTACTTTGTATTGATGTTTCATGTTCCTCATCCAAAGAAAAATCTTCTTCTATGGTATGCAATTTTTTGTTTTCACGAAGTTGTCTCATTCTTTCCCTTTTCTTCTCTTTATCTCTTTCATGCTCTTTTAGTGTTAAAGTCTTTGCTCATTTCCTTGGCATGATGACGGTTTCTACATATGAATTGATTAAAATTTTAAAATTATAATATAAATCTATTACAACAAGTCAAATTATAATATAAATCTCTCACAATATGATAAATTATAATATAAATTTATTACAATTATATCAAATTATGTATTGAACAAGTCTATATCATACCAATTATAAACCAAAAGACTCTATTCACATTTCACATGTAAAATATTTAAAAACTTACCTCAATCGATAAATTTCGGTGAAGAATGATTGACTTTCACAATTTGATGTTGATTTTTAAACAAAAAAGTGGTGCAAATTGATAGAATATGCTTCTTTGTCACCTTGAACACCATGAAAAGAAAATATTTGTCATATAAAACACAGAAATCAGATAGTTTATAGAAAAAGTGGGCCTCTTTCATGAGATATCTAACAGATAAGACCATTTATTTTAGTCTTTCATTGCGCAAGCGCATTATAGCATGTGCTCCCTATAGCGATTGGGCCCTATAGCGTGTGCACCCTATGCAAGAAACACAAAAGTGGAGAGAGAGAGAGAGAGAGAGAGAGAGAGAGAGAGAGAGAGAGAATATGAATATGTCCCATACAATTTTCATCATTGAGTGTTTGTGGGACATCATAGCCGATACAATTCTCATTGATGCCACTGTGACTATGAGAATATGAATATGGTCCATATCAGAGAGATGTGGGAAACTGATGCAAGAAATGAGGCATAAAAGTCAAGATGACTTGAGCATCATTTCTAGTTGATATAGCAAGTAACCATAAACATCAAGGCATAAGAGGCTAGGATGACCTGAATTCTTTTTGCGTAAACAAACAGAATAAAAGACAAGGAGATAGTTTTGACCTCACCTTATTAGCCATATAAAAAGATTCGAGGTGTGTGCAAAATTCTAATCAAGATGGAGGATCTTACCATAGACACCCAATTTTTGGATAGTTTAGGATCATCAGAGCCACACCGACAAGAAGAAGACATTTAGAAAAAATGATTATGCCCTAGTCTATGTTCCTCTAGTCATTTTAGACATCGTCGAGTTGTATAGAAAGGGATAATCAAGAAATCAAATGATAAAAAAAAACATACCAAGAAAATTCACAACCTTTATTGCTTCTCTAGTCATTTAGACATCGTCAAGTTGCAATAGAGATGTGATCAACATCAATTCAGGACATTTTGTGTAGTGTTTATGTTTGGCATTCTAGCTTGTGGAATTGTGTAGTGTTAATAAACATTGTTTGATCATTCAAATTTGTTGTTTGTTTGGATTGTGATTCAAGCTTATCCGATAAGTGTTAAGAAACACTCTATATTGATGTCATCATGTTGTGGGGTGTTGAGAAACACCAGTGTGTGTGTGTGTGTGTTAGTGATGAAACTTTCAATGGTTTTTAGAAAACTAACTTTGATTATCTTTGGATGATTCTCTAACTAACTGTCATAATAGGAAACTTCCCCCTAGAGCAAGACTTGAATTTCCTAGGATGAAGATAAAGACTGATTCCAATCCATGCCAGTGTTGTGTGAATCAACTGATTTGTCACAGAAGTGATTGAAGGCTATGTACAAACTGAATAAAATGAAGGATGCCAAGACTCCTGTTGATAGATGAAGTGCTTGAGTACAAGAGGTGCCTATTTACCAAGTTTTCACCTACTTGGAAGATATTCTAGTTTTTCTACAGAGGCGTCTATTTACCAGGTTTTCACCTAGGCACCTTTTTTAATTTTTCAATTTTTTTACTCTTTTCATTTTTTAAGATTTTTTTTTTTTTGGTCGATGCATAAAATTGCATGTTTGCCAGGTTTTCACTAAGATGACCATTATTATTCTTGTGGACAAAATATAACAGTATCGACACCTTTGACAGCCCAACAGATGAAGGAAAAGAGAGAACATAATCAGACAATGTTGGAGATTACACCAGCCTTAAGTTATCTTGAATTTGAAGACATCAAGGACTTTACTAATGTAAATAAAATGTTGGATACACTTATGACTATATATGATGGAGACACAAATGTAATGAAAGCCAAATCTAAAATCTTGAGAGGTAAGTTTGATGAAATGAGAATGTTAGAAGGTGTGAGGCCTCACCCCGACCCATCATAGCATCTTTTCTCATTCACATTTTGATACATTGATACACGTGTTGACTATCCTGATAGAGACTCGAGATACTATGTTTTGATGATGATTATTATATTATCTGGATTACATTGTGATGTAGATAAGAACCTAGAGTATGTCATGATTTTGATTATGCATATTTAGATTTGATTACTTCACAGATGACATGTCATGATGATTATAAAATTATTATGTTTAAGCATTATTGAATGAAAATTGCAATTAGGATTGAGTTCTACATATTGATTTATGCTGTTAAATAAAGAATTGAATATGTATGTTTCATGTAATTTTATCACCTTGAACTACTGATGCTCGATGTTTAGTGTGTAAGTAAGAGAACCATGGAATTAGTCAAAGAATCAGTAACCAACCATTGTGCAAACTGTAAAGCCAAGGTTGAACCTAATGAAGAGGTTCGAACTTCGTTGTAAAGTGACTTAATTCATAACCGTAAAATTGTATGTATGTATTGATGTCCCTCTATGCAATTAGTGACATGTCGATGTGGTGTTATATCATTTTACAGTGTCACTTGACACTTGTTATGTGTTTATTTAATGACATGTTTACTAAGGTCGGCAATGTAAATCTAAACCTAACTGACTTTAGAGACCTAATTAGTTTCCTTGATTGGAGATACTTATAAACCCCACCAATTTAATTATTTAAATTCCAATTTTTCTCTAACCACTTCTAGAGGCCCAAAAGAGGTCCTAAGGGTCAAAATTAACAAAATTTAAGTGCCTAAGTGTTAGGGGTATGGGTTAGGGATGTTTTTAACACAACTAGAAACCCCTAGTGGCCTAGGCAACCCATTTTATAACCCATTTACCATAAGCTTCGAAATTTGAAGAAGTCTTGACCCTTACTCAACCCCACTCTTCCTTCCAATCAGGCATTTAAGTTAAGGGACAAGGAAAAGCCAAAGGACATGAGAGTCAATTCTGTAATTAATGCTAGTAGGTGGGTAGAAGTTGGAGGTTTTTTTAGAGGCTCTTGGTAGAGTTAGTGGGTGTTCACCCACTCTCTATCTTTAGAGACATTAGGGTTTTGGAGAAAGGAAGGAAAAAGGGATTGGGCTCTTCTCAACATTCATTTTGCCATAACACATTGGGAAGGTTGGTCTCCATTGCCATGAAAGACCTTCATTTTCTTATTGCAAGTAGATTTGCATGTTCTTCATTCTCTTGTTTATGTTCATGTAATTGTATTGTGTTTCTGTATGGGAATGAGATTTTGGGTTTGAATCCTTGTTTATGGTTTTATTTTGTTGTTGAATATGGGAGTTTTTGTGAAGGGTGTGATGGCATTACTCACCCTTGGATAGGGAAGAAGTGGCCATGTATGGGGGAAGGGCTTAGTTGGACTTCATGTTAGTGTAGAGTCTCTTCTCATGGTGAGAAAAGGGAGAAAATGCAAGGTGTATGGGCCCTTGCATGCCATTGTATTTGATCTTGATCTTGGAGGAGATGAGGAGAAGTTTGGTTGGAAGAATGTATGAAATTTTAGCCTTGAAGAGGCATGTTATTTGTATGTATTAATTTGGCATTCTCCTACATGGAATTCCACCTTCACCCCTTGATTGGGTTCATGGTGAATCCATTTGTGCAAGCCTTGGGAGGGTGTTCTTGTTGTTGTATTCATGTTATTTGATTGTGTGATTGTCACCCGTTGGTTATTGATTCTTCTAGCTTGGGAGTGGTCTTATAAAGACCTAGGTTGGGAGGTGAGTATCCCATGTTTCTCCCCCTTTCATTGTAGGTATTGATGTCAAGACTCATGTGGATGAAGCTTTGAAGGAGTTCACTCTTTGGTGTGATTGTGTGGAAATACCCTATGTTGTTGTATTGTTGATCTTGAAGAAGATCCTCCTCTTGTTGCATATTGTAATGTTATTTTCATGCTTTTGGCCATTGTGAAGTTGTAAGTGATTTGTAATGAAGAGAAATTGCTTATTCTATTTGAGCTCTCATTGAGTATCCTTGCCAATTTATATTATCTTGTTGTAAATGTGAATACTTCTCCATCATAAAGAATATGTATTGTATTTGATGAGACAACTATTATGAAAATGATGAATCATTTCTTTCATAACTATTGTATTCTACTTCTTGAGATAGTGAACTTGTTCTTTCTTGTGAAATGATATTCAAGGTTGATAGAATAAGAAATGTAATATTTTCAATAACACCTAAAATCTAGTTGATGTATGAATTTAGTAATCTCTTTAATGTTGATGGTAATTTCTTTACAAATTCAATATATCCAAACTCCATTGGAACAAATTCTGTTTCTAATTCCCTTTAGTTGAAACATGATAACAATGGCTAAATGAATATGCTAAAATACTATGTAAAAAAAACAAGATCACATACAATTAATAGCCAAACCATCATCACCCTTAGTGTAATACACTAGTTGAGTAACCAAATACATGTTTTTAACCCTCCTAATGCAAGCAAAAAAATAAAAAAGTTAGAACTATAGCACTATCATACAAATGATACTTTCCAGATTTTTAGAGCAAAATGTTCTCTAAATTTTGTATGAGAAAAAAATTATTCTCTTACCACAAAGAATATTCCCTTCCCATCCCATTAGGCTTCCTAATTAAAATTAACATAAACTAACTTCTATCTTACCCATGCTATTACAACTAATCCTTAACTAATACGAGTTTATAAAACATGACATAAAGTCTTACTATATCCTATGCATACTAGTGGGACCCACTCCAAGACTACCCTTGCTTATGATGCTTTATTTAAATCAAATTTATAATAATCTCTCCCTACCTTGTTTCCTGTGTTGGTTCTTGGGAACAAGTGGATGCAAAAATTAATGTATATTTCTGAACATTTTCTTAACTCAATGAAAAGGCATTCCTCCCCATTCTCCAACTCCTCATGTACCATGCTGGAATAAAAGTTGTTTGGTGGGAAAGTCAACTCATACTCATGCCTTGCCATGCATACCACCACCTAGACTTCACCTTGTGCAGAGCAAAGTACCTCCTTGCTGACTTATATTAGCCTAAACTATTAACTTGCCATTTGAATCCCTTGAAACCTGCGAAAAATCCCTTCCATGAGTTGGTGGGACCCTTAGATCTTGTCACCTATTTACTATGCGAAAGTAAATGCAATTTGAATGGGGAAATATGTTGATGGGACCCCACATCTTGTCTATTAGCTTCACTTCCTTTCCTATCGTACCCCACTAGCTTGTCATGATTTATTGGATGCTGCAAACAAAAGTTAATACTTGCCTTAGACAAGTCAGCCACTCCCCTTTTGCATGCGAAAATCTATGCTTTGATTAAGGACAAAGCTTAGGTGGGCCCCTCATACTTGGTCCTTTTGTCCCCACCTTCCCCTTTAGCATTTTTCGCAGACCTTGTGCCATCCCATTTGGCACGTGGGGCCATGGGAAGAAGGGGGGGGTTGATTAGGACTAGTTGATTTGGATTAGTGGCCAGGGTTAGTAAGTTAGAATTAGTAGGTTAGTAGGGTAGGTGAGTAAGTTGGTAGGTTTACTTTCTAGATTTGATAATTTGTTATTTATTAGTTTTATTTATTATATGTTAATAAATCCTCTTACATAATTAGTTGTTAGTTAGGAGATTTATTTTATTAGGAGATTTATTATTGATAGGAGATTTACTTATTAGGAGATTTGTTATTAATATATATTCAGATTTAGATACTAATAAATCAAACTATTTTTTGATAGTGTTTTATTCTAGTGATAATTATTAAATGAGATCATTAATAATAGATTAGTCGGCCCTATCTAAATGATTAATTATCAATTGGTTAATAGGTTGCGATATAATGCTCTCGATTGGTTTAATTAATTTGATGTATTAATGGGTTATTAGTATGAGTTAGCTATGGTTAGTGTAATTAATATCCTTCTAATGTCAAGATAACATTTTGTCCTAATTAACACTATTGGGTTTATTGTCGGATTATAATTCAATTTCAATTGTTAAGATAGTTAGTTCATGAACCAGTATCATAGGATAAATTATCTATGAGTTGGATCAAACCTTATTTGTAAACTATAATCTAGGTAAACATACTATTTGTGGATATAGTCTAATTGGGATAAATTAAATATTTAATCCCTGGGTATCTTTGAATAACATCATGAACGAAAGTTCTAAGTGGGAAACTGTATGCACTAGGGTTCCACTTTTGACCTCTGACTCTTACAACATTAGTTATAAACTTGATCCTAGATTGCACCTGACATAACTGATGTCAACTTACACTTAACCGTTAAACGACATTGCTTAACATCTCACTTTTAAAAAAAAATTTGTTACGTTTTTGGTTGATTAATTTTTTGGGCATGACAGAAGGTGAGGCTATTGTTCAATATTGTGCCAGAGTTAAGGAGGTTGTAAATGTGATTAGAGGAGCTAATGGAAATATTGATGATGAAATTGTTATTAGCAAGGTTTTGAGAACCCTACTTCCTATTTATTCTATTAGAGTTTCTATAATACAAGAACTGAGATGTGCTCATGGTAACAACTTAACATTGGAAGGTTTAGTTGGTAGACTTACTACTTTTGAGTTGTCAAATTTTGATAATTTCACCACTCATAATATTGAATCTGCATTCAAGTCTCAAATGGCTCTTCAAAAGTCTAAGAAAGGAAAAGAAATATGTGTGAATAGTAACAGTGTCAGTGACACTTATGATGATGATCTTGATGATCTTGAGGCACTTATGGCTAGAAGGATACCAAGAGGAAAAGGAAAATTTAAAGGTAAACTTCCCATAATTTGTTTTTCATGTAACAAAGTTGGTCATATTGCAGCAAGATGCCCATACAAGAATGACAAGGATGAGAGAAGGGAAAACAAGTAAAAGGACAAAAGGGATGATATATATTACAGAAGGTATAAGGACTACAAGGATAAAGGTAAGAAATCTTGTTATATTTCTGAAGAAGAAACTAACAATGAATCTAGCGAGTCTGATGATTATGATGTAGAAGTTGTTTATGTTTCTATGAAAGATGATTTTGATGAAGATGAGAAAATTGCACTTATTTCATATGTGAGTAAAGGTGATAGATGGATAATTGATAGCGGTTTCTCACATCACATGACTGGTGATAAAAGTAAGTTTGAAACCTTAAATCATTACAAAGGTAGTAGTGTTAAGTTTGGTAATGATGCACCATGTCTTGTAAAGGGAAAATGATCAATAAGATTGATTGATAAGATCATATGTGACGATGCTTATTGGGTTGAAGGACTTAACTATAATTTGTTGAGTGTTTCATAGTTGAACAATTTTGGTTACCGAGTTGAGTTTCATCATAAAAAGGCTAAGATATTTGATGCCATTGGTGAACTAATTGGAAGTGGAGAGAAGACAAGAGGTAATTTGTTCTATCTAGACCTATCTGAAGAGACATGTTTGTTTGCATAATTTGATGATTTATGGTTATGGCATAAGAGGTTGTGTCATGTGAAAATTGATAATTTGGTAATCATTAGTAAGATGCAAAGAGTTAGAGGATTACCAAGATTGAAGAAACTTGATAATGTGATGTGTAAACAATGTCAATTGCAAAAAATGACAAAGTCCAGTTTCAAGAGAAAAACATATACTTCTGATGATATTTTGGAATTGGTTCATACTGACCTTTGTGGACCTATTGGTTTGCAAAGCTACTATGGTGATAAATATTTCATTATGTTTGTTGGTGACTACTCTAGAATGATGACTATAATGTTTCTTAAGGAAAAATTTGATGCCTTTCAGTTGTTTAAGTGGTATTTGACAAAATTTGAGAAAGAAACAGGTAAAAGCTTGAAATGTCTAAGATCTGAGAGAGGGGGGGAGTTCATATCTAATAAGTTCAACATATTCTGCAATGATAGAGGAATTAAGAGGTAGATTTTTGCACCTAGGACCCCTCCACATAATGGTATAGCAGAAAGAAGAAATAGGTCAATCATGGATTGTGCTAGAACATTGATGATAGAGAAGAATGTTGCACAAAAGTACTGCAGCGAAGCTATAAGTAAAATTGTCTATACCTTGAACTGAGTACAAATCAAGAAGGGTACAAAAGCTACACCTTTTGAATTATGGCATGGTTATGCACCTAATGTGAAATACTATAAAGTCTTTGGAAGGAAATGTTATATACTCAAGGACAATATGAAGGGAAAAATTGATGTTAAAAGTGATGAAGGCATATTCTTAGGTTATTCCACTAAGAGAAAAGCTTACAAGTGTTTGAATTCTAACACTAACAAAGTTGTGGAAAGTGAAAATGTTAGAGTTGATGAATATGCACAAAAGAATGAAGTTGAGTGCAAGCAGGAACTTGAAGATTACATATCTTTTGTATATATGGAAGGAGTGGCCAACAATTTATTTGAACCAGAGAAAAAAGTTGTCGAGGAACAGCAAGAGCCTATCGAGCTACATCAAGAAGATGTTGAGCAACAGGAGGAAGCTAGCGAGAAATCACAACATGAAGCAGAGATACAAGATGAACCTGAAGATCAAGAGCAAGAAGAAAGGAGACCAGAGCCTACATTATCATAGTATGTAAGAAGACATCATAAGCCATATCAAATCATTGGAGAAAAAGATTCAAGATTTATGACAAGAAGTAAGTTGAAAAACTAAACATGCTTATTATGTGAGTTTGAGCCTAAAACAGTAGAAGATGGTTTGGAGAATGAAGATCAGATTCAAGCCACTAATGAGGAAATTGAGCGGATAGAAAAGAATAAAACCTGGACACTAGTGCCTAGACCAAAGGACAAGAATGTTATTGGGACAAAGTGGGTGTTCAGGATTAAGCTGAATGAACATAGAGAAGTCACAAGGAATAAAGCTAGATTGGTATGCAAAGGATATGCACAGGAAAAAGGCATTGACTATGGGGAGACATTTTCCCCAGTTGCTAGATTGGAAGGAGTTAGAACTCTACTTGTATATGTAGCCTACAAAGGATTCAAAGTGTATCAGATGGATGTCAAATCTCTATTTCTGAATGGAATATTGGAATAAAAACTATACATTGAACAACCATAAGGATTTGTTGATCCAGGCAAAATGAACATGATTTATAAACTACACAAAGCATTGTATGGATTGAAACAAACCCCTAGAGCATGGTATGTGAGATTTTATAAGTAATTGGTAAAGATTGGATTTGAAAGAATAAATGACAACAATAATCTATATTTGAAGACTAAAAAAGGTAAAGGGATATTGTTAACTGAAATATTTGTTGATGATATCATATTTGGAGGACAAGATGCCCTATGCCAAACATTTGAAAATGAGATGCAAACTGAATTTTAGATGTCTATGTTTGGAGGGATCAAATTCTTTATTTGGTTTGCAAGTTTATCAGATGAAGAAAGGTATCTACATTACTCAATCTAAGTATATCAATGAGATACTAAAAACTTTTGGCATGGAGGACTCTAGACTAGTAAGTACACCCATGGCTACTGGACAAAAACTATCAAATAATGATGATACAACAGAAGTGAATCAAGCCTTATATAGGTCAATGATTGGAAAGATACAATATGTTGTTCACAACAGACCAGATATTACATTAGCAATTGGGATTTTTGCAAGATTTCTTGCCAATCCTAAAGACAATCACATGATGGCAGTAAAAAGGATACTGAGATATCTAAAAGGAATAGAAGATTATGGATTGTATTACAAGAAGAATGAAAAGTTTGAACTAAAATTTTATACTGATGCAAGTTGGGCAAGAAATGTGGATGATAGAAAGAGTAAAAGTGGCAGCACATTCTTTCTAGGAAAGAGATTAGTCCTATTGATAAGTAAGAAACATAATTGCATTTCCCAATCTACAATAGAAGTTGAATATGTAGCAGCAATAGTTAATTGTTCAAACATAGTGTGGATCAAGCAATTTTTGAAAGGTATGAAGGAAGAAATGACTGAGCTAGTTATTATTTTCTGTGATAACACAAGTGCTATCAATATATCAAAGAACCTTGTGATGCACATTAAGACTAAGCATATTTTTATCATGTATCATTACTTGAGAGAGTTAGTTTTAGACAAAGAAGTGAGACTGGAGTATGTGAATACAAAGGAACAGTTAGCAGATATATTCACTAAAGCACTACCTAAGGATGCTCATGAGTATCTAAGAGGTAAATTAGGGGTGATTCCCCTAACTAAGGCTACCTAGAATCAAATAGGGGTATTGCATAAAATGTATTACTCAGAATATCTGACAAATTGATTCAAGGAAGTCACACTTTAAGAGTTGCCTGAAGTTGTGAAGAGTAAAGCACAAGATGTTGATCAGTCATAAACAAGATGACAAGGGGAGTATATAGTTTAGAGAGATGACATAAAGATATCTACATAGTGAAGATGACTATCTTTGGCATTGTTGTCAAAGAGTGAGAGATTCAAAAGGAGTTACCATAAGCAAAAGAGGCATAGATTTAGTAACCTGGGGGAGAGATTCACAGGTGAAGTTACCATGAATAAGATGAGGAAGAGATTCAATAAACTAATGAACAGACAAAGAGGGAGAAATTTATCTAAGGGAGTTGATATTTGGATGAGAATTAGAATGAATATTAATGAAGATCTGAACACAAAGAGAGTTGACAGATGTTGTTTCATTACATACTTTTTGGATTATATGGTAACTATGCATATGGAATTTATGGTGTTGCATGTGGTGTTGCCGTCAATGCCAAAGAGAGATTATTGGAAACTGAAATTGAAACAATTGTTATATTTTCATTGATGTCAAACCTTAACTGGTGAGACAGTTTCTATCTAGTAAAGTACCATATCTTTTGATTGATGAAGAGGATTTGAAAAGAGGAGATAACAAGAAGACCTAGTGAAAGGTTGAGTTATTAGAAACTACAATTGGTACTTGATTAGTTATAACATTGGCAAGGTAATGAGTTGTTTATCTATAACACCAAGTGAAGAAGTCAATTATTTTGAAGCTTAGAAGAAATGAGAAAATAAAGTCTAAAAGCTTAGGCTTAACCGAGCAAAAGAGCAAAAGATTAAGAAACTTCAATGTAAGTTGAGTGATGCTAGCTAGTGTTGGCTGAGTGCCAATATAAGCTGAGAAAATTTAGTGTCAACCAAGCATTAGTAATTACCGAGTATCAGATAATTAACTGATCAAAGACAATGATTTCTAAGAAGAACAGTTTTAGTGATGACCGAGTTATATAGTGATGACTGAGAAGAAGAACACAGTGATGACCGAGTGTCAGTAATTTATATTTAATGAAGGAATTGAGATTCCCATCCGACATTGTTGAATTCTTGGGATATGTAAAATGTGTTGAAGATAAGGATGAATGACCTGGAACTTTTAATGAATGGTAAACCATTTTCTTATGGATTCAAGGAGAAGTTTTGAGAAGTATCTAGAGGGATAAGGAGGAGAATGAAATGTTGGAAGGATTCGATGAATCTGACCTAAACCTAAGATCTACGGAGATGATTAAGTGGAAAAATATTAAGCTATCCAATCAAGGAGGTATAAGGATGACCTAATTGTAGGTTATGCATAGAGGCTGATTCTATTGATTAGTGAACCTAAGAAGAAGGCTAAGAAGAACTATGAAGAGCTGAACAGAGTTGTTGTGATTGCTTAAGGGGTTTCTGAGCATATCAGAGATGGAGATGACAATGAAGGCAAGTCAGTAAATCAACATATGAGCTACATTGGATCTTTATTTTCAAAGTGAGTTGTATGTTTCAGATCAGAACCTACTATTAATTTCTAACCATTGTATCAGTTAAAATCATTTAATTAAGGTTGACCTAACAGTCATTTGTAAATCCTTTAATCAAGGTTGACCTAAGAGTCATTTGTAAATCCTTTAATCAAGGTGACATTCTAATGGGATTTTTTAAAGTCCTCTAACAAGGCCAGTCCTAGTAGGGTGATTAAATCCTTTAACAGGGTCACACCTAATGGTGTGTATTATAACCTTTAACAGGGTTGGCTCCTCATAGAGCTCACTTCAAAAGAGTGAAAATTTGGTAGCATGTTACTGGTGATTTTTTCCAAATTGGGTTTCCACATTAAATCCTGGTGTCATACTTGTGTGAATGTTATTTGATATGTTATGTTGTTAAGAGTTTTATATTCTACAAGTTGATTACTTTTGGATAGTGGATTGCAAGTTTATGTTACTAATTATATTCTATAGAGACTGAGTGGATTGCTGAATAGATCTAAGTTGGTTGAAGTGTTTAAAGTTTAATTGGTACATCTGACCCGAGGATAACTGGTTCACCCCCCCCCCCCCCCCCCCTCAGTTATTCTAAAATCATTCTAACATTTTCATCTCAAAAAATATTTGACTACTTTTAATCTGAGGAAAGCTTTGAATAAACCTTTCATAAAATTGTGTTTGTGTCATATCTAAATAGTGTTTTGGATGTGGCTCATGATTTCTAATTCCATTCACCTTCTAACAACATCTCTTTGGTTGGGTGAAACCCTTGTGTTTTCATGCCAATATTTCTCAATTAATTATCTTAGTGCATTAACAACAACCTTATCCTTGTGTGGGAGTCTACCCGAGAATGCCCAAAGAAAATTATTGTTAGGATCCTCAATTTTCTCTTGCCTATCTAAAGCATGGTGTAATGTGGTTCTACTTATCCTTAATGACTTTCTTGTTTTTCTTATTAAACAATATTTTTTCATTTCCTTTCCCATTATGGTTGATGTGAGGACACGACGAGTAACATTAGCATCTTTAGAGCATGATTTCGAACCAATAGATTGGTATGCATCAAAAATATTTCTCACAATGGTTCTTTCACTATTATTTTCAGATGTTCTTAACCCCAAAATTTTCATTGTCTCTCTAAATTTCAGATTTTTAATCATTTCAACAACTAATTGGCATCTTCCACTTTGATTTAATTTTTCAAAATAGTTATTCCAAATTCTTATAACCATTCTTCTACAAGTTCTTTTTGAAATTTTATCATGCATTGGATATTTTCATCAATGTCTATTAGAATCTTTAATTTTCTACGAATTATTCTAGGAGGTGTTAAGATTGGTGCATTATGTACATTAATCACATCAAATTCAAATGGTAAATCTTCTTCAATTTCATTAACATGTGCATTCATTACATCATTTTCACATGGTCTATGTTCATCGAATTCATTAGGTGGATTCATCACATGCATTTGAATTGGTGTATGTTGATCATTTTGATTTCCAGTGCATTCATCATATCAATTTCAATTATTGAATGTTCATCATTTTCATTAGGTGCATTAGATGGCATACCTTCATGTAATCTCCTAATACGCTCCCTTTGTTTCCTCTCATCGTTCAATTGTTCCTCTCTTGTTTTTTCCCATTGTTGATATTGATTGTCGTACACATAACATCATGAGGACAATCCACAATCAAATAGCATAAAAACAACAAATGATCAAATAATCTAAAGTAACCATGATAAAATAACTTCAAAAAGAATCCCAAATACAATACAAATCAATCATTTCAAAGAAAAATTGACAATAAAAGAAACAAAACCTAACTGTTACTGTCCCAGAAAATCATGTGCAATAGCAGTGGGGCCTTCAAACAACTTGCACTACTATTTTTCAGGCCATTGGGACTCAAATATAAAGAATTCCTCATAACCAGGACGGGTTATGTAAACTAATGAAAATGTTCACAATTTCTCATAACCCGTACATGTTATGTGAACTTATGACAACGTTCACAATTTCTCATAACCCGTATAGGTTATGTAAAACTAAAAATTTTATAGAGAGAGGGAGAGAGAGGAAATAAGAAGATCCATGCATGTATACAGATAGATATACATATATCTATATAAATATATGTATATAAAACTATAGATATGCATATATACCTACATAGAAACATATCATATATGTAAATATATATAAATGTGTATTGTATTACACATTTACAAGAAATTTTTTTAATGTCTTCATAATCCCTAAAAGTTATGTGAAACTGAAAATGTTGTTTTATGTCTTCATAACCCGTACGGGTTATGTAGAACTTGAAATTGTGATTTTTTCTTTTCAAAACCCGAGCAGGTTATTTTGTACACCATAATGCGTACAGGTTATGTCTTGGTAAAAGGTTTGGAATACGACCCTAAGGCTTGCAAGCCCATTTTCCCTTTGCATTTGTCCATTTTCATATTTTTTCTTCTTTCAACATGATTTCTCAACTTCGTCGTCATCAGGTTTACAAATGATTAAGTGGGTATCTCTAAAATTACTACCATCATCTCAAACATCTTCTAAACTGTCTAACCATATAAGTTTTTCTATTTTTAGACAACATTAGCATAGTAACTTTAATTTTCTTTACCAATGCCTTCATAGTCCTCGCAGACATATGTCTACGATTTTTTTAATAACTTTTGATCTACTTGACCAAATTCAAGACAAATTACATATTATTGTTCTACACTAGATTGATTATATAAAAAAATTTTAAAAAATTTTCTAATTTGGATTATTTTGATGCAAGTTATGCCCAACACACAAACGGTTACTAGATTTTCAAGATGTGGTCACTTCAAAAGATCATAAAAATTAAAATACTCAACAAAAAATTACAAAAAAATACACAACTTCTAGATCTCACTCTTACATATTACCAAAGGGTTTTGAAAAATACAAAATATAACTATATAGTTTGTGAAGCGCATGGAAACAACTATGTTATGTTTTTTTGAAAAAATCAGGAACATTTTTTGTGCGCAAGAGGTTTGACCCTCTTAATCTTATCCATTTTTTAAAAAAAAATGTAGTGTAGAAACTAGACTCAAAGTACTACAATTATTATTCTTTACACAACTCCTAGTTTTGAATGCATGACCCTCAAATATCTTTGTGAAGTTCAAGTTTCCCTGATTTTAGAAAAAAAAAAAGAAAAGTGGCCACTTATACCCCCATTTTTTTCACCATCTTGGTGCACTTACTCATTAATTAGTCAAGTATTAGGTCTTAAGGGGTACTCTTATGTCTTATTACTAAATTTAAAAAATTAGGTCATAATAGGTCAGCTATTATGTCTAATTAGGTCTTAAAGGGTCCTATTACTCATATTAGGTATACTTAGGACTAGTTACCTGTCCTACTAGGTGTTAATTAGTCTTATTAGGTCTAACTAGGTCTAATTATGTCTAACACCCATCCTATTAATGATATTAGGTCCTAATTTGGGTCTTATTACTCATATTAGGTCCTAAATCATCAAATATTACTCATATTAGGTCCTAATAGGTTGAACATTAGATCTTAAGGGGTCATAATACTCACATTAGGTCTAATTAGGTATATAATTATGTCTTCTTAGTCTTATTAGGTTTAATTAGTCTTATCTAGGTCTTATTAGGTCTCATTAGTCTTATTAAGTCTAATTAGGTCTTCTTTATCAAATTAGGTCTAATTAGGTATTGCAATATCATGCTTACATGTTTCATTAAGACAAATCCTAACCATCAACTTAAAATATCCACAGAGAGAGAGACATACCTATTTCCTACGATAATATCTTTCTTGTGCTTCTTCGCATAGTCTTTGTTCAGTCTCTTCTGAATAATGATGTGTACTCTTGTTTAGCCTTCTCTTTTTATTTCCCATCACTTTGTAAAATTGTTCCCCTAAATTTTGACAAAATTAAAAAAAATACAATTTCAAAAGTCTTCTTTCTCCAAAATGTGAATTATTTTGCATCTTTTGAATTAATAAGATGAGAAAAAAATATATTTATTTATATTTAATCATTATTAATTCGTAATGACACCAAATTGGCCGACATAGGTTTCTATAGAAAGTCATTTATAACTTTCTATCGAAAGTAATTTGGTAAATAACTTAACCTACATTAAACCATTCAAGTACTTTCGATCGAAAGTATTTAGTTTCGATCGAAAGTCCCTGAGTAAGGGCAATTTGCAAAGTTTTACAAAATTATGAACATTTCATGGCTTTGGGGCTCAATCGTGAACAATAAAGATGCATCCTTTTGCATAGCACAAGTACTATGAACGAGCTTTCTAACGATTATAAATTTGACAATTTTTTAGTTTATTATGTATATATTTTTTGACGTTAATCGAATGTAGGTTTTTTTATCAAATATAAATCTCTGAGTAAAAACAAAATTAGATAAATACACGACAAGTTATAAGCTATGTAGTCAAAGTATGTCAAAATTACGGTTTAGTCAACTTCAAACGTTAATAAAATATGCAATAATTGTGATAATGTCATCAAGCCAATTGCATGCCCTCTATATGGATATTACAAAACTAAATTTAAAAGAAGCACATTGATAGATCTATTTTAGAAAAAAAAATATGCACTATAAAAATAATGTAACTCTTTGAAAATGACATTTTTAGCAACATACTAGTTTTCATGGGAGAAAGAAAAAACCATTCAAATCAAGTCAAATCAAATATATATATATATATATATATATATATATATATATATATATATATATATATATATATATATATATATATATATATATATATATATATATATATATATATATATATATATATATATATATATATATATATATATATATATGGGTAAAAGCACAATTGAGTGTCACCTTTTGGGCTAACTCAAATCACTTGGCTCAGTTAGACTTGGTCAAGTCTAACAGGACTGATTACATGTAGGCACCACGCGGCACTGAATGGCATCTACGTGGCCCAGTAGACTAGGCTGAGTGGTACTCGACCAAGTAGGATTGGGCCGAGTCTATATGGTATTTTAGATATATAAAAAAATCCCAGGCCCCTCATTTGCACATTATTTAGCTTCTCATGAGGGGCCGACCCCTAAGGGTACTCGGCCCAGTCGGACTCGGTCAAGTCTACCTATGTGGCATGCCATGTTGGCAGCCAAACCTCCAAAAGCATAAAAAAACTAAAATTTTGCACTTTTGTTGTTCCTTTCTCTGATCAAAATAGAAAATGTTAAAAAACTAAAAGTACCATTTTCTAGATCTCAGAAGTATGATTCTGGACATATAAATTTTATATTGTTTCAACTACAAAACATTAAATAAATTTGTTACAAACTACATGTAGGTATATTAAACTTTGAAAAGATGTTGATTTAGAACATATAGAAAAATACTAAATCAATTCATAAAAATTTTAAAATCATATGCAACGCTAGAGGAGAGAGTCCTCTTCAAGAATATGTAATTTATTTGATTTTTTGTATAGTTTTGATAGGGGAAAAGTGACGGGAGAGAAAAACTATTGATTTCAGGTAAGTTCAACTTTGAATACTTATAACGGGTAAAATATATATCGAAATCACTTCTTTCTTTTTTCCTGCACTAGATATACATGTCATCAAAAACATATTCTAAAATTGGCGGGAAAAACAATGTTTTACTTATAATGATTTGACAGGAAGTAAACTCCCCGATTTTGTAGTATTTTTCATGATATGAAAAATAAACCTAAAAAATTAAAAAAAATATATTATTTTTTCTCAAATAAATTTTTAAAAATTATAAGCATAAAATTCATCCTATTTTACACATTTCATCAGTATACATCATCTTCAAATTCTCAACAGAAATGTGACTTTTATGCCCTTGAAATTTTTTAGTTTTACTGTTATTAGCCTCTTCCTTTGTAAAAGATATATATATATATATATATATATATATATATATATATATATATATATATATATATATATATATATATATATATATATATATATATATATAATCTAGATAGAAAATCTTAAAAGACTCTAACTTACTTCATCTTTCAATTTCAAATGGTTTAACAACAATATGCATCTGAATCTGATTTTTTTTTTTCAAAATGTAAAGTTCAGTGTCCGTTCAGGAAAAAAAGTGTAAGCCACTATTGTGGGTTCACCCCTTGGTGACTTCATCCTTTGAAATGTAGTTACTAAAAGAGTTGTTGATCTAGCAAAAAAAATTGTTCATCCTAGAATTTGAGCAAGAGACCTGACATACAAACCCATACATGGATTGTTCAACTTAGATCAATAGTAGGATCAACGCCCAACTTCCATCTATAGAGGGAGAGAAGGTGTTTCCCATAGGTCTAGGATCCAGGAAAAACTATAGTCATGTCCTCCACTACTATAATTTTTGAAAGAACATTGCACTAGTTGCAACACTTCCCTTAAGTTGCCATCTCTGAGAGACCCACTTCCTAACCATATCAATGGTTGGCCTGAATGAAAAGAATAGACCAACTAAATTATTGTTCATTGAAGAGACAATACGATCAACAACAAAGTCAAGAACCATGATAGTCATTCCCTCCTTTGTTTGTGTGCACTCTAGCACAACCTAATCTTCCACCTTCCTTTAGTAGCCGCCTACTGGAACATATTTTCACCCTTCAAAAAAAGTGGCAACTTGGCTCTTTGCTTGGTTCACCTTGTCAGAAGCTGCTTCCAGGACCCTAGAGCCAACCTTGGAAGCCTTGTTATTTTCATCTTCTTGTGTTGTAATCCCGATAGTGGTAGGTTCCCGTGTAGTGGGACCATTGAGCCCCTCATTTAGGGGTTCTACAATTGATGTTGGTGTCTCCCCAGTGGGGAGGTTCCCACCATTGTCCATCGTGAAAACACAAAAGTTGCAAAGAGGGAAAAGTTATCTTTTTTGGGTCATTTACTTATAATAATAAGTATTTATTAAAATATATTAATATAAGGGCACTTAAGTTGGAGTTGTAATGTTCCATTCATTCTCATGAGAGATTGGTTCTTGTAAGCCACGACTCATGAAACATGAACCAATGAATTTGACTCAAAAACTACACAATAAGATTTTGTAAGATTTTGATAGCAATATCGCATTTTAAATTGTAGAAAAATATCTATTGATTATTAATTAATATAGTTTATAAACCTATTTTATAAAATTACAATACATACTTTCTTAATTAAAATTACTACTCATAAAGATGATTTAATATACATTTTCAAAAAAATAATATACTAATTTTTTTTATAAATTTACTTTGAATTTTTTATCTTTTTAAAAGTAAAATAATAATTTTGATGTTTTTAAAGATAATTATTAACCTCTATCAAGTATTTTTTTATAGATAACAAATGTCTCATACTCATATATTTCTTATAACAAACACATCTTAGAAATTGTGATATTGCTATCAGGATTTAATTGTGTAGTTTTTTGAGTCAAACTCATTGACCCCTATTTTATGAGTAGTGGTTCACACGAATCTATCTCTCTTCCCATGAGGTCACCCATCCTAGTACTACTCCAGCTTGAGTGTGCTTAACTACGGAGTTTCCTCCATGGTTAAACCCACTTTGCTTGCAACCCCATTTGCAAAACCTTCACCAAGTGTTGTGCCTTATGAACCATTCATTAGAAAGCCCCTACTTATCAACATCTTAAAAAGTCACGAGGAAACATCCCCTTAACTACCATTTATTACTACAATTTAAAACTTCTATTGTAATAAATGCTAATAGTACATCTTATAAGAAACATATTTGAACATTTAAAAGATAAATCAACTTATAAAAATAAAAAAAATATTGACTTGATGACAAAGTCTATATTATAGATATTCAAATAACTAAGTTCAAATATTTTTCAATACAAAAAACCAACATAGAAAACTAAACACATCATAAAATACCCTACCTACCATTAATAACCTAAATATCTGATAAACCTATTCACTTCTTTTTTATTATGTAAGACCTCAACAATAGAGGGACTGCAGGATCCTTCTTTTGTTCGATTGCTTTAGACCTTTTCATCATAACATTTTGAAGAAGCCCCGGAATATGAACGTTCATAATGTAATCATCCCAGTCTATCCGATTTACATCAAATCCAAATATTTCCCTTTCCTCTTGGGAGAGTTCTTGGAATAACTTATTTGTGTTTGAGTTGTCAAATCTGAAATCAAAAAAAAAAATCTTGTGAGATAGTTAATTTCTTAATCTAAGAAGAGGAAAAAAAAACTAAAAAAAACAGTGAAATTTTTTTTATTAAACAGATTTACCTCGCTCTGCAAGTAAAATATGACTGGTATATCCTGCCTATGTGTCTGTTCACACGAGCTCTTACTTTCATAGCTATGCGTTCTTCCTTTTCCATTTGAACAAAAGGGTGTCCATTTGTCTATTATCATAACAAATATTTGTTATCATTCTTTAATGTATAAAATTTTAAATAAAATAAATTTTTTTTAAAAAAAATTAGAACTAATTGTATATGTTTTTGAATTGATGTTTCATATCATATCTAATGATTCATTATCAGAATGATTATTTTACTTTTGATACTGAATCACTGAATATGAATCGAAACTTCGATTAAAAAATATACAAATAATTTTCAAAATATTATATAAAATATCAAAAAATAATTTTTAAAACAATTTTTCCAATATTATATAAACTGTTAGAAAACTATTAATTAATCTTTATCATCCGAACTAAAAAAATATATATATATTCTACTGCAACTTACATTTAATGACTTGTCTATGGCATGAGAAGAGAGATCTTCCATGTTGCCAAATAGCTTGAGAGAATGCTTTACTTTTACTGGTCAGAATAAGGATGCGCTTTAAAATATTTATGAAACATCTCAAAAAGATCTCCCATTAATATTGGATTAGCAACAGAGGAAGCCATTTGATAAATCTCCAGCCCTGATTTGCCAGCATGCTTTGCCATTACTGCAAGTATTGCATTTGCCACCATATCTACTGGAACCTGAAATTTTATCATTTGCATTTATAAATACATAAAAGAAAAATATATCCGAGTGTGCATAATTCAACTGTATTAAAGTTATTTGTAGAAGCTTTTACAAAGTTAAATTCAGAAATAAAACATAGAAATCTCATGTCTCTGAAAAAATATGTCTATTAATATTCATCAAAACAGTTAAAACACTGTTAAAACTGGGTGGCACTGATACTTACGATATCAAAAGCCACATTTGGATCAGCAACCAGGGCAGAAGGTTGGCCCTTAGCATAGTAAGCAATTATTGGATCCACCATTCTGCATCAATTGAATTATTATTTTTTATTTTTTATTTATCGATAAGGGGCTGAAGTCGAATATTATATTAAAATATTAAAATATAACAGAGCATATAACAAGCTATTGAGATTCAACATACACACGACATTGATGATTGTCGCATGATCGCATAGATTGAAAATGGCTTATGCGACCATGCGACGCCCCATAAACCTTCACCACCGTTACCTGTCCTTGGCTATAGGTCTGTTACGTCTAATCTAATCAGATGGAAGGCGCATGATGCATGGGGAGAGGAAGTTCCATGCGATCAATTGAATTATTATTGAGACTGCACTTAATATATTATAAAATTAAATTTTTAAAAAGTTTTATTAAAGATATTAAAAATTTGAATTAAATAATTTTAAATAAAAAGAATTTGTTTTCTTCATACTTGAAAAAAAATCTTATAATGAAGTTGACCCAAATTGACATAGATGGCACAAACAATTTTGATTCATTCTTACAAATTATCTTAAAAAACACTTTGACAGATACCAGAAACTAGTAAATACTTGATACATACATGAGGTTTAAGACTGTTCTTACCGAAGGCCTTCTATCCATCCAGGAAATGGATCACTGTAGGTTCCTTCAATCACACTTGGTCTAACAATAGCCAATGGAACTTCTCCTCTGTTATGGTCTAAAAACATTTCTCCCATTGCCTTACTAAACACATAAACATCATTCCATCCATATGTTCTTGCCCTGCAAAGTTTCTTATGTAAAAATATATTTATCAAAATTTTGAGAGTATTTATATTTTTTTTTGCTTTCAAAGCTAATTTTTGTGATCGAAAACCATAAAAAAATTCAAAAAAATCACTCTATTTTTACAAATCTGAAAAATAAAAAGTTTGACTTTTTCTGTTTTGATGCCCCCATTTCTGAACACCTCATCAAGATATGATGTGACAAATTAAGAAGCAGCTGAGGAATTCGTTGCTCACCTTTTCAAACCCATGTCTTTCATTGTTTGGGAAATGCTATCCTCATTTGGAGCTTCATAGCTTCCAGATTCTAACATTCTGTTCTGATGAAAATGAAGAACTATTTTTTTGGCCAATTCAAATTCATTCAGAATGTTCAAAGCTGGAGCATCTTCTAGCCCTTTGGCTAGGTATTCTTCCATTTTGAACGGTTTTTCGACTATCCTCCCTTCTCCTTGCCCATTCACATATGCTGCAGGTTAAGAAAACAAAAACAGTGTCATGTTCAGAATGCAATAATGTGTTGCTTCCATTAATTACTAAACTTAGGGGTATAAATTATGACATAAATGTTACCTGTTGATACATGCAGAAATATTTGTAGCTTTCTGCAACTTCTTCCAAACTCCATGAGCCGAGAGGGCCCTTTTGTATTTATCTCCAAAGCAACATCATACCTAAATGATAAATATAAATGCCAGGTTTAAAAATCAGAATTTTTACTAACACACAGTTTGATAATAACTTTTGAACTTCAGAAAATGTTTAAATTTCTGCTAAACAAAAGGAAAAATAAATCCCTGATACAAAACCAGAATCGATCTGTGCACCAACCAGACCTTTAAATCACCAAATTTATAAGCTAAACAGGAGGAAGGATCTTATAGTTGAGTAAGTTTCAGTATAATATTTGTTAATTTAATGTTTCTTTTTTCTTTTTTTAATAATATAATATCAATAATTAAAACTTCAAAGCTTGAAGGCTGTTTATCAAAATTTATAATTGATTGAAGTATATTCTTTTGATCTAAAAAAATAACAAATTATGTGATGGGAGATCAGTTTTTGGGTCTACAAATGGCTTATAGTAATATGAGACTATCCCATACTCCTTGTCTGAGGCACCTAACTATGCTACAAATACAATGTATATGAACTCGTGACCTCTCTTTCAAGAGTGCAAGTCCTCTGCCACTAGGCCCACTTAGACTATATTGAATCCTCTGGTCTTACAAGATCTACTATCCCACAAACTATTTTTGACCACGTGAATATTACAACTCTTCTCTTCTATTCTATTATATAGAAAAGAAATCCATTAAACTCATTAACCACATCGGGGAAAGAGTCTATCCAATTACCACCCATGTTCCAATTACCCTTCAGTTGCTCACCCAACCCCTCAATTACTAACTTTAAAGAAACTGGAAAAAATGATAAATGATTACTAAAAGCCAATTAATAAATTTCACATGTACAATAGCTGTCCACTTATACTTTCAGAAGTTAGAATTTTTTAACTTTAATTAGAGGGTGCACATTTATTAGAGCACTCTTAATAGATGTCTAAAGACACTTTTATTTGACCACTATTTGACCCTTGTGCATATATTAGATTCCACAAGATAAATCATTACTACCAAAAAATTAAATAATATATAAAGACAACCAGAAAAAATTGACATAAAATATAATTAAAAACAGATTTATCCTCTTAAGCTCTACCACTACAGAAAATTAACTATAACAATCACTGATATCATACATAATCCATCATATGTTAAGATGATCTACTCATATACAAACAATATATAAAAAAACTAGACTGTCAGATTCGAAAAGCTTCAGGTCTCCAAAGAAAAAAAAATCTAATCAACATGTAATATTTATTGCATGTCAGAGACCAACAACTTACCTGGAATCAAATGAAGTGAGAGCTGCAGAGTTCAATATTATGTCTACGTTGCATGCAAGCATTTCCGCCGTATCCACTTCAATTCCAAGATTGCCCATTGAAACATCGCCAACAACAGGCACAAGTTTTGCCAGTACAAACTCCTCATACTGCTTTCCATAAATGCTTCTTTAAGTGTCTGAATAACTCCGAACATATTATCTATTGGAGGAAACAAGCAAGCATCTATATTAGACAGACGCTGTTAAGCTTCGTACTATTGATCTTGTTAAATTTTTTCTTTATGATCTACATATTTTGTGGTCCAAAATTGCAAAAAAATAACTGTTTATACGGATCTTGCCTATTTTTATTAGACAGATTAATGTATAATATATACTACTAGATAGATTGTTTTTTAAAGTAATTGTGGAAAGGTGTTGTCTGTCAGTTATTGATAAGGAGTAGATATTTTTTCCAACAAATCAAATTGCGATATTATTATCAGAATTCAACTATATTATTTTAGAATTTGATTTCACACTCCTAAATCTTAATAATAATATCACAACAATCAATATTGTAAATGTTGAAACAGTAAATGCTGGTCAAATATATAGTACAGTAGTACAAAAGAAATGATAAACATTAAGAGAAAAGTTTAATACCAAAGTTCTCAATCTTATATGTTTTGGAAAGGAGTTATTTCATTATAAAGATTTATTATAAAAGATAAAAGTCAAGAAAATAGAAGAGTTTATTATTATGATATTGTTATTAGGATTTAATTGTATAGTTTCTGAGTCAGATTCATTGACCCATGTTTAATGCATAAGAACCAATCTTTCATGAGAATGAACCACACAATCAGCACTCATTGTATCTACATGATGCTCACAAAACTGAAGCATTGGACCTTCCTCGGAGGTCACCCATTCCAATACTAATGATCTGATTCAAATAAGCTTAACTACGGAGTTTCTTCCAAATGAACTTAAATATCTCCTACTTATGAAAAGACTTCATTGTCAAGTTTTGGTAATTATCATTCTATATTTGAAAATGCTAGATGACATAGTCTAATAGAATCTGTGTCTCCCATACTACCTTTGTTAATTACCATTTTATATTTGTAAAAGTTAAAATCTTATAAAATCTCATCAACTATCTTTGATCTCTTGAACATTAACATTTATATATCTCATGGCCATTAATTTTTTGTTTTTTTCCCTTTCTATCTCTTGAAAAAATTCTCATTCTCAAAATATTTTTTATTCTTTTTCCAGACATTTTAATGGCAATATGAACTATAGCAGAATGCCCATCACAATTTACCTACTTCATCCTTCAGCCTGTGCAATTCATATTCTTCTCTTTTAATGTGTGTAAACTCTCACACACCAACACATATTTCTGTTCCTTTCATTCTACACAGATTGTCATGAAATTATATGAGATCCATGGCAGAATACACATCACAACTTACTTCATTCTTCATCCTTTGGAATGCAGCCTCTGAATCCTTAGCCTTGATAACAAAAGAAGAGCTTCCCAACTTGTGGTTGTGTCCTTAGAATTTTCTCAATCACCACTGCAAATGACAAATCCATGAGATTAAGATTTCTCTGAAATGGGACACATCCAATAACACCCAAAACAAAGACAAAAATCTTCA
This sequence comes from Chamaecyparis obtusa, assembly GCA_027943335.1. Lineage (NCBI taxonomy): Eukaryota > Viridiplantae > Streptophyta > Pinopsida > Cupressales > Cupressaceae > Chamaecyparis > Chamaecyparis obtusa. The sequence goes on from BSBK01002919.1 coordinate 353,104, forward strand.
TGGAAACAAATCCATTTTACAGAAAATGCAATATTCCCACATCACAAACTTCTTCTTATTCCACTAAAGCAAATCAAAACAAGATGAACTGAAAACATTAACTATTTATTTTGTCTAGGAAATGATCTCTTCTCTCTTTTCTTTTCAAGATGTTTTGAATAGAAATAATCCAAGGTTCAACTCTATTGCCTATACTCTTATCATGCATAAATTTAGATCCTAACCCAGTGGGTGTAAACAAAAGAAACTGAATTCTAATTCTTAAAATTCTTGGTATCACCGAAAAATAAAAGTTGATCTCATTTGAAAGAAGCATGAGTTTGAATACCTTTTGCAAGGAAGCCTGTTGAACCAGTGACTAGAATGTTTTTGGCCTTGAGAAAATCAAGTATACCCAGGCCCTTGTACAATGAATTCTCCTTCACTGACCCATTTCTTTCTTTCATAGCAATATGAGAATGAGAATTTGCAGCTCCAAATGAGAGGCATCTAACTGCATTTCTTCTTTGCTGATATAAACATAGAGAATGCCTAGAAAAGTGAGTGCCATGGTTGGAGAACTTATGCTCCAAACTAGGCTTCTTAGAAGAAGAGTTTAAAGAAGAATAACCTTGATACAGCAGCCTCAAAGCTTCCATATTGGTTAATATTTGTCCTATGAAAACCAAGCAAAAGCGTATCTATATATAGCATTAACGTGTGTATGAAAGAGGCCCTCCTCTAATATTTAATGTTCAAACGAAATATTAAATGGCATGGCACCTACTTCATTAGGCACTGACTTTTCTACGCTAAATATTAAATAGGGTGGCACTCACTTCTCCTCTAGGCACTGACTTTTCTAAGCGTATTGATTTATATATAGCATGGCAGTCATGGCACTCACTTCTCTAAGCATATTGATTAATATGTAGTATATTGGTTAATATATAGCACGACACACACTTTTATGGGCGTTTTCTATGTTTACATATATCTTAATGTTAATTACATGTAGTTTGAATTGGTTTAGTTGTGAAAAATTTATGTCTTTGAAAGAGAGGTCACTAGTCAAATCTTATGGGATAAGGTATGTATGTCTTATTTGTAGCATAGTAGGTGCCTCTCGCAAGGATTACAAGGTAGTCCCATAGTACTTTTGATAACTTAAAATTGCAACTATTTTTCATGATTTTTCAGGCCAAAGAAATAAATGAATAATTGTATTAAATAGAGGAAATTGCCCTATCATAAGCCCTTTTGATGCCTACCTAGTCAATCTGGTAGGTTTGGATTGGGGTAGTTATCATGTAGTTAATTAATGTGAAGATCTAATTTTTGTAAGAATAGATTTCGACACTGTTAAGATGAAATAAATAAATGATATGAAGTGTTCCTAATTTTTTAGGTTTTTACTTCAGGGGCTCCTTAAGTGATGAGAGGTAGGTTTGGATGGACTAGAATGTAGTGGTTTAGATGATGGTGACAAGGTGGTTCAGGGATGGTACAAGAAGCAACATGAAGATGGCACTTGTACAATCAAGTTAATCAGGCATGTTTTGGAATGTACTTACAACCCATTTCAAGAATAAGAGTTGGAATGGGTTAACCACATGAGGTTTAAAAGAAGAACAAAAGTCAATGGACACATGTTAATTTTCCCATCATGCCCTATGGACATAGTGATAAACATGAGAAACCTCTAGATGTCAAATAAGCATTGAGGGTCTAGATTGAACTAAAGGGGGAATGAGAGAAGAAATATAACTCACCTTGTATTTCTAATAGAGTTTAAATATCTAGTGCTAATGCAAGTTCAAAGAGGGCCAAAAGGGGTAGGCTAAAATAATCAAGTGAGAAGTTCTTTCAAATGGAATATAGATTGTATCAACTATTGGTTAGTGGCAACTAGACATGCTACTGAGCTTAAATTTTTGTGGTTTTGTCAATTGTGTTTTCCTCCCAAATCAACTACAAGGGAGTGCAAGTGGGGCGAAGGCCACTTGTAAGGCTCAAGAGCCTCATACCCCCGTAGGGGCTTGAGGGCAGATCCCATTGTAGGGGTTTGGAGGCAATTGCCCCAGTGGGGCTTACAAGGGGCAACATCCTCAGTTGAGGGATTGAGGATAGTGGTCCAAAAGAAAAACTTGCCTATTATTTAATAAAGGATTCAACTATTATTTTGATATGTAATTCAACCTTTGTAAACCATCAAGATGGCTTGATAAATAAGTGGTTTTGGAATGTATAAAGTCATGAGATTTTAATTTGTTCTTTATGAAATAATAGAAAAAGTGGATGATTGTGTTTCTATGGATGTAGAATACATTAGGTGAACTATGTTAAATTTGTATGCTATGAATTATTATTTTTTTCTTTTTATTTTGTATTATATAGATAATAATATTCAATTACTCTAGTGTGCCTAAATCCTAACATCCATTATGAACAACAATATATATTATATGGACTATAAGTAAACTTTAATCATTTGCAAACAATGAATGCAACAACCTGCATCACAATGATCATGGATGACCTAAGAGAATGTGAAAGCAATATAGTACAACAAATGATGGCTAAGGAGGTATCAAGGCTCTTTGGTCATTTCTAGATAGAGAGGATGATGGAAACCATGAACACAATAGAGAGGTCATCATGTTTGTATAAAGGTATTAGAATCATCATATACATCTCTATACAATCAGTTGAAATATATGAGTTCCTTGGTCATCACATTGACCATTCGAATAGGGTCAATTAAAGCATTGTGAATGGTTTTCTAGTGATCCAAAAAATGAACAAGCACACTAACAAAGATAAAGGAGATGTTTGGTCTATGAATGGGGGCCTACTCCAAGGTGCTTGGGTTTGAATATCCATCATTCACTCCATTAACTTGGATAAAATTAGAATCTATAAGACCTTGAAATATATGCTTCAAGAACAAACATTTTTATATGGCACGTGACCAATCACACATAGGAACTAAGAAACCTTGATTTGTAGTCATAAGAAGGGGGAAGCAATTTTTTGTGTCAAGAAGGAAGATATTAGGTAGTTGGATCATGTTATTTGAATTAATTTTTGTAGAATAGAATGTAGTTATTGAAAAAGTGGTGTAAATTAATTATTTTTCTATGATAATTTTGTGAGTCACTGTGAAAGAAGAGTGCAAGGTTGCACCCATGTTATTTACAATAGTGGGTTTTTCATTCTTAAAGAATTTTGTGGGTAAGTGCACCAAGATGGTGAACAAAAAGGGGGGTATAGGTGGCCGCGTTTTATCTAAAATTAGGTAAACTTGAACTTTGAACAAAAATTTGAGGGTCATGCACTCAAAATTAGGAGTTGTGCAAAGAGTAAGGATTGTAGTACTCTAAATTTAGTTTCTAAACTAATCAAGATTTTGAAAAATGGCTAATATTAAGAGGGTCAAACTTTTTGTACACAAAAAAATATAACATAGTGTCTTCTGTGCACTTCACAAAAGATATAGTTAGATTTAAAGTATTTTGAAAAACCCTTTGGTAGAATGATAGGTAAGAGTGAGAGCTAAAAGATGTGTATCTTTTTGTAACTTTTGTTGAGTTTTTTTTAATGATTTTTTGAAGTGACAACATCCTAAAAATCTGGTGTCTATTCATGTACTAGGCATAACTTGCATCAAAATAATAAAAAATTATGAATTTTTTTTACAAATGTATAGAATCAAGTATAGAACAATAATATGTAATTTTTTTTGAATTTGGTCAATTAGATAAAAAGTTATTAAGAAAATGGTAGACATGTCTCTAAGAACTCTGAAGCCAATAATAAAGGAAATTAAAGTTTACTATGCTAATGTTGTCCAATTTTTTTAAAAAAAAATTATATGGTTAGAAAGGTGAGAAGATGTGTGAGATTATGGTGGTGATTTTACAAATACCCACTTGATGATGTGTAAACCTAATGATGAAGAAGTTGAGAAATCAACTTGGAGCCATGGTCCTAGACTATAGCATATAGTTGGTCATCTCCCATAAGGTTCTATTCTTTTGCTCAACAAAATCATTCTTCTAAGGAGTGTATGCCATCATGTTATAGTGAAGAATACATTAAGGATGAAAAAAATCTTGAAATACCTAACTGGCATACTCCCATATTATCTATGTGAGTATTTTGAAGAGAATGTCCTAACCGCTTCTCCACAAATTCAAGGAAGGTCATGAAATGTCTAAGAGCTTAACCCTTTAAATTTAAAAAAGTACACATATGTGAGCCTAGAAAAGTTAACACATACTTGGCCCCAGAAAATGGAGTGGAGAATGACATGAGGTCGCAATGTACCAACTCAAGGGGAGTGTAAGTTCATGTGGCCAAGCCCTTAGGAAATGGATCCTTGTGATATTTTTCAAGATAACAATGGCACGCCATAGGAACAAGGTAAGAACAATGGTCTGGCGGGGGTTTGAACCTTGGTGACAACCTCACCAACAAATCATTTCAACCATTGCTCTAGAAATGGGTCACCCTTGCACTTACACTAAAGTTTACCTAACCTCCTAATAATTATCCTAAGTTAAACTTAATCTTGTGAGTAAATTATATTCCCTCTAACACATTGGAGGTTAGCCTAATTTATGAAATGCCTTAGGAGCCATATATAAAATAATCTTCCCTAATTTATTTTACACATCACTCTTCCTAATCACTTCCAAGAGCAAGTATTGTGATAAAATTTCTTTAGATCTAAGCATTAAGGAGTAGCAAGTTATAACAATATTTAGACAAAGGAGTTTTCATGATTGATCTTATTTTGTGATGTCATTTTTTACATCAACACTTGAGGCTCCTATCCAAAGAGCATTGCATTCATCAACATTATCGATATTGTGGTATAATATTAGGGTTAGTGCACCAAGATGGTGGACCAAAGTGTCTTAAGATGTCACTTTTATAAAAAAAATTGTAGAGTCTAAACTTTGAGAAAAAAAATTAAAGATGGATACACTCAAAATTTGAAGATGCAACATGAACAAGAGTTGCAATGCTCTGAATCTACTTTTTACAATACTAATGCATTATAAAAATGGTGTAGATTGAGGGGTCCAAAAAGGGGGTCCACACAAAGTGGTCATATTTTTATCAAAAAAATATAACATAGTGCCTGTTGTGGCCCCCCTAAAATGTTAACTTTTTTTATAATTTAAAAATAACTTTGGTGGTAAATTAGCTAACATCATTTAGTTTATGCCATTTTTTCTATCAATTTTTTAATGAATAAATATTTTTTACTAATTTTTGAAGTGGGCACATGCTCGAAAAATAGAAATTTGAGTGTGATCCCCCTATTTTTTTGAAAACTAATTAAAATTCATTTTTTTCAATGTGTGAAAATGGGGTCTAGTTTCTAAAAATATAATTTGTTTCAAAATTTGATAAACGAGCAAAAATCTATACCAAAAATAATATACATTGGTTTTTAATAAAACAATGGACACAATAACACAAGAAATTAGAAATGAAAACCTTAATATAATCAAATTGTGAAAAATAATTATATGGTTAGATAGCTAAGAGAGAGTTTCACAACATCAAGGTGATTTTTTGTTTGCATTGAACATGTGCGAATTTGATGGAGATCACAACAAAAAATGTGAGAAGTCTTTTCATCTTTTCAAAAAAATGTGTCTTAGGCTTGAAATGATCATCTACAACTTTCTTCTTTTCCTAAAATATCCTCATACTCATTCAATAGCTCTTTCTCTTTGATGAATCTATCTGAATCCATATCATTCAACGATTTAATGTACTTTGTTTAATTTTATCTTTTACCACAAAAAAAATCCTTGAATTGTTCTCTATTCTATTTGAGTAAATTTATTTTCACTAGCTTTAACTTGGATACAAAGAAGAATAGTCTAGATCCTTCCACTTGATCAACTTCTTTCCACCAATTGGATACCATATCCATGAGCTCTTCACTCTTCATCCGCATATTTTCAAACTTGAAGGGGCAACATAAAGGTTTACTTTTCCCTAATATTTCTAACTGAATAGGAAAGTGACCCAAACCAAAGACTAGCACTATTGATGATTTTAGATTAAAAGGAAATAGTCCCAAGTCCCCTTTAAAGAAAAATATATCAAGTTTCTATGTTATGTGACTAAATCTCAGCCTTCTATTGTTCCACATGAATACATCATTCTCCATCTCTATTTCCAAAAGATTATGAGAAGTTATTGCAATTCTTTTTGAATCTCAACCCTCTTTTCTGATAAATGAATGATGACATTAAAACCCCCTCCTAAAATAATATTCTCATTTGAAAAGCTTTGAAACAAAACACTTAATTCATTCCATACTTCCAATCTCTTTTTTGTAAAGATGGGACCATATATATTGATGACTATGAACTTTAGATTACTATTGAAACTACTCACTAATCCCCCTTGCCAATTCTAATTGTCACCCAATTTTTTAAAAGATATCCTATTTGGATCCTAGATTGTGGCCAAGCCTCCTGAATTACCTACTGATATAGTTTCTTCTCTCACACATGATCATAGCTTCTTCTTGAATTTGTCCCATTGATCCAAAGTAAGTTTCATTTCTTGCAATATAAAAATTCCCAATTTACTTGAAAAGATGCAACATTTAGTAACCTGCTACTTGTTAGGGGCATGCATTCCCCTTACATTCCAAGATAGTATTTTCATAATCTCTTGGAAAGGAACTTCTCCTTCCCTGCATTCCAGTAGTATGTAATTTTACCTTGATCAAGTGCTTCTCTATCTATTATCTTGATTCTGAAATAGGTTTTCTCCCCCTTTTCTTTTTAAATGAATTTTGACAATCTGGCTTAACTTTTTCCATGTCTATTATCCATATGCCAAGAGCCTATGACTTAGTTTCAAGTGAATTTTCTTTATCCTCTTCTTGAAGTTGACTAACAAAAATCCTCTTATGCTCCTCTTCCAAATTTTCCATTTCTATTATCTTCTCAATGAGAGAATTGTTTTCTCCCATCTTCTCCTTGTTTTCCTTCTTCAAGGGGTCAATAAGTCCAAAAAGGTCATATGTTGCCTCAACTTCAAATGGTATACTGATATTCTTCTCATCTCTGAATGAACTTATCTTCCTTTTATTTGTCCTTGACTCTGATTAAATGTTTTTTTGAAAAGATGAAAAAACTTCACATTTTTGGTCGTGCTCTCCATCAAGTTCGCACATGTTCAATGCAAACAAAAAATCACCACGATGTTGTGAAACTCTCTCTTAGTTATCTAACCATATAATTGTTTTCCACATTTTGATTATATTAAGGTTTTCATTTCTAATTTCTTTTTTTTTTCTATTAAATATAATGAAGTCTAATTACATTACATCTAAAGCGTATTCTCAACATTTTTCTCTACACCTAGTGCTAGCTGGGGCTATCCATTACACATTTATCAAAAATTACTTTATCTTGTCTACCCCAGATCAATACATTGAGCTATATGGAAATATTTTAAAGATGTTTTACTAGTCCATATAGTATATGCTATAGGATCTTAGCAATGTTGTTGGAGAGAGTTCTAACATAGACATCTCGAAGGGGGGCTTCTACACTCGCCAAGAAGAATGTTATAATTAATATATTTAAAATAAAATAATCTAAAGTTATAATTAATAATTAAATTTAAGATTATCTTTTTACTTAATTATGATTAATTTTATTATTATAATTAAATTATAATTATATTTTAAAGAAAAGTATATTATAATTATTATTCCTATTTTATTAAAGTGAAAGTTATTATTAATGTTATATAATTATAAAATAACAATAATTTAAAAGTATAATTATGAAGAATTAAAACAAATATATTAATCACAACACTATAAGAACAAGTATTTGTCATTACATACACTCGTTTATTATATTCTTAATTTGTAACCAAGATTACATAATTAACCTGCTACGAAAACCAGGAAAATTAATAAACTACTTAAAATAAAAAATTTCCATCCTCACTTTAATATATTAAATTAAATTTAAATAAAAATAATAGTCTCGAGGCTGTATTTTTTCTATACAACAAATTTGAAGGAAGCAACGCGGAATTAGAAATTTACTCTTGATTAGTATGCATTTTCGAATTGACTCATACAATGTATCTCTTCTCTTAATATTGTTGTTTTCTTTATATTGTTATTCACCCAATACAATGTACTTATTATTTTATAATATTATTAGCTACCTACTACAATGCATTTGTTCACACTTTCTGTCATTGTTGTCATTATTTAATGTCACGTCCAGAGCTTTTGTTGATAGAAAATGTTGAGTGCCTTGTTTGTTCACAATTCTAAAAACAATTGAAATAGAACATGTGTGATTTTATGTGATAATAAATAAAGGCGTCGGTGAAGAAGACCAAAATGCATACACTAAACTTCCGTACCGCGTGGAAAAGTGGTGGAAAAATGTGAGGGGTGGAGCCACCGTGTGGAAGACAAAAGAGCAGTGGAAAGACATTCAATTCATAAGCTTTTCACTACTTAATTATTAGTTTTGTTATCATTTTGGACACATTCCCTTCATTGTTTGCATTTAGTTAAAAATTTAAATCTTCAACAAATGGTTCTTTTGGTCTATTCTTATTTGGCTTAGATTTGGAATTCAATGGTTGGTGGCCTATTTTTATTGTATTTTGATGACTGACATTTGCAAGACATGTTTATTGTTAATGCTTGGGTGAAAATCCCCATGCACTATTGTTTTTATTTTATGCAATTTATTTTCTATTAAGAGCTTCATTTTGGATCGGGGTGAGATGAAATTCAGATATGATTTTTTGCTATTAGTTTGCCTAAAAAATTGTGCCTGTGCAAAATATTAAACATGATTTTCAATGTTTGACAATGCCTTGATTTTTATTTTGAATTGTTTGAAAAGTATTTCTTTTTTCTTATTGGCCGCTCCTATTTTTGTTGGGGGTTTAATTATTTTTTCATTCTGCAAATAATTTTTTTTTTGTCTAATCAATTAAATACCTCTCTGCATATATCACTTCATGCATCTTTATCTTTCTATCTTTCCCTCTTTCTACCTCTATTTCTCAGTCTCTCTCTCTCTCTCTCTCTTGTTCTTTATCGACCGCCCCCCACAAACCCTCCCCCCCTCCCCCATATCTCTATGTTTCTTATTCTCTCTAAAAAAATGTATGCACATATTTGGGTATGATGTATTTCCCTCTAAAATATGACATGGATGGTGGAGCTCTTTTGGCATGGACTAATACACCTAGGTCTCCTCCTAGTAATGTTTTGCCATGTGTCAAAGCAAATTTTGACTATGCAAAGGTCTGTTTTTCTTCCTCTTTGTATACAATGCCCATCTTTATCTCTTTCTCTAGATATTGAGTGCTAAGTGAATTCATAGGCTTCGACCATTTCAGAAATTTGTTCATCAAGAGCTAAATATAAAGGACATCATGAAATTTGTTCATCTTGAGTTAATGATTCTAATTTTGACATCTTTGTTATCACAGATTCGGTTATCTAGACTATACCGACCAGTACAATTGTGCACATGCCAAATGATGAGAAAACCCACGATTTAAGAAATCGAATTAGAAAAATCATATTGATAAGATTGATTGTTTTTTTCCTATTAATTCTTTTTAAACATTTATTTTTAAAATTATTTTATCATATTTACAAATATCAATAAGTAACAAATTTTTCATTTCTATCTCTTCAATTCAATTATCAATTTTATGATATTTCTATTATTTAATTATTTAAAATAAATTAAATCTTTTCATATTTATAAATATGAAGATTTCTTCTTTGAAAAAATTATAAAATTTATATAAAAAGGTAATTGATGAGAATAAAGATGTACTATAACAATATGGTAAAAAGTTAATTAGAAACATCTTATTGAAAATAAAGATGTTTCTATATTCCTTTTATACTTTTTCTATTTAGATGGTTCTATATTCTTTTTATGCTTTTCTAATTACAAATATCTTTATTCTAATTTAGAAAAGTGGAATATTAAAAGAAGATAAACAAAACATTTTATTTTTCAATTAGAAAAGTATCTTTTAGAAACATTTTATTTTCCAATGAAAATATTAGTTTATTATCTTTTCATATATATAAATATAAACATAATAAAAAAATTATAAAAGATTTAGAAATAGAATTTTATTTTTTTTTATCGGTAAAGGCCGAAGCCATAATTCTATTTATGTATATAATATATAATTAACATATGAAAGTTTTAAGATCTGCTTCAATGTCAATGATATCTTGAAAGATGGTGCAATAAAAATAGAGCATCTATGCTCAGCACCCTTACAAAACAAAACATTGTTCAAGAGTTGTTCTATAATTTATAAATAGAATTAATTTGTAAGTAAAATGAAAAATTAGAATAAAAATGTTGCTGAGATATCTAGAGTTTAATCAAGGCTTATTTAGTTAAGTTTAAGACCTCAATTAATATGAAGAATATGAACCCCATAAATAATGGATACAAAAAGTTCACACCTCAAAATCTATCCATGAAAATAAAATCTTAACAACCATGAATAAAACTAAGCCATGTGCCAAAAAAAAAATTGATAATTTATTTAAAAATCAATAGAACTAGAACTTATTTTAGAATTTGAAATGATTTGATGTAAAAAAATTATATAGATTTTTTCAATATATAGAAATATTCTATTTTTATTTAGATTTTAGTTTTAGGTTTATAAAAATTAGATTTTTTTTTAAATTTTAGATTATGAAATTATTTGCATGGTAAAATAGAATTGAAATGTTGAAAAAAATTTGAAGGGTTTTGTTGTGAAATCAAGATTGTCCAATAGAGAATATATATGAGTGATGTACTGAAATAGATTACCATTGTGATTGATCTTTTCACTAGCCATCGATATGCAATTATATCCTTTGAATAGTCATGTTTGTGAAGAGCCATACCCATATGTGGCTTATGCTACGTAAGGTCATGACCCTTCATAACTGATTGTTAATATTAACTGCATTGTAACATATACAATTATCAGTTGATCTTAATATATATATATATATATATATATATATATATATATATATATATATATATATATATATATGTATGTATGTATATACATATATAGATATGTATATACATATATAGATATGTATATACATATATAGATATGTATATACATATATAGATATGTACATACACATATATAGATATGTACATACACATATATAGATATATACATACACATACATATATACATATATACATATACATATATACATATATATAGATATATATATATATATATATATATATATATATATATATATATATATATATATATATATATATATATATATATATATATATATATATATATATATATATATATATATATATATATATATATATATTACCATATCCGATCGTAGCTATATATTAACACTCCCTCTTAGCAAGAGAAGATCTGACTAGGTGTCATCACAATCCCCGACTTATTCAAAACTAGATTTTAGTGATAACTAAAACATAACTTCATATCAAGATATCTGACATGGCTCGGGACATTAATATAATGTACTCATCCTGATAGAAGAGTTATCACAATCCCCGACCAATTCAGAACTAGATTTAGTGATAACAATCAAGATTTCCGACACGTTCCAAGACAACAACTTAATGTAGTCTAATCTTGATTCACATGTTGTTATAATCCCTGACCAATTCAGAACTAGATTTAACAACTCCAAAAAAATTCAGTGTCAGGACTAGTGACTACAATACATAGTCATACCAGACACTAGGTTAAGCTATTGTCTAAGTCATCACCTAGCAATAGTAACCCAACACATATGAAAGATCGTCACCTTTCATAATATAACACAAAATGAAGGGGGACATAAAGTCACGCATATGACATCCACCTTGACTCTTCTCAGAGGGTGGATCCACCATGGCTCATCCCAGAGAGTGGAAACCAAGACTTCCACCTTAGACTTGTCTATCAAAGATAGGAATTATTTAAGATACAAAATGATGGATCACTGAAGCTAAAACCTTCTTTTCAGCTAAGGCTTTACTCTTCAACATACCAAGGTTATTTGAAAGTACACCTTCTTTTCTAGTTGTACTATCTCATAGTCTTGGTGAATTCTGAGCTTACAAAGTATACACCATCTTGACATGGTACACTCCCTCTGAATTTGTATGACCAAGATCCTGGGGTGCCAAATTAATTTGATCTTCTTGCTTCTTCCTCTGACATATAGCCTTCTCACATGGTAATACTCAGAATTCTCTGCTATAATTTCTTGATTACTAGAGAATCGACAAAACGTTGTCTACTCCCTCTGAATCAAGATCCTTGAATGTCCACTGATATAGATCATTTAGCTTCTCCCTTTGTCATGAAGGCATGCCCTGTTTATATACTCAAGTCAGTGTCATTGCAAGATGTCACTTCATACCTTCCTTCATGAGAGAACCAATACAAATAATCTGAATAGTCATATGGTTACACCGACTAGCATAAGATGTATTTTGATCTTTTCCAAGGCCACAACATTAACACTCCGTCTTGGACTTGAGGGAAGATAATAAAGACCTCTAACATGATGTTTATCTCAATGAGTTATAGTCTCATGATGTATGGAATACCTTAATCAGTGATTCTATCCATGTGCATCTCATAAGCGATTCTATCCATGAGTTCCCACTACTTTAATCTAAGAATTGTTTTACCTTCAATAGTGAACTCCCTCTCAATCAATATGATCAAGTTTGTCCAAGTTGACTGAAACATCTATTTCCTTAGAAGCTAAATTTTGCCAGCTTCTTGACCTTTTTGAAAATGTCAGAGATAGATTACGAATAGTTCATAAAGCTAAACTATCGTGAATATAAAAATGATAGAAGCATACAAAATTTATTATTTAATGAATTACAAACTACAAGTTCATATGGATTAATATTTAACATGAGATACGTATCTTTTCAAATATTTTCAAGTATCTCCTTTCATAAGGTGAGCCCATTAATACAATACTCATACCCATCATCCTTCTTCATAACATATCGGTTTCATTCTAATCCTTATGTTAATTTTCTTCTTTACAAATCACATCTCATTATGATAACTACCGATTAGATGTTGACTTCATACATTGCACTGATAATAGGTTCATTCAATAACAACTGAACTAGTTGGATATGTTTGTCCATCATCATCTACAGTTTCTTCTGTCAACTTGTATTTTGCTTTCGTGCATCTTAGTAGATAATAATCTACACTTTCTGCATTGTTAGGATCTGCAACTACAACAAAAATATCACCTATACAAATGGATTCTATTAAAATTAAACATCACTTATACAATAAATTAAAATTAAATAAAAGACCATGTATGTGCACGCACCTGTAATAATTAAATCAGAAACACACTCATAATCAGCTGAATATATAGGATCATGAATGTTTATGTCAATGTCATCATCTTCGTAAGGAGACATTCCAATTAACTCCTTCATATCCCATCGTGAAACATATCCATTTTCAATATTCTCACATTGACTCAATGGATTGTCCTCAATGCAATGAGCACAAAAACATTATTTTTCTCTTACTTGAATCAAAAGAGGCTTGTGTTGTCCTATAGTGATCAATTGATGTAAACTTCTAATACCAACAATTCTTTGACAATTGTAAGGATTAGATCGGTCTATATCTGTTACAAATATGAAATGAAAGTTGCACATTTTTAGATCAACAATTATGAAAAGATAGACATGAACACGAAATCAAAATTTAATTTAAAATTTTACAACAAAATATAAATTACCTTTCACTTCCCAAATGTTTGTTGTATTTGGTGTCTCGAGGAGCAAAATGACTTTGACACCATTCAACAATTTTCTTTGAATTCTCTATCATGTTACCTGTACATTCTCAAATTATCAGTTTAAAGAAAATGGATCTAAGCTAAAATTATATTATTTAATATATATATATATATATATATATATATATATATATATATATATATATATATATATATATATATATATATATATATATATATATATATATATATATATATATATATATATATATATATATATATTGAACACCATTTGTACCTCCAAGTTCATGTTGGAAAAGTGCACACTTCACACATGCTCCTGCTCCATCGTGCTCTCCTTTTCCATGTCCACTTTCAAAGAAGTTCCACAAAAACTTAACATTGCATCTAGCATGTTGCATGGCTAGCCAATTAAAGATTTTTGCAAATTTAAATTGTCCTGCAAAATTAAGTTGTACATGCATACATACATGTCATCCTTTAATAATTTAACAAATAATTAAATGACACTGAAAATAAATTGAAGTATCTATACACATACCTGCAAAACCATCAGACCAAATCTAGTGTTGTGAAGCCTTTATCCCGTGATTCGCAATATCTTCAAAAAATATTGCAAAACAATGAGCCACATAACTCCTATCATGAACCTTATCATCATTGATATAGAAATGAACCTCCTTGATGATAATGCATTCATTTGGATCAACACTTTCTACCTCATCCAAATCATATTGTGCATGTCTATAGTTCACTTGCACAAATATTGCAACCTGATCAGAATGATAATATTGAGCTTGAAGCTCTGTTTGAGGGGAAAATGTATAGTTCTCGGAGAAATCTACAATTGAAAGAATACAACTAGGTGGAAAATAATCTTTGGAATCGTGAAATTGTTTAGCTTACCATTGTGCACCATGACAATGCTGGATATGTGGATAAATTAGAGTACAAAATTTGGTCATAAACTCAAGGTAGGGAAATTCACTCTCCTTCAATACAATTTTTTTGGATTCATCTCCGCTCTTTGTTCGATATGTCTCATATTCAAATCTTTTCCACAAAACTAGTGTTGAAACATTAATATTCTCAATTTGCAATGGAAATTTATGCAAATCTCTACAATCATTTCATGCATTCTTTATACACTGTACTTTGAACTCATCTAAATCTTCTAATTTATCACATAAAATAGACTTCACAAATTGTGTCGTACTTCCAAGGATGACCATATTTGAGTCAAGAAATGCCATAAATTTTTTATATTAGTGCAAGTATAGATGAAACTCAACATGATTTTGACAACAACAAGTTTCACGAACCTTATTTATGCGTACAAAGCAAGGGCACAACCTCTCAAACATTCTTTGACATATTTTCACATTTGAAAATTCTTGCTTGAATGCTTCAAATAATTTACTTTGTGTTGTATCTATAAAATATTTTGGATGTGTATTTTTCATACCAGTCTCTTCATCTTTCATATGTATTGTATCCTTTCTATTAGAAGAAACACGAGAGTGAGCGGTCCAATATTCAATGACCAGCTTTTTTGCATCTTCAGAAATTTTGTCTTTTCGAGGAAGCCTACAAATATTTACCCAATTTTTTTTAATTTTTTCATCTAACATATTTCTCTTCCTAATATATCTTTGATTAGTTCTTCTAGATACATTCAGTAAATTAGAAATTGCATGCACTTGTTTTCTCTGTGTCAACCTCCTACTAGATAAAGTAGTCATCAATGCTCTATGTGCAACACTTAAATCAACTCCTCGACTTGAGTTATTAATGTTCTTCAATGCATCTTGAAAATTTTGAACTATTGTTTGATTTACATTGTCTCTTGATTTTTTCTTGTTGTCAACACCCAACAACTCCAAAATAGGAGTCATTTCTTTGTTCCTGAATAACCTAACAAATAATTGAGCTCTTCCAACCATACTTTTATTTTCAAAATATTCATCCCAAAGTTTTTTGCAATGGGTTTTAATTATACTTTCAGATAACATTTCTTCAGATCAAATTTGATTGAAAAGTGAATCCTCATTCATCTCTATCAAATTGCCTATGCCAAAAGATATATTTCCACCTCCAGAACTACCAATTTGTTCCCTTGCTTGAATTTCATCTTCTTGAATATCAATAGGTTCTTCCTAAACTTCAACAGGTTGATCTTGATTATGTTTTGTATGACCTTTTTTGTCATCCCTTATTCGATCATATTTTCTTGCTCTATTCCTTTTATTCCCCATTGCAAAAACTGTTCAAATTGAAAAATATAAAAGAATCACTTAACTTGAAAATACTGAAATATTAATAATTATGCATGACAATTAAATATTAAATAAATATTAACACTTAACAATTAAAAATATTCTTATATTTAATATTCGAATAAAAAAATGGACTTCAAGTTTTTTGGTGGGAAAAAAATAGACTTAAAAGCATGCAAAGCTAAACAAATTGGGTTTCTTGAAGGCATGCAAAGATAGAAAGTAAGCAAGGGTTTGAATAATCAGATTGATAGAATACCCTAACTGGAAAAACTCACACATTTCTATAAAATCTTACGCTCATAAGCAACCAAAATATATACATATTTATCATTCACAAAATCACAACAATCTAATCTTGCAAATTTTCTCAAGGACAATGAAAAAAAATACAATCACTCCAAAATCACAAACCTATTTGGAAGACACAATGAAGATAATATTTTCCAAAGAATAATTGCAAAAAAGGTTTTCAAACCCTACCTTAAACCACCACTCGATAGAAACTGTGCAAAGAACAATCCAACAACCCTGAAATTTCCCAAAGCTTTCACAATCCTCCAATTCAATCTCAGAGCCAAAATCTATAAACATGTATATCGAATACTAGCCAAAATCCTCTTAATAAAGAAAACTGAATAAGGGTTTCAATGCATCCAGCACCATAAACAAGTAAACTGCCCTGTGAAAAATAGAAAAGAATCACTTAACTTGAAAACACTAAATCAAGACTTGACATGTGCAATACCCAAATATAAAATAGAACTCAAGATAAAAATCACTTAACTCTTACAAATAAAATTAAAATAATTATTAAATTTTAAAAAAACTATTAAAAATCTATAAAAAATTGATTTTATTTAAAAAATTGGCCGCATTTTTTAAATTCGGATTTAAGGGGCTTGGTCATGCACAGGACCGTGTTTGGTCACCCATAGGTCTGACCAAACCCATTTCGGTCGGAATAGGTTCGATCGAACCCATGTGGAATCCTATGTGGCGGCCAAATAAGCAAAAAAAGGTGACTCTCAGAAATTCTCACTTTTGGACCTGAATTCTCTGTCAAAATTTACCTTTCTATAAAATATAAAAATACCATTTTGTAGAGCTCGGAGTCAAGATTATGGTCATGTAATTTTTATTATGTTTTGATTTCATATAATATATTATAAGTTGAAAATACTTCAAGTAGGTATTTTAACATTTAAGAACACGCTCGTTCGAAAAAAATTAAAAATAACAAATCATGTCAGAAAAAATTTAAACTATATATCTAACACTAGAGGAGAGAGTCCTCTTCAAGAATATATAATTTTTTTTTTAATGGTGTAGATTTGATAGGGAAAATTTGGTGCGAACAAAAAACTGTTGATTTCGGGTAACACCGACTTTGGATAGTTATAACAAATAAAATATATACCAAAATCCAATCTTTCTTTTTTTATGCACTAGCTATACATGTCATCTAAAACATATTATGAAATCAAAGGAAAAAAATATTATTTGCATATAGTTTTTTGGCATGAACTAGACTCTAGATTTTCAGCATATTGCAACAATAAACAAATGGACTTCAAAAATTAAAAAACTATGTCAATTTTTGTTCAAATTTTTTTAAAAAAATTAAAAGCATAAACTTCATCAAATTTTACACATTTCATTAGTTTACCTCATCTTCAAATTTTAAACACAAATGCCACTTTTATGTCGTTAAAGTTAAAAAATTTGCATGTTGTCGTCCTTTTCCTTTATAAAAGCGTGACACAGGTTTGTACTTTTACCCTAAGACTAGAAAATCAAGTTCTAGAAAAATCATTACGACTATAGAAAAATCATTTAGACTAGAAATTCAAGTTCTAGAAATGGATGGTTCGGATGCTTTGCCATTACAACAATTGAGCATTCATCATTTGGTACTTCTTGGTGTATTCCATTTAAGTTTTTTCAGTTGTCGTGTTTATGTGCATGTTCTTTATGTGTTTGGCTTCTCTCCCTCACAATGGATACGTCGATAGGTAATTGATTTGAAAGCATAATGATTTGACAGTATTTTTTCAGGATATGCGTAATCATCCCGCCAACCTTAATTAGCAACATTTGTGATATATGTCAAGTACTTATAATCAGTATGCCCAAAAAATAGAGACTTAGTAGTAAAAGCATAAGGTTGCACATCGACATCCGCCCTAGTAAGTATTAGAGCCTTTCAAATTTGTAAAGAACACAAACTTTTCAAATCAAATTGATATTTCATTAAAACCTATGTTCTTGATCAAGTTCTTAAAGATTAAAACATAAAATAAAAATAAGATGCAATGAAGATGACATGTGCCTTGTAGTGAGGACATTCAAGAGAGGTTTGATGAGTATTCAGATTGCTCAAAGATTGATTTTGAATCAGCAATTGGTGAAGAACATGAAGTTGATATGGATAGGGATTCATTTGACACACCAACTCCTCTTCTCAACTGATAAGACTATGAGGAAAATCTAAATTTAGTGGTGTGTGGTGAATATGAAGATGGAAGGAAAGAAAAGTCCCAAGTTTTGAATTTGGACAGTAGAGGCTCCTTTCCTCATTCTCACAAATCTACAGATTTGTCACATGGATTAATCAGTAAAGAAGAGGCATCTAGCATTGACATTCAAGATATAAAGGTTGGGCTTGACCATTGCACAAAAAAGGTTCTTGTGTCCATTTAAAATTTGTCACTAGGGTATGACCATAATTATGAGTTCATAACAGTGACATAACTCCACTACCTTAAGATATGGAAGCCTTTGGTCAAGAAGAGAATAATGATTTACATCCTATATTTGAGGGTACACATGGTGCAAGCATGAGACATGATGGAAATGATACAACTCATCATAATTAATAAAATAACTCTTGCCAACATTAGGGTACCCACAAATCAAAATAGTCCTGGTATTTGGGTCAATAGACGACAACCTTTCCATATGCTGCCTCACCTATTTGAGGTAAGCCAAACTCGGTCCAATTCTCTTAAGAATGATACACATCCGTCCAAGTGCAGAAACTTTCAAAGATTTGCAGCGGTAAAGAGAATCCCCATATTTTATCAGCCTAACATAGTCTTTGGCCGCTTTGGCAATGAGAACCTCAAAATAGAGAAAAGAAACTTAGTAAAACTAGTCTATGCCACTGTTTGTGAGGGTACAGTCATGATAAGTGCCTCTCAAACCTCTCCAAACATGTAAGATTTTCTTTAAATACTTTATTGATCTCTTCTAAACATTAACCAAATCAAACCTACATTTGAATCCACACACAATAACCCAAAATGAAGGGTTTTGTATCCTTTAATGAATCTCAGTCACTAGTAACGCATGGACAGTCAAACCAGTAGTCTCCAAAGCATTCAATAAGTGAATATGAATGTTTGAAAACTACTCTCAACAATTCTTAAACATACTTTATATGATATGATGAATTCTTAAACAATTAAGGTTGGAGTAGTCATAGTTATCACACAGTTTTTTGTGTTGTACAAGGAAGATTTGGCTAGGTCAAATCTTCCTTCATGCTAGTAGTCTATAGAATTAGACCTTTATTAACAATTCATCATATTAGATAAAGTATGTTTAAGAATTGTTGGGATTGGTCCTTTGGCGTGTATTAAACAAAATAGAATTTTCAGCATATTATTATCATTCTATTTCTTTGTTGTGAACATGCCATTGGTTCGGTTTTAATCTACTAGTGTCATGCCCTAGCCCATGATTTATCTCCATTATTTGATGTTATTGGTGCTTGTGCTCAAGGATATCGATTCACTATTTTGAAATGTTGTCTGTGGTTATCAAATCGAAAAAATAGAATTTCTTTTTTTTACAAAACTGAACCAATGGCATGTTTACACCCAAAAATCCTTCAGAAAATAAATTATTTTTATTTTCTGAAAATCCTTGATGACATCATCATTTATTAATTAATTAATTAATTTATTTTTATGGCATTAAATCCCTCTCTCTTAATTAAAAATCTTTAATTAAGGAATCTAGCCTAAAAATGTCATTTGGACATTATCCCTAATTTATTAATTATTTAATTAATAAATTGACCAAAAAACTTCAAAAATAAATTAATTTATTTTTAATTTATTTTTTATCCCAAACTTGGCCAATTTCCTTAAGACCACTAGCCTCTTCCAAAATCTTCTAATCCCTTCTTAATTTCGATTAAAAGGCTAATCCCATCTTTTCTAACCCTAATCCCAAGGTTAAATATTTAATTAAGGTTAAATATTTAATTTTCATATTTAATGAAAATATTTTAATAAATATTCCTAAAACTTAAGCTTTTGGAATGAATAACTTTTATTCCATGAAACTAAGGAGAAATCTAGACTCTTCTAGAATCTTCTCAAATCCACCCTCTTCACCCATCCTAATCCTTTTTTTGTCCTAATCTAATCCTAATCCTACCCTTAAACCTTTGTGCAATCCTAACCAAGCTTAAGACTTTCCTAAACCAAAGCAAAGTCTTTCCTTCCAAATATCTCAACCACAAAGCATTTATTGCTTCCCCAAAGTCTTCAAAGCCTCTTAAAGCCCATTCATTGCTCTTACAAGCATTTATTTGGAGAGTTATGAGCTTGGAGCCCCCTTTGTTGACTCCTCTTTGCCCTTCCCTTCATCCACTCACCTTGTGACATGTGTCACCTCCTGATTGGCTGAGAACTAGCACAATCTATGTGCTTCCCTTTGAGTGAATCTTGGCCTCTCTTAAGGATTTCAATCCTGGCCATTCATTCCTCCTACCCCAAGCCTTTAGAAATCCTATAAATACCCTCACTTCCTAAGGCAAATCATCTTTCAACTCTCAAACTCAATAGCAAAGTTATAATGCCATTTTCATTCTAGCATAAGCATAAACTCATCATTTTAGATCATTTCCAAGCTTAAATCACATCTAAATTAGCTTTATTGGATTAACATAGATTCATTTCTTGTTTAATCTATCTTAGTTCATCTTTTAGCTTTGCATATTTGTGTGTTCTTGAGGCCTTTGAGGCAAAATAGGTTCC
Organism: Chamaecyparis obtusa; assembly: GCA_027943335.1. Taxonomy (NCBI): domain Eukaryota; kingdom Viridiplantae; phylum Streptophyta; class Pinopsida; order Cupressales; family Cupressaceae; genus Chamaecyparis; species Chamaecyparis obtusa. Next base: position 374,286 of record BSBK01002919.1, read on the forward strand.
TCATACCTATTTTGTGTCATTTTGGGTCTTCTTGATCCTCAAATCATTTATCTTGCATGCTCCAAGTGCTTGAGTTTGCACACCCACATCCATTTATATCCAAGCATATCAAACGGTGCATGGGCGCATCTGTTTTAGGCTTAAACTGAGGTGGCTTTGATTTTAGTTTGTTTGTCATTAAATTTGATTTGATTATATGCTATGACGTTTGTTTGTCTTTGGCCTTCAAAACAGGTTTAGGTACACACTCAAAATCCTAGTCTACATTCTGGCACGCCCGGTGGGACTCTAACCACAATCATTTTGATGAAATTATACTTTATATGCTTGTATTTTGCAGGAAATAAAAGAAATGTCACCTTCATGAAAAGAAATGACGCCTACAGCAATTAAATGTCGCCTTCAAACAAAGAAATGTCGCCTCCATCAAAAGAAATGTCGCCTACAAAGAATCCAGTCACGCCTTCATGCAATTAAATCATGCCTTTGAGGAAAGAAATGATGCCTATGAGCTCTATTTTCACGCCTGCATAACTGAGATTTTCCTGTGATCGACAACTTCTGTTCCGTCCCAGAATTCTCTTCTGTCGCCTGCATGTAAAGAAATCACGCCTGTAACGAAAGAAATCACGCCTCTGCATTTTTATCTGTCGCCTTTTGAGGTACAGAATGTCACCTGTAAAAATGAAGTGTCGCCTCTGCACTTTCTAGCGTCGCTTATAAGCTGGACAGTGTCGCTTTTTGTTTTTTCTTGGGACTGGTTTTTCATTTCTTTTATTACAGCAAAGGTCAAAAACAAAATCTTGAATGACATTAAGGAAATGAACTTAGGTCCTAGAATGTCATTGTCATTTTAAAAAGCTAACTCAATCTTGAATGCACTAAAGGAATGAATAACTCTGTTCCCTATCTCATTTCGAATTCCAAAGCAAGCAAACAAATTCAATCTTGAGTGATCTAAGGGATAAAATAAAGCTTTTTCAAAGTTCTTAAATCAACTCGCTAATCAAATCTTGAATGCACAAAAGGAAAGAACTTGCAAACGTTCAATTCATTTACATTTTGAGGAAAGGAACAAATCAAAATCTAATCACGAGTGTCTTCATTTCAAAGTTCAAAAATCACTTAATCAAATTTGGGAAAATGAACAAAATCTACTTGATGTGCATGTAGGAGTTTTTCAATTCTTGCATAATCATTGTTAGAGTAAGCAACGTGGAACATTTGAACTTGGACAAGTTCACCTGTTCTGCTTTTAGCAAGGCCTGTCCAAGGAGAAGCGCTTCCTCCTCGGAGAACGACCTCAAACCGGTATCCCCCCCGGCCGGTATACAAATAAGCGAATACCAAAAAAATCGCTTACATCTCCTAATCACCGGGCGTTCGTGCCAAACATGTGTCTGGGGATGGTAAACATTCCTCTCCCCCAGCATTATTGGCAAGGCTCTTAAGTAAGTCATGGATGATTAGCATAATCGGGTATGGAGACACCACGGAACTATTAAAAACTTGATAAAATAGAGGCTATCCTATCTACATCCGAAAGTATCAAAATCCTTGTGCAAGGACCGATTCCAAGGGGTTTACCGGGTCGCCTCAAGATTACTCACCATTTGTATTCCCTTCTGGGGGATACCAAGCTGTGGGCAAGCAATTTTGATACTCACCTTCCTTAGGTAGATCTGTTTGAAGTGCTTGACAGTCAAAGACTCCGTGAAAACACTTGTTGAAACATACACTTTCAAAGCTTTGTCAGAGTCAGTTGCCTTTTTTTGTATCCCACAGGGTTGCTTTGTCCCTTGCGGAGATTGCTTTGACTTTAACTTTTGCCATTGGAAACCTTTGCCTCAAAATCAAAAGCCTCTTTTCCAAGTGATGCCCAGCAAGAACAAACATCCTAAAGCGAAGTTGCCCAAATCCCAAGCCTATCAAGAGCAAAAAGTTGCCAAGAAGAAACTCAAGAGCTATCAAGCCATTATCCAAGCAACCCAAGCAGAGGAAAAGTCCCAAGCCAGACTTGAGAACATTGCCCATAACGCCCGCATCAAACAGTTCGCCTTCCGTTTCCGAGTTAACCATCGTTTCATCAGCCTTGAACCAGAAGATTAGCCAAATCCTTGTTCATGTCTTGTTCCATCTTCAGATCTTGAAATCTTGTCTCAAAAAATCTTGCATCTTAGTTTCATCCTAGTTTCACCCTTTGCATCAGCATCAAAACCTTAGTTGCATTTCAAGAACATCATAAAGTTGCATTTGCATTCATCTTCCTACCAGCATTCTAGAATCAGTCCTTGTCATTTGCACTTGCATCATCCTTCTAGAGCATTGTTCATTCATCATCCTTCACCATCTTTTCATCACCAAACTAAACCAGCTTCCCATCCTTATCTTTTAGCATCCGCCATCCAAAGAAGATCCATCATCTTTTGCTCCAAATCCAGAGATCCACCAACACTTAGTGTTTCCCCTTTTGAGTTGTTCCTATCCCTTATCCAAGATTAGAGACCATCATCTTCTTTTTTGACACAACGTGTTGTCATAAAGAAATCAAACCTTGTCCTTGCATAGCCATCATCTCGAGCAAGAGATTGGAGTGTATTGATAAGAAACTTGTTGACCGAAGATCATCAGTCTATCTTAGGTTGACCCCATCATATCTCTGATCCTCCATTTGGGAAAAATAGCAGCTCATTTGTTGACCACTCAGTAATCTTTCACCAACTTTCCACCAGCAACCTATCTTTCCTCCACCATCTTGATCCATATCCGTTCCATCCAGCTTCCATCATCGCCATCTTGATCCATCCTTGCATTGCATCCTAGAAAGTCATCATCTTTAGAAGTTCATCAACTTTGCATCCATCAACATCTTTTAGCCAAACATCTTGCATACATTTAGCACTTGCATCTCCATGCCTGTTGAGACCAGATCTCAAAAAAAAAGAAGCATGAATCCTTATCCACCAACAACCTCATCCGATCCCAAACTTTTCACCAACGCCATGATGACCTCCAATCCCCAGATCCAAGCCAGTAACCCATGTGAAGATCCAAACATCCCTTCATCCCCCTTGGCAAACCAAGCATTTGTAAATCCTCCAGAAAGCCCACCAGCAACCAATGCCCTTGTACCACAACATCAGCAAAGCACGTTTGTTCACTACCTGCCAGAAAGTACCTCCATCCCACCATCTCTCTATCCACGCATCCTCATCAAAACTATCCAAGTTCCAGCACAAGCGTATTCTCCGTTTGTCCAATCATTTCCTGATCCTATCATGCAAACACCCCAAGAGCTTTCCACCATTCCCCTTTTCTTGCAAGGAAGCCTCGCCAGTCCCGCAACACAAGCTGCAGCACCATCCGCTCCATCTCATACCCCTTTTGCTTCATCATCTGCTATGTCTGCCCAAGCCCAAAACCAACACTTAAACCAAAGTCAGCTTCCACCTCTCACGCAAGCTTTTACACCAAAAGCTTCGCCACCATCCGCAAGTCAAGCAACGCCTTTCACCATCAAAGGAGCACCGTCACCCTTCACCCCCCAAGCACCCGTACCTTCTTCTTTGGGGTTAGCGCAATCGCTTCCCATTCCAACCTCATCTTTCTCTTGGGTGTTTCCTTCATTTTCCTCCTCACAAGCATCTGCTCAACCACAACCTCAACAAGCTCCTTTCTCGCAACCATCATTCGTGTCCCAAGCTCCCATTGCTCCTACCATTCCATCATCCGCTGCAGTGCACCCTAACACAAGCTCTCAGTGGGGCCTTACACAAGAAGAAATGAAGGCATGGGGGATCCCATATCAGTCCCCTACATCTATGGTTGCAAGTCAACAAACCACCTTCGCCCAAGCAGCACAGCAGCAACTACCCCAACCACCGCCGGCTTCAAGCTATTCGTCCCAAATCCCAAATACCTTCCAGCAAGTCCCACCACCTCAACAACCAACTTTCCCCAGCTATCTTTCCTCATCACCCTTTGCTTCTAGCTTCCCCACATCTGTTCCACCTCTAAGTAACGCAGGCATGCACCCAGCCTATATCAGCCAAACCCAAAGTCAACCTCAGCAACTACCACCATCATACCCGCAAGCAGCATCATTCCAACAGCCTCCCCCATAGCAACCACATGTCCCCTTTCAGCAAACACCCATCATTCCTCCACAACAGCAAGTCCCTTGCTATCAGCCCCAGCAACAAATCCCTATCATCCCCCAGCAACAACAAGTTCCCACCCATCAGTTACAACAACAAGTTCCAAATGTCCAATATCAGCAAGCAGTCCCACAACAACCGCCAGTTCAACAACAGCAAGCAGCCCAACAACATCAAGCAGTTCCATATCATTTACCACAATATCCCCCTATGCCACACCAGCAATATCCCCAGCAACCATTGCCCCAAAATCAGTTCCAACCCATTTATCCACAGCAAGCGCCATATCTAGTTCCACAGCTTCCATCACAAGCAGAAGTCCCAGTTCCCTCGCCACTCAATGCTGAGTGGGAAGCAATGAAAAATGCTTTAAAGGAGCTACAAAGTGGAACAGAGAATAAAACATATAAGTTCGAAGAGGTGTGCTCATATCCCTTCGATCGGTCCATAGCAACTATCCCTTTCCCCAAGCATTTTGAGATGCCCAAGTTCGACAAGTATCGGGGGAAAGGAGATCCAGTAAACCATATTAAAGAGTTCTATATGGCGTGCCAAGAAGTGGCTTACAGTGATAACTATCTCCTGCGCTTGTTTCCCAAAAGCTTGGGAGGAACTACTGTTGAGTGGTTTTACAAAATACCACATGGGACAATAAAAACCTTTGCTGAACTCTCTGAGAAGTTCATCACACACTATGCCCATAATGTGGAGAATGAGTTGTCCTTGCTAGACCTATGCAACTCAAAGCAGAAAGATGAAGAAAGCCTTGCAGAATACTTGCAAAGATGGCAGAATCTTACAACCAGGTTATCATATCAGCCGCCAGAGAAGCATCTAACAAAGATCTTCATTGATAACCTGCATCCAAAGCTATCCCATCACATGCGAATGAACTACCTCCAGACATACCAAGACATCAAGAGCAAAGGCATAGGCATCGAGAAAGCTCTCCTAGATGAAGGCACTATTCGTCACTTCAAGGATGATTCCAAGAACAAACCCAACAATGATAAATCTCGTTACTGGAATCGTAACAAGAATGTTGTTACAAATGGAGCCACTGACACTAAAAATGTACAATTCGTTGTGGCTAGCCCTACACCAGCTCAAACATACCAACCGCCACAAGCGCCCATCTATCAGCAACCACCAGCGCCCGCATATCAAGCACCTATTTATCAGCAGCCTCCTCAAGCTCATCAACCACCTGTGCAACAGTATCAGCAACAATACCAACAGCAACAGCCAACACGTCAAGGCAATCCTGTTAACGCAGTTAACGTTGCCCCAAGGCAGAACAAGCCCAATAATCAGAACAATCCAAAGAGGACTTTCACACCTTTGGGTGAGCCTCTGGATCAGATCTTTTATCGGCTAGCCAAGGCCAATATGATCACATATCCGCCCATCCCACAGAAGGATGACAACGCACCAAAGTCTGATTGGTATAAAGAACATGAATACTGTGATTACCATCGTGTGAAGGGCCACACAACATTGAAGTGCATGCGGCTTAAGAACTACATCCAGGATCTCATTGATCGCAAGGAGATCCAGGTCGATGCACCAACTCAAGCTTCACCCAATGCCAGTTTGCAAATATATCAAAATGTGTTCCCTCAACACGATACCGGGAAGAATCAAGCCAACGCCAATCAGCCCCAAAATCGTGGCAAAGGCAAACAAGAAGATCACACAGCGGCCTACATCAACTATGACAATTATGTCGGATGCATAACTCAAGTTGAGCCCATCCAAGATGAGCCCACCATCAATACCATCCACGTCAGAGGGCCGGATCGACAATGTGCTGCAACTACCTGTAGTGGTAGGATAACTGTTGCCGGTGCTCCTCCGAGGTCAGCTGCTCCTCCAAGGCCAACATCTACTACATCTACAGCACAGTCTAACACCAGGCCAGCATCAAATGCATGCGCAACATAACATAATGCACCAAGAGCACAATACAATATCATAGAGCATCTTGGGAACATGCCAGCCCAAATATCTATCTTGGATTTGCTCCGCACATCACCCATCCATCAAGAGATCCTCGACAAAGCTCTAAAAGAAGGTCATGTCGCCACGGACATTAACACAACTCAGTTTGAAACTCTTGTGGGACACCTATCAGCAGCATGTGCCTTATCCTTCAAAGAATCTGATATACCAGATGTCACTCCTGACCATACTCTCCCTCTCCGCATTGCTGTCATGGTCATAGATTTTGCCATCAAATGAGTTCTAGTGGATAATGGCTCAGCCCTCAACTTGTGCACATTAAAATTCATCAAGAAGATCGGGTTCACGAAGGCTGACATACAACATGAGCAAATCACTATCAAAGCATATGATAACTTGGAGCGTACCTCTGAAGGTACTATAACTTTTCCTATCCAGCTAGGCCCAGCAACACAGGATACTCTCTGCCACATTGTTGATCTTGACCTACCGTTCAATATCCTCCTCGGTCGTCCATGGATCCATTCCATTAAGGCCGTACCATCTACTTACCATCAGTGCATCAAGTTTCCACATCAAGGCACTGAGGTTACCATCCACGCTGACCCTAACCCCTTCGCATACTGCCTTGCGATGGAAGCATCTTTCCCTCATTCTACTCATTGTCGTGGAACTGATATTGGTACTTCTATTGCTAGCTCATCCCGATCCCATCGCGATCCAGAGACCATCCTCTCTTCCACCTTATCATCCGTCAAGATCAACAACCAGGGTTGTGGCGAATACAGCCTCAGTGATGCATTTGCTGTAGGAGCTCTTCCACGTGATCCACATACTCAAGGGTGCCCAAGTTGTCAAAACAAGCCTGTTGAAGAACATTATAAGCTCAAGCAAATTGGAAACATGACTTTTGAGTCTCATGGTACCATCAACAGCAAAGAAATGGATCCAGATATTAACAAATGGTTATACAAAGATCCCCCATCACGTGACACCCAACTTCTTGAGTACTTTAAAGAGAAATACCCAATCCCCTACAAAAATGTCACAGAACACTATAGCTATCAAGGTGGTGGTCTAGGACCACAAGAGGATGGAAATTTGTTTCCTATCATACCATCCCAGAATCCAGAACAGCAAGGACTTGGCTTTAATACCCCTTGCCTGCTTGAACAAGAGCCCAATACCACAATTGCGGACACTAACATGACCAACGTGAACTTTTCGAATAGCCAGGATGACCTCGTGGAAATCGAAGAATCCCCGAAGAGAAAGACATCTGATCCTACGATGATATCTTTGCTGACGACACCCTCCTGGGGACTTCTGTTCTCCAACAACTCTCCATTAACCTCATAGATCTTCCCCTCACAAACCCCGACCTCATAGATTGGGACCAACCAAGCATCACACACATCGACGAGTTCCAAAGCACACAAGCACTCCTAGAATTCATGGGGGCATCAGGTCCAGCAAGCAATCAGGATCCAACATCCACCTCTGTCTATCAGCTTCACCCAAAAGGATATTTTGGGGAAGAGGCAAGCTTTAGTCACAAAAATGAAATAGCAAAAGAACATCATGAGTCTTTATGTGAAAACCCCCTTGGGGCACATTCTGATTCCAAAATAGTAAAAATAAAGGGCGTATCTTCTAGCGAAAACTTGGCAATTCAGGTGCTAGAAGATGAAGCCTTGCCTCTTCCCCCTATCCAAGATTATAGACCAGAGCAGTCGCCGATCATCATAGAGGAAACCAAGCCAATCAACTTGGGAACAGAAGAATTTCCAAGGATCACCTACATTGCAGTTAATCTAACAGAAGGAGAAGAAATCGCTCTCAGTGCCTTGCTCAAGGAATCCATCATCAACTTTGCATGGTCATACGCCCACATGCCTGGGCTTGATCCAAACCTTGTTGTTCATCATCTATCAATAGATCCAAACGTCAAGCCAGTGAAGCAGAAGCTAAGGAAAATGCATCTAAAGGTAGCATTGCTCATCAAAGCAGAGCTTGAGAAGCTCCTCCAAGCTAAGATTATCAGAGCTATAGATTACTCAGAGTGGATCTCCAACATGGTACCTGTCACAAAGCCTTCTGGCGACATCAGAATCTGTACTGATTTCAGGGACTTGAACAAGGCATGCCCTAAGGATGACTTCCCATTGCCAAACATAGACATGCTTGTAGACCTCACAGCAGGTCATGAGATGTTATCATTAATGGATGGCTTTTCAGGCTACAATCAGATTCATATAGCAGAAGCAGATCAACATAAAACAGCATTCACAACCCCATGGGGTACCTTCTGCTACAACATGATGCCATTTGGGCTAAAGAATGCAAGGGCCACATATCAGAGAGCAATGACAGCAATCTTCCATGACATGATCCACAAGATCCTTGAGGACTATGTGGACGATATCCTTGCAAAATCCAAAACAAGGGATGAACACCTCAACATCCTAGAACGTGTGTTTGATCGTCTGAATCATTATGGCTTAAAGCTTAATCCTAAGAAATGTGTCTTTGGTGTTACATCTGGCAAGCTTCTAGGCTTCATCATCTCTAGACGAGGCATAGAGATCGATCCTAAAAAGGTAAAAGCAATAACAAAAATGCCTCCACCAAGAAATCTCAAATAGCTCAGAAGCCTACAGGGCAAGCTTCAATCAGTACGGCGGTTCATCTCGCAACTAGTAGACAAGTGCCAACCATTCTCACATCTCTTATGCAAGGTCACCAACTTCAAGTGGGATCCCATATGTCAAAGAAGCTTTGATAAGCTCAAGGAGTATCTAACTAATGCTCCAATCCTAGTACCACCAGTTTCAGGATGCCCACTCATCCTTTACATCTCAACAACAGCTACAGCACTAGGGGCACTCTTAGCTCAGCATGATGATGAAAATAGAGAACGAGCTGTCTACTACATCAGTCGCACTCTTGTGGGCTATGAGCTTAACTATTCACCCATGGAGAAAGCATGCCTAGCAGTGGTCTTTGCCACTCAAAAACTTAGACATTACATGCTTAGCCACACAATCAAGCTCATATCAAAGGTGGACCCTCTTAAGTATATGTTATCAAGGACAACCCTCACAGGCCGTATGGAAAAATGGGTCATGTTACTCAGCAAATTTGACATTCAGTATGTAGATCGCAAAGCAATCAAAGGGCAAGTCATTGCTGATCAACTAGCAGAAGCACCACTGGTGGATGCCTATCCACTAATCATGGAATTCCCTGATGAACACTTATGCATGATTGAAGAGCAGCCCATGTGGAAACTATACTTTGATGGTTCCAACACATCCCATAGCTCTGGAGCAGGAATCCTATTCGTCACACCTCAAGGTGACTATATTCCAAAATCATTCAAGTTGGGATTCCCCTGTACCAACAATATTGCAGAATATGAGGCACTCATCTTAGGTCTCAAAACAGCTATCCAATGGAACATCATAGAATTACAAGTCTTTGGAGATTCACAGCTCATTATCAAGCAAGTCCTTGATGAGTATCAGACAAAGGAGGACAAATTGCTACCCTACAAGCAACTGGTGGATAAACTAAAAGAGCATTTCCTACATCTACAATTCAATCAGATCCCAAGGCTTCAGAACAAAGCAGCAGATGCAATGGCAACCATCAGATCCTTATTGGAAATACCACAAGACGCATCACAGTATGAATTTCTAGTCGAGCAGCTACATTCACCAGCTTATGAGAACGCCGATGCAGACATGGTGTGTGTCTTGGTTGGTCCTCAATCCCCATGGTACCACGACATCCATGCATATCTAAAAAATGGTATCATATCTCCCCATCTCACCAATAACCAACGCCAAAACCTTATTCGCAGAGCTTCCCGCTACACTCTTGTAGCCAACACCCTATATCGTCGTGGGTATCACAATGTCCTATCTAGATGTTTAGACTCAAACGAGGCCGTCCTGGCCTTACAAGAAGTTCACACTGGAATTTGCGGTGCCCACACGAGTGGCATGGTTCTAGCAAAGCAGCTGCTTAGAGTTGGATATTATTGGCCAACAATGGAACATGATGCGTGTGAATTTGTCAAGAAATGTCTCCCATGTCAACAGCATGCCAATTTGATACATGCACCAGCATAGGATCTACAGCCTATTGCACCACCATGGCCTTTTTCATGTTGGGGCCTCGACCTCGTTGGCTTGATCACCCCCCTCTCTTCGGATGGACACAAGTATATCATAACAGCCACAGAGTACTTTACCAAATGGGTTGAAGCAATTCCGCTCACCCTTACTACTGGCATCCAAATATCCAAGTTCATCCTCTATCATATCATTTGTCGCTTTGGCATACCATCTACCATCTTCATAGACCATGGCACACCTTTTGAAAACCAGCATGTGGATGATCTATGTGCCAGACTCCACATCCATCACCGTTTCTCCAGTCCATATTTCCCTCAAGGAAATGGCCAAGCTGAGGCAACTAACAAAACTATCTTGAAAATCCTCAAGAAGGTTGTCAATAATTCTAGTCGTGACTGGCACCTCCAAATCAATCCCGCCCTTTGGGCCTACCGTACTTCTTATCGCACTCCCATAGGCACCACCCCATACTCCCTTGTATATGGTGCTGAAGCCGTTCTGCCGATCGAGGTTGAGCTTCCATCCTTGCGCGTCTCCATGAAGAACTATACAACTGATGAAGACTATCGTGTGGCCCGGCTCACATAGCTAGATCTGCTAGATGAAAAGAGACAGCAAGCTTATGATCACCTGGTTGCATACCAGAATTGACTCAAAAGGAGTTATAACAAAAAGGTCCATCCTAGACAATTCCAGGTCGGTGACATGGTCCTTAAAGAAAATCAGAAGGTCCTAGCAAATAGAGAAAAGAAAGGCAAGTTTGAGCCTACTTGGTTGGGCCCCTATGTTGTCACCACATCCTTTGGCTCGGGAGCCTATTAGCTATCTACACCAAAAGGCGAGCCCTTGAATGATCCTATCAACATCATCCATCTGAAGAGGTTCTATGCCTGAACCTGATCCTGCATATATCAGAAAATCCAAAAACATTCAAAAAAAGCAAAAAAAGCAAAAAAAGAAAAAAGAAAAAAAAAAAAAAAAAAAAAAAAGAAAAAAAAGAAAAAAAAGAAAAAGAAAAGAGAAAGAGAAAATAATCGTCCAACGGTGAAAACTTGGCAATTCAAGCGCCTTGGACAAGTATGTTGGTGAAAACCTGGCAAACAGGCGCCAACATAGTAAACTGAGCTTTTTATCTATTCAGTTGTCCTTTCAGCTACCGTCCTCTTCCTCCATCCATAACAGATCTCCCAGCAGTTCCATCTCCCCTATTTTCCAAGCATTCAGCTTCCATCTTCCTCCAACCCATCTGCAATCCATATCCTATTCCAAAGCTTTGTACCATATCTTGTACCATATCCTTATCCCTTTCCTATATAGTGCAATTCCTTTCTGTATTTATCCTTCTTGTCTCCGTCCTAGTGAGAGTCCCGCTAAGTGTGATCTTCCTATCCCCAATCCTGAGCTTCTGTACATATCCCTTGTGCATATCGTTCCTCCTTGTTGTACATAACCTTTGTCCGTCCTGTAGCAGTATTTGATCAAATATCTTGTCCCATCCCCAGCCTCAAAAAATTTGTAGTCCCACTCGGGCCTTGTGCTTCAACAACATCAATTGTCGACTTATCCTTGCTCATCTTGATTATTCCTTGAACTTCAGCTTTTGCCAGCGAACAACAACACTTATTCTCTCACCACCCATGGGTCCTTGAGGATATATCGTTCCTCCTGTCTGACCTAATCTTCCATCCTGGTCCTTGAGGATATATCGTTCCTCCCGCCCGACCAATCTTCCCACCATCAATCAAACCTAATCTCTCTCCTTGGCAAAGGATGTCTTTTTGGAGTTATCATTTTGATCTTAGATTTTTGTCCTTTGGGTCTTGTTAATCTTTTTGGCTTCTCTTTATCCCACCAGGGTCACCACGATTCATTATATCACGGTGTGCTGCGTGTGCGGATAATCTGGGGCAAGGTCTTTTGATCTTTCGCTTCTGCCTATGAGTCAGTTGTGTGTTTGTGGTTCCTTCAGCATCGGTTCCGCCATGTCGCCTCTACGCTTCATGTGTGATGTTGGGGCAACCCTGTGTGTTTGTTTAGCATCAGTCCTCGTCAGTCCTCTGCGACGTTATTGACAGGCCTCGTGATCCCAGTATCCTTGGCAGGTCTCTAACATAGCTATATTAAATTTAGGCTGTGCACTCCCGTTTGCACTTGGAGCTATCTGGTCCCTTGCATTTATCATATAGATTAATCTTGCATCTTTGCATACAGCTGCATCTTGCATCTTGCATTTCCATCTCATCTTGCATATCATCCATATTTGTTCTTAGAAGTGAGGTTATTTATCTCCCCTTTCTTCCTAACCCCTCTTCCTTCCTCGTCCCGCCGGGCACACTCTGTCCCAGGGCTTAATCCCTCTTTCTCCTTGTCCCACTGGGCGCATCTTCCATGATTTTGTCCCACCGGGACATGTTCTCTCTTTCTCCTAGTCCACCCAGGTGTCATACCCTCTTCTTCTGATTCTAGCCTCAGCATCTTGTTTTCTTGTCTTTGACGCCATGCCACTTGCGGCATCGCATCAAAGAGGGGCAAAATGTAGACACCGAAAAATCCTTCAGAAAATAAATTATTTTTATTTTCTGAAAATCTTTGATGACATCATCATTTATTAATTAATTAATTATTTAATTAATTAATTTATTTTTATGGCATTAGATCCCTCTCTCTTAATTAAAAATCTTTAATTAAGGAATCTAGCCTAAAAATGTCATTTGGACATTATCCCTAATTTATTAATTATTTAATTAATAAATTGACCAAAAAACTTCAAAAATAAATTAATTTATTTTTAATTTATTTTTTATCCCAAACTTGGCCAATTTCCTTAAGACCACTAACCTCTTCCAAAATCTTCTAATCCCTTCTTAATTTCGATTAAAAGGCTAATCCCATCTTTTCTAACCCTAATCCCAAGGTTAAATATTTAATTAAGGTTAAATATTTAATTTTCATATTTATTGAAAATATTTTAATAAATATTCCTAAAACTTAAGCTTTTGGAATGAATAACTTTTATTCCATGAAACTAAGGAGAAATCTAGACTCTTCTAGAATCTTCTCAAATCCACCCTCTTCACCCATCCTAATCCTTTTTTTGTCCTAATCTAATCCTAATCCTACCCTTAAACCTTTGTGCAATCCTAACCAAGCTTAAGACTTTCCTAAACCAAAGCAAAGTCTTTCCTTCCAAATATCTCAACCACAAAGCATTTATTGCTTCCCCAAAGTCTTCAAAGCCTCTTAAAGCCCATTCATTGCTCTTACAAGCATTTATTTGGAGAGTTATGAGCTTGGAGCCCCCTTTGTTGACTCCTCTTTGCCCTTCCCTTCATCCACTCACCTTGTGACATGTGTCACCTCCTGATTGGCTGAGAACTAGCACAATCTATGTGCTTCCCTTTGAGTGAATCTTGGCCTCTCTTAAAGATTTCAATCCTGGCCATTCATTCCTCCTACCCCAAGCCTTTAGAAATCCTATAAATACCCTCACTTCCTAAGGCAAATCATCTTTCAACTCTCAAACTCAATAGCAAAGTTATAATGCCATTTTCATTCTAGCATAAGCATAAACTCATCATTTTAGATCATTTCCAAGCTTAAATCACATCTAAATTAGCTTTATTGGATTAACATAGATTCATTTCTTGTTTAATCTATCTTAGTTCATCTTTTAGCTTTGCATATTTGTGTGTTCTTGAGGCCTTTGAGGCAAAATAGGTTCCTCATACCTATTTTGTGTCATTTTGGGTCTTCTTGATCCTCAAATCATTTATCTTGCATGCTTCAAGTGCTTGAGTTTGCACACCCACATCCATTTATATCCAAGCATATCAAACGGTGCATGGGCGCATCTGTTTTAGGCTTAAACTGAGGTGGCTTTGATTTTAGTTTGTTTGCCATTAAATTTGATTTGATTATATGCTATGACGTTTGTTTGTCTTTGGCCTTCAAAACAGGTTTAGGTGCACACTCAAAATCCTAGTCTACACATAATTAACCTGCTACAAAAACTAGGAAAATTAATAAAATAAAAAATTTCCATCCTCACTTTAATATATTAAATTAAATTCAAATAAAAATAATATAGTCTCGAGGTTGTCTTTTTTCTATACAATCGTGTTACACAAATTTGAAGGAAGCAACACATAATTAGAAATTTAGTCTTGATTAGTATACATTTTTGAGTTGACTCATACAATGTATATCTTCTCTTAATATTTTTGTTTTCTTAATATAGTTAGCTACCCAATACAATGTAATTATTATTTTTTAATATTATTAGCTACCTAATACAATGCATTTGTTCCCTTAATATTATTATTAGCTATTTAATATAACTAATTAAAAGAGTTGGGAAAGAGTTTTGGGAGCCTTGCATGATGTTCTTAAAGTTGAATTGGTAAATGTAATTATTTTAACATTATCTAATATAAATATTGTAGTTAATATAATGAGTTCAGTTTACTATGAATTTAGTTGACTTGGATTTTTGTTATTATAAAATTTAGTTTTGTAATATATTTATATTATATTGTTAATAATTATTTAATATGTAAATTAACAAATGATGAAATGTTTGTCAAGATGGACACTTATATGAACACATGAAAATGTATGATTGTCATTAAAAAAATTATAGACTTATTAATGTGGTGAATTATAAGTTGAGACACCTCAAAATTTTAATTATACATAGATAAGAGTTCATATAGCATTTAAAAAATAAATGAAGATCCTATAAAATTTCATCTAACTACTAGCCCCCATTCCCATATTATATAAAAAACATGTGTGTAAATAAGAATTGTTTTTAGAATATAATTATATTGAATTTTAAGTCTTTGTTATCATGCATTTTTGTAGAAATGTAATTAATTATCCAATTACAAATGATAGTGTTGAGCATCATTTTTACATGAGACAATGACTAGGAATTTGTGTGAGCAAATTCTCCTCTTGGAAGAATGATATAAATCAATCTCAAGGTTCCTTCTGGGTTGGGTCTCAACTGCTTAGATAGCTCAATTGAAGATAAATGTGAATCTTTTCATGAGGAGGCCTTTGCTGGTTCAATCTTCGAGGGACTGCAAAACAAATTTTATAACACAACAATCTTTCTTTCTTTTTGTATTTTTTGAATCTTTAGATGAAAGCAATGTAAATCTAATTTAATCTATCATGACTGATTTCGTAAACAAATGAGCAAAGTAACGAGAATAGGGTAACGAGAATTTGAAAAGAAATTTCAGAAAGTAAACTAATGGACATAAACTGATGTTATGTTGCTTTGCAAATTAAAGTAACAAGAAGATGGAGGAAACCCACAAAATAGAGATTTGAACTAATCACAATCCCAGCTTAACAGATGCAATCATCAAGGAAATAAACACAGATGTAAGATGTATCAAAATTCATCAAATCATGAAGCCATTGTGAATGTGTGCACACGTGACACACATTTATCTTCAAGCACAAAAGAACAATCTTCCCAATAATTTGTCACAACAAAGTAATGCAACAAAGATAAACACCATACTAATAGAATCATAGATAAAATTCACCATACAATCAATTGCCTCTTTGAAATAAAAGAATGAGAAAACACACATTCATCAATTTCGCAAAGATAGTAGAAGAATCACACCACTATTGAAGCACCAATTGTAAGTATTGTATTGCAAAGTAATCGACCTTAATTACATTGTTTCCATACAATTTACAGAGTTGTGCTCTCAATTTTGTAGCTAGGGTTTTGGATGCACATAAAACTTGAAAATAAGTCTAATCTAGAGTTTACATGAAAGAAACTATCCCTAAAACAAGTTTAAACTACTTTAGCATGGAATTAAACCTCATGCATTACAATTTAGGAGAAAAATATGACTAAAACAACTCAAAATTAAAACTGGAACTCATGCATGTTCTTCTTTGAAACTTATAGTTCTGCCCTTTATTCCCTATTGGAGCTCTTCTCTGTAGATCCAACTAGTAGACGCCCTCAAATCATGCAAAAAATACCCCATAGAAGTGATCAATTTGATTGAAAAAAAACAACTGAAGAAGACTGAAGTCATTGGTGGTGATGGCCCAAAAATTTTGAACCACAATCCTTGCTCCGAGAAAATGAAGTTAAAAAATTGGCTAAGTATTGAAGAAACTCTTTACAACCTTCGGACTTTTAGAGGCCGAAAATCTTGGAAGGTCAAAAGGCCAAAAATATTGGAACTCAAAATTGGCTAATTCGCCAAAAGTTTTTTCGTTCACTCAAAAATTGGCTAAGTCCAAAACTGGACACTTAGCGACTTGGAAGGATTTCTGGATGTGCCTTCCAAAGCCTATCCATGATCTCTTGTACCTCTTCAAAGTCCACCATTTTGACACCTTTGAGGCGTTCATGTTTCTTTCCTTGAAAGGTGACTAATTCATTAGCGGAGCCTCTTATTTCCTCTCCCCGAGATAGCATTTTCTACATCTCCTCCTTCTGATAAAACATTTGTTGAAGATCCTCTTTTGTTCTAACTCCATTAAAGCTATCAAGGTATTGATTTATAATATCTTTAATGGGATGCATCGTTTGCTCATCATCATCATCATCATCATCATCATAGAGATCTAGGTCCAAGCCTTCAAAAAACTTATGCATTTCTTCAATCCAAAGTAGTGCCTCATCTCTCTTCTTATTGACCTTGCTCAGAGTTTTCTCGTAGATATTCATAGCTTCAGTGATTCTTTGATCCATTCTTCAAAATTATCGAGCTCTGACCCCTCATATATTTTCACCCAAACTTGGAAGCATTGCTTCCTTATAATTACAATATCATCAAGGTCCTTTTTCCACTTAAGAATCTTCTCCTCAAGACCATCTTCTCCACACATAAGATCCACCAAGTTGGTGATCCCCTTCAAAATACCCCTAAAGGGTCTCAAAATTGTCCTAAGTGAAGTTTTGGCAAACTCCTCAAAATCATTTTTCCAATCTATACAAGCATAAATAAAAGAATGTGGAATATCCACTGGCAACTCAGTAGCACCCTTCCTTTCCAAAATAGCCTGTAATGAGGCCTTAGGATTACTTGGGTCAATGGGACCCACTGTTTTAAGAATAAAATTCTTCATAGCCTTGTTCTGCTCCATCAAGGCTTTTATTTTCTCCTCATCCTTATCTAGGAAGCCTAAGGCATGCTTCAGTCCTAATATAACCAATGTTTTTCTCCCTTCTCTTTTTGGCTTTGCAAGACCTACCTCCTCTAGTACATAGTCCTCTATAGTAACTTCATCCATACTGATATTCATTGTGGGTACAGCTACCTGTGCCTTCGACCTACCCACTTGATCTTGCGTTACATAAGACAGGGTCCTTTCCCAGGAACTTGATTTCACTCGATGGAATGCTCATCCAAGCACCACCATATATGTGTCCTCTTCATCTATATATACCCTCACCCTTGGTTGTATCTCCTTTGCGAACCAGGTGGGTTTAGAGAAGACATTTATTGGCTCGTTTGGCACAATTGAGCTAGAAGCAGAAGCTCTGTGTTCTAGCTCGGGTTTCACCTATCTTTCCTCCTCTTCTCCTACCATTACACGTTCTTCTTATGTACTTTATTCCTCTCCCATTGTTATTTGTTCCTCTCCTCCAGTTTGTCCTTCTAATCCAACCTCCTCTTTTGATGGAACCTCCTTCACTACCTATGTCTCCTTTTTTGGCCACTGCGGTTCTTGTGCAATAGTCTCAACATGAGAGGGTGGAGGAGTTGGTGCTGATGGAAGAGGGCTCTGTGAAGGGGGCATCAGAGCAGAAGGAGGAGTAGGCGAAGGCATTGGTATTTTCAGAGGAGGAAGAGTAGGCATGGGAATATGAGTAGGTGGAGGTTGTGGTGGAGGATGACTAGTTTGGACTTGTGGTGGAAGTGGAGTGACAGATGGGGGATTGGTTTGAATCTACGATGAAAGAGAAGAGGTGGATGGTGGTAGGACTGGTGCTTGTTGTGGAGATGGCACTGGAACTTGTTGTTGAGCTGGAGGGATTGGAGCTCCAATGTCCTCTTCAAAAAATGATCCCCATAGAAGAGTCCTTTGATTTAGTAGCCTCCTTTTGAATTTTATCTGTCACTTCCCCGATTGATTCTTGAGACTCCGACTAAACTTCCTTTCCTACATTGTCCAAAGGATTTGTGAATTGCATTGGGAAGGATGAGAAGTAAAAGGAGAATTGTTGTTCTATGGAAGGCCCTTATGCCGGGACTTGTTGTTCAGTCTGTTTGAATCCATGAAGGCCTTCAAAGTTAGATATATCAAATTCATCATCACCTAGAGCATCCATTGGGTTTACTTGCTCTCCCTGGGCTCCCTCTTCATCATCTATCTACACATATTCTTCCAGCAGCTTTCTTCTATTCGGGAATCCCGTGAACTGGGTGTTGGCAAAGTTGTCTATACTAAGATATATGACTAGATATAGTGTTTTCATTATGGCAACAAAGTCATATAGCAGTTTGGAGTCAATGCACTAAGTGCAAAGATTAGAATTCAGTTAAGTATTGAAGAATGGACAACATACAAAGCACCAGAGACTAAGAGCATCAGTGCACGTGTGTACGGATGAATTAAAGTTTGCACCTTGGAAGTTAAGGTTGTTAGACTATACTTATTCTTAGTCTAAGAGCGCATAAGTAGATATGCAAAGATGTGAAAGTTATAGTCAGTTGAAGTTGCACAGCCAGTGTGTGCCAGCAGAGAATAGAGCATAGAGCCGACAGTGACTATTTTGGTTTGCGATTGTAAATTAATGTTGTAGAGGCTATGTGCCCATTGTATTTAGGTTGCCAACATATTTACATGTATAATTGTAAGCACGCTTAAGCCAATTCATTTGGAAGCATTATTTGTAATTAGTTATAGGGCCGACCTAATTGTATATTTGGTATGAGCACATAAATATAAGGTGCGCCCATTGTAATCGGCATGGAAGTCAAGAAAGTTGTAATAGAGTTGAGATAAGAAGAGTAGAGGTATGCAAAGTGAGCATAAGATGTATTAAATCTTTGCTAGAGGTCAAAGCATTAGCGCACCAAAGGAACTGATCAGACAATCAGTGTCACAATAACAGTTCACCTACATATATAGTGTGTATATGATCTCAAAAGGTTGTAGCCTTCATCATTTGAGCAGTGAGCTCTAGGATAGTGAGTCCACTCCCCTAATAGGGATCATTGTAAAAGACTCCTAACAGGGTCCAACCCCTAACCAGATCTACTATACTAAAAGCATTGTAAAGCTACTCCTAACAGGGTAAAGGATCTTCTAACAAGGATCACAAAACACTAGTGCAAATTATTAGTGGGTATCAAGTCCCACTGGGGTTTTTACCTATTTGGGTTTCCCTGTAACCATATTGGTGTGATGTGTTGATTTCATGTTTATGTGAATGTTTAATTCAGTAGTTAAGCATTTATAATTCAGTATTCAGATTTAAGTGAAAAGTTAAAGTAAAGTGAACACTGATTCACCCCCCCCTCTCAGTGTTCCCATTTCTAACAATTGGTATCAGAGCTCTGGTCCTCATAAATATATATATTCCTAAATATATATATAAATATATATATTTATATATTTATATAAATATATATAAATACATATTTATATATAAATATGTATTTTGATGACTGACATTTGCAAGACATGTTTATTGTTAATGCTTGGGTGAAAATCCCCATGCACTATTGTTTTTATTTTATGCAATTTATTTTCTATTAAGAGCTCCATTTTGGATCAGGGTGAGATGAAATTCAGATATGATTTTTTGCTATTAGTTTGCCTAAAAAATTGTGCCTGTGCAAAATATTAAACATGATTTTCAATGTTTGACAATGCCTTGATTTTTATTTTGAATTGTTTGAAAAGTATTTCTTTTTTCTTATTGGCCGCTCCTATTTTTGTTGGGGGTTTAATTATTTTTTCATTCTGCAAATAATTTTTTTTTTGTCTAATCAATTAAATACCTCTCTGCATATATCGCTTCATACATCTTTATCTTTCTATCTTTCCCTCTTTCTACCTCTATTTCTCAGTCTCTCTCTCTCTCTTGTTCTTTATCGACCGCCCCCCACAAACCCTCCCCCCCTCCCCCATATCTCTATGTTTCTTATTCTCTCTAAAAAAATGTATGCATATTTTTGGGTATGATGTATTTCCCTCTAAAATATGACATGGATGGTGGAGCTCTTTTGGCATGGACTAATACACCCAGGTCTCCTCCTAGTAATGTTTTTCCATGTGTCAAAGAAAATTTTGACTATGCAAAGGTCTGTTTTTCTTCCTCTTTGTATACAATGCCCATCTTTATCTCTTTCTCTAGATATTGAGTGCTAAGTGAATTCATAGGCTTCGACCATTTCAGAAATTTGTTCATCAAGAGCTAAATATAAAGGACATCATGAAATTTGTTCATCTTGAGTTAATGATTCTAATTTTGACATCTTTGTTATCACAGATTCGGTTATCTAGACTATACCGATCAGTACAATTGTGCACATGCCAAATGATGAGAAAGCCCACAATTTAAGAAATCGAATTAGAAAAATCATATTGATAAGATTGATTGTTTTTTTCCTATTAATTCTTTTTAAACATTTATTTTTAAAATTATTTTATCATATTTACAAATATCAATAAGTAACAAATTTTTCATTTCTATCTCTTCAATTCAATTATCAATTTTATGATATTTCTATTATTTAATTATTTAAAATAAATTAAATCTTTTCATATTTATAAATATGAAGATTTCTTCTTTGAAAAAATTATAAAATTTATATAAAAAGGTAATTGATGAGAATAAAGATGTACTATAACAATATGGTAAAAAGTTAATTAGAAACATCTTATTGAAAATAAAGATGTTTCTATATTCCTTTTATACTTTTTCTATTTAGATGGTTCTATATTCTTTTTATGCTTTTCTAATTACAAATATCTTTATTCTAATTTAGAAAAGTGGAATATTAAAAGAAGATAAACAAAACATTTTATTTTTCAATTAGAAAAGTATCTTTTAGAAACATTTTATTTTCCAATGAAAATATTAGTTTATTATCTTTTCATATATATAAATATAAACATAATAAAAAAATTATAAAAGATTTAGAAATAGAATTTTATTTTTTTTTATCGGTAAAGGCCGAAGCCATAATTCTATTTATGTATATAATATATAATTAACATATGAAAGTTTTAAGATCTGCTTCAATGTCAATGATATCTTGAAAGATGGTGCAATAAATTTAGAGCATCTATGCTCAGCACCCTTACAAAACAAAACATTGTTCAAGAGTTGTTCTAGAATTTATAAATAGAATTAATTTGTAAGTAAAATGAAAAATTAGAATAAAAATGTTGCTGAGATATCTAGAGTTTAATCAAGGCTTATTTAGTTAAGTTTAAGACCTCAATTAATATGAAGAATATGAACCCCATAAATAATGGATACAAAAAGTTCACACCTCAAAATCTATCCATGAAAATAAAATCTTAACAACCATGAATAAAACTAAGCCATGTGCCAAAAAAAAATTGATAATTTATTTAATAATCAATAGAACTAGAACTTATTTTAGAATTTGAAATGATTTGATGTAAAAAACTTATATAGATTTTTTCAATATATAGAAATATTCTATTTTTATTTAGATTTTAGTTTTAGGTTTATAAAAATTAGATTTTTTTTTAAATTTTAGATTATGAAATTATTTGCATGGTAAAATAGAATTGAAATGTTGAAAAAAATTTGAAGGGTTTTGTTGTGAAATCAAGATTGTCCAATAGAGAATATTTATGAGTGATGTACTGAAATAGATTACCATTGTGATTGATCTTTTCACCAGCCATCGACATGCAATTATATCCTTTGAATAGTCATGTTTTTGAAGAGCCATAACCATATGTGGCTTATGCTACGTAAGGTCATGACCCTTCATAACTGATTGTTAATATTAACTGCATTGTAACATATACAATTATCAGTTGATCTTAATATATATATATATATATATATATATATATATATATATATATATATATATATATATATATATATATATATATATATATATATATATATATATATATATATATATATATATATATATATATATATATATATATATATATATATATATATATATATTACCATATCCGATCGTAGCTATATCTTAACACTCCCTCTTAGCAAGAGAAGATCTGACTAGGTGTCATCACAATCCCTGACTTATTCGAAACTAGATTTTAGTGATAACTAAAACATAACTTCATATCAAGATATCTGACATGGCTCGGGACATTAATATAATGTACTCATCCTGATAGAAGAGTTATCACAATCCCCGACCAATTCAGAACTAGATTTAGTGATAACAATCAAGATTTTCGACACGTTCCAAGACAACAACTTAATGTAGTCTAATCTTGATTCACATGTTGTTATAATCCCTGACCAATTCAGAACTAGATTTAACAACTCCAAAAAAATTCAGTGTCAGGACTAGTGACTACAATACATAGTCATACCGGACACTAGGTTAAGCTATTGTCTACGTCATCACCTAGCAATAGTAACCCAACACATATGAAAGATCGTCACCTTTCATAATATAACACAAAATGAAGGGGGACATAAAGTCACGCATATGACATCCACCTTGACTCTTCTCAGAGGGTGGATCCACCATGGCTCATCCCAGAGAGTGGAAACCAAGACTTCCACCTTAGACTTGTCTATCAAAGACAGGAATTATTTAAGATACAAAATGATGGATCACTGAAGCTAAAACCTTCTTTTCAGCTAAGGCTTTACTCTTCAACATACCAAGGTTATTTGAAAGTACACCTTCTTTTCTAGTTGTACTATCTCATAGTCTTGGTGAATTCTGAGCTTACAAAGTATACACCATCTTGACATGGTACACTCCCTCTGAATTTGTATGACCAAGATCCTGGGGTGCCAAATTAATTTGATCTTCTAGCTTCTTCCTCTGACATATAGCCTTCTCACATGGTAATACTCAGAATTCTCTGCTATAATTTCTTGATTACTAGAGAATCGACAAAATGTTGTCTACTCCCTCTGAATCAAGATCCTTGAATGTCCACTGATATAGATCATTTAGCTTCTCCCTTTGTCATGAAGGCATGCCCTATTTATATACTCAAGTCAGTGTCATTGCAAGATGTCACTTCATACCTTCCTTCATGAGAGAACCAATACAAATAATCTAAATAGTCATATGGTTACACCGACTAGCATAAGATGTATTTTGATCTTTTCCAAGGCCACAACATTAGCACTCCGTCTTGGACTTGAGGGAAGATAATAAAGACCTCTAACATGATGTTTATCTCAATGAGTCATAGTCTCATGATGTATGGAATACCTTAATCAGTGATTCTATCCATGTGCATCTCATAAGCGATTCTATCCACGAGTTCCCACTACTTTAATCTAAGAATTGTTTTACCTTCAATAATGAACTCCCTCTCAATCAATATGATCAAGTTTGTCCAAGTTGACTGAAACATCTATTTCCTTAGAAGGTAAATTTTGCCAACTTCTTGACCTTTTTGAAAATGTCAGAGAGAGATTACGAATAGTTCATAAAGCTAAACTATCGTGAATATAAAAATGATAGAAGCATACAAAATTTATTATTTAATGAATTACAAACTACAAGTTCATATGGATTAATATTTAACATGAGATACATATCTTTTCAAATATTTTCAAGTATCTCCTTTCATAAGGTGAGCCCATTAATACAATACTCATACCCATCATCCTTCTTCATAACATATCGGTTTCATTCTAATCCTTATGTTAATTTTCTTCTTTACAAATCACATCTCATTATGATAACTGCCGATTAGATGTTGACTTCATACATTGCACTGATAATAGGTTCATTCAATAACAACTGAACTAGTTGGATATGTTTGTCCATCATCATCTACAGTTTCTTCTGTCAACTTGTATTTTGCTTTCGTGCATCTTAGTAGATAATAATCTACACTTTCTGCATTGTTAGGATCTGCAACTACAACAAAAATATCACCTATACAAATGGATTCTATTAAAATTAAACATCACTTATACAATAAATTAAAATTAAATAAAAGAACATGTATGTGCATGCACCTGTAATAATTAAATAAGAAACACACTCATAATCAGCTGAATATATAGGATCATGAATGTTTATGTCAATGTCATCATCTTCGTAAGGAGACATTCCAATTAACTCCTTCATATCCCATCGTGAAACATATCCATTTTCAATATTCTCACATTGACTCAATGGATTGTCCTCAATGCAATGAGCACAAAAACATTATTTTTCTCTTACTTGAATCAAAAGAGGCTTGTGTTGTCCTATAGTGATCAATTGATGTAAACTTCTAATACCAACAATTCTTTGACAATTGTAAGGATTAGATCGGTCTATATCTGTTACAAATATGAAATGAAAGTTGCACATTTTTAGATCAACAATTATGAAAAGATAGACATGAACATGAAATCAAAATTTAATTTAAAATTTTACAACAAAATATAAATTACCTTTCACTTCCCAAATGTTTGTTGTATTTGGTGTCTCGAGGAGCAAAATGAATTTGACACCATTCAACAATTTTCTTTGAATTCTCTATCATTTTACCTGTACATTCTCGAATTATCAGTTTAAAGAAAATGGATCTAAGCTAAAATTATATTATTTTATATATATATATATATATATATTGAACACCATTTGTACCTCCAAGTTCATGTTGGAAAAGTGCACACTTCACACATGCTCCTGCTCCATCGTGCTCTCCTTTTCCATGTCCACTTTCAAAGAAGTTCCACAAAAACTTAACATTGCATCTAGCATGTTGCATGGCTAGCCAATTAAAGACTTTTGCAAATTTAAATTGTCCTGCAAAATTAAGTTGTACATGCATACATACATGTCATCCTTTAATAATTTAACAAATAATTAAATGACACTGAAAATAAATTGAAGTATCTATACACATACCTGCAAAACCATCAAACCAAATCTAGTGTTGTGAAGCCTTTATCCCGTGATTTGCAATATCTTCAAAAAATATTGCAAAACAATTAGCCACATAACTCCTATCATGAACCTTATCATCATTGATATAGAAATGAACCTCCTTGATGATAATGCATTCATTTGGATCAACACTTTCTACCTCATCCAAATCATATTGTGCATGTCTATAGGTCACTTGCACAAATATTGCAACCTGATCAGAATGATAATATTGAGCTTGAAGCTCTGTTTGAGGGGAAAATGTATAGTTCTCAGAGAAATCTACAATTGAAAGAATACAACTAGGTGGAAATAATCTTTGGAATCGCGAAACTGTTTAGCTTACCATTGTGCACCATGACAATGCTGGATATGTGGATAAATTAGAGTACAAAATCTGGTCATAAACTCAAGGTAGGGAAATTCACTCTCCTTCAATACAATTTTTTTGGATTCATCTCCGCTCTTTGTTCAATATGTCTCATATTCAAATCTTTTCCACAAAACTGGTGTTGAAACATTAATATTCTTAATTTGCAATGGAAATTTATGCAAATCTCTACAATCATTTCATGCATTATTTATACACTGTACTTTGAACTCATCTAAATCTTCTAATTTATCACATAAAATAGACTTCACAAATTGTGTCGTACTTCCAGGGATGACCATATTTGAGTCAAGAAATGCCATAAATTTTTTATATGATTGCAAGTATAGATGAAACTCAACATGATTTTGACAACAACAAGTTTCACGAGCCTTATTTATGCGTACAAAGCAAGGGCACAACCTCTCAAACATTCTTTGACATATTTTCACATTTGAAAATTCTTGCTTGAATGCTTCAAATAATTTACTTTGTGTTGTATCTATAAAATATTTTTGATGTGTATTTTTCATACCAGTCTCTTCATCTTTCATATGTATTGTATCCTTTCTATTAGAAGAAACACGAGAGTGAGCGGTCCAATATTCAATGACCAGCTTTTTTGCATCTTCAGAAATTTTGTCTTTTCGAGGAAGCCTACAAATATTTACCCAATTTTTAAAATTTTTTTCATCTAACATATTTCTCTTCCTAATATATCTTTGATTAGTTCTTCTAGATACATTCAGTAAATTAGAAATTGCATGCACTTTTTTTCTCTGTGTCAACCTCCTACTAGATAAAGTAGTCATCAATGCTCTATGTGCAACACTTAAATCAACTCCTCAACTTGAGTTATTAATGTTCTTCAATGCATCTTGAAAATTTTGAACTATTGTTTGATTTACATTGTCTCTTGATTTTTTCTTGTTGTCAACACCCAACAACTCCAAAATAGGAGTCATTTCTTTGTTCCTGAATAACCTAACAAATAATTGAGCTCTTCCAACCATACTTTTATTTTCAAAATATTCATCCCAAAGTTTTTTGCAATGGGTTTTAATTATACTTTCAGATAACATTTCTTCAGATCAAATTTGATTGAAAAGTGAATCCTCATTCATCTCCATCAAATTGCCTATGCCAAAAGATATATTTCCACCTCCAGAACTACCAATTTGTTCCCCTGCTTGAATTGCATCTTCTTGAATATCAATAGGTTCTTCCTAAACTTCAACAGGTTGATCTTGATTATGTTTTGTATGACCTTTTTTGTCATCCCTTATTCGATCACATTTTCTTGCTCTATTCCTTTTATTCCCCATTGCAAAAACTATTCAGATTGAAAAATATAAAAGAATCACTTAACTTGAAAATACTGAAATATTAATAATTATGCATGACAATTAAATATTAAATAAATATTAACACTTAACAATTAAAAATATTCTTATATTTAATATTCGAATAAAAAAATGGACTTCATGTTTTTTGGTGGGAAAAAAATAGACTTAAAAGCATGCAAAGCTAAACAAATTGGGTTTCTTGAAGGCATGCAAAGATAGAAAGTAAGCAAGGGTTTGAATAATTAGATTGATAGAATACCCTAACTGGAAAAACTCACACATTTCTATAAAATCTTATGCTCATAAGCAACCAAAATATATACATATTTATCATTCACAAAATCACAACAATCTAATCTTGCAAATTTTCTCAAGGACAATGAAAAAAAATAAAATCACTCCAAAATCACAAACCTATTTGGAAGACACAATGAAGATAATATTTTCCAAAGAATAATTGCAAAAAAGGTTTTCAAACCCTACCTTAAACCACCACTCGATAGGAACTGTGCAAAGAACAATCCAACAACCCTGAAATTTCCCAAAGCTTTCACAATCCTCCAATTCAATCTCAGAGCCAAAATCTATAAACATGTACATCGAATACTAGCCAAAATCCTCTTAATAAAGAAAACTGAATAAGGGTTTCAATGCATCCAGCACCATAAACAAGTAAACTGCCCTGTGAAAAATAGAAAAGAATCACTTAACTTGAAAACACTAAATCAAGACTTGACATGTGCAATACCCAAATATAAAATAGAACTCAAGATAAAAATCACTTAACTCTTACAAATAAAATTAAAATAATTATTAAATTTTAAAAAAACTATTAAAAATCTATAAAAAATTGATTTTATTTAAAAAATTGGCCGCATTTTTTAAATTCGGATTTAAGGGGCTTGGTCATGCACGGGACCGTGTTTGGTCACCCATAGGTCTAACCGAACCCATTTCAGTCGGAATAGGTTTGGCCGAACCCATGTGGAATCCTATGTGGCAGCCAAATAAGCAAAAAAAGGTGACTCTCAGAAATTCTCACTTTTGGACCTGAATTCTCTGTCAAAATTTACCTTTCTATAAAATATAAAAATACCGTTTTGTAGAGATCGGAGTCAAGATTATGGTCATGTAATTTTTATTATGTTTTGATTTCATATAATATATTATAAGTTGAAAATACTTCAAGTAGGTATTTTAACATTTAAGAACACGCTCGTTCGAAAAAAATTAAAAATAACAAATCATGTCAAAAAAAATTTAAACTATATATCTAACACTAGAGGAGAGAGTCCTCTTCAAGAATATATAATTTTTTTTTTTAATGGTGTAGATTTGATAGGGAAAATTTGGTGCGAACAAAAAACTGTTGATTTCGGGTAACACCAACTTTGGATAGTTATAACAGATAAAATATATACCCAAATCCAATCTTTCTTTTTTTATGCACTAGCTATACATGTCATCTAAAACATATTATGAAATCAAAGGAAAAAAATATTATTTGCATATAGTTTTTCGGCATGAACTAGACTCTAGATTTTTAGCATATTGCAACAATAAAAAAATGGACTTCAAAAATTAAAAAACTATGTCAATTTTAGTTCAAATTTTTTAAAAAAAATTAAAAGCATAAACTTCATCAAATTTTACACATTTCATTAGTTTACCTCATCTTCAAATTCTAAACACAAATGCCACTTTTATGTCGTTAAAGTTAAAAAATTTGCATGTTGTCGTCCTTTTCCTTTATAAAAGTGTGACACAGGTTTGTACTTTTACCCTAAGACTAGAAAATCAAGTTCTAGAAAAATCATTACGACTATAGAAAAATCATTTAGACTAGAAATTCAAGTTCTAGAAATGGACGGTTCGGATGCTTTGCCATTACAACAATTGAGCATTCATCATTTGGTACTTCTTGGTGTATTCCATTTAAGTTTTTTCAGCTGTCATGTTTATGTGCATGTTCTTTATGTGTTTGGCTTCTCTCCCTCATAAGGGATACATCGATAGGTAATTGATTTGAAAGCATAATGATTTGACAGTCTTTTTTTAGGATATGCGTAATCATCCCGCCAACCTTAATTAGCAACATTTGTGATATATGTCAAGTACTTATAATCAGTATGCCCAAAAAATAGAGACTTAGTAGTAAAAGCATAAGGTTGCACATCGACATCCACCCTAGTAAGTATTAGAGCCTTTCAAATTTGTAAAGAACACAAACTTTTCAAATCAAATTGATATTTCATTAAAACCTATGTTCTTGATCAAGTTCTTAAAGATTAAAACATAAAATAAAAATAAGATGCAATGAAGATGACATGTGCCTTGTAGTGAGAACATTCAAGAGAGGTTTGATGAGTATTTAGATTGCTCAAAGATTGATTTTGAATCAGCAATTGGTGAAGAACATGAAGTTGATATGGATAGGGATTCATTTGACACACCAACTCCTCTTCTCAACTGATAAGACTATGAGGAAAATCTAAATTTAGTGGTGTGTGGTGAATATGAAGATGGAAGGAAAGAAAAGTCCCAAGTTTTGAATTTGGACAGTAGAGGCTCCTTTCCTCATTCTCACAAATCTACAGATTTGTCACATGGATTAATCAGTAAAGAAGAGGCATCTAGCATTGACATTCAAGATATAAAGGTTGGGCTTGACCATTGCACAAAAAAGGTTCTTGTGTCCATTTAAAATTTGTCACTAGGGTATGACCATAATTATGAGTTCATAACAGTGACATAACTCCACTACCTTAAGATATGGAAGCCTTTGGTCAAGAAGAGAATAATGATTTACATCCTATATTTGAGGGTACACATGGTGCAAGCATGAGACATGATGGAAATGATACAACTCATCATAATTAATAAAAGAACTCTTGCCAACATTAGGGTACCCACAGATCAAAATAGTCCTGGTATTTGGGTCAATAGACGACAACCTTTCCATATGCTGCCTCACCTATTTGAGGTAAGCCAAACTCGGTCCAATTCTCTTAACAATGATACACATCCGTCCAAGTGCAGCAACTTTCAAAGATTTGCAGCGGTAAAGAGAATCCCCATATTTTATCAGCCTAACATAGTCTTTGGCCGCTTTGGCAATGAGAACCTCAAAATAGAGAAAAGAAACTTAGTAAAACCAGTCTATGCCACTGTTTGTGAGGGTACAGTCATGATAAGTGCCTCTCAAACCTCTCCAAACATGTAAGATTTTCTTTAAATACTTTATTGATGTCTTCTAAACATTAACCAAATCAAACCTACATTTGAATCCACACACAATAACCCAAAATGAAGGGTTTTGTATCCTTTAATGAATCTCAGTCACTAGTAACGCATGGACAGTCAAACCAGTAGTCTCCAAAGCATTCAATAAGTGAATATGAATGTTTGAAAACTACTCCCAACAATTCTTAAACATACTTTATATGATATGATGAATTCTTAAACAATTAAGGTTGGAGTAGTCATAGTTATCACACAGTTTTTTGTGTTGTACAAGGAAGATTTGGCTAGGTCAAATCTTCCTTCATGCTAGTAGTCTATAGAATTAGACCTTTATTAACAATTCATCATATCAGATAAAGTATGTTTAAGAATTGTTGGGATTGGTCCTTTGGCGTGTATTAAACAAAATAAAATTTTCAGCATATTATTATCATTCTATTTCTTTGTTGTGAACATGCCATTGGTTCAGTTTTAATCTACTGGTGTCATGCCCTAGCCCATGATTTATCTCCATTATTTGATGTTATTGGTTCTTGTGCTCAAGGATATCGATTCACTATTTTGAAATGTTGTCTGTGGTTATCAAATCGAAAAAATAGAATTTCTTTTCTTTACAAAACTGAACCAATGGCATGTTTACAACAAAGAAATAGAATGATAATAATATGTTGAAAATTCTATTATTTTTAATACACGCCAAAGGACCAACTGTCTGAGTGGATTGTATTTAATACACGCCAAATGACCAGTTGTATGAAATTGTCAATCACATAGACTTTCACTATTGTATGAGTGGATTGTGCAAGAACAGTTAACATTAAACAAGGAGAAAACTCCTCAACACATCTTGGAAACCATTGAATTCAATAATAAATGAAACCTAACACCAACACTATCCCTTCCATTCACTTCTACCAAGAATAAAGCATTTAATCCATTCAACATCACATATAATCATTAGACAGTTACATTTCCTAACTGTGTAGAGGAACAGTCATGACCAAAATGATCAAAAGTACTTTCACCCTTGCACAAGCTATTCCAAAATTCAAGTAAAATGAGAGATATGCTATATCAAATCATTCATATTCATAGTAACCATTCAAAGGATCATTTTTTCAATGAACCCTCTGACTGTACCCCTGTGGCAGAGAAAGGAAACCTCAAAATAGAGAAAGGAAACTTAGTAAAACCAGTCTATGCCTTTGTTTGTGAGGGTACAGTCATGATAAGTGCCTCTCAAACCTCTCCAAACATGTAAGAATATCTTTAAATACTTTATTGATCTCTTCTAAACATTAACCAAATCAAACCTACATTTGAATCCACACACAATAACTAAAATGAAGGGTTTTGTATCCTTTAATGAATCTCAGTCACTGGTAATGCATGGTCAGTCAAACTAGTATTCTCCAAAGCATTCAATAAGTGAATATTAATGTTTGAAAACATTCCTCTCAACTTCCCCAACCACTCCTAATCGGTTAGAGGGATTAGTTGAGTGTTTAGACACTAAAACTTCTTAAACATACTTTATCTGATATGATGAATTGTTAATAAAGTTCTAATATACAATGGTCAGGCCAGTAATATCAACAAATGTGAATCCAAATATTTCAAAATATTGAATCGATATCCTTGAGCACAAGCACCAATAACATTAAATAATGGAGATAAAGCATGGGCTAGGGCACAACACCAGTAGAATGCGGTCATTTCAGTGACCATTTAGGATCAAATAAAATGCAATGCATTTAAAATTTGTGGTCGAATATGATGCCAGAGGCTCAAAAGACGTTGCCCGTCAAAGATACCAATCAAAGATGAAGAAATCACATACCTTCTCTCGCGCTTAGCTTTCATGAAGGAAGATTTGATAGCCAAATCTTCCTTTTACCACACGAAGAACATGCCATTGGTTCAGTTTAGCATGTTATTATCATATCAGATAAAGTATGTTTAAGAATTGTTGGTAAGGATAGGAATAGTGGAGATTCTAGAAATATCCCTCTAACTGATTAGGAGTGGTTGGAGAAGTTGAGAGGAAAGTTTTTAAACATTGATATTCACTTATTTAATTCTTTGGAGACTACTGGTTTGACTGTCCATGTGTTACCAGTGACTGAGATTCATTAAAGGATACAAAACCCTTCAATTTGGGTTATTTTGTGTGGATTCATCCGCTTTAGCCAGGAAGATTGAGAAGATGGAGCAGGAGGACATTGTGGTAGAATAAGTATTTAAAGATATTTACATGTCCCCTATCTGTGAAATCAAGACTATAGGTGATGAAGACCATGTTGAGGATGAGGGGGGTCTTAATCAGGGAGGGGCATAAGATGAATCTATCTTAAGAGATGGGGAAGGAATTTTGAAAAATAAAACAATCAAGAAAAATAAATCTAAGTCCAAAAAGATAAATGCGGGAGGAAAGAGGATGAGAGGGAGAATAAGAAAGACCAGAGAAAGTTAAGATCTAGGAGAGACTTGTTCTCTCTTGGAAAGAAATGAAGCTAATAACATGGAATTTTAGGGGTTGCAATGCCCCTAACTAGAGACGTTTAATCAAAAAGTATTTTGAGACAAAAATTGATGTAGTATGTTTAATAAAAAATAAACTAAAACAAGAAGCAACAGAAAAGTTTTCAGGAGTTTGGAACAACATTTTAGAATCCATGAATGGTATGGGTAAGGTGACCTTCATTTTTGGTCATGTCAATGAAACATTGGATATGGATGATAAGAAAGGGAGCAAGGGGACTATGAGTAGGATCCAATTTGATTTTCAAATCTTTGTCACCAAAAATGGATTGTGGGAAGTTAAAACCAAGAATGGGGTGTTTACATGGATGAATAGGAGACATGGATTCTCACACATTGTAGAGAGATTATACCATTTTTTCTAGAAAGAGAATGGGGATCCCTCCCCTTGATCTTTGAGGAAAAAATACTTCCCATGACTGGGTTGAATCACTTTCTAGATGCTTTAGTTTTGTAGAAGGATTTGGTACTGATTTGATGCTCTTTGAAGATGGAGAAAATGTGGCTAAGAGAAGAATGCTTCTGGAAAATGGTGGCAAACTATTGGAAGATTGTACTTGTTATTTAAGGAAATATGGGGTTTCAATTGTTAAAAAATTATAGTATATCAAGAATAAGCAGAAGTGTTGGAAACAAATTCATTTCAAGGATATATTTGTGGAAAAAAATTTGGACAAGAAGCTAGAGGTTTTAAAAAATAAGGTGATTCAGGAAGTTATGGATAAAATTGATTTCTTAACTGAAAAGGACTTGTAACAACAATATGAGGAAATTATAGCCAGAGAAGAAATATATTGACGCCAAAAATATAGAGAGAATTGGTTGAAAGATGAGGACTGCAATACAATGTTTTTCCATAGTTTGGTCAAGGAAAGACCATTAATTAATAGAATAGCTTCAATAAAGAATGAAGTTGGTCTACAAGTTGTGGAATCAGATGCAATCAACAAGGAAGTGGTAGACTTTTCACAGGATGGAGTGATAGTAGAGAGCTATATATGGATGGTTGATAGTGTTCCCTGAGGGAAGGGGGATTGTGAAAGACTTGTTATCATTGTATTGTGTATTTCCAATATGTTTAGATGCAGGGCAGACCGAGAGAATGAAGGATCACTCACTGATTTCATGATAACCCAGTTTTGAAGGGTCATTGGTTGAGGGGACAGTCAAGGTCTAGATGATTGGGCCATTGGAGGGCCCTATTTCTTTGTATTAATTTCTATTCAAATTGGATTCAAGGATTTCTTGTGAATTATTGACTTTTATGTATCCTGCAACTGCATCCACAAATCTGCATATACTTCTCTAGGGTTGTAAGCCACTTAGGGATCAAAATAGAGAAAATAAATCAAAATCGTTCTTTGTCCTATTTCCTTTTAACAAAGTCTCAACTATCAATGATACAATACATTTGATGCCCTAAGATATCAATACAAATGGCACCTAGCTAGAAGCTCACGGGCTATCCATTTGATAACCACAACCAACATTTCATAAAAATGGATATCCTTGAGCACAAGCACCAATAACATCAAATAATGGAGTTAAAGCACAGGCTAGGGCACGACACCAGTAGAATGCAGTCATTTCAATGAGCATCTCAACAATATACAATGGTGTCATTAAACATGCCAGTAATATCAACAAACATGAATCCAAACATTTCAAAACAGTGAATCAATATCCTTGAGCACAAGCACCAATAACATCAAATAATAGAGATTATAAAGCACTGGCTAGGGTGCGACACCAGTAGAATGTAGTCATTTCAGAGAGCATTCATGATCAAATAAAATGAAATGCATTTGAAATTTGCAGTTGAATATGATTCCAGAGGCTCGAAAGATGAAGAAATCACATACCTTCTCTCGCGCTCAGCTTTCATTCATTTTCTCCCGCTCCTTTTCTATGCAATCAAAATAAAAATGATTTGGTGTTTCACTTTTTTTTTTTTTCATCTATACCCCGAAACTGTCAGAATTCCGATGGTCAATTTAAAACCCATCGGAATACCAACACCATCAGGGCCTATTACAAAAAAAAACACCAAATTCATAATAAAAAATTCCCTGTGGAAAGTTTCTGTTGAAATTTGGCCCCAAATGTAGTAGTGATTTAAAATATGCCGAGATGCATCGAGGCGTTTAATTTTTTCATCATTCACCTTTAATAAAAATTAAAGTTGAAAAAATTCAACGCCTCGATGCATCTCGACGTATTTTAAATATAGAGTATATATTAGCTAGTTATATTCTTAATTTATAATCAAGATTACATAATTAACCTGCTACAAAAACTAGGAAAATTAATAAAATAAAAAATTTCCATCCTCACTTTAATATATTAAATTAAATTCAAATAAAAATAATATAGTCTCGAGGTTGTATTTTTTCTATACAATCGTGTTACACAAATTTGAAGGAAGCAACACATAATTAGAAATTTAGTCTTGATTAGTATACATTTTCGAGTTGACTCATACAATGTATATCTTCTCTTAATATTTTTGTTTTCTTAATATAGTTAGCTACCCAATACAATGTAATTATTATTTTTTAATATTATTAGCTACCTAATACAATGCATTTGTTCCCTTAATATTATTATTAGGTATTTAATATAACTAATTAAAAGAGTTGGGAAAGAGTTTTGGGAGCCTTGCATGATGTTCTTAAAGTTGAATTGGTAAATGTAATTGTTTTAACATTATCTAATATAAATATTGTAGTTAATATAATGAGTTCAGTTTACTATGAATTTAGTTGACTTGGATTTTTTTTATTATAAAATTTAGTTTTGTAATATATTTATATTATATTGTTAATAATTATTTAATATGTAAATTAACAAATGATGAAATGTTTGTCAAGATGGACACTTATATGAACACATGAAAATGTATGATTGTCATTAAAAAAATTATAGACTTATTAATGTGGTGAATTATAAGTTGAGACACCTCAAAATTTTAATTATACATAGATAAGATTTCATATAGCATTTAAAAAATAAATGAAGATCCTATAAAATTTCATCTAACTACTAGCCCCCATTCCCATATTATATAAAAAACATGTGTGTAAATAAGAATTGTTTTTAGAATATAATTATATTGAATTTTAAGTCTTTGTTATCATGCATTTTTGTAGAAATATAATTAATTATCCAATTACAAATGATAGTGTTGAGCATCATTTTTACACGAGACAATGACTAGGAATTTGTGTGAGCAAATTCCCCTCTTGGAAGAATGATATAAATCAATCTCAAGATTCCTTCTGGGTTGGGTCTCAACTGCTTAGATAGCTCAATTGAAGATAAATGTGAATCTTTTCATGAGGAGGCCTTTGCTGGTTCGATCTTCGAGGGACTGAAAAACAAATTTTATAACACAACAATCTTTCTTTCTTTTTGTATTTTTTGAATCTTTAGATGAAAGCAATGTAAATCTAATTTAATCTATCATGACTGATTTCGTAAACAAATGAGCAAAGTAACGAGAATAGGGTAACAAGAATTTGAAAGGAAATTTCAGAAAGTAAACTAATGGACATAAACTGATGTTATGTTGCTTTGCGAATTAAAGTAACAAGAAGATGGAGGAAACCCACAAAATAGAGATTTGAACTAATCACAATCCCAGCTTAGCAGATGCAATCATCAAGGAAATAAACACAGATTTAAGATGTATCAAAATTCATCAAATCACGAAGCCATTGTGAATGTGTGCACACGTGACACACATTTATCTTCAAGCACAGAAGAACAATCTTCCCAATAATTTGTCACAACAAAGTAATGCAACAAAGATAAACACCATACTAATAGAATCACAGATAAAATTCACCATATAATCAATTGGCTCTTTGAAATAAAAGAATGAGAAAACACACATTCATCAATTTCGCAAAGATAGTAGAAGAATCACACCACTATTGAAGCACCAATTGTAAGTATTGTATTGCAAAGTAATCGACCTTAATTACATTGTTTCCATACAATTTACAAAGTTGTGCTCTCAATTTTGTAGCTAGGGTTTTGGATGCACATAAAACTTGAAAATAAGTCTAATCTAGAGTTTACATGAAAGAAACTATCCCTAAAACAAGTTTAAACTACTTTAGCATGGAATTAAACCTCATGCATTACAATTTAGGAGAAAAATATTCATAAAACAACTCAAAATTAAAACTGGAACTAATGCATGTTCTTCTTTGAAACTTATAGTTCTACCCTTTATTCCCTATTGGAGCTCTTCTCTGTAGATCCAACTAGTAGACACCCTCAAATCATGCAAAAAATACCCCATAGAAGTGATCAATCTGATTGAAAAAAAACAACTGAAGAAGACTGAAGTCATTGGTGGTGATGGCCCAAAAATTTCGAACCACAATCCTTGCTCCGAGAAAATGAAGTTAAAAAATTGGCTAAGTATTGAAGAAACTCTTTACAACCTTCGAACTTTTAGAGGCCGAAAATCTTGGAAGGTCAAAAGGCCAAAAATATTGGAACTCAAAATTGGCTAATTCGCCAAAATTTTTTTCGTTCACTCAAAAATTGGCTAAGTCCAAAACTGGACACTTAGCGACTTGGAAGGATTTCTGGATGTGCCTTCCAGAGCCTATCCATGATCTCTTGTACCTCTTCAAAGTCCACCATTTTGACACCTTTGAGGCGTTCATGTTTCTTTCCTTGAAAGGTGACTAATTCATTAGCGGAGCCT
The DNA here is from genome assembly GCA_027943335.1 of Chamaecyparis obtusa. Lineage (NCBI taxonomy): Eukaryota > Viridiplantae > Streptophyta > Pinopsida > Cupressales > Cupressaceae > Chamaecyparis > Chamaecyparis obtusa. Next base: position 411,856 of record BSBK01002919.1, read on the forward strand.
CTTATTTCCTCTCCCCGAGATAGCATTTTCTACATCTCCTCCTTCTGATAAAACATTTGTTGAAGATCCTCTTTTGTTCTAACTCCATTAAAGCTATCAAGGTATTGATTTATAATATCTTTAATGGGATGCATCGTCTGCTCATCATCATCATCATCATCATCATCATCATAGAGATCTAGGTCCAAGCCTTCAAAAAACTTATGCATTTCTTCAATCTAAAGTAGTGCCTCATCTCTCTTCTTATCGACCTTGCTCAGAGTTTTCTCGTAGATATTCATAGCTTCAGTGATTCTTTGATCCATTCTTCAAAATTATCGAGCTCTGACCCCTCATATATTTTCACCCAAACTTGGAAGCATTGCTTCCTTATAATTACAATATCATCAAGGTCCTTTTTCCACTTAAGAATCTTCTCCTCAAGACCATCTTCTCCACACATAAGATCCACCAAGTTGGTGATCCCCTTCAAAATACCCCTAAAGGGTCTCAAAATTGTCCTAAGTGAAGTTTTGGCAAACTCCTCAAAATCATTTTTCCAATCTATACAAGCATAAATAAAAGAATGTGGAATATCCACTGGCAACTCAGTAGCACCCTTCCTTTCCAAAATAGCCTATAATGAGGCCTTAGGATTACTTGGGTCAATGGGACCCACTGTTTTAAGAATAAAATTCTTCATAGCCTCGTTCTGCTCCATCAAGGCTTTTATTTTCTCCTCATCCTTATCTAGGAAGCCTAAGGCATGCTTTAGTCCTAATATAACCAATGTTTTTCTCCCTTCTCTTTTTGGCTTTGCAAGACCTACCTCCTCTAGTACATAGTCCTCTATAGTAACTTCATCCATACTGATATTCATTGTGGGTACAGCTACCTGTGCCTTCGACCTACCCACTTGATCTTGCGTTACATAAGACAGGGTCCTTTCCCAGGCACTTGATTTCACTCGATGGAATGCTCATCCAAGCACCACCATATATGTGTCCTCTTCATCTATATATACCCTCACCCTTGGTTGTATGTCCTTTGCGAACCAGGTGGGTTTAGAGAAGACATTTATTGGCTCATTTGGCACAATTGAGCTAGAAGCAGAAGCTCTGTGTTCTAGCTCGGGTTTCACCTATCTTTCCTCCTCTTCTCCTACCATTACATGTTCTTCTCATGTAATTTATTCCTCTCCCATTGTTATTTGTTCCTCTCCTCCAGTTTGTCCTTCTAATCCCCTCCTCTTTTGATGGAACCTCCTTCACTACCTATGTCTCCTTTTTTGGCCACTGCGGTTCTTGTGCAATAGTCTCAACATGAGAGGGTGGAGGAGTTGGTGCTGATGGAAGAGGGCTCTGTAAAGGAGACATCAGAGTAGAAGGAGGAGTAGGCGAAGGCATTGGTATTTTCAGAGGAGGAAGAGTAGGCATGGGAATATGAGTAGGTGGAGGTTGTGGTGGAGGATGACTAGTTTGGACTTGTGGTGGAAGTGGAGTGACAGATGGGGGATTGGTTTGAATCTACGATGAAAGAGAAGAGGTGGATGGTGGTAGGACTGGTGCTTGTTGTGGAGATGGCACTGGAACTTGTTGTTGAGTTGGAGGGATTGGAGCTCCAATGTCCTCTTCAAAAAATGACCCCCATAGAAGAGTCCTCTGATTTAGTAGCCTCCTTTTGAATTTTATCTATCGCTTCCCTGATTGATTCTTGAGACTCCGACTAAACTTCCTTTCCTACATTGTCCAAAGGATTTGTGAATTGCATTGGGAATGATGAGAAGTAAAAGGAGAATTGTTGTTCTATGGAAGGCCCTTATGCTGGGACTTTTTGTTCAGTCTGTTTGAATCCATGAAGGCCTTCAAAGTTAGATATATCAAATTCATCATCACCTAGAGCATCCATTGGGTTTACTTGCTCTCCCTAGGCTCCCTCTTCATCATCTATCTACACATATTCTTCCAGCAGCTTTCTTCTATTCGGGAATCCCGCGAACCGGGTGTTGGCAAAGTTGTCTATACTAAGATATATGACTAGATATAGTGTTTTCATTATGGCAACAAAGTCATATAGCAGTTTGGAGTCAATGCACTAAGTGCAAAGATCAGAATTCAGTTAAGTATTGAAGAATGGACAACATACAAAGCACCAGAGACTCAGAGCATCAGTGCACGTGTGTACGGATGAATTAAGGTTTGCACCTTGGAAGTTAAGGTTGTTAGACTATACTTATTCTTAGTCTAAGAGCGCATAAGTAGATATGCAAAGATGTGAAAGTTATAGTCAGTTGAAGTTGCACAGCCAGTGTGTGCCAGCAGAGAATAGAGCATAGAGCCGACAGTGACTATTTTGGTTTGCGATTGTAAATTAATGTTGTAGAGGCTATGTGCCCATTGTATTTAGGTTGCCAACATATTTACATGTATAATTGTAAGCACGCTTAAGCCAATTCATTTGGAAGCATTATTTGTAATTAGTTATAGGGCCGACCTAATTGTATATTTGGTATGAGCACATAAATATAAGGTGCGCCCATTGTAATCGTAATGGAAGTCAAGAAAGTTGTAATAGAGTTGAGATAAGAAGAGTAGAGGTATGAAAAGTGAGCATAAGATGTATTAAAGCTTTGCTAGAGGTCAAAGCATCAGCGCACCAAAGGAACTGATCAGACAATCAGTGTCACAATAACAGTTCACCTACATATATAGTGTGTATATGATCTCAAAAGTTTTTAGCTTTCATCATTTGAGCAGTGAGCTCTAGGATAGTGAGTCCACTCCCCTAATAGGGATCATTGTAAAAGACTCCTAACAGGGTCCAACCCTTAACCAGATCTACTATACTAAAAGCATTGTAAAGCTACTCCTAATAGGGTAAAGGATCTTCTAACAAGGATCACAAAACACTAGTGCAAATTATTAGTGGGTATCAAGTCCCACTGGGGTTTTTACCTATTTGGGTTTCCCTGTAACCATATTGGTGTGATGTGTTGATTTCATGTTTATGTGAATGTTTAATTTAGTAGTTAAGCATTTATAATTCAGTATTCAGATTTAAGTGAAAAGTTAAAGTAAAGTGAACACTGATTCACCCCCCCCCTCTCAGTGTTCCCATTCCTAACAATTGGTATCAGAGCTCTGGTCCTCAGCATAGAATTTTAAGCACTTGAGGAGATCATGATCAAAGTAGATATGAAACATTTGAAGAAGAATCTTGAAGTAGGTCTGAAAGACCTAGACAATTCAGAAAGAGAAATTGAAGAAATAAAAGAAAAAGTCAGTGATGCTCAATTAGTTATCAAAAGACTAAGAAAAGATTTGAAAGGATGCTCTAATAGTGAACTTGAAGAAAAAGTCAAAAAATTAAGTGAAGAAAATGCATCTCTATTGAGTCAGCTTGAAGAATTAGATGACAAACTAATGAACAATCAAGATGTCTACAATGAACAAGTCAAGGAGAACCTTCAACTGAATGAAGAACTAAGGGAAGCTAACTTAGAAATCTTGGAGCTAAAAAATGTCAAAGAGAGCTTGGAATCCAAATTGAAGAAGTCAAAGGATCATATTGACAAATTACACACCAGTGCTGAATTGGTAGAATCATAGTTGTATGCAAGAAGAATCAAAGGAGACACTAGTTGTATTGGGTACAATGAAGCACAGAATCAGATTGATAGTATGCAATCAAGAAAGGATTCAAAAAAGGACTCTACTGATACTGGGAAGATTGAAGATCAAACCAAAGACAATGGTGGTCCTCCTAGGAATGAGCACAAGCCTATAGAATGCACCTGTTTTGCATGCAACAAGCATGGACACATTGCAAGGAACTTTATAGAGGTAAAACCTTTCAATGGTTATTGTTATACATGTAATAGATTTGGTTATAGAGCAATAAATTGCAAGACTAGTAAGAAGAACGAGATTAAGCATGATCCAAGAAATTAAAATCAGACCAATGAAAGAAGTTCTCAGAATGTTACATGTCAGATATGTAACAATAATGGTCACTCATCTAGAACATGTATAATGGTGACTCATGTCAATCCGCCCGAGAATAATAGACCTCCAGTGATTTTTCACTCCTATAAAAAGGCTGGACATATCTCAAAATTTTGTAGATCAAGGATGCAAGGTCAGGAAAGCCCTAAAAAGGCTGAAGAACCAGTTTTGGATCCTAAAGCAGAAGTCAAGTTTGTGAAGGCCTCAGATAATGCAAGCTTGATTTGGTCAGAAGGAAAGAAGGATAATGTTGTTGAGAATGTATTGGATGCATCCTAGGTGGATGCACCCTCTACATCTGCATGAATGGCCCTCAAGGTCATAGGGGGAGCTAATTTAGCTCTAGACCCCTGCGTGGCTGGTATACTCATCCTCAGAGTATGCACCTTTGGACTTAATCTATTGGAGTGTATAGGAACCTTTGTGCAAGAGCGCACATGCTGATTGTTGGTGGAACTCAATTTTAAAAATTTAAAGTGACAGCTTGGTTTACGCGAGTTGCATTAATGGCAAATTTCTTACTTTAAGTACATAGAAAATTGTTTGTTCACTCATTGCATTCATATTCAGAGTGATCAAAGAGAAGATTGAGCCTTGGAAGTTGTTGTGAAGATTTGGAGATTGGGCTATCAGTAATTGCAATGCATTTGATCAGTTGCAGAAACCCTAGCTCATTGTGCCAATTTAGAAAATGTCAGAACATCTCAGAGATCATTTGTAAAGAGAATATCAAGTAAGTTATGGCCAGTCCTACTATTTTTGATGTTGCTGAGAAGAAGAGGTATATTTTCAAGAGGCACCCATTTAAATCAACCCTAGATGATTTAGAGGGAGCTTTCTCCTGCATGCCGATGGGCGTCATGCATGTAGAAGACATAAGGGCTTACATCTATTATAAGAAGGAACCTGTTAGACTAGATAGGTTAAGGGCGCACATGGACACAATGTTGAAACCAAACAAAAGTTTCATGGATGAATACACAAAATGGAATGATCACCCCATTGTTGAATACTAGGGCATATGAATTATATGAGGAAGAATGGATAAAGATATTGTTAAGCATAATCCATGATGATTTGTTTTGGATTGGAGATGTACCAGTAAGAATCATAGGAGACTTGATTCATGAATTAATAGGCCTCTCTAAGACAGGCACCATCCTTCCAGTAGGAAAGGATATTAGGAAAATGGTAGAGCAAGTGTGTAAATCAAGGAGTGATAAGCGCGGCATGACCATTGAGCCTATAGAGCAACCATACATTAAGTTGATGTCAATGATACTTGGTTATAGGTTTCATCAAACCAGCAAGGTGAATAGTGTGTCTGCGGGCACTATTCTAGCAGCCATCCATCTTTTGCAAGAAGATGGAGAGTTTAGCCTGTGTGAGATATTGCACGCACAGTTGATAGACAACATCAAGACCATCAAACATGATAAGACTAAGGTATTCAGGTTTGGGTCACTAATCATCTATATGTACCTTCATATAGTTGGTAAAGTGTCAGACTTGTATCTAGACAAGTCCATTCCTACCATGCCATAGATATCTAATAAGGCATCCATAGAAAACACACTTAGAGATTACATTACTTTGGAATTGATGACTTTCTGAGCAAGAATGCAGATGAGGTACAGGATTCCTGAGAGTATTGTAGAAAAGTATAAGGATACAATATGCTTCATGGTGGAGATTAATACTACTTGTATGGATGCTATGGAACCTAGAACTAAGTGGATTCATCCACTTGGATATGAAGTTGAAGAACAAGTTCTTGAAGCTTATGCACATGTACTGCTATCAGCCCCTAAGGATGACAATGCACCTAGGTGGGGAACCTATGAAGAGAAGACTAGAGAAGTTGATGCTAAGCTAAACAATGCTGCAACAAAAAGAAAGGTTGCAAAGGTCACATCAGAGATCCTAAGAATTCATGGTGTATCAGAAGCAGACCTTGATAAAACAAGGGATGAGAAGATTGCTCTAGAATTGAAGAGCGCAATAGAAGAACAAGAAGATCCCAGGGTGAAAAAGATAAAAATTGAGAAAGATGATAGTCAGAAGAGTAAAGAAGATAGCTAATGAAGGGTGCTCCCCTTAATACCACAAACACATAATAGAAACAGAGAAATGACAACAATATGCAAGAACATAAAATTGACTTCTTATTATCTCCACAAATGTGGAATTACAAACTTTTAGAATTACAATATGCAAAGCCACATGGGCATTCCCTTACAATATTTTGTAGGACAAAGCCCTGAATCAATACCCAGATCTACTACCCAGAACTACCCTAGATAACACTACGAGCCTTCTTTATATAGGCATTTTCCACCGCCCGAGAAGGTTCCAAAAATTTAGCCCTAAGGGCCGACCAAAATTAGAATTATTTTATTTTTCAATTTATTACATCTAAGTCACCTCAAAATAACTTTTGAAACCCAAACATAAATTTTGAAGGAAAATTATTTTCTGCCATTTCAGGTGACCCGACTTTTAGAGACCATAAGTCATCACCAGTTGACCCGATTGACTATTATAACCCCATTTTGGAAAGGCCACGAAGCACTCTACAGGCTTCACTCACGCAAGCACTTGTCACCCAAAATTTTGACCTCATCTGAGGCCTCTAAAGCCTTCAAAATTGAGTTCAAAGTTTTTGTACCCTGCTGCAAATGCAGAAAATCTTCAATATCTTCAAAACTAGACCTGATCTACCCATGAAACTTTACTAGTAGGCTGATATGACTGAGATGAACCTCCACATGTAAAATCAGAACATTCTGAGATTTATGACCAACTTACTAAAAATAGAAAATTTCCATAAATAGCACCTCTGTACAAGATAGCCCTTATTGAATACAAAAACATAAATATTTTTGGGTGATGGAAGATTTCTCTTACACCTAGGATGCTCTTGCATCAGACAGCCGGGGTAATTTGAGAAGTGACCCCGTCAAGACTCAGGTGTGTAGAGGAAAACCAAGATGGTTAAACTCCTCCTTTGTTATCCATGATGAATCTTCAATAGGTCATCCTTTCCATTTGACCAAATACTCTTCATATGTTCTGTTCCTTGTGCTTCTGCCAACACGACTATCTAGTATGTCTTCAATCTCCTTGATATCTGAACTGGTTGCTAGAATACTCCATTATGCTACTGTAACCTCATCTTCAACACCTCCCTCATGATACTCTGTCAAATCTGAAACATTAAACATTGGTGAAATATTCAGCTCAGTAAGCAATTCTACCTCATATGCATTTCCTGAATCATGCTTCTTCAGTATCTTACATGGCCCACACTTCTTCATTATCAACTTGTTATATGTACCAACCGAAAATTGCTCCTTCCGCAAATGAACCATGACTGCATCTCCAACCTGAAATTCCTTATGCATCCTTTGCACATCTTCTTTAGCCTTATACTGCACATTCATTTTGGTAATATGCTTCCTCACCTCCACATGGATGTTCTTCAAGTGTTCTACAAAATCCTCAGCTTTAGCACTACTTATTTCTCCTTTATCTATCTTTCTCAATTCTGATGCATTTCTGAGACTACTCCCATATACAATCTGGAATGGTGATTTACCAGTGCTCCTATTGAAAGAATTATTGTATTTAAATTTTGCCTGTGGTAAAATCAAATCCCATCCTATTGGCTTATCTCCAATAAAACATCTCAGCAAATTTCCCAAACTCCTATTCACCACCTCTATTTATCCATCTGTCTGTGGATGATGTGATGAATTGAACTTCAAATCTATCTTCAACTTCTTCCACAATGTACACCAGAAATATCCAATGAACTTAGAGTCTCTATCTAAAACTATGGTCTTTGGCAAACCATGTAGTCTCACCACTTCTCTGAAAATTTTTTTGCTATATGAACAACATCATTAGTCTTCTTATAGGGAATGAAATGTGCCATCTTCAAAAATTTATCAACCACCACAAAAATTGAATCATGTCTCCACTGTGTCATTGGTAAACGAAGAAAAAAGTCCATACTGATATCCTCCCAAGGCTTATCTGGTATAGGTAATGGCTGATACAACTCTGTACTCTGCTTCACTCCCTTCACCATCTGACATACTCTGCAACTCTATACAAATTTCTTGACATCTTGCTGCAACTGTGGCCAATAATAATTTTCACTAACCAAAGCAAGGGTTTTATCTCGACTAAAATGTCCAGCCAATCCTCTGCTATGCTTCTCCTTGATGAGATTCTTCCTCATAGAACTTCGTGGAATGCACAACTGACTCCCTCTGAATAGCATATCATCCTGGATGATAAAATCCAGCCATTTCATCCTATCTAGAGTAACAGGTTCTTTACAAGCTTTCCAAGCTTCACTAAAATCAAGATCCTTTGGATACAAATTCTTGAGTTCCTTGAACCCAACCACCTCAATATGCATCTCTGTCAGTAATAGTTTCCTTCTGCTAAGCGCATCTGCAACCCTGTTAGACTTTCCACTTCTGTGTTTCAAAACAAATGTATAACTCTACAAAAACTCAACCCATTTCAAATGCCTTTGATTCAACTTTCCTTGACTATTCAAATATTGTAAAGCTTGATGATTAGTATACAAAACAAACTCCTTAGGAAGCAGATAGTGTCTCCACTTCTTCAATGCCTGAACTATAGCATAAAATTCCTGATCATAAACAGAATATCTTCTCTTGGCAATATTTAACTTCTCACTGAAATAAGCAACAGGTTTGCTTTCCTGGCTCATAACAGCTCCTATTGCAGTACTGCTAGCATCACAGTCTACTTGAAACACCTTATTAAAATCTAGAAGTGCTAAAATAGGTTGTTCTATAACTTTTTATTTCAACAATTGAAAACTCTTTTATACCCCATTAGTCCAATTAAACTCTTTTCTATCCCCTCTCATTGTTTCAGTCAAGGGACCACAAATACTGCTAAAATTTTTGATAAACTTTCTATAACAACTAGCTAAACCATGAAAAGATCTTACCTCGGTAGCACTCCTTGGAGTAGGCCAATCAAGGATAGCCTGTACCTTCTTTGTGTCCATTTTTAGACCTTCTGTTGAAACTATAAATCCCAAATACACTAACTCTTTCTTCACAAAACCGCACTTCTTCAAATTAATCAACAATTTCTCATCTCTTAGCTTCTCAAACACCATACGAATATGCATCATATGTTCTTCCAATGTCTTGCTAAAGATCAAAATATCATCTAAGTAAACAATGACAAACTTACCCAGAAATTCTTTCAGAACCCTATTCATGAGCCGCATGAAAGTGCTGAGTGCATTGGTTAGCCCAAAAGGCATGACTAACCACTCATACAGTCCTTCCTTTGTCTTGAAGATAGTCTTCCATTCATCTCCTTCTTTGATCTGAATCTGGTGATATCCACTCTTCAGATCTATCTTTGAAAAATACATAGCTCCACTCAAACAATCCATAATATCATCCATTCGTGGCAATGGAAACCTATACTTGATTGTGATCTTGTTTATTGCTCTGGAATCTACACACATCCTCCATTCTCCATTCTTCTTTGGTGCTAATACCGCTGGTATAGCATAGGGACTCAGGCTCTCTCGAATCAACCCCTTCTGTAATAACTCATGTACTTGTCTGTTCAACTCTTCACTTTTTGCCAATGTCATTCTATTCACTGCCTTGTTTGGCAAACTAGCTCTTGGAATCAAATTCATCTAATGACTAATCTTCCTTACCGGTGGTAATCCATTAGGTACATTATCATATACAATATCCTGAAACTCATTCAACAAATCTGCAACCTCTATAGGTACATGCTCTACCTCCTCTTTACCAGCTTTTGGAATTAAAGAAAAACACACATGCTCATGCCTCATACCATCTAAGAATTTTCTTCCATCAACAAAAGTTATTCTTGCATTACCACATACCTTTTCTTTAGTCTCCTTCAATGGCTTTAGCTTATGTTGCACTCCATCTTTTGTCAGGGAATAGGTATTCGCACGACCATCCTGTACAACACATCTATCAAACTCACAGTCTACCCAACAACATATGACATGCATCCATAGATATGATATCATATAGTACCTTATCTTGGTACCCGCTGATCTTTAATTTTACCAAGCACTATTCACTGACCATGACTTTGTGGTCATCCTGCACCTAGGAAATTTGATATGGATGTAGGTGTTTCTATCTCTTGGGCTTCAACTTTGTCACCATCTCTTCTAACACCAAATTGTGAGTGCTTCCACAATAATTAATCACATCACAACATTTACCATCACACTTGCATCTAGTGTGAAACAGACTCCTCCTTTTTTCAGGTTCATTCTCACCCCTCAACAAGACTCTTCTATTAATCAACATTTCTCCTCTTTCAGCATCTTCAAAATTTGATGATCTGGCATCTTCATCTACATGTGCAACTTTGGCCTGGTGTTCATTCCTCCTATCTATCCTTCCTTGGTGTTGAGGACATTCAAATGCCCTATGACCTTCTTCTCCATAGTGAAAACATGTTCCACGGAAGCCTCCTCTTCCTAAACCTTGTCCTCTTCCTCTTCCTCTCTAATCTCTATTGTTCTGATCTTAGAAATGATTGAAATTGTTTCCTCTCTTATTTTGACTGCTACTGGCCTCGTCCAACTTTTTCAGATCTTCATTTCGGCCTCCATATGACCATCCACCAGATCATCCACTGCGACCTTTTCCATTTTTTCTTCCCTCGAACTTCTTGTTCAACTTTTCCTCTACTTTTAGGGAAAATTGGTATGCCTCTTCAATATTATTCATTAGAACCAGATTCAGCTCCTCCTAAATGCTTGGCCTCAACCCATTAAGGTAACAGTCAACTTTCTCCTTATCCGCTTCTACATAGCTTGTTCTGATGAGGATTCGATAGAACTCCTCTGTATACTCCTGAATAGATCTTCCTGCTTGCTTCAAACTTTGCATCTTCCTCAGTAGGTCAAGCTCATAATCAACAGGAATGAACTGTTGCTTCAATTTATCCACCATTCGATCCCATCTTGCGATTTTATCCTTTCCTCTTCTATTTCACTCCAATTGAATTTCTTGCCACCAGATCTATGCATGACCCTTCAGTCTGGCCTTCGCGAATTTGAGCCTATTAAGATCCTCAATATCTTCATACTCAAAATATTCTTCACATTCATTGATCCAGTCGACCAACTCCTCTAGGTTAAGATTTCTAAAAAATGTTAGAACCTCAATCTTAGGTCTCTTCCCGATCTTGAAAATGGCCCGAAAAAGTCTTTCTTTCTCTGGGTTCACAACTTTGACTTCTCCTTCTTGATCTTCTTCTTCGCCTTCATCCTCGCTTTCATCTCTGACATTAAGTTTCACTTCTCTGCGAATTTCTTCTTGGAATGCTCGCACTTGTCTCTGGAGTGCTCTAACCTTAGGTGTTACAACACTAGCACTCCCGCCATGTTCCCTTCGTGGAGGCATTTTCACGATGCGCACTGAAAACCTAACCACGGTCCTGGTGCAAATTGCCTCATAGTCGGTGATCTGTTTACACACTTAGGATCTCCTACTTTGATACCACTTGATGAAGGGTGTTCCCCTTAATACCACAAACACATAACAGAAACAGAGAAATGACAATAATATGCAAGAACAAAAAATTGACTTCTTATTATCTCCACAAATGTGGAATTACAAACTTTCAGAATTACAATATGCAAAGCCACATGGGCATTCCTTTACAATATTCCGTAGGACAAAGCCCAGAATCAATACCCAGATCTACTACCCAAAACTACCCTAGACAACACTATGGGCCTTCTTTAGATAGGAACTTTCCACCACCCGAGAAGGTTCCAAAAATTTAGCCCTAAGGGCTGACCAAACTCAGAATTATTTTATTTTTCAATTTATTACATCAAAATCAGCTCAAAATAAATTTTGAAACCCGAACAGAAATTTTGAAAGAAAATTATTTTCTGCCATTTCAGGTGACCTAACTTCCAGAGACCATAAGTCATCACTAGTTGACCCGATTGACTATTATAACCCCATTTCGGAAAGGCCACGAAGCACTCTACAGGCTTGACTCATGCAAGGGCCTATCACCCAAATTTTTGACCTCATCTGAGGCCTCTATAGCCTTTAAAACCGAGTTCAAAGTTTATGTACCCTGCCGCCAATGCCGAAAATCTTCAATATCTTCAAAACTAGACCTAATATAGCAATGAAACTTTACTGGCAGGCTGATGTGACTGAGATGAACCTCCACATGTAAAATCAGAACATTCTGAGATTTATGACCAACTTACTAAAAATAGCAAGTTTCCTTAAATAGCAGCTATGCACAAGATAACCCTTATTGAACACAAAAATAGAAATATTTTTGGGTGATGCAAGATTGCTCTTACACCCAGGATGCTCCTACATTAGACACTCGGGGTAATTTTGGAAGTAACCCTGTCACGACTTAGGTGTGTAGAGGAAAACCAAGATGGTTAACCTCCTCCTTTATTATCCATGTTGACTCTTCAGCATGTCATCCTTTCCATTTGACCAAATACTCTTCATATGTCCTGTTCCTTGTGCTTCTGCCAACACGACTATCTAGTATGTCTTCAATCTCCTTGCTATCTGAACTGGTTGCTAGAATACTCCACTGTGCTACTGTAACCTCATCTTCAACACCTCTCTCATGATACTCTTTCAAATCTAAAATATTATACACTGGTGAAATATTCAGCTCAGTAGGCAATTCTACCTCACATGCATTTCCTGAATCATGCTTCTTCAGTATCTTACATGGCCCAAACTTCTTCATTTTCAACTTGTTATATGTACCAACTGAAAATCACTCCTTCTGCAAATGAACCATGATTGCATCTCCAACCTAAAATTTCCTTATGCCTCCTTTTCACATCTTCTTTAGCCTTATACTGCACATTCATTTTGGTAATATGCTTCCACACCTCCTCATGGATGTTCTTCAAGTGTTCTGCAAAATTATCTGCTTCAACACTACTTATTTCTCCTTTATCTATGTTTCTCAATTCTGATGCATTTCTAGGACTACTCCTATATACAATCTGGAATGGTGATTTACCAGTGCTGCTATTAACAAAATTATTAAATGCAAATTCTGCCTGTGGTAAAATCAAATCCCATCCTGTTGGCTTATCTCCAACCAAACATCTCAGCAAATTTTCCAAACTCCTATTCACCACCTCTATCTATCCATCAGTCTGTAGATGATGTGATGAACTAAACTTCAAATCTGTCTTCAACTTCTTCCACAATGAACGCTAAAAATATCTAACAAACTTAGTGTCTCTATCTAAAACTATGGTCATTGGAAAACCATGTAGTCTCACTACTTCTTTGAAAAATAATTCTGCTATATGAACAACATCATTAGTCTTCTTGCAGGGAATGAAATGTGTCATCTTCAAAAATCTATAAACAACCACAAAAATTGAATTATGTCCCCGCTGTGTCCTTGGTAAACCAAGAACAAAGTCCATACTAATATCCTCCCAAGGCTTATCTGGTACAGGTAATGGCTGATACAACCTTGTATTCTGCTTCACTCCCTTCACCATCTAACATACTCTGCAACTCTGTACAAACTTCTTGACATCTTGCTGCAACTGTGGCCAATAATAATTTTCACTAACCAAAGCAAGGGTTTTATCTCGACCAAAATGTCCAGCCAATCCTTCGCTATGCTTCTCTTTGATGAGATTCTCCCTCATAGAACTTCATAGACTGCACAACTGACACCCTTTGAATAGCATATCATCCTGGATGATAAAATCCAGCCATTTCGTCCTGTCTAGAGTAACAGGTTCTTTACAAGGTTTTCAAGCTTCACCAAAATCAGGATCCTTTGGATACAAATTCTTGAGTTCCTTGAACCCATCCACCTCAATCTACATCTCTGTCAGCAATAGTTGCCTTCTGCTAAGCGCATTTGCAACCTTGTTAGACTTTCCACTTCTGTGTTTCACAAAAAATGTATAACTCTGCAAAAACTCAACCTATTTCAAATGCATTTGATTCAACTTTCCTTGAATATTCAAATATTGCAAAGCTTGATGATCAGTATGAAAAACAAACTCCTTAGGAAGCATATAGTGTCTCCACTTGTTCAATGTCAGAACTATAACATAAAATTTCTGATCATAAAGAAAATATATTCTCTTGGCATCATTTAAATTCTCACTGAAATAAGCAACAGGTTTTCCTTCCTGACTCATAACAGCTCCTATTGCAGTACCGCTAGCATGACAGTCTACTTGAAACACCTTATTAAAATCTGGAAGTGCTAAAAGAGTTTATTCTGTAACTTTTTGTTTCCACAATTGAAAACTCTTTTCTGCCCCATTAGTCCACTTAAACTCTTTTCTATCCCCTCTCATTGTTTTAGTCAAGGTACCATAAATACTACTAAAGTTTTTGATAAACATTTTGTAAAAACTAGCTAGACCATGAAAAGATCTTACCTCGATAGCACTCCTTGGAGTAGGCCATTCAAGGATAGCCTGTACCTTCTCTGGGTCTATTTTTAGACCTTATGTTGAAACTACAAATCTAAAATACACTAACTCTTTCCTCACAAAACTGCACTTCTTCAAATTAATCAATAATTTCTCATCTCTTAGCTTCTCAAACACCATATGAATATACATCATATGTTCCTCTAATGTCTTGCTAAAGATCAAAATATCATCTAGGTAAACAATGACAAACTTACCCAGAAATTCTTTCAGAACCTCATTCATGAGCCGCATGAAAGTGTTCAGTGCATTGGTTAGCCCAAAAGGCATGACTAACCACTCATATAGTCCTTCCTTTGTCTTGAAGGCAGTCTTCCAGTCATCTCCTTATTTGATCCGAATCTGGTGATATCCACTCTTCAGATCTATCTTTGATAAATACACAGCTCCACTCAAACAATCCATAATATCATCCATTCGTGGCAATGGAAACCTATACTTGATTGTGATCTTGTTTATTGCTCTGGAATCTGTACACATCCTCCATTCTCTATTCTTCTTTGGTGCTAATACCGCTAGTATAGCACAGGGACTCAGACTCTCTTGAATCAACCCCTTCTGCAATAACTCATGTACTTGTCTATTCAACTCTTCACTTTCTGCTGGTGTCATTCTGTGTGCTTCTTTATTTGAAAAATTGGCTCCTATAATCAAATCCATCTAATGACTGTTATTCCTTGCTGGTGGTAATCCATCAAGTACATTATCAGATACAATATCCTGAAACACATTCAACAAATCTGCAACCTCTACAGGTACATCCTCTACTTCCTCTTTACCAGCTTTTGGAATTAAAGAAAAACACACATGCTCATGCCTTATGCCATCTAAGAATTTTCTTCCATCAACAAAATTTATTCTTGCATTACCACGCACCTTTTCTTTGGTCTCCTTTAATGGCTTTAGCTTATGTCGCACTTCATCTTTTGTCAAGGAATAGGTATTCGCACGACCATCATGTACATCACATATATCAAATTACCATAGTCTACCCAACAACATATGACATGCATCTATAGATATGATATCACATAGTACCTCATCTTGGTACCTACTGATCTTGAACTTTACTAGGCACTATTCACTGACCATGACCTTGTGGTCATCTTGAACCTAGGCAATCTGATATGGATGTGGGTGTTTTTGTCTCTTGAGCTTC
The DNA here is from genome assembly GCA_027943335.1 of Chamaecyparis obtusa. NCBI lineage: Eukaryota > Viridiplantae > Streptophyta > Pinopsida > Cupressales > Cupressaceae > Chamaecyparis > Chamaecyparis obtusa. Next base: position 427,544 of record BSBK01002919.1, read on the forward strand.
AACTTTGTCACCATGTCTTCTGACACCAAATTGTCAGTGCTTCCACTATCGATAATCACATCATAGCATTTACCCTCACACTTGCATCTAGTGTGAAACAAGATCCTCCTTTGTTCAGGTTCATTCTCACCACTGAGCAAGACTCTTCTATTAATCAACGTTTCTCCTCTTTCAACATCTTCAAAATTTGATGATCTGGCATCTTCATCTACATGTGCAACTCTGGCCTAGCATTCATTCCTCCTATCTATCCTTCCTTGGCATTGAGGACATTCAAATTCCCTATGGCCTTCTTCTCCATAGTGAAAACATGTTCCACATAAGCTTCCTCTTCCTGAACCTTGTCCTCTTCCTCTTCCTCTCTGATCTCTATTGTTCTGATCTTGAAAACAATTAGAATTGTTTCCTCTCTGATTTTGATTGCTACTGGCCTCATCTTTCTTTTTTGGATCTCTATTTTGGCCTCCATATGACCATCCACCAGATCATCCACTGTGACCTCTTCCATTTTGTCTTCCCTCGAACTTCTTGTTCACCTTTTAGGGCAAACTGGTATGCCTCTTCAATATTATTCATTCAAACCTGATTCAGCTCCTCCCGAATGCTCGGCCTCAACCCATTAAGGTAATGTACATCTTTCTCCTTATCTGCTTCCGCATGGCCTGTTCTAATGAGGATTCGATAGAACTCCTTTGTATACTCTTGAACAGATCTTCCTGCTCGCTTCAAAATTTGCATCTTCTTTAGTAGGTCAAGCTCATAATCAACAGGAATGAACTGTCACTTCAATTTATCCACCATTTGATCCCATCTTGCAATTTTATCCTTTCCTCTTCTATTTCACTCCAATTGAATTTCTTGCCACTAGTTCTTTGCATGACCCTTTAGTCTGGCCTTTGTGAATTTGACCCTATCAAGATCCTCAATATCTTCATACTCAAAATATTCTTCACATTCATTGATCCAGTCGATCAACACCTCTGGGTTAAGATTTCCAAAAAATATCAGAACCTCAATCTTAGGTCTCTTCCTGATCTTGGAAAAGACTGGAAAAAGTCTTTCTTCCTTTGGGTTCACAACTTCGACTTCTCCTTCTTGATCTTCTTCTTCGCGTTCATCCTCACTTTCATCTCTGACATTAAGATTCATTCCTCTATGAATTTCTTCTTGCAATGCTCGCACTTGTCTCTGGAGGGCTCTAACCTTAGGTCTTACAACACTAGCTCTCCCGCCATGTTCCCTTCGTGGAGGTATTTTTGTGATGCGCGCTAAAATCCTAACCATGGTCTTGGTGTAAACTGCCTCACAGTTGGCGATCTATTTACACACTCAGGAACTCATGCTCTAATACCACTTGATGAAGGGTGCTCCCCTTAATACCACAACTACCCTAGACAACACTACAGACCTTCTTTAGATAGTAATTTTCCACTACAAGAGAAGGTTCCAAAAATTTATCCCTAAGGGCCGACCAAACTTAGAATTATTTTATTTTTCAATTTATTACATCAAAGTCACCTCAAAATAACTTTTGAAACCCGAACAAAAATTTTAAAGGAAAATTATTTTTTGCCATTTCAAGTGACCCAACTTTCGGAGACCATAAGTCATCACCAGTTGACCTGAATGACTATTATAACCCCATTTCAAAAAGGCCACAAAGCACTCTACAGGCTTGACTAGCACAAGCACCTGTCATCCAAATTTTTGACCTCATCCGAGCCCTCTAAATCCTTTAAAACTAAGTTCAAAATTTCTGTACCCTGCTGCCAATGCCAAAAATCTTCAATATCTTCAAAACTAGACCTGATCTAGCCATGAAACTTTACTGGTAGGCTGATATGACTGAGATGAACCTCCACATGTAAAATCATAACATTCTGAGACTTATGACCAACTTACTAAAAATAACATGTCTCCATAAATAGCAGCTCTGCACAAGATAGCCCTTATTGAATACAAAAATAGAAATATTTTTGGGTGATGCAAGATTTCTCTTACACCTAGGATGCTCCTGCATCAAACACCTGTGGTAATTTGAGAAGTGACCCCGTCACGACTCAGGTGTGTAAAGGAAAACCAAGATGGTTAACCTCCTCCTTTGTTATCCATGATGAATCTTCAATAGGTTGTCCTTTTCATTTGACCAAATACTCTTCATATGTCCTGTTCCTTATGCTTCTGCCAACATGACTATCCAGTATGTCTTCAATCTCCTTGATATTTGAACTGGTTGCTAGAATACTCCACTGTGCTACTGTAACCTCATCTTCAACACCTCCCTCATGATACTCTGTCAAATCTAAAATGTTAAACACTAGTAAAATATTTAGCTCAGTAGGCAATTCTACCTCATATGCATTTTCTAAATCATGTTTCTTCAGTATCTTACATAGCCCAAACTTCTTCATTTTCAACTTGTTATATGTACCAACCGAAAATCGCTCATTCTGCAAATGAACCATGAGTGCATCTCCAACCTAAAATTCCTTATGCCTCCTTTTCACATCTTCTTTAGTCTTATACTGCATATTCATTTTGGTAATATGCTTCCTCACCTCCTCATGGATGTTCTTCAAGTGTTGTACAAAATCCTCAGCTTCAGCACTACTTATTTCTCCTTTATCTATATTTCTCAATTCTGATGCATTTCTGGGACTACTCCCATATACAATCTGGAATGGTGATTTACCAGTGCTCCTATTGATAGAATTATTGTATGCAAATTCTGCCTGTGGTAAAATCAAATCCCATCCTGTTGGCTTATCTCCAACCAAACATTTTAGCAAATTTTTCAAACTCCTATTCACCACCTCTATCTGTCCATCAGTCTGTGGATGATGTGATGAACTAAACTTCAAATCTATCTTCAACTTCTTCCATAATGTACGCTAGAAATATCCAACAAACTTAGTGTCTCTATCGGAAACTATGGTCGTTGGCAAACCATGTAGTCTCACTACTTATTTGAAAAATAATTCTGCTATATGAACAACATCATTAGTCTTCTTGGAGGGAATGAAATGTGTCATCTTTGAAAATCTATGAACCACGACAAAAATTGAATCATGTCCCCACTATGTCCTTAGTAAACTAAGAACAAAGTCCATACTGATATCCTCCCAAGGCTTATCTTGTACAGGTAATGGCTGATACAACCTTGTATTCTACTTCACTCCCTTCACCATCTGACATACTCTGCAACTCTATACAAACTTCTTGACATCTTGTTGTAACTGTGGCCAATTTTAATTTTCACTAACCAAAGCAAGGGTTTTATCTCGACTAAAATGTCTAGCCATTCCTCTGCTATGCTTCTCCTTGATGAGATTCTCCCTCATAAAACTTTGTGAAATGCACAACTGACTCCCTCTTAATAGCATATCATCCTGGATGATAAAATCTAGCCATTTCATCCTATCTAGAGTAACAAGTTCTTTACAAGCTTTCCAAGCTTCACTAAAATCAGGATCCTTTGGATATAAATTCTTGAGTTCCTTGAACCCAACCACCTTAATCTGCATCTCTATCAGCAATAGTTTCCTTCTACTAAGCGCATCTGCAACCTTGTTAGACTTTTCACTTCTGTGTTTCAAAACAAATGTATAACTCTGTAAAAACTCAATCTATTTCAAATGCCTTTGATTCAACTTTCCTTGACTATTCAAATATTGCAAAGCTTGATGATCAGTATACTAAACAAACTCATTAGGAAGCAGATAGTGTCTCCACTTCTTTAATGCCTAAACTATAGCATAAAATTCTTAATCATAAATAAAATATCTTCTCTTGGCATCATTTAACTTCTCACTGAAATAAGCAACAGGTTTGCCTTTATCGCTCATAACAGCTCCTATTGTAGTACCACTAGCATCACAGTCTACTTGAAACACCTTATTAAAATTTGGAAGTGCTAAAACAGGTTATTTTGTAAATTTTTGTTTCAACAATTGAAAAATCTTTTTTGCCCCATTAGTCCACTTAAACTCTTTTCTATCCCCTCTCATTGTTTCAGTCAAGGGACCACGAATACTACTAAAATTTTTGATAAAATTTTTGTAAAAATTAGCTATACCATGAAAAGATATTACCTTGGTAGCACTCCTTGGAGTAGGCCATTCAAGGATAGCTTGTACCTTCTCTGCGTCCATTTTTAGTCCTTATGTTGAGACTACAAATCTCAAATACACTAACTCTTTCTTCACAAAACCGCACTTCTTCAAATTAATCAACAATTTCTCATCTCTCAGCTTCTCAAACACCATATGAATATGCATCATATGTTCCTCCAATGTGTTGCTAAAGATCAAAATATCATCTAGGTAAACAATGACAAACTTACCCAAAAATTCTTTCAGAACCTCGTTCATGCGCCGCATGAGAGTGCTGAGTGCATTGGTTAGCCCAAAAGGCATGACTAACCACTCATATAGTCCTTCCTTTGTCTTGAAGGTAGTCTTCTATTCATCTCCTCTGATCTGAATCTGGTGATATCCACTCTTCAGATCTATCTTTGAAAAATACACAGCTCCACTCAAACAATCCATAATATCATCCATTTGTGGCAATGGAAACCTATACTTGATTATGATCTTGTTTATTGCTCTAGAATCTGTACACATCCTCCATTTTCTATTCTTCTTTGGTGCTAATACCGCTGGTACAGCCCAGGGACTCAGACTCTCTCGAATCAACCACTTCTGCAATAACTCATGTACTTGTCTATTTAACTCTTCACTTTCTGCTGGTGTCATTATGTGGGCTTCCTTATTTGGAAAATTGGCTCCTGGAATCAAATCCATCTGATGACTGATCTTCCTTATCAGTGGTAATCCATCAGGTACATTATTAGATACAATATCCTAAAACTCATTCAACAAATCTGCAACCTCTACAGGTACATCCTCTACTTTCTCTATACCAGCTTTTGGAATTAAAGCAAAACACACATGCTCATGTCTCATACCATCTAAAAATTTTCTTCCATTAACAAAAGTTATTCTTTCTTTACCACATACATTTTCTTCGGTCTCCTTCAATGGCTTTAGCTTATGTCACACTCCATGCTTTATCAGGGAATAGATATTCGCACGACCATCTTTTACAACACATCTATCAAATTGCCACGGTCTACCCAACAACATATGACATGCATCCATAGATATGATATCACATAGTACCTCATCTTGATACCTGCCGATCTTGAACTTTACCAGGCATTGTTCACTGACCATGACCTTGTGGTCATCCTACACCCAGGCAATCTAATATGGATGTGGGTGTTTCTATCTTTTGAGCTTCAACTTTATCACCATCTCTTTTGACACCAAATTGTTAGTGCTTCCACTATCGATAATCACATCATAGCATTTACCCTCACACTTGCATCTAGTGTGAAATAAGCTCCTCGTTTGTTTAGGTTCATTGTTACTACTCAGCAAGACTCTTTTGTTAATCAACGTTTCTCCTTTTTCAGCATCTTCAGAATTTGATGATCTGACATCTTCATCTACATATGCAACTCTGGCCTAGCCTTCATTCCTCCTATCTATCCTTCCTTGGCATTGAGGACATTCAAATGCCCTATGACCTTCTTCTCCAGAGTGAAAACATGTTCCATGAAATCCTCCTCTTCTTGAACCTTGTCCTCTTCCTCTTCCTCTCTGATCTCTATTGTTCTGATCTTGGAAATGATTAGAATTGTTTCCTCTTTGATTTTGGCTAGTACTGGCCTTTTCCTTCTTTTTTGGATCTTCATTTTGGCCTCCATATGACTATCCACCAAATCGTCGACCACAACCTCTTCCATTTTGTCTTCCCTCGAACTTCTTGTTCAACTTTTCTTCTACTTTTAGGGCAAACTGGTATGCCTCTTCAATATTTTTCATTTGAACCAGATTCAGCTCCTCTTGAATGCATGACCTCAACCCATTAAGGTAATGGGCAACTTTCTCCTTATCTGCTTCTGCATGGCTTGTTCTTATGAGGATTTGATAGAACTCCTCTGTATACTCATGAACAGATCTTCTTGCTTGCTTTAAACTTTGCATCTTCTTCAGTAGGTCAAGCTCATAATTAATAGGAATGAAATGTTGCTTCAATTTATCCACCATCTGATCCCATCTTGCGATTTTATCCTTTCCTCTTCTATTTCGCTCCAATTGAATTTCTTGCCACCAGATCTTTGCATGACCCTTCAGTCTGGCCTTCATGAATTTGACCCTATCAGGATCCTCAATATCTTTATACTCAAAATTTTCTTCACATTCATTGATCCAGTCGATCAACTCCTCTGGGTTAAGATTTCCAGAAAATGTCAGAACCTCAATCTTAGGTCTCTTCCTGATCTTAGAAATGGCCTGAAAAAGTCTTTCTTCCTCTGGGTTCACAACTTCAACTTCTCCTTCTTGATATTCTTCTTCGGCTTCATCCTCACTTTCATCTCTGACATTAAGATTCATTCCTCTATGAATTTCTTCTTGCAATGCTCGCACTTGTCTCTAGAGTGCTCTAACCTCAGGTGTTACAACACCAGCTCTCCTGCCACATTCCCTTTGTGGAGGCATTTTTGCTATGTGTGCTGAAACCCTAACCACGGTCCTGGTGCAAACTACCTCATAGTCAGTGATCTATTTACACACTCAGGAACTCTTGCTCTGATACCACTTGATGAAGGGTGCTCCCCTTAATACCACAAACACATAACAAAAATAGAGAAACGATAACAATATGCAAGAACATAAAATTGACTTCTTATTATCTCCACAAATGTGGAATTACAAACTTTCAGAATTACAATATGAAAAGCCACATGGGCATTCCCTTATAATATTCTGTAGGATAAAACCTCGAATCAATACCCAGATCTACTACCTAGAACTGCCCTAGACAACACTATGGGCCTTGTTTATAGAGGCATTTTACACCACCCGAGAAGGTTCCAGAAATTTAGCCCTAAGGGCTGAACAAACTTAGAATTATTTTATTTTTTAATTTATTACATCAAAGTCGACTCAAAATAAGTTTTGAAACCTGAACATAAATTTTGAAGAAAAATTATTTTCCACTATTTCAGGTGACCTGAGTTCCGGAGACCATAAGTCATCACCAGTTGACCTGATTAACTATGATAACCCCATTTCAGAAAGGCCACAAAGTGCTCTTCAGGCTTGACTCATGCAAGCACCTGTCACCCAAATTTTTGATCTCATCTAAGCCCTCTAAATCCTTCAAAACTGAGTTCAAAGTTTCTATACCCTGCTGCCAATGCCAAAAATCTTCAATATCTTCAAAACTAGACCTGATGTAGCCATGAAACTTTACTGGTAGGCTGATATGACTGAGATGAACGTCCACATGTAAAATCAGAACATTCCAAGATTTATGACCAACTTATTAAAAATAGCAAGTTTCCATAAATAGCAGCTCTGCACAAGATAGCCCTTATTGAATACAAAAATAGAAATATTTTTGGGTGATACAAGATTGCTCTTACACCCAAGATGCTCCTATGTTAATAGTACTCCTTTTGCACCCAAAGATACTCGTCCAGAGTATAAGCCTTTATTCAAGAGGAAGAAAGAAGAAAGCACTAGTCATCCATCCTCACGAGCATTAAAGAGCAAGAAAAACACTCAAGCACATCCTCAGGTAGGATTTAGACGTAGCCTCAAAGTTCTAAATGCAAGAATTGTTGATCAGGGAAGAATTGATCAAATAGGGAAGTTCTATGAATCATATAGTGAGATTGATAAGTCTGAAATTCATGGTATGATTATCAAACATATGATAAAGTTCAAGAAGATAGTTCTTGAATTGAAAATAAAAATTCCAGATAATGTATGGGACATTCTAGAAAACCTTAAAAGATAAGCAAATTAAGAAGACCCAAGGATCAAGGAAAAAGTTCTAGAAGACACTTTGCCTGTATGTTCTAAAGAAGAAGTGGGTCTGATATTGAATTTGGTGAAGCCACACCTTAGAACAAAGATGAGAACTATTCACATTATGAACAAAGATTATGAGTTGATAACAAAGGAAACAGAGAAGGCCTTTGAGAAGGTGTTGTTGAAACAACAGATCAAACCACCTACTGCGCCCATCAATCATGCACCCATCAAGGAAGATAAAGTGGTAGAGCCCACTAATGTACCAATGATAGGTCCTCAGGACTCAGCGCCCATAGAAAAAACTCAAAAAGAAGAAGATCAGTCTATGCCTATGATAGAATCACCCAAAGACAACACAATTATCATAGATAATGTGGAAATAGCCATGGAGGCTACTGATAAGGAGTTGGACATTTTTGTAGAAGCATTTGTCAGCACTGAGGAAGCAGAAATCTTATGCAGCAATACCCCTCCCTCCTCAACATTGTTGTCAAGTTTCACACCTGACACTAGCAGTTTGGACTCCTGGAAGGAAGAAGACTTGAGTAAGTTCAGCGTCCTAGCTATGGAGAAGGCCAAGGAGAAGCAAGTAATGAGGAATCCTCTTCTGGTAGAATCAGTAAATATTTTGAACAGTTTGCTGCCAGAGGATAAGTAGATGGCAAATGTACATTTAGTTGATGATGTAAGCATAGTCATCTCTCAGTTCAAAGTCAATTTTTCTAGCTTAGAAGAATCTATGGCCATGGTGGTAGAGGAGAAATATTTAAAGAAGAGACTCAATGAACTGATGAGTAACTTTTCACTTGAATTGACCTCTCTTAAGTCTAGTCAGGCATCATTAAAGGAATTTGCAAATCAAGGAAGGAAAGTCATTGCAGAATCCATGGATCAGGATAAGTTCATTGATGCCCATTTGAAGAAGATCAAAGATGCAAAGGAAATGATTGAGAAGGTGAAGATTTTAGTACAAGACACATCCACTAATGTAAACATGTGTAACAATTTCTATCAAGGACAGTTGGATATAATTTAGAAGCCGAAAAAAGAAATGGAAAAGATAAGGTCTAGACAGACTCAGTTGAGGAACGCTCTTGCGCCCTCTCTAGACATTCTTAGTTAGAACATAAAGGAGATTGATGTGACCATGATAACCTATGATTAAGGTTTGAGCATAGAATTGGACAAGATGGAGAAGCTACAATATGCATTATGCGCCCATCTACAGATAGTCAATTCTTTGATAACCTTTTAGAAGAAGGAGATCCAGAAACTCAAGATTGCATATCCAGATGTTTTTCCTCAGTAAGTGTATGTAGATAAATTTTTCGATGCACCTTTGTCATTAATGTCAAAGGGGGAGTTGTATATAATATGGAGTTCACATATGTATAGGGAGATATAAGAGTATGTATAAAGATGTATAGAAGACAAAAGTTTTTTCTAGTAAGGAACAATTAGAGACTTAGCCATATTCCTTTGTTGCCATCAATGACAAAGGGGAAGATTGTTGGAAAAGTTTTCTATACTAAGATATATGACTATATATAGTGTTGTTATTATGGCAACAAAGTCATATATTAGTTTAGAGTCAGTGCACTAAGACTCAGAGCATCAACGCACATGTGTACAGATGAATTAAGGTATGCACCCTAGAATTTAAGGTTTTTAGAATATAATTATGCTTATTCTAAGAGCACATACGTAGATATGCAAAGATGTGAAAGTTACAGTCAGTTGAAGTTGCACAGCCAGTGTGTGCCATTAGAGAACAGAGCATAGAGCCGACAGTGACTATTTTGGTTTGTGATTGTAAATTAATGTTGTAGAGGCTATGCATCCATTGTATTTAGGTTGCTGACATATGTACATTTATAATTGTAAGCACGCTTAAGCCAATTCATTTGGAAGTGTTATTTGTAATTAGTTATAGGGCCGACCTAATTGTATATTTGGTATGAGCGCATAAATATATGGTGCACCCATTGTAATCGGTATGGAAGTCAACCAAGTTGTAATAGAGTTGAGATAAGCATAATAGAGGTATGTGAAGTGAGAATAAGATGTATTAAATCTTTTCTAGAGGTCAAAGCATCATCGCACCAAAGGAATTGATTAGACAATCAGTGTCATAGCAACAATTCACCTGCAGATATAGTGTGTCTTTGATCTCAGAAGGTTGTAGCCTTCATCATTTGAGCAGTGAGCTCTAGGATAGTGAGTCCACTCCCCTAAGAGGGATCATTCTAAAAGACTCCTAATAGGGTCTGACCCTTAACCAGGTCTACTATACTAAAAGCATTGTAAAGCTACTCCTAACAGGGTAAAGGATCTTCTAACAAGGATCACAAAACACTAGTGCAGATTATTAGTGGGTATCAAGTCCCACCAGGGTTTTTACCTATTTGGGTTTTCCCTTAATCATATTGGTGTCATGTGTTGATTTCATGTTTATGTGAATGTTTAATTTAGTACTTAAGCATTTATAATTCAGTATTCAGATTTAAGTGAAAAGTTAAAGTATAGTGAACACTGATTCACCCCCCCTCTCAGTGTTCCCATTCCTAACACCAGGTTCTTCTATTGAGGGGTATTTCATCCTCCTTATCTTCCTCATCTTCTTCATCTTCCTCCAGAAGGGTCTCCATGTGAGTTGGTGTTGAGGATCTCTTCCTTTTATACACATGTCCCTTAAATACTCTGGTAGGCCTAGGTCTGGTTACTTTTACCCTTGGTGATTTCTTAGGTGCACCTGATGGTTCTATACTGTAGGATGATGGAACATATAGGGGTGCTATACTCCTAGTCATCCTGGTCTTTGGGCATTTAGACTAAGTACTCAACCCATATGCATTCAAGCATTCATACCAATACACCATCTCTGGCCTCAGCAGTGCAACCTCTTTGAACTATGGCATCAACACCTTTACTCATTTCTTCTTTTTCTCCTTTGAAGGTTGAGCCGATTGTTGCTTCATAGACACAGGGTCCATTTTAAATGGATGAGAAATCCAGGCCTTTTTCACTTTGATGACATGTTGGGCTTTAAATTTTATATCATCATTTTCATCCATGTCCACTTCGGCGTTGAGTATAGCCCTAGTATATACTTTTTCTTGGTTATAAATTGGATCCAAGACATCTTCTGAGTCAAATTGTTTGACCTTCTATGGTATACACAATAGTAGGGTAGTATGTGCCAACTCTAAACTCATCCAATAGTAATCCCTGATAGTTACCTGGCCATTTCTAACAAAACTATCATGTCTGAAGGATATCTTGGCAGCTTCTTTAGAGTGAGGGTTCTCCCTGCCACCCTGATGTATGTGAAGGTTTTAAATTGAATATAAAATTCCCTGAGGGCCTTCACTTTTTTAGTTGCTTCTTCTAGCATCCTCTTGGCATAATCACCTTCTATTGATCGAATTATAGAAAAAATAAAGGCATCATTGACGATGTGGTATTCTGAGATATCTTCTGTGAGATACTCTTTTTTGACCAGTTGAGGGTACATAGTGAATGACCATGCATTTGAGTCACCCATGGTGCCAACTTTCATCAATTTCGGGTTTACTTCTCTCAAAGCTAGTAGGTATACAATATAGGAGGCCATGTAAAAACAAGGATCACTATTTATTGTGATCAATTGCTAGTCCAAGTTGTCATTGAGAATAGATTCCCATTCAAACCTAGCCTGTCTCTCCTTTATCCTCTTAATGAGAAGGATCATCCATGGCTCTAGTTGGATTGGTTTTTTCAGTCCATACACTTAGCTGGTCATAGTGATGGCTCCTTGGATATCCTCCTTCATGTAGCCTCTCCTCATGTCTATTTTTTCAAGCTTTTTCTTTGGTAGAGATTGCATGAGGTAATCCCTATTCATAATTTCATGGGACAACTGGACTTCTTTATTGTAGAAAGTCATCCCCTTTCTTATTGAAAATCCATTGAACTTATCTATCCCTTTGGGAAAATGGAATGCATCCTCTATGTTATCCGGTCAAAGGTCCAACACCGCTTCTCCCATATTATTCTTCACCAGTCTTTCATTTGGTATGTAGTGGTTCACCAATGTGACTATCAAGTCTAAAGAGAGGATGGACATAGGGTGTGCTGATGCATTCACTAGTGAACAGTATACTAATGAAGTACATTCCTTAGATCTTCTTGTTGGTTGAGCACATTTCACTAGGTAGTCATTCCAGCTGACATTTCCAATGTCAATTTTTGTGATCTCATTATGTAAGTTCCCCACCTTGGAAGGTGTGTGGTAACCCTTGAACTAGTACTTCATAGTGGGGGAGCTCACCTTTTCCAATATTCTACAAAAACAATGGGACATGAATTAGTAACTAATACATGATGTTTAGAAAGAAGTACTTGTTGGATATTTGCCAGCAAGCCAGTGTTGACTGTATGTTTGTCAGTGATGACAACATATGGTAAGTAGAATGCATTGAAGACTTATGTAGTAATCTTTGAGTATATGTAGCATGGACATGTTATCAGCATGATATCATGGACGTAGAGGTTAACTATTAGTACAGACAGTTATGCAACAACTTGTGTCAGCAGTGTTCCTTACAGAGTTACAGGTAGTGTTCTGTGAGTGATTGTATGTACAGTCATCATGGAGCCTTGCACCTTTGGATATGTGATGAAGACATATTATTGATGTTAAAATCATGGATGCAGAGTCTTATGATTAGTAGATGTGAAGTTATGCAATCTCTATTCACCAGTAGTAGTTTCCTGTGTTTATTCAGAAGAGCCGACAGAGATTGTATTGGTTCATGAGTTGCACTTATAATTTTGGTATGCACCCTTGGATTACAGATTGGAGAAGAGTTAAGAATGTTTGGTTAAGAGTGCATAATGTAATTCATCTTGAGGAGAAAGTTTCAGTTACTTTGGTAGAGCCGACAGTGTGTAGCGTGCATCTACATTTATTAATATTGGACAGGTCCTAAATTGTGTTGTGTGCTTTGTAGAGGCAGCAAAATTATTATTGGAGTATGTTATGGTTTCTCTAATATGATTTCAAGGTGGTTCTAACATGCTGAATTGATTATATCTTTTAGAGGAAACATATTTATAGGTAGTCATTTGTGATTGCTAAAGCATGGTTCAGAGTTGTTTGTGAAGAGAAGAGTAGAGTGTGAGAAATGTTGAGCCATCCGTAGAAGGTTGATGTGGCCAAGTGAAGATTTTATGCTATACATTGGAACTAATCTAGACAACAAGTCAAAGCATAGTTCACCAAGATCTAGATATAGTGTGTATCTGTTATTCAAAAGGTTGTAGCCTTCACCCCTTTGAGTAGTGTGCTCTTGGACAGTGCATCCTCACCCCTAACAGGGTTAATTGTAAAAGACTCCTAATAGGGTCTGACCCTTGACCAGGTCACTTTACTAAATATATTGTAAAGAAATTCCTAACAGGGTTAAGGATATTCTAACAAGGATCATAAAACACTAGTGCAGATTATTAGTGGGTGTCAATTTCCACCAGGGTTTTTACCTATTTGGGTTTACCTGTAATCAAAATATTGGTGTTGTGTTCAAGTGTTCTTTCATTGTGTTTATGCTTATGCTTAAGTATATTTAATTGGATAAAGAATTGAAACTTGTAGATAACTGATTGACCCCCCCATCTTAGTTATCTCTTGGGACTATTCCTAACAATTGGTTGTTGGAAAAATGGTCAGTGCTCCCCTCAGGATTCATGACATGGCTTAACCACCTCCTGTATCTTCTATAAGTCTAGTGGTTGTATCAGGTATTAACAGGTTGATATTTTGGTTCAATGACAACCACTACTTGTAACAAGTGGTATCAAAGCTTGGTCACAGGTTTGAATCCCCTCGAGTAACACTGAGGGGGAGATTGTTGTCAAAATGGTCAGCGCTCCCCTCAGGATTTGTGACATGGCTAAACTGCCTCATGTGTCTTCTATAAGTCTAGTGGTTGTATTAGGCATTAACAGGTTGATCTTTGGGTGCAACGACAACCACTACTTGTAACATTGGTATCAGAGCCAAGTGCCTCAAAGAGAAATTCTAACAGCTTGAGGTTGATCGGATGGCATTCTTTAGAAAAAAAAGTCTTAAGTTTGATGGAGAGAATTATCTTGATTGGAAGAACAAGATGATGACACATTTTTAGTGCATTGCTTTTGAAGATTTTGAAGTGGCTATCAAGGAAGTTGAGATCCCCTCTCTAGAAGATCTTGCAAAGGATGATGCTACTAGTAAGCAGAAGGATTTGTTCCATCAGAATGCAATAGCAAAAAAACCCCTTATTAGTGCTCTATCTGATAGTGAGTTTTCAAAGATAAAGAAAGTAGACATAGCCTAAAAGATATGGAAGCACCTAGAAGACATGTTTGAAGGAGATAAACAAGCAAAGAATGCACACAGAAAGACATGGAAGAAAAAGTACAATACTTTGGAGATGCTACTATTAATATGATTTAGAATGAGAGAGAGGGGGGGGGGTGGTGAATCAGTTGTTCTCAGGTCTAGATGTATAAAAACAATCTTTAAACTCTTCAAAAAATTAGATCTAATAACCAACACCTACTTAGTCATTACTGATTGCATAATAGAAACATATAACAGTGCAGTCCACTTATCCAATTGCATCTAACTTGTAAAACACAGAAATTTTCAAACTAAAACATTCACACAAGTATCAACACCAGGATTTATAGTGGAAACCCAATGTGGGAAAAACCACTTTGTAACATGTTACTATTATGTTCACTCTTCTGAAGTGAGCTCAGTGAAAAGCCAACCCTGTCAAAGGTTACAAATACACTGTCAGGTGTGACCTGATTAAAGGATTTAAACCACTATGTTAAAAGTGTGCCTTGTTATAGGACTTACATACACTCCATTAGAATGAAACCTTGTTCAAATGATTTATACCTGTGACTGTTAGGTCAACCTCTGTTAAAAGGATTTTGACTATTACAATGGTTAGAAAGTAGCAGTAATATTGATTTGAGAAACATACAACTCACTTTGCAAATATCAGATCGAATTCCGTACACATATGTTGGCTTACTGATTGTGAATCTTTTCCATCTCCATCACTGATCTTCTCAGTCCCCTTCAAGTGATCACAACACTTCTCCTTCAACCTTTTCTACTTAGACAGTCAATAACATCAACAACACTTCCAACATCCACTTCTCTCTCTTTTCAACCTCTCGCTTAGATTTCCTTAATACTACCTCTATTAGGTCAATACATCTTTTGCCGCTTAATCTCCTTTGTAGATCTTAGGTTTAGGTCAGATTCATTGAATCCTTCCTACATTATGTTCTTCGACTATCCTTTTGAAATATCTCGAATCTCTTAAAGATTTGCAATAAAAAATTTTACAGTGCATTAAATGCTTTCATACAATCAATAAATAAAGTGAACACATTTTACATAATCCAAGAATTCAACGATGTCGGCTGGAAATCTGAATTCTTCATCAAATGCAAAATACTGACGCTCGGTCAATCCTATGTCCAGCTTCTCAGTCTTCTCTGGAAAGCTCGGTCACCATATAAACTATTTCCTCGGCTAACACTATCTTCCTTGGCAATTAACTGGTGTTCGGTCAACACTGATTTTACTCGGCACATACTAGCTCGGTTGACACAAACAACACTAAGCTTAAACTAGATTTCTTCACTTTTGCTCGGTTAAGCCTACTAGTTTAGTCTTCATTCTTACTTAGATAAACAATACATTGTCTTATCATTGTGCCACATAATCAAGTACTCATTGAAGTATCAAGATAACTCAACCTTTCCTTAGGTGTTGTTGTTACCAACCTTTCCTATCCCCTTAGCAACACTCAAATAGATATAGCACTTTCTTAAGTAGCAATAGTCTTACCAGTTAAGGTTTGACATCAATGACAATACAACAATTGCTTCAATTACAATTTCCAACAATCTCCCTCTTTGGCATTTATGGAAACACTATATGAATATCACATGAATTACCAACCAATCCAAAAACTTATCTGTCCATTAGAGAAATTTATAATATCCTTAGCTTTATTCTGATATAAAATCAATTAGCCATGCTTGACCGTCCACTGAATTTCTCCCACTATCTTGATCTTCTCATTTTGTATATTCATCTGTCATCATCTCCCTCTTTGACAAAAATGCCAAAGCAACAAAAAATTACATCTTGTAGATGTAGATATCATCCATTCAGTTCAATCGAATATTTCTCCCTCTGTCATCTTGCTTATGACTGATTCTGACTTTGCTGTGCTCTTCACAACTCTAGGCTACTCCTAAAGTGTGACCTTTCTCTGCATCAATTTGTTAGATGTTCTTTGCAGCACACTTGATGCAGTGGTCCTAGCTTGACTAGGTAGCCTCAATTAGGGGAAGGACCCCTAATTGACTTCTCAGATATTCATGAGCTTCTTTAGGTAAAGCTTTAGTGAATATATCGGCTAATTATTCCTTGGTATTCACATATTCTGTGCGGACCTCTTTATCTTGTACCAGTTCTCTCAAGTAATGATACTTGATGGCAATGTGTTTGGTCTTTGTGTGCATCACTGGATTTTTAGAGATGTTGATAGCACTTGTGTTGTCACAGAAGATGACAACTGGTTCAGTGATTTCTTCTTTCATGCCTACCAACAATTGCTTTATCCATATCAAATTTGAACAATTCATAGCTGCAGCCACATACCCAGCTTCAACAGTAGATTGGGAAATGCAATTTTGTTTCTTGCTTGTCCATGAAACTAATCTTTGTCCAAGAAAGAAAGCTCCACCACTAGTACTCTTTCTGTCATCTACATTTCCTGCCCAATTAGCATCTATATACACTCTCAGTTCAAATTTTTCATGCTTCTTGTAGTACAATCCATAGTCACTAGTTCCCTTCAAATATCTCATGATTCTTTTAACTGCCATCATGTGAGTTTCCTTAGGATTGGCAAAAAATCTTGCCACAATCTCAACATCTAATGCAATATCTGATCTTTGATGAACAACATACTGTAGCTTTCCGATCATAGATCTATACAAAGTCTGGTTAACTTCTATAGCATCATCATTCTTAGACAACTTCTATCCAGTAGCCATGGGAGTACTTACTGGCCTTGAATCTTCCATACCAAAGGTTTTCAGTATCTCATGAACATATTTAGACTGGGTGATGAAAATTCCTTTCTCCATCTGATATACTTGCAAACCAACAAAAAATTTGATATCTCCAAACATACTCATCTCAAATTCAGTTTGCATTTCATTTGAGAATTTCTTACACAAGGCATCTTGTCCACCAAATATAATATCATCTACAAAGATCTTGGCTAATAGGATTCATTTACCTTCTTCATCTTTCATGTATAGAGTGCTTGTGTCATTTGTCCTTGAGAATCCAATTTTTATTAGGTAGTTGTGTAATCTCTCATACCATGCTCTGGGAGCTGGCTTTAGTCCATACAGTGCTTTATTCAGTTTGTAAACCATGTGTCTTCTGTTTAGATCAAAAAATCCTTCTAGCTGTTCAATATATACTTCTTCTTCCAATATACCATTAAAAAATGCAGACTTGACATCCATTTGGTATACCTTGAAACCTTTATAGGTAGCATATGCAAGCAGAGTTCTAACTCCTTCCAATCTTGCTATAGGGGAAAATGTTTCCCCATAATCTATTCCTTCTTCTTGTGCGTAGCCTTTGCATACCAGCCTTGACTTGTTTCTTGTGATTTAACCATGTTCATTCAACTTATTTCGAAATACCCACTTTGTCCCAATGACATTCTTATCTTTTGGTCTTAGCACCAGAGTCCAGGTATCATTCTTCTCTATCTGGTCAATCTCTTCATTCATTGCTTCTATCAAGTCTTCATTTTCTAATGCCTCCTTTGTTGTCTTAGGCTCATATTCACATAGTAAACATGTTGGATCTCTTGCCTTGCTTCTTGTCTGAATTCCAATATCTTTATCTCCAACAATCTGTTCAGGCTTGTGATGTCTCCTTACATATTGTCCTAGAATAGGTTCTGATATTATTTCATTTGGCTCATCAGGTTCACCAACAAGATTGTTAGATTCAACTTCTGAATGCTCGAAAACCTCTTCCTGATACTCGAAAGCTTCTTCCTATCACTCGACATGTTCTTCTTCTATCTCAGAATTGTTATCCCGATGCTTGACATTGCTTACCTGAGACTCAGCATTAGGTGCAGGTCTATCACTTGCCTCTTCCTCTTCTATATACACAAAAGATTTGTAATCTTCTAGTATTCTGTTACTGTCAGCTTCATTTTTCTCTACATACTCATCAACTTTAACATTCACACTTTCCACAATTTTGTTAGTGTTAGAATTCAAACACTTATAAGATTTACTTTTTATGGAATAGCCTAGGAATATACCCTCATCACTTTTACATCAAATTTTCCATTCCTACTATTTTACATTTGATGCATACCCATGCCATAATTCAAATGGTGTTAGATTTGTACCTTTTTTGATTTGTACTCGGTTAAGAGTGTAAATAACTATACTTACAGCTTCTTTCCAATACTTTTGTGCAACATTATTTTCAATCATTAATGTCCATGCACAGTCCAAGATAGATCTGTTCCTTCTCTCTATTGTACCATTCTATGAAGGAGTTCTAGGTGTAGACATCTATCTTTTGATCCCTCTATCATTGCAAAATAGATTAAACTCATTTCATGTAAATTCTCCACCTCGATCAGATCTCAGACACTTCAGGTTTTTACCTCTCTTTTTCAACCTTAGCCACATACCACTTTAAAAATTGGAAAGCATCAAATTTTTCCTTTAAGAACATTACATGCATCATTCTAGTACAATCATCAACAAACAGGATAAAATATCTAGCACCGCAATAGCTTTGTACACCCATCAGTCCACAAAGGTCAGTATGAACCAAATCTAAGATATTCTCAGAAGTAAAGGTTTTTCTCTTGAAACTAGACTTAGTCATCTTACCCTACTGACATTCTTTGCACATTACATTCTCACATTTCTTCAATCTAGGTAGACCTCTCACTTTCTTTTTCTTGCTAATTTCTACCAGATTATCAAAGTTAACATGACATAGCTGCTTATGCCATAACCAAATATCATCAAGTTGTGCAATCATACATGTTTCTTCAGATAGGTCTAGATAGAACAAATTACCTCTTGTCTGTTCTCCACTTCCAATTAGTTCACCTATGGCATCAAATATTTTGACCTTCTTGTGATGAAATTCCACTCAGTAGCTAGTGCTATTAAGCTGTGCAACACTCAAAATATTATAATTAAGACCCTCAACCCAATAAGCATTTTCACAAGAGATCTTATCAGTCAGGTTAATCAATCCTTTTCCTCTAACAGGACATGGTGCATCATTTCCAAATTTCACACTCCTACCTTTATAATGGTTGAAGGTATCAAACTTACTCTTATCTCCAATCATATGATGTGAACAACCACTGTCAATAATCTATTTATCATTTTTGTTCACATAAGATATCAATGCAGTTTTCTCATCCTCATCAGATTCATCTTTCATTGCAACATAGACAACTTCAATTTCAAGATCATCACTATCAGTGTTAGTCTCTTCTTTAGCAATGTAGCAGGATTTCTTACCTTTCCCTTTGTAGTCCTTGTATCTTCGGTAACCTCTATCTTATCTTTTGTCTTTATGCTTGTTGTCTCTTTCTTCATCCTTATTATCCCTTTTAGGAAATCTAGCAGCTATATGACCAACTTTATTACATGAAAAACATATAATAGGGACTTTACCTTTGTACCTTCCTTTTCCCCTTTTTAGTCTTCTAGTCATAAGAGCTTCTAGATCCTCAAGTTCTTCATCAGATGTGCCATTGTCACTATCAATTTCACTTTCACTTTCACTTATGCATCTTTCTTTTTCCTTCTTTGACTATTCAGAACCATTTGTGACTTAAAAGTAGATTCAATACTACCAAAAATGAAGTTATCATAGTTAGAAAGTTCAAAAGTAGTAAGCTGACCAACCAAACTTTTTAAAGTAAGGGCATTAGGAGAGTTACATCTAGATTCCTGGATTGCAAAAATTTTGATTGCATAGATAGGATGTAGAGTTCTCAATACTTTTCCTATTATAGTTTCATCCTCAATAGTTCCATTTGCTCCTCTAATAGCATTTACAACTTCTTTTATTCTACCACAATATTGTGTAATATTCTCACCTTCTTGCATTCTAATTTCATCAAACTTACCTCTTAGGCTCTTGGCTTTTGCTCTCAACACATTCACATCACTGCCATAAATGCTTGCAAGGGTGTCCCACATTTTCTTTGCAGTACTATAGTCTTTGATGTCTTTAAATTTTGGATAACTTAGGGTAGACACAATCTCCAACATTGCTTAGTTGTGCTCTTGTTTAGTTTTCATTTCCTCGATAGTCAGAGGTGCAGCAGGTGTGACATATTCATGCTCAATGTAATACTTAGTAGAATCACCAATACCAGCCAAATGCAAGTTCATCAAGCTTTTCCATGCAGGAAAATTTTCCTTATTTAGCTTTGGTACCTCCTTATACATCTTGATCATTTGCTTCAAGTACCTTCAAACTTGTTCTCTGTAAGCACCAACAGATCTGATACCAATTTTTAATATGATTTAGAACAACAGAGATGGGGGGATGAATTAGTTGTTCTCAGGTCTAGATGTATAAAAAAAATCTTTAAACTCTTCAACAAATCAGATCTAATAACCAACACCTACTCGGTCATTATTGATTGCATAACAAAAACATATAATAGTGCAATCCACTTATCCAATAGCATCTAACTTTTAAAACACGTAAATGTTCAAACCAAAACATTCACACAAGTATCAACACCAGGATTTATAGTGGAAACCCAATTTGGGAAAAACCACTTTGTAACATGTTACTATTATGTTCACTCTTCTGAAGTGAGCTCAGTGAAAAGCCAACCCTGTGAAAGGTTACAAACACACTACCAGGTGTGACCTGGTTAAAGGATTTAAACTACTCTGTTAAAAGTGCACCTTGTTATAGGACTTACATACACTCCATTAGAATGCAACCTTGTTCAAAGGATTTATACCTATGACTGTTAGGTCAACCTCTGTTAAAAGTATTTTGACTGTTACAATGGTTAGAAAGTAGCAGTAATATTGATCTAAGAAACATACAACTCACTTTGCAAATATCAGATCCAATTCCGTACACATATGTTGGCTTACTGAATGTGAATCTTTTCCATCTCCATCACTGATATTCTTGGAACCCTTCAACCTTTTTTGCTTAGATAGTCAATAACATCAACAACACTTCTAGCATCCACTTCTCTCTCTTTTCAACCTCTCACTTAGGTTTCCTTAATACTACCTCTATTAGGTCAATACATCTTTTACCGCTTAATCTCCTTCATACATCTTAGGGTTAGGTCAGATTCATTGAATCCATCCTACATTATGTTCTTCAACTATCCTTTTGAAATATCTTGAATCACTTAAAGATTTACAATAAAACATTTTACAGTGCATTAAATGCTTTCATACAATCAATAAATAAAGTCAACATGTTTTACATAATCCAAGAATTCAACGATGTCAGCTGGAAATCTGAATTCTTCAACAAATGAAAAATACTGACGCTCAGTCAATACTATGTCCAACTTCTTGGTCTTCTCTGGAAAGCTTGGTCACGGCATAAACTTTTTACTTAGCTAACACTATCTTCCTTGGCAATTAACTGGTGTTTGGTTAACACTGATTTTACTTAGCACATACTAGCTCGGTCGACACAAACAACACTCAGATTAAACTAGATTTCTTCACTTTTTCTTAGTTAAGCCTACTAGTTTAGTCTTCATTCTTAATTAGATAAAAAATACATTATCTTATCATTGTGCCACATAATCAAGTACTCATTGAAGTATCAAGATAACTCAACCTTTCCTTAGGTGTTGTTATTACCAACCTTGCTTATCCCCTTAGCAAAACTCAAATAGATATAGTACTTTCTTAAGTAGCAATAGTCTTACCAGTTAAGGTTTGACATCAATGAAAATAGAACAATTGATTCAATTATAGTTTCCAATAGCTACCTGAAGAGAACTTAAGAGCCTACAACCAAATGATCAATGAAGCAATTTCTGGAATCAGAAACAACAGTGGAGAAATCTCAGAAGAAGACATCAAGGATATGGTGATGCTTACCTTGACACCAGAATATCAAAACAAGATAAGCGTCCTTGATGAGACTATGCAATTCTTAGAAAATTTCAAAATAGAGACCTTAATCAGCAAGATTGATGCATTTGAGATATCAAGTTTGAAGATAGAGCCTAAAAGTGAGATAGCCTTCAAAGCTTCGGTCCATGGTAAGAAATCTTTGAACACCTCTGGTAATTTTTATGATGATGAAGAAGCCCTAGATAGTTTCATTGCTATGATTGCTAAAAGAGAAAATAAAGGAAAAGGAAAATATGAATTTCAATTACCATTCAAATGCTTTTCATGTAATAAGATTGGTCACTTTGCATGTAAGTGTCCTACAAGAGTTTAAAAGTTCAAGAATGACTACAAGCCTAAGTATACAAAGGAATGATACTATGTTGAAGATGGAGTATCAGATGAAGAATTAGCAAAAGAGGAGATTGGATTCATTACTCTTGAAGATGAAAATAATTCACAAGAGTTAGCATTGATTTCAAAAGATGACATCAGGACATACTAGATCATTGACAATGGTTGTTCACATGACATGACATGAGACAAAGATAGATTTGTTCATTTAGATAGATATAAAGGAGGCATGGTTAGATTTAGAGATAACACTCCTAAACCCATCATTGGTAGAGGAGCCATCACCTTGGATGGAAAGAACAACACTGATGATGTTCTTTATGTTGATGGTTTGAAACATAACCTACTAAGTGTTGGGCAGTTACTTGATAAAGGTTACAGGTTGGAGTTCAATGAAAACACGTGCATCATTAACAACAAAGAAGGAGAAATAGTTTCATCAAGATCAAAAACTAAAGGTAATGTTTTTCAGCTTAATCCAAAAGCAAGTTGTTTTGTTGCTAAAGTAGATGACAATTGGCTATGGCATAAAAGACTGTCATATCAATTTTGATAACATAGTTAAGATAAGTAATGTAAAGGTAGTTAGAGACCTACCTAGCATAGCAAAGCCAATTGATACAATATGTAGGGAATGTGTAATGGGAAAGCATGTGAGGAATTCATTCAGGAGCAAGCATAATTTAGTAGAGAACAAGTTGGATCTGATTCATACAGACCTATGTGGACCAACTCAAGCAAAATCATACTATGGAGAAAGGTATTTCATTTTGTTTGTAGATGATTATTCTAGAATGATGTGGGTTGCATTCTTAAAAGATAAATCAAAAGCATTTGAGAAGTTCAAAATATTCAAAGCTAAGGTTGAGAATGAATCTGGACTTAAGATAAAATGTCTAAGGTTAGATAGAGGAGGAGAATTCACCTCTGACAAATATTTTGAGTACTACAAAAAACATCGCATAAAGAGATAGTTGAGTGCACCTAGAACCCCTCAGCAGAATGGGATTACAGAGAGAAGGAATAGGATCATTTTGGATACAATGCACACCATCATGATTGAAGGAAAAGTTGCACACACCTATTGGAGAGATGCAGTCACTACAACAGTCTATACAATCAATAGAATACAATTAAGGCCTAGCACAGACAAGACACCTTATGAGCTATGGTTTGGTAATGTTCCCAGAGTAAAATACTTCAAAATCTTTGGAAGCAAGTGCTACATCAAGAGGGATGAAGCAATAGGAAAGTTTGATTCAAGAAGTGATGAAGGTATTTTTCTTGGTTACTCTACTAAAAGTAAAGCTTATAGATGTTTTAACTTGAGATTGAAGAAAATCATTGAAAGTGCTCATGTTAAGATTGATGAAAAATTTATGATTCAAGAAAGATATCATGATTACTCACCTATGATTGAAGAAGAACCCAGACCTTCCACTAGTGAGACAGTTGTTGAAGAGATGTTTGACAGTATTAATGTATTATTCAATGACCATGAAACAAGTGAAGAAGAAACTCAGAAGGAAGATGAGATAGTATCACCCAAAGTTCCAAAGTTTACATCTAGATACCATTCTGAGAATGACATCATTGGAGATCAGAGCGACAAAGTCACAACAAGATCACAAGAAAAGAATTCAGCAAGAAATGAGGTAGTATGTTTACTATCTCAGGTTGAACCTTTAAGTGTTGAAGATACATGTAATGATTCAGATTGGCATGATGCTATGAAAGAAGAACTAGATCAGATTATCAAGAATGATACTTGGGAACTAGTCCCAAGACCTAGTGATAAGAATGTGATTGGAACAAAGTGGATATTCAAAAACAAGATGAATGAAGATGACACAATAGTAAGGAACAAAGCAAGGTTAGTATGTAAGGGTTATGCTTAAAGAGAAGGCATTGATTATTTAGACACATTTGCACCTGTGAGAAGATTAGAAGCTATTAAGTTGTTTCTAGATTATGCAACAGTCAAAAACTTCAAAGTCTATCAGATGGATGTCAAGTTAGCATTCTTGAATGGAGAGCTAAAAGAAGAAGTATACATTGAGAAGCCAAAAGAATTCACCCTATTAGACATACCTGATATGGTATGTAGATTGAAGTAAGACCTCTATGGACTTAAGCAAGCCCCTAGAGCATGGTATGATAGACTTGATGGATATCTAAGTAAAATTGGATTCAAGAAAGGAGCAACATATTGTAATCTATTCATAAGAGAGACATCTGAAGGACTACTACTTGTAACTATATTTGTTGATGACATTATCTTTGGAGGTAATGACAAAATTAGTGTTGAATTTGCTAAGGAGATGCAAAGTGTGTTTGAGATGAGCATGATTGGACCTATCAAATACTTCTTGGGATTAAATGTACAGTAGATAGAAAAAGAAATTTTTATTAATCAGTCAAAATTTGCAAGCCAGTGGGTACACCTATGATAATAGCATGTAAGCTTACAAAAGAAGATGATTCACCAGTAGTAGATATAACATTGTACAAGTCCATGATTGGAAAAATTATTTATCTTACTCAAACCAGACTAGATATTTCCAATGTAGTTGGCATAGTTGGAAGATTTGCAGCAGAGCCTAAACAAAGTCACCTCATGGTAGTAAAAAGAATATTCAAATACTTGCAAGGCACTATAGATTATGGTCTATGGTATCCTAATTAAGAAAATATTGAGCTTCATGTATATATTGATGCAGATTGGGTAGGATGCATTGATGATAGAAAGAGTACATCAGGAGGAGAAGTGTTTCTTGGTAACAGACTTTTCACTTGGACAAGAAAAAAACAAAATTGTATCTCTCAATCAACAACAGAAGTGGAGTATGTTGTAGAAGCACTAAATTTTTCTACAATTGTTTGGATCAAGCAAATGATAAAGGATTTTGAAATTCAGATTGACTATCCTATTGTTATACATTGTGATAACACTAGCACTATCAATATGTCAAAGAACCCCGTGATGCATGCAAAGACAAAACACATTGAGATCAAGTATCACTTTCTAAGAGAGAAAGTGGTAGAGAAAGAAGTAAAGTTGGACTATGTGAATACTAAAGATTAGTTAGCAGACATATTTAGAAAGCCGTTGCCAAAGGATACTTTTGAGTATCTTAGGGAGAAGCTAGGAGTAATTCCCTTCCTTGATTCTACTTAGAAGAAAGAAGAAAGAGCATCAGTCCTCAGGGACTGATGGATGGTTGACTACTCTACTTCAGGAGTAGTATCGGTGCTTAAAAGAGTTGGTGCCCTTTGCCATTGATGTCAAAGGGGGATTAATATATAGAGTCATGAAAAATAGAAGCAAAAAGGAGTAATATACTAAGGGGGAGTAGTACTTAGTCATGGAAGTAGTTCAGTTGAGGAAATGGATAATATTGAAGAATATTGCAGCAAATGGAGGATTCATCCTTGGGTGAGTTTTGATGAGGAAATGAAGAATATTATAAAAGAATTACTCATTTGGGTTGGTGGTGTTTTTCATTCCATATGTTGCCATCAATGCCAAAGGGGGAGATTGTTGAAGATTTTCCAGCAAGCCAGTGCCGACTGTATGTTTGTCATTGATGACAACATATGGTAAGTAGCATGTGTTGAAGACTTATGCAGTAAGATTTGAGTATATGTAGCATGGACATGTTATCAGCATGATATCATGGATGCAGAGGTTAACTGTTAGTACATACAATTATGCAGTAGCTTGTGTTAGTAGTGTTCCTGACAGAGTTACAGGTAGTGTTCTGTGAGTGATTGTATGTATAGTCATCATGGAGCCTTGTGCCTTTGGATATGTGATGAAGACATATTAGTGATGTTACAATCGTGGACATAGACTCTTTTGATCAGTACAAGTGAAGTTATGCAGTCGCTATTCACCAGTAGCAGTTTCTTGTGTTTATTCAGAAGAGCTGACAGAGATTGTATTGGTTCATGAGTTACACTTATCATTTTGGTATGCACCATCAGTTTAAAGATTGGAGAAGAGTTAAGAATGTTTGGTTAAGAACGCATAATGTAATTCATCTTGAGGAGAAATTTTTAGTTACTTTGGTAGAGCCGATAGTGTGTAGTGTGCGTCTACATTTATTAATATTGGACAGGTCCCAGATTGTGTTGCGTGCTTAGTAGAGCTGATAGAATTATTTTTGGAGTATGTTATGCTTTCTCTAATATGATTTCAAGGTGGTTCTAACAGGCCAAATTGATTATATCTTTTAGAGGAAAGATATTTATAGGCAGTCATTTGTGATTGCTAAAGCATGGTTTAGAGTTGTTTGTGAAGAGCATAGTAGAGTGTGCGAAGTGTTGAGCCATCAGCAGAAGGTCTATGTGACCAAGTGAAGAGTTTATACTATACATTGGAACTGATCCAAATAGTAGGTCAAAGCGTAGTTCACCAAGATCTAGATATAGTGTGTATCTATTATTCAGAAGGTTGTAGCCTTCACCCCTTTAAGCAGTGTGCTCTCAGATAGTGTGTCCTCACCCCTAATAGGGTTAATTGTAAAAGACTCCTAATAGGGTCTGACCCTTGACCAGATCACTATACTAAATATATTATAAAGAAACTCCTAACAGGGTTAAGGATCTTCTAACATGGATCATAAAACACTAGTGCAGATTATTAGTGGGTGTCAATTCCCACTGGGGTTTTTACCTTTTTGGGTTTTCTCGTAACCAAAATATTGGTGTTGTGTTGAAGTGTTCTTTCATTGTGTTTATGCTTATGTTTAAGTATACTTAATTGGATAAAGAATTGAAACTTGTAGATAACTAATTCACCCCCCCCCCCCCTCAGTTATATCTTGGGACTATTCCTAACAGTACTAATGAAAAAAAAAAACAAAGATATCCCATAAAAACCAAGCCTGAATGTTCCAAAAGGGTAGTTTCAACATTTCAGACCTTTGACCTATGAAAGTATATAGTCCCTCTGAAATGCTGAAAGATGTCATCATTTAGTCATAACTTCAGCCTTTCAGAGGGTGAAAAGTAGTGGAGACTGTTGGAAAGTGATGTTGTGGAGAACTAGGGATCAACTGAGGTTTTTCATTTATGGAAACACTTATGCTTAAGTGATCGCATGATGAGAGGTTTAGTACTAGAGTCACAGTCATGAAAATGACTAAGTCCAAAATCAGGGTAACAAGGTACAATGTTAAAAAAATTGTTAGCAATGAAAATGTATGAGGTATTATGGCTTGCAAAGTTAATAGAAGATGTTTTGGGACATGTATATGCTTTAGTTAAGAGCGCATGAGTTTTGGTGATTAGATCAGTGAGATATAGTGTTCAAAAGGTATGCGAAGATAGTAAAATAGTATAACAGGGCATATGAGCAGTTGTGGTGATTGCATAACGTTACTTGGTATGGTAACATGCTAAGTCAGATGAATGAAGTATATTGCCAACACTTTGGTAGTATAAGATCACCAAATCCATAATTATTATTCATATAGTTTATTATTATGTTTTGTATGGTATTAGTGAAGCCGGCTAGATGGCATATTTTGTATATGTATAGAGTGCTTTTATGAAAGCTATATGGATTGTGATTATGATGATGAAGCAAGGGTGTGAATGTGAGACCAGAGATCAGATATGAGATTAGTAATTGACAGAGCTATAACCAGAACTAATTAAGCAAGATAAGTGCTTGTATTGTTCACTTTTTGGAGAACTCTTTGAAATAGTTTTTTATTGTAACAACAATTTGATCACCACCTTTAACCAGGTGTTTTGTGTACTCCTAACAAGGTTTTGTATTCCTTTAACAAGGAAATGTACTATGTAACAATCAGCTCCTAAGAGGGCTAGATCTCCTAACAGGGACATAATATTTTAGTGCATAGTTGTGGGTACCATCCCCACCGAGGTTTTCCCTTCGCCAGGGTTTCCTTGAGAACAAATCATGGTGTCATGGGTTATGTGTTGTGTTTAATTATTTTTTTCATTTCAGCATTGTTATTGTTTAATTTTAATTGGTTGAAGTTTAAATCAGAGTTTAGTAATACTGATTCACCCCCCTCTCAGTATTACCTAATCCTAATAGAGACTTTGGTGTTTGAAATGCCAAAAAGGAGAAATTGAATCGGAGTTAGTTTTTGGGTGAATCGTTAACTTTCGGTGCTTTAGAGTACGAGAAGTTTCAGTGTGCGAAAGGCAAAAACACCAAAAAGTTGGACTTGGTGGAAAATGTTTGGGGCTGGATTCTTTTTAGGACTTTTGAAGTGCGAAAGTCCAAAACTTTTTAGGGCTAAATGACTTGAAAAAAGGAGAAAAAGGGGTAGAGCTCAAAAATGAGCTTGAATCAAGTTTGACCATGAACTCAACACTAAGGAGTCCAAGGGGACAACTCTTCCACCCCAAAGTGACACACAAAAAAAGACCTAGGACCAAAAAACCTAGTGCAAAAACCCTAGAACTAACTAAAACATGAGAAAAAAAGGAGAGGTGAAGAAACCTACCTCAAAGAAAGTAGAAGAGGGAAAGAAAATTGAAGAATCATGTAGGCCGAAGGAGCTAGAAGACAACTAGAAGAAAAGCATTCTCAACAAGCTCCAAAAATCAATAGTAGGGAAAAATGCAAAGTGACCAAAGTGGTCGGCTCACTGCCTTATATAGGCCTCTAGTGGGGTGATGTTAGCCATCCCCACCTATCAACCTTTCAGACTTTCAGGGGTCTCAGACCTCCGAAAGGTTGAAATGTCGAAAGGTTGATTCCCAACTTGGGGAATCAGACTTTTGGTGTTTCAGACCTCTGAAAGTATGAAAGCTTGAATATGTGAAAAGGGGGTTTCATCATTTGGTAGGTAGCCTCTTTCAGCCTTTCAAACCTAAGGAATGTTGAAAGTGCCGAAAGGTTGAAACTTGACAAAGACTCCAGAGATAGTCCCAGACAAGGATCTAACTAATAGACAAAACTCAAAAATAAGCCAAAGAAGGTGGGGCCCTTGGCCAAGTGGCCAAAAAAAGGGGAGCATGCTTGTGGAACCACAAGAAATAGCCTTGAAAAAAGAAAGGGAATAACCTAGGTATCCTCTAATCATCCCACTATGAAAAGATTCTATCTTGCGATGAGCTAGACACAAAAACCTTCAGTGGTAGTAATTCTCCCATCATTATATCAAGATCAAAAAAATCTTTTCATTCACATCTAGTGTGTGTGTAAATGTGTTCATATTCTCCAAACTCTTCACCAAAGGTTTCTTGGCTTCTTAACTAGTCATAATCAAATCTTCACCCATAGGTCTAGGTTTGGCCAAAAGCCATTTTAACCTTTCTCTATAGCCAGGTAGTCATTTAGAGCCCCGGTAGAGGCTGCTAAAGTCACCCTTCTCCTCCTCTAGATGAGCTTGTTTTGAAGTTTTAAACTTCTTTGGAGGGCTCTTAGACTCAACACTTTCATATAAAAAGTGACTTTCTTGAGTTAATGTTTTCAGGGTACTTCTTTTATTCCAGCTTCATTGTTCTTTAGTGAGCTTGAGGCAGTGTTTAGGATGTGCCACCTCTTCATTTGTATTTCTATTTTTTCTTTTTTTTTTAAAACCTGGGCAACGATTAGACTGTGCAACTGAAGCATTTGAACTTTTCTCTTTTTGTGTTGACTTTGTCTTTATGCATTCCTCCTTTTTTGCTTTCTTACTCTTTTCTTTTAGTCTATATTTTAGGTGAGAAAGGGTTTTGACTCCTGACTTCCTCCATGACCATGGGCGTTGCTTGGTTTTGACTGGAATCCTATCCAAGAAACCTCTAATTTAGAATATTTAATATGTGTGTTAGTGTCAAGGATGGTCAGATCTGATGAATTCACTCAAGAACTCTGAGAGGAAAACACTTCACTTTCAACCTCTATATCTACTCCTTGCAAGATAAAATCTAATCAAAGTGTTCGACAAAGAAAAACCTTCATCCTTTTGCCCAAACTACTTGGTGCAGAATACTTAGTTAAAAAAAATCTACCCTTGGACATACGCAAACTAACTGGCCTAAAGAAAAGGACACAAGACAAGACACAAAACTAGGAGAATGTACAAGAAAATATCAGAGTCCTTCAAGACCTGAAGTAGTTCTTGAGATACTGGTTGTTGACAGGCAATGGGACCAATTCCCCATCGAGAGAACTAATTATAAAAGTGTTCTTTCCTAAGATCTCTACTATTTGGAAAGGGCCTATCCACAAACATTGGAATTTAGTGTGGCTACCCAATTTTTCTTTGGCTTTATCCCACATCAAGACTAAATTGGAAATCCTAAAAGCCTTTATTCTTTCTCTTTTGCCAAACCAACACTTGATGAAAGCTTGATGTTTGGCCACATGTTCTAGGGTCGTGGTTCTCTTTTCTTCTAGATCCAGAAGGTTCATGAGGTGAACCTATACCCCATCCTTGCCTTCGACGTATTAATCCATGAATCTTAGGATTGGTATTT
Source organism: Chamaecyparis obtusa (assembly GCA_027943335.1). Taxonomy (NCBI): domain Eukaryota; kingdom Viridiplantae; phylum Streptophyta; class Pinopsida; order Cupressales; family Cupressaceae; genus Chamaecyparis; species Chamaecyparis obtusa. Next base: position 458,491 of record BSBK01002919.1, read on the forward strand.
TTAGGTTCATAGGAAAAATTAGTTGCAGGTCATAAACTAACTAGTAAGGGGAAGTCCCCAGAACATTTTTAATTCTCACTCAGTCAGTCCATAAGGCATATTTCAACTATGTGTTCCAATCTTGAGGGTTATCATCCAAGAGGCATTTGATTATAGCTGTCAAGTTTTTGTTTTTTGATTCAGCAACCCCATTCCCTTGTGAATAATAGTTAGATGAGAATTTGAGGATTACCTAATTTTCAAATGCCCATTGGATAAGAGACACATATGAGAAATAGGGTGCATTGTCACATACCAAAAAGAAAGGCACACAAAACCATGTGATAATGAACTCCTCCAAGAACTTGGTTACTAGTTTCATGGTGCAATTTCTTAGAACTTGTGCCTCTGTCCACCACACGTGTAGTAGTCTATTGTGGTCAAGATGTACCTATGTCCTATAAAGGAAGGAGGGTTAATCATTCCTACAAAATATAGCCCCATTGGGAGAATGGACGTACCTCATAGATTAGTTGTAGGGGCATTGTCAGATGTCTCTTGTGAACAACACTAGTTTGGCAAATATGACATAAAAACACGTGATCATGTGTATCTTTGAACAAGGTAGGCCAATAATAACCAGACCTCAATACCTGATGTGTCATGGCCTCTTCTAACCCATGGCCCAAGCCATACATGTCATGAAACTCTGTGAGAACTTTCTCAACTTTTGTCCTGTCCAAACAATGTAGGTAAAGACCATCGTAATTGCACTTGCAGAGATTTCCATTTTTTAGCATATAGGAGCTTCTCTTATTCTTTAGGGATATTATTTGGGAACCATTCAATCCTTTAGGGAAGTGGTTTTGGAGAAATTAGTAAACTATATCTTGGTACCATACGTCAGTTACTATTCCTTCATTGGTGTATACTTGGCATACTAAACCCTGCTCTGTCTCTGCTATCATTTTTGGTGAGGCCTCGGCCTCTCACTAGCTTCATCAATTGTATCTCGATATAAAATTCTTGTAATATACCCATCCATTCCCCCCTTCATTCTCCCAACTCATTTTTCATTAACAAGGACTTGAAAATAGGATTAGGAAAAATAACAACAACCTTGCTCTTGAGGATGTAATGTCTGAACTTTGTGAGAGCTTTAACTAATGTGAAATACTGTTTGTCAAGATTGGGGTAATTGATCTCAGCATTTTTCAATGGACAACTCATGAAAGCTATTGGTCTTTCATCTTCTCCCTCTTTCTTTTGGGTGAGAATTCTTGCACATGAGAGCTCTGATGCGAAAGAGTAGACCTTGAATGGTAGAGTGTAATCTGGGTTGACCAAAACCAAAGCTGTAGCATTGGATATCTTAATCTCCTCAAATTCTTCTTTAGATGGAGCATTCCATTCTATCTTTCCATCCTTTTTCAACATGTCATCCAAGGGATGCACTATCTCAGCGAACCCACTAATAAAATTTCTGACGAAGTTGATCTTTCTAAAGAAAGATTTCAGTTCTTTCCAACTATTTGGGGGAACCTGTTTAAGGATAGCCTTGAACCTTTTAGGATCTATTGAAATTCCTATTTCTTAGATGATATGTCCCAACAACTTGCCTTGGGTTACCCCAAAAATACACTTTTTGGGATTTAGTAAAACTCCATGACTCTTGCTTCTTTTCAATGCTCTGCACAAATATTCAATGTGATTTGCATGGTTTCCGGAGAATACCATAAGGTCATCCATATAGATGATGACTCACTGGAAATTTTCTCTAGCATTGATCAAACTAAAAGGAATGCGGTGGTAGGAAATGTTCCCCACTTAGTAGTGAATGTCATCTTCAAACGGTCCTCCTCTTTCACCATTACTTGATTGTACCCAGAATAACCATCGAGGAAAGACATCATCTAAGACTTGTTTACAATTTGCAGTACTTCATCAAGATAGGGCAATAGCTAGTTATCCTTTTGAGAAGATCTATTGAGGTTCCATAAATCTACATAGAGTCAGACTTCTCCACTCTTCTTTCTCACAGGAATGAGATTAGCAACCCAGGTTAAATGTCAGATAGGAAAGATGATCTTAGCGTCAAGTAACTTTTGTACTTCCTTCTAAATCACTTACTCGATCACATGGTTCATGGACCTCTTCCTTTGATGGAAAGGTTTGGTGTCTAGATTCAGTGGTATGTTGTCTACAATGATGATGGGTTCGTAGGTTTTCACATCCTTGTAGCTCCATGCTATAACATCTTTGTACTCAATGATTAATTCCACCATTCGCCTCTTTTCCTCATTTGTACCAATTTTACTGATACGAATCTCCCTAGGTTCAATTTGTGTGCCCAGATTGTAGATTTCACAATCATCACCTCCCATAGTTGGTGCCTTCCTCTTTTCATGAGCATAGTAATCTTTGTCAAAGATCCTTTCTAAGGCTACCATTCCTTTCGGGATGGAGTTAGTTTTCAGTTTTAGGATCCCCAAATCATATGACTCTTTGATCTCATCAGCCTCTTCATCTATATTTTTTTAAAAATACCTCGGCACTCATGATGAATTCAACTATTTGTTCATCATCCTAGAATACTTGGAAGTTTGTGATTTTATCTAGAATATCTAGCACTGCCACCATCTTAATGGAGAACTTTTTCAGATTTGATTTCTCCAACAGATGTAGGGAACTTACTGACACTTCCAAGGCATTAGTGACATTGTTTCTTCTTCTTGGGATGCTCTTGATGTTAAACACTTCAAAGTCTTCAATTAAATCCCATACACAATTTCGATATGAGGCTAGTCGCTTATCTGTGCATGAATACTGGCTACAAATCTACCTGACCACTAACCGAGAGTCTCCTTCTATGATCAAGTCTTTTACCTTCTTTTCATGTGCCATAAGGAGACCTCATACCAATGCCTCATATTTAGTGACATTATTGGTACAGTAAAATTGAAGCCTATAAGAAGCATAGTATGAACCACCCCTGGGGTTGATTAACTCAATTTCGGCCCCTGCTCCTTGCTTACATTTGGAGCCATCAAATCTAAGTTTCCATACAAGATGGTTCTTTTGAGAATGAGGTTTGGCTTGGGGTTCCAACATAAAACTGGGTGGATGTAGGGGTTCAATAGAGATCTTTGGTGGTGATGGGTCTTTATTGGTTGGAATATCCACACTCTCTATTTCCAGAATCTCCCTTGCTGAGAGGGGAACCCATTTCATTTTCTATTTTTTCTTTGTCTCACTCCATCCTTTGTGACATGGGGGTAGGAAACCATCGTATGAGGAGCTCCACTCCTCTTTCATAGGGTTTTTTCTTATAGAGACCAAGGTTTTCTCAAGATGGTAAGGGCCTTCATCATCTTGGTGTGCAGCCATACCCTTTGCAAGTTCTGATACATGGGATATTTGGTTCATCACTTGCGCTATAGTGTCCTGACCATCATGGCGTGCATTCAAATTATGAGTGACTTGCTTGGTGGAAATGGAAATACCTTGGCAACATTAGTATGTTGGGATCAGCATATTGCCCTAGATGTTTCATTTTTTCATCATATTATTTACAAACTCGGTGATGATTTCCTCAGGGACCTGGACATGTATCAATCCTTGTATAGGGCTATCGTCAAAATTTTCTTCTTCCTTGATATGGAATGTTAGGATTCTGTTGAACTGATATACTCCCAGATCAACTTATGAGAACAAGACTTCATTTGGGGCATCGTATTCGGTTATCATTTGTTTGAGTTTCAGTTCAACATCAATTTTGATCTGGTTATTCAATCCTTTCCAGAGTAACCCAAGTTGGGTAAAATCAGTGGAGAACCAACCTCTCAAGGACCTAGTCCATTCCCTACTAAGTAGAATTCCATATGTCTCTGGGATGTCCACAATGTGTATGTTTATGCAATCCTAGATCCTGGGGTTTGTGGTCAACTGTATACAGGTATCTTTCAGGATTCCAATGACCTTGACTTCTATCTTGTCAAGTTGAATCATGACCCTATTAGTAGGTTGGGGGTTCATTCCCAATTTTTGGCATATGGATAAGGGCATGACATTGCATGAAGCACCTAAATCAATTAGACAGTTGTGTAGATTCTTTCCAAAGATATTGAGACTAAGAAAAAATGGGGGTACTTCTACCCGATCTTTGAATATGGTTGGCATTGCCTCAACAATATTGGCATTTGATGAATTCCTAGCATTGCTGCTGGATGGAACCAACTTAGAATGGTCCAGAGACTTTATGATTTCTTCTCTTTGTGAGGGGAAACTTTCTAACATGTCATACATTGACATATTATCTTTGACTCATTTTAGATCCTCAAGTGCACTATATCTCTCAGTGGCCCAAATCGGGTTCTTTAGTACGATGGGCTGATGTTGCACAGTTGGGGAAATGGTGGCACTAGGGCCTCTGAGAGGTGAAGGCTTTTTGTTATCCCATGGGCCTGGTGGAGTGGACTACATTCTAGGGGGAATGCCATCAGTCAAGGGCTCTCTCCTACTCCTCAGATTGTAATTGTTTTGGTTGTTTTTCTAAAAAGCATGAACCATAGGTTGACTTTGCTAATTAAACAGGAAAATGAATTCTTCTTTGACTATGTTATTAGTAGGACCTCCCTCAGTAACCAGTTCATAGGAATCAATGAACATGGCATTAAAATGAGTCTGGGAGTTGTCAAAATTTTGACCTTGCTGATTGTCAAACTCTCCCATGTATTTGTTATTTGATTGATGTTTATTGGAAGCTTGTGTGAAGTTAGCCTCAGATGAACTAAAGACATTGGCATTGTTAGTAGGTATACAACCATTGTTAGGATGGGTGTTCCATGGCCTATTAGTTCGTTATTGCCTAGACTATTTATCTTGCATGGTATTCCTATAAATTTTGTTGTTGTTGTAATTGCCATAATTACGATTTTGATTTTGGGGATAGGTGTTTGGAGTAGTAATCAGTCATCAGTAATTCCCTTGGTTTTAAGGTGGATTCATCTTCATCCTGGTGATCTCACTTGTCAAATGGGACAAAGTCTTCTTCATGGCATCCAACTTGTTCACTAAAGCATTATCAGGCTCATTTGGGACAACAACCTTTTGCTCACATAGGGATTCCTTATGCACATTGTATCCCAGATACGTGATGGTGAGTGGTAGGAAAATGGTGTATGAAGTTGGTACTAGATTAAGCTTTGGGGTGTGATGCACTGGGGGCTGATTATATGCTGCAAATAGACCAATCATGGTAGTGTTTCCTAATGTGGGTGAAACACCATAGTTTCTACCTACTTGTGGATCCATCTATTGTGTGAAAATGATGGCTTCATTGCACACCTTTTCCAAAGTATCTATGTACATGGAGGTAACCTTTTCAAGAATATAGATGTTAAAGGATCTAAGGCTCGCAGGTACACTTGTATGGAAGCCCCGATAGGTATGGTGTAAGGAGCCTCTAATCTCTAGTAAATATTATGGAAATGGTGGTTAAACATTGCAATTGGTTCATAATGGTCTTTCTTCACCGAGATGAATTGATGATGGAGATTGGTCAGATCTACTTATAGCTTGAGCTGATTGAGAAATTTTGTTTCAAATTCACCTCATCCTGGGATGGATCCCCCTAGAAATTTCAAGTACCAATTGTATGTGAATTCCCCCAATGTGTAAGGGAAAAGGAAGCACACAATATCTTTATGTGTAATCTCTTTATGATTTCATAATTCTTTGAAGGTACGGATGTGTTCTTCTTCTGTCCTAGATTCACCATAGATGAAGCATGGTAAGAATTTTTGGGGATTTTTGGGCATCTCATGGATTTGTCCTTGTAGAGACAATGGGGAGCTTTGTACATTTGTGAAAAAGGCCATTGGAGGTGGTTGTGGAACAATAGAAAGTGGGGCAGCAATATGTGAAAATGGGGGAAGATTATGTTGATTTGGTTGATGTGAAATGTCTTCCCTTTGTTTCACTTTACTACTGTGAGGTCTGTGAACTTCTCTAAGTTATAGGAATTCCCCTTTGTTTGGTGATGATCTAAGGACTCATTCAAACCTTTTGGGAGAGAATGATCCAATATTTTGGGGTTTCCCTCTAAAGGGCCCTCCTTCTAGCACCACTTATGTTGAGCATCATTTTTACACGAGACATCAGCTTGGAATTTGTGTGAAAAAATTTCTCTTTTGGAAAAATGATATAAATCAATCTCAAGGTTCCTTTTGGGTTGGGTCTCAACTACTTAGATATCTCAATTGAAGATAAATGTGAATCTATTCATGAGGAGGCCTTTGCTGGTTTGATCTTTGAGGGACTGCAAAACAAATATTAAAACACAACAATCTTTCTTTCTTTTTGTATTTTTTGAATCTTTAGATGAAAGAAATGTAAATCTAATTAATATATAATATATATTATATATTAATCTATCATGACTGATTTTGTAAACAAATGAGAAAAGTAACGAGAATAGGGTAACGAGAATTCAAAAGGAAATTGTGGAAAGTAAACTAATGGACATAAACTGATGTTACCTTGCTTTGTGAATTAAAGTACCAAGAAGATGGAGGCAACCCACAAAATAGAGATCTAAATGAATCACAATCCTAGCTTAGCAGATGTAAGATGTATCAAAATTCATCAGATCAAAAAGCCACAGCAAATGAGTGCACAAGTGAGAAAAATTTATCTTAAAGCACCGAAGAACAATCTTCCCAATAATTCACCACAATAAAGAAATGCAGCAAAGATAAACACTAGACTAATACAATCGCAGATCAAATTCACCATACAATCAATTGACCGCTCTTTGAAATAAAAGAATGAGAAAACACACATTCATCAATTTCACAAAGACAACAGATGAATCACACCACGATTGAAGCACCAATTGTAAGTATTGTAGTGCAAAGTAATCAACCTTACTTACATTGTTTCCATACAATTTATAGAGTTGTGCTCTCAATTTTGCAACTAGGGTTTTGGCTGCACATAAAACTTGAAAATAAGTCTAATCTAAACTTTACATGAAAGAAACTATCCCTAAATCAAGTTTAAACTACTTTAGCACATAATTAAACCTCATGCATTACAATTTGGGAGAAAAATATGCATAAGACAACTCAAAATTAAAACTAGAACTCATGCATGTTCTTCTTTGAAACTTGTAGTTCTTCCCTTTATTCCTTGTTGCAACTCTTCTCCGTGGATCCAACCAGTAGACGCCCTCAAATCACACAAAAAAAATCCTATAGGAGTGATCAATCTGACTGAAAAAACTACTGAAGAAGACTTAATTCATTGGCAGTGACGGCCCAGAAATTTCAGACCCTGACCCTTGCTCCAAGAAAATGAAGTTCAAGAATTGGCTAAGTGTTGAAGAAACTCTTTACAACCTTCAAACTTTCGGAGGTCGAAAATCTTGGAACTCAAAATTGGCTAAGTCCCCAAAAAAAAAATTTCCTTCACTCAACAATTGGCTAAGTCCAAAACTGGACACTTAGCAACTTGGAAGGATTTATGGATGTGCCTTTTGGAGCCTGTCCATGATCTCTTGTACCTCTTTAAAGTCCACCATTTTGACACCTTTGAGGCATTCCTGTTGCTTTCCTTGAAATGTGACTAATTCATTAGCAAAGCCTCTTAATTCCTCTTTTTGAGACAACATTTTCTGCATCTCCTCCTTTTGATAAAACATTTGTTAGATATCCTCTTTTTTTCTAACCCCATTAAAGATATCAAGGTATTGATTTATAATATCTTTAATGGGATGCATCATCAGCTCATCATCCTCATCATAGAGGTCTAGGTCCAATCCTTCAAAAAAATTATGCATCTCTTCAACCCAATGTAGTGCCTCTTCTCTCTTCTTATTGACCTTTCTTAGGGTTTTCTCGTAGATATTTAGAGATTTAGTGATATCTCTGATCCATTCTTAAAAATTGTCAAGCTCTGACCCATCATATATTTTCACCAAAACTTAGAAGTGTTTCTTCCTTCTAATTAAAAGATCATCAAGGTCCTTTTGCCACTTAATAATCTTCTCCTCAAGACCATCTTCTCCGCACATAAGATCCACCAAGTTGGTGATCCTCTTCAGAATACCCCTAAAGGGTCTCAAAATTGTCCTAAGGGAATTTTTGGAAAAATCCTCAAAATCATTTTTCCAATCTGTACAAACATGAATGAAAGAATGTGGAATATATGATGGCAACTCAATAGCACCCTTCCTTTCCAAAATAGCCTATAATGATTACTCAGGGTTACTTGGGTCAATGGGGCCTACTTTTTTAAGAATAAAATTCTTCATAGCCTCGTTATGCTCCATCAAGGCTTTTATTTTCTCCTCATCCTTATCCATGAAGCCTAAGGCATGCTTCAGTCCTAATGTAGCCAATATTTTGCTCCTTTCTCTCGTTGGCTCTCCTAGATCTACCTCCTCTAGTACATATTCCTCTACAGTAACTTCAACCATACTGATATTCATTTTGGGTATGGCTACCTATGCCTTCCATCTACCCGCTTGATCTTGCATTACATAAGATAGGGTCCTTGCTTGGGCACTAGATTATGCTGGATGTAATGCTCATCGAAGCACCACCATATTTGTGTCCTCTTTTTCTGTATATACCCTCACCCTTGGTTGTATCTCCTTTGTGAACTAGGTGGGTTTAGAGAAGGCATTGATTGGCTCATATGGCGCAATTGAGATGGAGGTAGCAACTCCATGTTCTAGCTCGAGTTCCACCTGTCTTTCCTCCTCTTATCCTATTGTTACCTATTCTTCTCCTGTACTTTATTCCTCTCATGTTTTTGTTTGTGTTAATATGATTTAGAACAACAAAGAGGGGGGGAGGTGAATTAGTTGTTCTCAGGTCCAGATGTATAAAAAAAACTTTAAAACTCTTCAACAAATCAGATCCAACAACCAACATCTCCTCGGTCATTACTGATTGCACAATAGAAACATATAATAGTGCAGTCCACTATCCAATAGTATCTAACTTGTAAAACATAGAAATGTTCAAACCAAAACATTCACACAAGTATTAACACCAGGATTTATAGTGGAAAACCAATTAGGAAAAAACCACTTTGTAACATGTTACTATTATTTTCACTCTTCTGATGTGAGCTCTGTGAAAAGCCAACCTTGTCAAAGGTTACGAACACACTACCAGGCATGACCTGGTTAAAGGATTTAAACCACTTTATTAAAAGTGCACCTTGTTATAGGACTTACATACATCCCATTAGAATGCAACCTTGTTCAAAGGATTTATACAAATGACTGTTAGGTCAACCTTTGTTAAAAGGATTTTGGCTAATACAATGGTTAGAAAGTAATAGTAGTATTGATCTTAAAAACATACAACTCACTTTGAAAATATAAGATCTAATTCCATACACATATGTTGGCTTACTGACTGTGAACCTTTACCATCTCCATCACCGATCTTCTCGAAAATCTCTTCAAGCAATCACAACACTTCTTCTTCAGCCTTTTCTACTTATACAGTCAATAACATCAACAATACTTCCAGCATCCTCTCCCCTGTTCAACCTCATGCTTAGGTTTCCTTAATACTTCCTCAATTAGGTCAATACATCTTTTGCCGCTTAATCTCCTTCATAGATCTTAGGGTTAGGTCAGATTCATCGAATCCTTCCAACTTTATGTTCTTTGTCTATCCTTTCAGAAATATCTCAAATCTCTTAATAGATTTACAATAAAACATTTTGCAGTGCATTAAATGCTTTCATACAATCAATAAATAAAGTCAACACATTTTACATAATCCAAGAATTCAACTATGGTGGCTGGAAATTTGAATTCTTCCTCAAATGTAAATTACTGACACTCAGTCAATACAGTGTTACTCCTCAGTCTTCATTAGAAAGCTCGGTCACCTCAAAAACAATTTCCTCGGCTAATATTGTCTTCCTCGGCAATTAACTGAGGTTCGATCAACACTAAATTTACTCAGCATATACTAGCTCGGTCGACACTAACATCACTTGGCTTAAACTAGATTTCTTCACTTTTGCTCGGTTAAGCCTACCAGTTTAGTCTTCTTTATTACTTAGATAAACAATACATTATCTTATCATTTTACCACATAATCAAGTACTCATTGAAGTATCAAGATAACTCAACCTTTCCTTAGGTGCTATTGTTACCAACCTTGCCTACCCCCTTCACAACAATCAAATAGATATAGTACTTTCTTAGATAAAAATAGTTTTATGAGTTAGGGTTTGACATCAATGACAATACAAAAATTGCTTCAATTGCAGTTTCCAACAATCTCCCTCTTTGGCATTGATGGAAACACCATATGAATAACACATGAATCACCAACCAATCCAAAACTTATATGTCCATCAGAAATATTTATGATATCCTTAGCTTCATTCTGATACAGAATCAATTAGCCATGCTTGTATGACTATCCACTAAATCTCTCCCTCTTACTTGATCTTCCATGAAATCTCACCATGTGTATTCATCTGTGATTATCTCCCTCTTTGATAAAAATGCCAAAGCAACAACTAAAACATACATCTTGTAGATGTAGATATCATTTTTTTCAGTTCAGTAACAGTATTTATCCCTCTTTCATCTTTGCTTATGACTGATTCTTGGCTTTGCTATACTTTTCACAACTCTAGGCTACTCCTAAAGTGTGACCTGTCTCTGCATCAATTTGTTAGATACTCTTTGTAGCACATTTGATGCAGTGCTCCTAGCTTGACTAGGTAGCCTCGGTTAGGGGAAGAACCCCTAATTGACCTCTCAGATATTCATGAGCTTCTTAGTTAAAGATTTAGTGAATATTTCTGCTAGTTATTCCTTTGTATTCACATATGAATCCATTCGAACATCTTTATCTTGTACCAGTTCCCTCAAGTAATGATACTTGATGGTGATGTGTTTGGTCTTTGTGTGCATCACTAGATTCTAAGAGATGTTGATAGCACTTGTGTTATCACAGTAGATGACAACTAGTTCAGTGATATCTTCTTTCATGCCTACCAACAATTTCTTTATCCATACCAAGTTTGAACAGTTCATTGCTACAACCACATACTCAGCTTTAGGAGTAGATTGGGAAATGCAATTTTATTTCTTGCTTGTCTAGGAAACTAATCTCTGTCCAAGAAAGAAAACTCCACCACTAGTACTCTTTCTGTCATCCACATTTCCTACCCAATCAACATCAGTATACATTCTCAGTTCATACTTTTCATGCTTCTTGTATTACAATCCATAGTCAGCAGTCCCTTTCAAATATCTCATTATCCTTTGACAGCCATCATGTGAGTTTCCTTAGGATTGGAAGAGAATCCTGCCACAATCCCAATAGCTAAAGTAATATCTGGTATGTTGTGTACAACATACAGTAGCTTTCCAATCATGGTTCTATACAAATTCTAGTTTACTTCTGCAGCATCATCATTTTTAGACAACTTTTGTCTAGTAGCCATGGGAGTACTTACTGGCCTTGAATCTTCCATACCCAAGGTTTTTAGTATCTCATGAACATATTTAGACTGGGTGATGAAAATTCCTTTCTCCATATGATATACTTGTAAACCAAAATTTTTTTTGATATCCCCAAATATACTCATTTCAAATTCAGTTTGCATTTCATTTGGAAATTTCTTACAGAAGGCATCTTGTCCACCAAATATAATATCATCTACAAAAATCTTAGCCAACAAGATTCCTTTACCTTCTTCATATTTCATGTACAAATTTCTTGTGTCATTTTTCCTTGAGATTCCAATCTATATTAGATAGTTGTGTAGTCTCTCATACCATGCTCTAGGAGCTTGCTTTAGTCCATACAGTGCTTTATTCAGTTTGCAAACCATGTGTCTTTTGTTTGGATCAACAAATCCTTATGGCTGTTCAATGTACACTTCTTCTTCTAATATACCATTTAATAATGAAGACTTAACATCCATTTGGTATACCTTGAAATATTTGTAAGCAACATATGCAAGTAAGGTTCTTACTCCTTCCAATCTAGCTACAAGGGCAAATGTCTCCCCATAATCTATTCCTTCTTCTTGTGTGTAGCCTTTGCATACCAGCCTAGCTTTGTTTCTTGTGATTTAACCATGCTCATTTAGCTTGTTTCAAAACACCCACTTTGTTCCAATGACATTTTTATTTTCTGGTCTCAGCACTAGAGTCCAGGTATCATTCTTCTCTATCTGGTCTATCTCCTCATTCATTACTTGTATCCAATCTTCATTTTCTAATGCCTCCCTTGTTGTCTTAGGCTTGAATTCACATAGTAAACATGTAGGATCTCTTGTCTTGCTTCTGGTCAAAACTCCAATATCTTTGTCTCCAATGATCTGTTTAGGCTTGTGATGTCTCCTTACATATTGTGCCAAAATAGGTTCTACTCTCCTTTCATCTTGCTCTTCAGGTTCACCAATAAGATTTTCAGATTTAGCTTTTGAATGCTCGGCAACCTCTTCCTGATACTCGACAGCTTCCTCCTATCGCTTGACATGTTCTTATTCTCTCTCGGCATTGTTTTTTTGATGCTCAACATTGCTTACCCGAGACTCTGCATTAGGTGGAAGTTTGTCATTTTCCTCTCCTTCCTCTATATACACAAAAGATTTGTAATCTTCTGGTTCTCTTTTGTTGTCAGCTTCATTTTTCTCTACATACTCATCAACTTTGACATTCACACTTTCCACAATTTTGTTAGTGTTAGAGTTCAAACACTTATAAGCTTTACTTTTTGTGGAATAGCCTAGGAATATGCCCTCATCACTTTTAGCATCAAATTTTCCATTCCTATTATCCTTTAGTATGTAGCATTTTCTTCCAAAAATTCTAAAGTACTTTACATTAGGTGCATGCCATAGCTCATAAGGTGTTAGATTTGTACCTTTGTTTGATATGTACTCAATTAAGAGTATAAATAGTTGTACTTATAGCTTCTCTCTAGTACTTTTTTGCAACATTATTTTCAATCATTAATGTCCTTGCATAATCCATGATAGATCTGTTCCTTCTCTTTGTTATACCATTCTATGGAGGAGTTCTTGGTGCAGACATCTATCTTTTGATCCCTCTATCATTGGAAAATAGATTGAATTCATTTAATATAAATTCTCCACCTTGGTCAGGTCTCAAACACTTCAGTTTTCTACTTGTCTCCTTTTCAACCTTAGCCAAATATACTTAAAATTTTGAAAAGCATCAGATTTTACTTTTAAGAACATTATAGTCATCATTCTAGTATAATCATCAACAAATAGGATAAAATATCTAGCACCACAATAGCTTTGTACACCCATAGGTCTACAAAGGTTAGTATGAACCAAATCTAAAGAATTCTCATAAGTAAAAGTATTGCTCTTAAAGCTAGACTTTGTCATCTTACCCAACTAACATTCTTTGCACATTACATTCTCAGGTTTCTTCAATCTAGGCAGACCTCTCACTTTCTTCTTCTTACTAATTTCTACCAGATTATCAAAGTTAACATGACATAGCCGCTTATGCCATAACCAAATATCATCAAGTTGTGCAATCATACATGTTTCTTCAGATAGGTCTAGATAGAACAAATTACCTCTTGTCTATTCTCCACTTCTAATCAGTTCACCAGTGGCATCAAATATTTTGGCCTTCCTGGCCTTCCTATGATGAAATTCCACTCAATAGCCAGTGCTATTAAGTTGTGCAACACTCAGTAGATTATAGTTAAGACCTTCAACCCAATAAGCATTCTGACAAGTGATCTTATCAGTCAGCTTAATCAATCCTTTACCTCTAACATGACATGGTGCATCATTACCAAATTCCACACTTCTACCTTTATAATGATCTAAGGTATCAAACTTACTCTTGTCACCAGTCATGTGATGTGGACAACCACTGTCAATAATCCATTTATCATTTTTGTTCACATAAGATATCAATGTAGTTTTCTCATCCTCATTAGAATCATCTTTCATTACAACATAGACAACCTCAATTTCAAAATCATCACTATCAGTGTCAGTCTCTTCTTTGGCAATATAGCAGGATTTCTTACCGTTTCCTTTGTAGTCCTTGTACCTTCGGTAACCTCTATCTTCTCTTTTGTCTTTATGCTTGTCATCTCTTTCTTCATCCTTATCATCCCTATCAGGACATCTAGTAGCTATATGACCAACTTTATTACATGAAAAACATATAATAGGGAGTTTACCTTTATACTTTCCTTTTCCCCTTTTCAGTCTTGTATCCATAAGAGCTTCTAGATCCTCAAGTTCTTCATCAGATGTGTCACTTTCACTTTCACTCTCACTGATGATTCTTTCTTTTTCCTTCTTTGACTTACTTAAAACCATTTGTGACTTAAAAGAAGATTCAACATTAGCAATAGTGAAGTTATCACAGTCAAAAAGTTCAAAAGAAGTAAGCTTAACAACCAAACTTTCCAAAGTAAGAGCATTGTTAGGGTTACATCTAGATTCCTAAATTGCTGAAATTTTGATGGCATAAATAGGATGCAGAGTTCTCAATACTTTTTGAATTATAGTTTCATCATCAATAGTTCCATTTTCTCCTCTAATAGCATTTACAACTTCTTTTATTCTACCACAATATTGTGCAATATTATCACCTTCTTGCATTCTCATTTCATCAAATTTACCTCTTAGGGTCTTAGCTTTTTCTCTCAGTACATTTATGTCACTACCATAGATGTTTTCAAGAGTGTCCCACATTTTATTTTCATTAGTGTAGTCTTTGATGTCTTCAAATTCTGGATAACTTAGGGACATTTCTTGGTTGTGCTCTTGTTTAGCTCTCATCTCCTCGGCAGTCAAAGGTGCAACAAGTGTGACATAATCATGCTCAACATAATACTTTGTAGAATCACCAATACCGGCTAGATGCAACTTCATCAAACTTTTCCATGCAGGGAAGTTCTCCTTATTTAGCTTTGGTACCTCCTTCTTATACATCCTGGTCATTTGCTTCAAGTACCTTTAAACTTGTTCTTTGTAAGCACCAACAGCTCTAATACCAGATGTTAATATGATTTAGAACAAAAAAGGGGGGGGGGGGTTGAATCAGTTGTTCTCAGGTCTAGATGTATAAAAAAAACTTTAAAAATTTTCAACAAATCAGATCCAACAACCAACAGCTACTTGGTCATTACTGATTGCATAACATAAACATATAATAGTGCAGTCCACTATCCAATAGTATCTAACTTGTAAAACATAGAAATGTTCAAACCAAAACATTCACACAAGTATTAACAACATGATTTATAGTGGAAACCCAATTAGGGAAAAACCACTTTGTAACATGTTACTATTATTTTCACTCTTCTGAAGTGAGCTCTGTGAAAATCCAACCCTGTTAAAGGTTACAAACACACTGTCAGGTGTGACCTGGTTAAAGGATTTAAACCACTCTATTAAAAGTGCACCTTGTTATAGGACTTACATACATCCCATTAGAATGCAACCTTGTTCAAAGGATTTATACAAATGACCATTAGGTCAACCTCTGTTAAAAGGATTTTGACTAATACAATGGTTAGAAAGTAATAGTAGTATTGATCTAAAAAACATACAACTCACTTTGCAAATATCAGATCCAATTCCATACACATATGCTGGCTTACTGACTATGAACCCTTACCATCTCCATCACTGATCTGCTCATAAATCTCTTCAAGAAATCACAACACTTATCCTTCATCCTTTTCTGCTTATACAGTCAATAACATCAACAATACTTCCAGCATCCTCTCCCCTATTCAACCTCATGCTTAGGTTTCCTTAATACTTCCTCAATTAGGTCAATACATCTCTTGCTGCTTAATCTCCTTTGTAGATCTTAGGGTTAGGTCAGATTCATTGAATCCTTCCAACTTTATGTTCTTCATCTATCCTTCTAGAAATATCTCAAATCTCTTAATAGATTTACAATAAAACATTTTACAATGCATTAAATGCTTTTGTACAATCAATAAATAAAGTCAATATGTTTTGCATAATCCAAGAATTCAACTATGTTGACTGGAAATTTGAATTCTTCCTCAAATGTAAATTAATGACACTTGGTCAATACAGTGTTCAACTCCTCGATCTTCATTAGAAAGCTCGGTCACCTCAAAAACTGTTTCCTCAACTAATACTATCTTCCTTGGCAATTAACTGATGTTCAGTCAACACTAAATTTACTCGACATATACTAGCTCGGTTGACACTAAGATCACTTGGCTTAAACTAGATTTCTTCACTTTTTCTCGATTAAGCCTACTAGTTTAGTCTTCATTCTTACTTAGATAAATAGTACATTATCTTATCATTTTACCACATAATCAAGTACTCATTGAAGTATCAAGATAACTCAACCTTTCCTTAGGTGCTATTGTTACCAACCTTTCCTACCCCCTTCACAACAATAAAATAGATATAGTACTTTCTTAGATAGCAATAGTCTTACCAGTTAAGGTTTGACATCAATGAAAATACAACAATTGCTTCAATTGTAGTTTCCAATAGTTTGTTCCTCTCCTCCAGTTTGTTCTTCTGATCCAGCCTGCTCTTATGATGGAACCTCCTTCACTACCTTTGTCTCCTTTTCTAGCCCATGGGGTTCCTATATAATAGTCTCAGCATGAGAGGATGGATAAGTTGGTGGTAATTGAAGAGGGTTTTATGCAGGGGGATTTAGAGCAGGAGGAGGAGTAGGTGAAGGAATTGGTATTTACGGAGGAGGTATTGTAGGCATGGTAATATGAGTAGGTGGAGGTTGCGGTGGAGGCTGACTAGTTTGGACTTGTGGTGGAAGTGGAACGACAGATGGTGGATTGGTTTGAATATATGGAGTAAGAGAAGAGGTGGATCATGGTGGGACTGGAGCTTGCTGTGGATATGGCACTGGAACTTGTTGTTGAGCTGCAGGGATTGGAGCTCCAATGTCCTCTTCAGAAGTGACCCCCACAGAAGATTCCATCTCTGATTCATTGGTCTCCTTTTGACTTTTATCTACTACTTCCCCAGCTGATTCTTGAGACTCCAGCTGAACTTCCTCTCCTACATTGTCCAAAGGATTTGTGAATTGCATTGGGAAGGATGAGAAGGAAAAGGAGAACTGTCATTCTGTGGAAGGCCCTTCTACTGGGACTTGTTGTTCAGTCTCTTTGAATCCACAAAGGCCTTCAAAGTCAAATATATCAAATTCATCATCACCCAAAGCATCCATTGGGTTTACTTTTTTTCCTTGGGCTCCCTCTTCAACATCTATCTATGCATCTTCTTCATGTAGCTTTCTTCTCTTCAAGAATCCCGCAGACTAGGTTCTTCTATTGAGGGGTATTTCATCCACCTTATCTTCCTCATCTTCTTCATCTTCCTCTAAAAGGGTCTCTATGTGTGTTGGTGTTGAGGATCTCTTCCTTTTATACACATGTCCCTTAATTACCCCGACAGGCGTAGGTGCGGTTACTTTTACCCTTGGTACTTTCTTAGGTGCACCTAGTGGTTCTAGACTACTGGATGATGGAAAATTCGAGGGGGGGGGGCTATACTCCCAATCATCCTAGTCTTTGGGCATTTAGACTAAGTAATCAAACCATATGAAATTGGGCATTCATGCTGATACAACATCTCTGGCCTCAACGGTGCAGCCTCTTTGAATTGTGGAATCAACACCTTTTCTCCTTTCTTATTTTTCTCCTTCGAAGGTTGAGTCATCTGTTGCTTCATAGGCATGGGTTCCATTTGAAATGGATGAGCAATCCATGCCTTTGTCACTTTGATGACATGTTAGGCTTTAAAGTTTATATCATAATTTTCATCCTTGTCCACCTTAGCGTTGAGGATAGCCCTGGTATATACTTTGTTTTGGTTATAAATTGGATCCAAGACATCTTCTAAATTGGCCTCTTTGACCTTCTATGGTATATTTAGTAGTATGGTAGTATGTGCCAACTCCAGACTCATCTAGTAGTAGTCACAGATTCTAACTTCATAATCATCAGTGCAATTCATCAAATGATTCTTAATGTGAGGCTCATGTATATAGTGCTTTCCCATTATATGGCTATAAGTGCCAATAGGGTCAAATCTGGTCCTGATCAGATTGAATTTTTGTAATGGGAACTCATCCCATTTGAAAGACAGTGACTTGAAAATCTTCATGTCTTGTAGACAATGGGGGCCTATTGAGATAGGGAAATCCTAGTAGTATTTCTTCTTATGCTAGATGTTCTCGTGATCATCTAATAGTTTCCTAGCCATTTCTAACAAACTATCATGTCTGAAGGATATCTTGGCAACTTCTTTGGAGTGAGGGTGCTCCCTACCACCCTGATGTACATGAAGTTTTTAAATTGAATATAAAATGCTCTGAGGGCCTTCACTTTGGAAACTAATTCTTTTGAAATCTTCTTGGCATAATCGCCTTCTATTGAGCAGATTATAGCAAAAACAAAGGCATCTTTGACAATGCGGTATTCCAAGCTATCTTCTGTGAGATACTCTTTTTTTAGCAGCTGAGGGTGTTATGAATAGTCCTAAGAGATAACTAAGAGGGGGGGTGAATCAGTTATCTACAAGATTCAATTCATTGTCCAATTAAATATAGAAGATCATTACGCACATACACAATATCACATGAACACAATTTTGGTTATGAGGAAACCCAAATAGGTAAAAACCCCGATGGGAATTGACACCAACTAAAATTACACTAGTGTATAATGATACCTATTAGAAGATCTTACAACCCTATTAGGAGTTGATCTTTACAATGAAATAAGTACAGTGACCTGGTCAAGGTTCAGACCCTATTAGGAGTCTTTTACAATTAACCCTGTTAGGGGTGAGGATGCACTATTCGAGAGCACATTGCTCAAATGGTGAAGGTTGTAACCTTCTGAATAATAGATACACACTATATCTAGATCTTTTTGAGCTATGAGGTAGACCTATTATCTTTATTAGTTTCAATTATTATCACAAACACTTGTCTTTGTCACATAGACCTTCTGCTGATGGCACAATACTTCACAACTTCTATTGTGCTTATTTCTTTCAACTCACTCCCAGGCTTAGCAATCACAAATGACTGCCTATAAATATCTTTCCTCTAAATGACATAATCAAGTCAGCCCATTAGAACCATCTTGAAATCATATTAGAGAAACAATACAACTCCCTAATAACTTCTTAGTCGGCTCTACTAAGTACGCAACACAAATTAAGAATGCTCAACTCCATATGAGTAAACGCGTCACTTCACACTACTGGCTCCACCAAATTAACTACTACTTTCTTCTCATGCTGAATTACATCATGCACTCTTAACCAAATATTCTTAACTCTTCTCCAAACACTAATCCAAGTGCATATATCCAAACGATAGGCACAACTACTGCAACAATAAAAACAATGTTGGCTCTATCAGATAAACTCAAGAAACTGTAACTGGCAACTAGAGACTACATAGCTCAGACTGTAATTCATATCAGACTCTATTTCCATGAACATAGCATCATACACATGTATAAAACATAAATGTAAATGCGCTAGGCTCCACCACAACCGTACTGTAAATCACATATATAACTCTTCCTAGGACCTGTTAGGAACACTTACTAAACCAGTCAACTATATGACTATCTACACTCAAAATAAACCTCTTTACTTATGATATCATGTTGATAACATATCTAGGCAACATATACTCAAATCTCTCTCCATCAAGCTTCCACACATGTTTCTTACCATATGTTGTCATCAATGACAAATATACAGTTAGCACTGGCTTGCTGGAAAATCTCCAACAATCTCCACCTTTGGAGTTGATGAGAACATATGGAATGAAAAACACCACCAATCCAAATGAGAAATTCTTTTATAACATTCTCCATTTCCTCAACAAAACTCCCCCAAGGATGAATCCTCCATCTCTTACTGTTTTGTTTTTTCTTGCTAAAAACTCACTCCCCCTTTCTACAATACTTTTATAATATTCTCCATTTCCTCAACAAAACTTCTTCAAGGATGAATCCTTCATCTCTTACTATTTTTTTTTCCATGACTATATACCTCCTCCCCCTTTGACATTAATGGCAAAGGGTGCTAGTCAATTAAGCACCGATACTACTCTTGAAGTAGAATAACCAATCCTTCATCATTCACTGAGGGATGATACACTCCTGCCAACTCTAATCAGATTCAGGGAAGGGAATTACTCCCAACTTCTCCCTGAGATACTCAAATGTATCCTTAGGTAAAAGCTTCATGAATATGTTTGCTAGCTGATCTTTTGTACTCACATAGTCCAACATTACTTCTTTCTTTGTAAATCTCTCTCTTAGGAAAAGATACTTTATCTCAATGTGTTTTGTCTTTGCATGCATCACAGGGTTCTTTGACATATTGATAGTGCTATCATAATGAATAACATTAAGATAATCAATCTGAATACCAAAATCTTTTATCATCTGCTTGATCCACACAATTGTAGAGCAATTTGATGATGTTGCAACATACTCGGCTTCTGTTGTGGATTGAGAAATACAATTTTTCTTTTTACTTGTCCAAGTAACAAGTCTATCTCCAAGAAATACTGCTCCCCCTGAGGTACTCTTTCTATCATCCACACAACCTACCCAATCTACATCTGTATATACATGGAGTTCTACATTTTCCAAATTATGATACCATAAACCATAGTCTATAGTTCCTTTCAAATATCTGAATATCCTCTTTACTGCCATGAGATGACTTTGTTTAGGTTCTGCTACAAATCTTCCAACTATACCAACTGCATTGGTGTTGGATATTGTTAATGCATGGGTGGTGATTGAGACATTTAATATGTTTAATCACTACATTACTAAATGGGCACTCATACTATTGTCATTTGTGTTTTGTCACTGATGTCAACATATGCTTCTATGAAGGAACCAGACTGGTAATCACAGTGTACATAAGGTGTACAAATGTTTTAGATGTTGCAAAGTTAGAAGAGAGTTTAGATGGATGTTGTGATCTTATATCTAAGATCATATCATTAATGGATACATATTAAGGAAGATACAACTATTTTGGTAAAGACTGGTCATTGGACTGTGATAGTGAGAATTGACAGAGTTAGTCTCTAAGTTTTTGGTATAGATTTCAGAGGGATTGGATTCAAGGTATGCGATCTTGAAGGATGATGGAAGAGGTACTAATAGATGTTCATTGGTTAGCACAAGGTATAGAATGATTGGTGACATCATTTTTGGCGTGTGCTCTGGCGATGGCTTATCAGGAAGCTGACTCAGGGAATGAAGCATGTGTTTTGTTTGGCAAGCATAATTCAAAGATTTTGATTTTTAATTATTGTAATTTAATCATTTTAAACTTGTTTATGATACCATTTGTATCTTAGCAAGGACCTATGTAATTGTTTGTTATTAGGAAAGCCTTATGGGCCGACCTATTCTTGGTAAAATGTAATAAGGTATAAATAAAAGGTCTTTTCTTTGGAAGAGACATGGATGTGAGAAGTGTGATATAAGGAGGTTGTGAATTTGTGTCTAATGTATGTAGAGAAGAGGATTATTGGTGGACTTCATTGGAACTGATCAAGCAAAGACACTTGTTGGCAAATAGTTCAAAAGATTGTGTATTTCTTCATATACACTTGTTGTGAACTAGTGAGTTCAGAAGGTGGACTTAACCTTCTTTGGGCAGTGAGCCCTCTTTTGTTCTTGACTCCTAACAAGGTCTATCCTCTAACAAGGACTATGTATAGTAATGTTTCAATAAGCTCCTAACAGGGCTATATCTTCTAACAAAGATTACTATACTCTCAGTACATCATTAGTGGGTGCTAATTCCCACTAGGGTTTTTACCTTTAATAGGGTTTCCCCGTAACCAAAATACTATGTTATTGTGTTGGCATTCATTATGTTCATTGGATCTAATATTGATAAGCTTAAAGTTTAAAGTTTAATATTCTGGCATACAATTGATTCAGCCCCTCTCTCATTTGTATTGTGAACTGTTAATCCTAACAATTGGTATCAGAGCTTGTGGTCCTCAGAGAGAAAGCTTAACAACTTGAGGTGATCTTGTAAAATGGCATACTATAGGAAGGATAGTCCTAAGTTTGATTCCAAAAACTTTGACAGTTGGAAAAACAAGATGCGAACACATTTGCTATGCTTGGGCATAGACTACTGGATGATTGTGAAGAAGAAGGAAACTTTGAAAGCTGAGAATGAATTAGTGTCATCTACTGATGATGAAATGAAACTATTTTCATGCAACATGGTTGCAAGAGAAGCATTGATCAGTGCACTATCTGGGGGTGAGTTTATTGAAATTAAAGATCTGGATTCGGCACATGATATTTGGAATAGACTAGAGGCACTTTATGAAGGAGACAAATATACCAAACAAGCAAAATTGTAGAATTGGAAGACAAAGATGGAGAAGCTGCAAATGAATGAAGATGAAAGAATTAGAGCCTATGTTCAAAGGGTTATAGAAGCTATAGTTGGAATCAAAAATTGTGGAGGTACTTATGATGAAGATGAAGTCATTGCAAAGATTCTCAGATCTCTAACTCCTATCTACAAATTCAGGGCAATGTCAATTCAAGAAACTATACCCCTGACTCCAAACTTTAGCAGAGAGATGTTGATTGCAAAGTTAACCACCTTTGAAGTTGTGGAATTAGGAGAAGCTACTCCTAAAGTTGAATCTACATTTAGGACATCCACACACAAGAAAGTATCTAGCAGAGAGAAAAGAGGTAAGGGAAAATTTGAAGTAAAATTACCTTTGAAATGTTTTTCATGCAATAAGGTAGGTCATTTTGCATCTAGATATCCTACAAGAGTTCCTAAATACAAACCTAATTATGCAAAGATTAGAAGAGATAAAGAATGTTATTATGCTAGTGAAGGAATCTCTGATGATGATGATGATTTAGACAATGAAGAGATTGGATTTGTTGCTATTAAAGATGAACTAGTTCATGAAGAAAAACACTTAGTATCTCATGTTGACAAGAAAACTAAATGGATAATTGACAGTGGATGTTCTCATCACATGACTAGTGATAAGAACAAATTTGTTAATTTAGTAAATTATGATGGAGGTGTTGTAAGGTTTGGGGACAATCTCCCAAAATCCATCATAGGAGTAGGATCCATCACTTTGGATGGTGATGCAGAGATGATTAGACCCACACACCCAAATTTTCTAACTCAACAATAGCTTACTTAATGTTGCATAGGGAATAACCAGAATCGGTATATTTTGCTTCTTGTTCTTGTTGAACATCATTTTGAGGAATAATACTAACATTTTCAGCAACACCAACCTAGCTATCCACTTACTATGGCTAAGGTTGAAGTCTCAATATGTATGTGTACACTGGCCATTTGATGACCTTCATTGGCTGCTTTAAGCAATCCTTTGAACTGCTTCAAACTCCATGTGACCTTGCTGATTGTAGTTATCAAGCTCACTGAATATTTCATATTCACAACTTATGACTTCCTCTTCACCACTTGAGGGATTGAAACCATACTCCACCACTATACGAACTTATAATATGCATGTGAATAAAGTCTATCACCTTATCCATTTGTAAAGGCTGAACAGTATGTGATCACCAACTCCATGCTGGTCAACTTGAATAGGCATGGCCAAAACATATCCACCAACTTTTTACTATTTCAAAGACTGAGTCACACACTACATGATGTGTGATGAACTTCGGCTGTCATTCCTAGCTTGAGCATGCATGGATGCATATGATTGCCACCTTTTCTCCATTATAAATGATCGATAATAATTGGACTACTCCACATGCAAACTCTGCAACACCAACTCATACTTCTTAGAAGTCCTTCAAAGTGATGATCAACATGTCCTTCCTCAGTCTCTTTGTTGATAGAAGCCAACTCACCAATCTTCTGATAATGATAAGAAGATTCAACCACTCTTAGTCTCCTCGTGATTAAGAACAAATTTCTTGACTTTTCTCCTATTGTTTTGAGATTTAAAACCAGTTCTAGCATAGTGTAATGGTTATTAAAACCGTTCTCAAACTTCATGCATTGAATAGTCAACTTTCTTGGATACATTCCAAAATAGTGATAACCTTTACAACACTCAATAAAAATAGCATATCTAACATTGCTTAGATGATAGGATACAGTCAGATTTGATGGACTATAATGGACTATTAAAAATTGATTAGTAATAGATAAAATCAAACCCATAACAATGTAACCAAAAACATTAATAAGGGAGAGAGATATGATGAGAACAAAAACATGCTTTAATCAAAATCAAAGATTTATAAAACAATTACATATCACATGCATGGCTCTTTGGTTGAAGGCTAGAGAGCTGACCCTTTT
The DNA here is from genome assembly GCA_027943335.1 of Chamaecyparis obtusa. Classification (NCBI taxonomy): domain Eukaryota; kingdom Viridiplantae; phylum Streptophyta; class Pinopsida; order Cupressales; family Cupressaceae; genus Chamaecyparis; species Chamaecyparis obtusa. The sequence continues at coordinate 482,899 of BSBK01002919.1, forward strand.
CTCTATTGTTTTTCTCTCTAAGCTATCTCTCGTAGGTTTTTCCTCTCCACTATTCTTTTCGGTTACCCTCCTTCTTATCTATCAGCCTCTTTGTGATTACATAAAGATGTCCATTAATGAAAATCTTGGATAGTTACAACCACCCATGTTTCATGCCTATTCGGTTACAAATATTCTTTCTCTCTTAATACAGATGCTAGGAAATTTCATAACACTCCTCTCGTATCCTCATGATAGTTTTCTTTGAGTACATAGTATTGCCTAATGATAGACAATCACAAATGGTTACAAATGCCTATTTTGACATACATATAATGCAATTTTAATTAATTGTCACATTTCTTAGACATGGTCCTACAAAACCTAAATGCCTAAGATATTACATTATTATGAACCTTGTCATAAATTGCATGAGTCGAGGTGATCCCGCACCATACTCCCACTAAGAAAAGATTTCCATGTCTCATGGAAATGCCTGGTATCACATTGGACCAAAATGCCTTGCACACACTTCTGGTGTGCTTCTCTGATGCTGAAACTAATGCCATCTCCCGCAATGCTGCTACCCACAAAAACCATCCATCTTACCCAATAGTTGACTCAGTCCGGTGATGCACTTCCCACTCTCTCTTCAGTGGTTGCTTTTGACACCCTACTCTAGATGTATCTCTATTGGAGAATGGTCATCACAAAACTTACTTGTCTGCCCACACAAACTCTCCAGGAACTTATTTCCTTCTTGCAGCTAGATGGGTCGAGTTCTTTCCTCACAATATCTGTCTACCCAGATCTTTCACTCACTTTGATACCATTTTGATGTGGAGATGATTAGACCCACACACCCAAATCTGCTAACTCAGTAATAGCTTACTTAATGTTGCATAGGGAATAACCAAAATCGGTATATTTTGCTTCTTGTTCTTGTTGAACATCATTTTGAGGAATAATAATAACATTGTCAGCAACACCAACCTAGCTATCCACTTACTACGACTAAGGTTGAAGTCTCAATATGTATGTGTATGCTAGCCATTTGATGACCTTCATTGGCTTCTTTAAGCAATCCTTCGAACTGCATCAAACTCCATGTGACCCTGTTGATTGTAGTTATCAAGCTCACTGAATATTTCATATTCACGACTTATGACTTCCTCTTCACCACTTCAAGGACTAAAACCATACTCCACCACTATACAAACTTATAATATGCATGTGAATAAAGTCTATCACCTTATCCATTTGTAAAGGTTGAACGGTATGTGATCACCAACTCCATGCTGGTCAACTCGAACAGGCATGGCCAGAACATATTCACCAACTTTTTACTATTTCAAAGACTGAGTCACACACTACATGACATGTGATGAACTTTGGTTGTCATTCCTAGCTTGAGCATGCATGGACGCATATGATTGCCACCTTTTCTCCATTATAAATGACCGATAATAATTGGACTACTCCACATGCAAACTCTACAACACCAACTCATACTTCTCAGAAGTCCTTCAAAGTGATGATCAACATGTCCTTCCTTGGTCTCTTTGTTGGTAGAAGCCAACTCGCCAATATTCTGATAATGATAAGAAGATTCAACCACTCTTAGTCTCCTCACGATTAAGAATAGATTTCCCGACTTTTCTCCTATTGTTTTGAGATTTAAAACTAATTCTAGCATAGTGTAATGGTTATTAAAATCATTCTCAAACTTCATGCAATGAATAGTCAACTTTCTTGGATACATTCCAAAATATTAATAACCCTATTAGTAAATAGATTTGTCCTTTCTTATTTCTTATGATAATAACTCTTGATGCCCAAACTATGAACAATATTTGAATACAACAGTTGAAAAGCCGCTTTATGATTGCTGGCTTTTCTCTGAATTGGAAGGTACAGCTCCCTTATGGAATGATATGCAATGAATTATGTTTTGGTCCTAAAACTAACATAGGGTATGCTCTTAACCCGAGAGCAGAAGAGGCAAACTGAATTAAGCCTAAATAGAACTTAATCCAGGCAAGGAGATCTTTCTAATCTATGAACCAAGTTGTAGAACTCACACACTATGAATCCATACACTCAGTGTTTAACCAATCTACAACAATGTAACCACAATGATTAAGAACTTCCAATAAGTCTTCCCCTGAATCTCCCAAAGCACATCCTACTCTGGTTAATTCATATCCTCATAACAAAAAGAATGAAACATCCTTCCTTTCTTCCTGCAATTCAGATTTAAAAGAAAGAAACATAGAAACCACTGCTAACTAACTAATGGAACAGAAAATTATTGATATAAAACACTCTTTACTGGCTCCGCAATATCAAGTCTGATACATCAACAATTTTTTCGACCATTGTATTTACTTTTACAACAGTATATATAGAGTTTACAATACACAACCTCCATGAGAATGCCAAGTGTTTCAACTTCTAGAATTTGGAAAGACTAGGCACCGAGAAAGGACATCTTTAACAAAAGAATTTGGAAAGCCAATCATAGATATAGGAATAGGAACAGACATCAGAATTATGACACTTCATTTCAAGACTCTCATTGTCTACTTTATCATTATCCATCGAACCAACATCTTCTATTAAAACTTCAATTCTGCAGTTCATTTTAAAATTCAAATACTAATGAACACATTTCATGGCATTGAGCTACACTTCATTTGGCCTCGCTATATTTCCAACCATCAATTTTATGTACGTGAGTTCCTCAACTTAGAGCACGTGCTTCATTAAACACTTAAATCTCACCGCATCGCATAAGACACTAACTAAGTGAGCGAGTACACATGGCATGATCCCGCATGATCACATAGAATCTCCCACACCATAGCGACAAAGCGGGAGCCATCGATTAAGTATCTACAACTCTTTCAGACCCACAGGCTATGTGTCCACTTCCTGCTAAGCCATAAAGCATCTTCCTTCGCATAGCGGCAAAGTAGGGACCATGGATTTGGAACCAGGAATATTCTAACCGCGTACAAAAAGCTTTCAGACCCACCACCATGTGGCTTCAATCCCGCATGATCACATTCACCGGCCTGAGTTTCCATTGTCGCATGATCACATAACATGTTTTAAATTCATGCGATCATGCGACTACTCTATCATTTGATGTGCGCTAGTTTGTAGTTGACAACACGTGGTGCAATCCTGCTTTTCCACAAAGCATATTCCTTCCCATCAAGGGAAAGCAGGAACCATAGATCTAGCATCTCCAAAAATATTATAACCGCAGACAAACTCTTTCGAACCCACAGAGCCACGTGTTAAGTTCTCACTATGTCACATTGGTTATTTTTCAGGCATCTTTCCATTGCAAAATACCGACCATCGTTAGATCGAAACTTTGGGTGATTTGAACCATCGATCTGATGTCATAACTTAGGTCCCGCTGAGAAATAGGGCCCACTAATCTGCATGTGCTTAAATTTTCAACTTAAGTTCCTTTACGCTATTACGACCATATGATCTCATGCCTTTACATTTTTATGATGACTTCAGGAACGTATGCCCAGAGATCCATTGTCGCATGATCGCATGGTATGTTTTAAATTCATGTGATCATGTGACCGCTCTATGAATGGCACAATATTTAATAACTATTCCATCTCATCATTGCACTTGCGTTGTTGGCCTTCATGGGTCCCAGCAAAACACACTCCCACTTGCCCGAGCTTCCATTTCACCTTGTCACATGATCGCATAGTATGTTTTAAATTCATGGGATCATGCGACCACTTTGTCTTTGGCACACGTGGACTGCACTATTGGCAGAGGGATGTTCTTGGCGGAAAATGTATGCAGAGGGTGTGAAATTCGCATGGAGTAGTCACTGTGCCATTTTTTGCCTTGCATTATCTTCATTGTTTTGACTTCAAACTGCTATATTTTGGAATGCACCATCATTGTATCTAATGTGTCTTCTGATCACACTTTAGAACCATATCAGATTACTCATGTTCCTTGAGATCTTCTAAATTTGCCAAATTTTATTATAATCAAAGCCTTCCACTTGCAAGCTCTACTTTTATAACCAATGTACACATTAAGACAAGAGAAGTCTTATCAATTGGATTGTATACACTGCCCCATGTTGTGAATCTCTTAAATTTCAAATGCCAGACTTGTTATTGCATCAGTCATATGAGAAGACTTTCATCAAATTCCCAGTATATGCCTGGAGATCACAGCTTCACAATCATCCTTCATTTGAGAAGATCATTAATGAAAACATGACATCCTTGCCAAGTTAGGAACTATCACTTACCCAACATGACAACACTTTGAACCAACCCACCTGGCTTATAAATGAGAGGGCAAGAGAAAAGGAAACCTGACAAGGATAGCCTACCTATGAAGGACTTAGACCTAGACACTAACTAGACCAGACATGACTATGACTTCAAGATCTCTCACTTTTAACAACATAGGTATGGGGTGAAAAGTGAGGCAATAGCTGGCTCTAACTGGGGAATTAAACATTCCCATGTTTAAGAAATGAATCCTGTATCTTTGGTTTCACAAAGCGTAAATAAAAAGGATAGCAACACAACAAAACTGGAACAAGAACAAAGGAAAGGAAACAAGGGAAAGCAGCTAACCTAGGAAACACAAAAGAACAAACATAACTATGTACAATACAGGGGTTACCTATTTTCAATTTGCCATTTGATAAAGCTTCAAATCCTAACCATTGAAGGTCAGTGGTAGTACCTCACCATCATGATAAGCCAGCTTGAAAGAATTTTTTTCCAATGCTTGATGAATCACAAATGGCCCCTTCCGCAAGCTGTCAAACTTCTTATGCATTCCTCTAGGAGCACTGCGTTTATCCCATAGCAGCACATTGTCACCAATCATGAATTTTTGTGGCCTTTCTTTTCTATCAAAGATCTCCTTCACTCACATCTAATGTTGAGTGATATGATCAACTATCTCTGCTCTTTCCTCTTCCAGCTTTCTCAGATAGAGGATCCTCTTTTCCAAACCATCTTTGTAAATGTCATCTTCAATTACTGTTCTTAGTTTATTTGTGGCCAGCTCCAAAGGTAAAGGAAGATTTTCTTCGGTCCCATAAACAAGCTCAAAAGGTGATATACAAATTTCTCCTTTCGGTGTTACCTTGTCTGCCCACAATGCCTCATGAATCTTTTTATGCCAGTTCTTCTGATTATCTGATACTAACTTCTTAACAATATTGATCAGATTTTTGTTATTGGATTCGGCCTGGCCATTTCCTTGTGGGAAATAATCTGATGAATGGCTAACAGTGATTCCATATTCAAAACAGAAACTAGTAATCTAAACTGAAGAAAAATAGGCCGCATTGTCCATTACTAACTTAAGTGGAACACCAAACCTAACCAGTATGTTTTCTTTGAGGAATTCACATACCACTTCAGAAGTTGTTTTCTTCATTGCCTTGGCTTCCACCCACTTGGTGAAATAGTCAGTGGTAGTTATTATATACTGGTGACTAGTGCTGGATACTGGATTGATTGGCCCAATGAAATCAAGGCCCCACTGCTAGAAAGGCTCTTCGATGATGACAAGCTTCAACGGAAGAGCAGCTAATTAAGGACGTCCAGTGAACAGTCTGCATTTCTCACACTTGGCTACCCATGCATAGGCATCTCTGAACATACCAGACCAATAATAACACTGTCTCAATATTTTGAAGGTTGTAACTGAAGATGAAAAGTGTCCTCCACAAGCCTCATCATGGAATGTCTTCAACAATTTTTCCTACTGTTGCTTATCTACACACCTGAGAAAAGTGTCATCTATTGCCTTTTTGAATAGTTTTCCATCCCAAATCACAAATTTGGCTGCCCTTAACCTGAGATCTCTTTTTTGTCTTGCCATTAGGCCCTCTGAACACTCTCCATATGTTAGAAAGTAAGCAATGTCCTCAAACCATGTGTCTCGAAGACCCACAGCTAGAACCAATTATTTTTCTTCAGATTCTTCCAGCTCTTTTTTCAGCTTTGTCTTCTGCAATTGCTCTACACAGAGCATTCCCCTTTATTAGCTTAGTGGGTAGAATTTCTATATCATATTCCTATTTTTTTTCTATCCATGATCCTCTAGTATTGCACCCCACTTCTTGCTGCATCAGCACACTTTTAATTGCTACATCTGGCACATAAACTACAGAATGTGAATGCAAGATGTAAAATCTAAAGTTTTTCAATGCCTTGACCACTGAAAATGCATGTTTTTCAATCTGAGAATATTTTAACTCATGATTTTTTAGAGGAACACTCATAAAATCTATTGGAGCTTGTATGTCTTCATCATTTTTCTGCATAAGTATAGCTGATAAAGTATGTTCGGATGCATAACAATAAATAATAAAATCTCTGCTATAATCCAGATGACATAATACTGGAGCATGAGAAATGGTATTTTTAATATTTTGAAAAGCCTGCTTACCTTCTTCACTCCATTTAAAATTTGAATCACCTTTCATCATATCTATGATGCATTTGGTTATTTCAGCAAAGTCTGGTACAAAACACCTAAGGAAATTAACTTGGCCAAAGAATGACTTAACTCCTATTTTATTTACTGGCAGACTTAATCTTTTGATGGCTTCAACACACTCTGGATCAATTCTAATTCCTTCTTGAGAGACTATATGGCCAAGGAGTTTTCCTTATGTTACACAGAATACATACTTTTTTGGATTGAGGGAAATCCCATCATCTCGACATCTCTACAATACTTTTCTCAAATCCTTAATGTGATCATTTCTTTTCTTTGAAAATACAGTAAGATCATCTAAATATATTACTATGATTTGATCCTTCAAATCAGAAAATGTCTTACTCATGCATCTCTGAAAGGTGGCACCAGCATTGATGAGCCCAAAAGGCATTCGACGGTATGCAAATGTACCCCATGGTGTAGTAAATGTCATCTTATGCTGATCTTTTTCTTCAACTTCAACCTGATTGTAATCGGAGAATCCATCAAGCATAGACATCATTTCTGATCCAGCCACTGTCTGCAACAAGTAATCCATATTAGGAAGTGGAAAGTTATCCTTAAGAGATGCCTGATTCAAATTCCAAAAATCAACACAAATTATGATTTCTCTGTTCTTCTTCTGCAGTGGCACTATATTAGCTATCCATGTGGAGTGATGGATAGGATAGATAATCTAAGCTTTCAACATTTTATCCACCTCCCTGAATATAGCATCTGCAACTTTAGGATTATAATTCATTTTCTTCTGTCAGAAAGGCACTGCATCAGGCTTCAAAGGAATTTGATGTTTTATTTTTCCATCTCCATCGCTTTTCAAATCTTCATAGCTCCAATCGAAAACATCTATGTATTCTAGAAAAAGCAGTTTGGTAGCTTCTTTTTCTTCAAGCGAACAACATTTACCAATGTTTATCATCTTGGGATTATTATCATCACCAATATTTACTCCTTCATATTCACCAGTATCAGGCCCTTTTCTAGCTCTTTTTTGTTTTACATAAGCATCATGCCTATTAAACAACTTCTCTAAAGATACAAAATAAGGAGGAATGATATCACCTGGTACTTGAACCTCATCAAATTTCTTTCCATGGTTAGAACTTTCTTCCTCTTTTTCATGCTGATATTTAGAATTGATTTTGCCATTTTCTAGAAGCAATTGCAAGCTTTTGTCATCCTCAAAACTTGCCATGAATCTATATTATCTAGGACAACAGCTCGATATACAACTTCAATCTGATACTTCTTGTTTTTAAAGTCTAGATGAGGCAACAACAAAGACGCAGAGACAGCCAATGAATCCGCTTTGGTATTCAACTCTCTTGGTATTTCTTCAATAGAAAAGGCATCCAGACCTTCTATCTAATCCAAAACTTTATTTCTATAGTTTTTTAATCTGTGATTCGTCACTGAATATTGTCCTCTAACCTGCCTTACTATAGGCTTTGCATCACCTTTAGCTTTCATCACTTTAACACCTTTTTCTTTTGCTGCTGCTAATCCCAGTAGTAAGGCTTCATATTCAGCGGTATTATTGGTATTTCCAAACTCTAATTTGAATGCCATAGGTTTAGGTTCTCCTTGAGGAGGAATCAATACAACACCTGCACCTGATCCTGATGAAGAACAACTTCCATCAAATTCAAGAACCCATAAGTTTGATAATTCCTTTTCTTCACCTGATTTCTTTTCATTACCATCTTCATCCTTATTCCCGTTTAGAGATTCTTCAGTAAACAACATGTAATTACCAAATTCTAGTTCTTGATAAAGTATTTGAGCCTTGGGATCATCTGATTTCATGACTGTATACCTCACCTTTTCCTCAGGCTCCAACCTGATTTTCTTATTCCCAATGGGTATGACAGCATGAGACCAATCTAGCTTTATTTCCCCTCCTAGGTCTCTACAAAAACCTTTACTTAAGAGAAGTCCATAACTTGCTAGAATGTCAGCTACCAGGATACTCATCAATAGTTTTTTTTAGGATGAGATGCCAAAGCCACCTGTGCATCCTTGATTTGGCCAATTAAAGGAACTTGTTTGGCATCCATCGAAAAACAATTCCCATACACCTTAGTGAGATTAAGATTCAAAGCTTTGGCTACAGAATAAGGCATGACATTATCTGATGCGCCTGAATCTATTATACAATTACTTAATTTGCATCCATTAACATAGAGTAAAACATAGAAAGGAGGAGGTTTTTGTCCAGGCGACATTGCTAACATAGTAGATTCTTCTTCTTTAAACAAATCAGCTGTCAATGTCTAATCCCCTTCTACCACAGTAGCACTATTATTTAATTTTGAAACATTTCCTTTACACCATTCTACTAATCTTTTAAATTCTGAAGGATGCGATTTTAAATAATCCAGAAAAGAAATCTAAATTTTAGATTCTTCACAGAATTGAACAGCATCAAAAGATAATTTATCTTTACCTGGCTGAGAGCTTGACGCCTTTTGATCAGTATCAGGACTGTTTATCATAGGACTAGGATCACTTTTATGAGGTTGGCTAGAAGACTAATTTTTTAATTTTTGATTCTGAGTAAGCACGGTATATGAATTTCCATCAATAGTAGAAAAACATTCACCTTTAGATTCAGAATCAGATTCATACTCCACAAATAAATTTCCAGAGTCGCCAGTTGAGTATGTATCCTCTTCTTCAACGGGAGCTGCTATATTCAGTTCATTGGTGGTCAATAACTGCATCATACAGACAATTCCCAGACAGTTCTCATTAGTTTGATTTGTAGTCAAATGAAACACACACATGTTTCCTTTTTTTGGTGCGGCTTCAATCTGCAACCTAGGTTGAGGGCCTGTAAGTTGCGAAAATCTATTGTCCATGTTTCTTCCAGGCATATTCTAAAAATTACGCTGATTAGAATTATTGAATCTTGGTAATTTCCTTTTCATAGCAATCAATTCATTGGACAATTTTTGAATCATTTCATCAGATGACAAGGTACTACTTGAACTTCCTTTATTTTGTAACTCTCTTTTCCATTTTCCTACTGAAATTAAATCTTCTTCACATTCGATAGCTTTCTTTTGTGCATCCGCTAAATCTATGGGACATGCCTTTCTCAACTCATAATTGATATCCAGAGGCATTGCACTTATGAAAAATGTTTTAAGATTACCAGCAATAGGTCTATCTACAATAGGGATTCTACTAACAATCTTATTAAAGGCAGCTACAAAATCCCTCATGCTCATTTGAGGCTTTTTTTTTATGGATGTCAATTGTGTCAATAAATGATGCTCATCTTCTACTATCTTAAAATGATCCTCAAATGATGTTCTCATCGCATTCCAATTGGCAATAGAACCATCATCTAGATGATAAAACCAAGCCGCTGCACTATCTGTTAAAGTCTCAACAAATAATCTCACAACAACGTCCTCATGTGCCACCCCTAAAATATGAGTAGCAGAAAAGAAGGCTTTAATATGTTCATCAGTGGTGACTTTCCCATCTCCTGAAAACTTAGGGAAATTTTTTCTTGATCCAGCAGGGAGTGGATGATAAGCTGCTAGTGCTAATGGTCCTACTGCAGCAGCCCATGGAGTAGCCATGACAGTCCTAGCATAGTATGGTGGAAAATTAACAACTGGGGGAGTAGTGGTAACATGAAGTGTTAACACTTGACAAGTGTTTTGTGAAGTGCTTTGATTTCTAATAGGAGAAGAAGGCCTACTCTGACTTTTCCTTTCTCCTTTCTTTCTAGGAACTTCTAGGATGGGAAAACCAAGCTCTGCTAATGTATCAAATGTAGAATCTCATCCACCCTGTTCTCTGCTACTCTTGAGGAATCTTATTTGCTCCAGGATGATGTAGCTTACTGATCAAATGACTTTTTGTCTCCCCAGCAAAGTTGCCAAAAATCTATTAGTAAACAGATTTGTCCTTTCTTATTTCTTATGATAATAACTCTTAATGCCCAAACTATGAACAATATCTAAATACAATAGTTGAAAAGCCGCTTTATGATTGCTGGCTTTTCTCTGAATTGGAAGGTGTAGCTCCCTTATGGAATGATATGCAATGAATTATGTTTTGGTCCTAAAACTAACACAGGGTATGCTCTTAACCCGAGAGCAGAAGAGGCAAACCGAATTAAGCCTAAACAGAACTTAATCCAGGCAAGGAGATCTTTCTAATCTATGAACCAAGTTGTAGAACTCACACATACTATGAATCCATACATTCAGTGTTTAACCAATCTACAACAATGTAACCACAATGATTAAGAACTTCCAATGAGTCTTCCCCTGAATCTCCCAAAGCACATCCTACTCTGGTTAATTCATATCCTCATAACAAAAAGAATGAAACATCCTTCCTTTCTTCCTACAATTCAGATTTAAAAGAAAGAAACATAGAAACCACTGCTAACTAACTAATGGAATAGAAAATTATTGATATAAAACACTCTTTACTGGCTCCGCAATATCAAGTCTGATACATCAACAATTTTTCTGACCATTGTATTTACTTTTACAATAGTATATATAGAGTTTACAATACACAACCTCCATGAGAATGCCAAGTGTTTCAACTTCCAAAATTTGGAAAGACTAGGTACTGAGAAAAGACATCTTCAACAAAATAATTTGGAAAGCCAATCATAGATATAGGAATAGGAACAGACATCAGAATTATGACACTTCATTTCAAGACTCTCATTGTCTACTTTATCATTATCCATCGAACCAACATCTTCTATTAAAACTTCAATTCTGTAGTTCATTTTAAAATTCAAATACTGATGAACATGTTTCATGGCATTGAGCTACACTTCATTCGGCCTCTCTATATTTCCAACTGTCAATTTTATGTATGTGAGTTCCTCAACTTAGAGCACGTGCTTCATTAAACACTTAAATCTCGCTGCATCACATAAGACACTAACTGAGTGAGTGAGTACACATAGCATGATCCCACATGATCACATAGAATCTCCCACACCATAGCAACAAAGCGGGAGCCGTCGATTAAGTATCTACAACTCTTTCGGACCCACAGGCTACATGTCCACCTCCCACTAAACCGCAAAGCATCTTCCTTCCCATAGCGGTAAAGCGGGGACCATGGATATGGAACCAGGAATATTCTAACTATGTACAAAAATCTTTCAGACCCACCACCACGTGGCTTCAATCCCACATGATCGCATTCACTGGCCTGAGTTTCCATTGTCGCATGATCGCATAGCATGTTTTAAATTCATGCGATCATGCGACCGCTCTATCATTTGATGTGCGCTGGTCTGTAGTTGACAACACATGGTGCAATCCCACTTTTCTGCAAAGCATACTCCTTCCCATCAAGGGAAAGCAGGAACCATAGATCTAGCATCTCCAAAAATATTATAACCGCAGACAAACTCTTTCAAACCCACAGATCCACGTGTCAAGTTCTCACTATGTCGCATTGGTTATTTTTTAGGCATCTTTCCATTGAAAAATACCATCATCGGATCAAAACTTTGGGTGATTTGAACTGTCGATCCGATGTCATAACTCAGGTCTCGCTGAGAAACAGGGCCCACTAATCTGCATGTGCTTAAATTTTCAACTTAAGTTCCTTTACGCTATTACGACCATATGATCTCATGCCTTTACATTTTTATGATGACTTCAGGAACGTATGCCCAGAGATCCATTGTCGCATGATCACATGGTATGTTTTAAATTCATGTGATCATGTGACCACTCTATGAATGGCGCAATATTTAATAACTATTCCATCTCATCGTTGCACTTGCATTGTTGGCCTTCGTGGGTCCCAGCAAAACACACTCCCACTTGCCCGAGCTTCCATTTCACCTTGTCACATGATCGCATAGTATGTTTTAAATTCATGCGATCATGCAACCACTTTGTCTTTGGCACACGTGGACTGCACTATTGGCAGAGGAATGTTCTTGGCAAAAAATGTATGCAGAGGGTGTGAAATCCGCATGGAGTAGTCACTGTGCCATTTTTTGCCTTGCATTATCTTCATTGTTTTGACTTCGAACTGCAATCTTTTTTAATGCACCATCATTGTATCTAATGTGTCTTCTGATCACACTTCAAAACCATATCAGATTACTCATGTTCCTTGAGATCTTCTAAATTTGCAGAATTTTATTATAATCAAAGCGTTCCACTTGCAAGCTCTACTTTTATAACCAGTGTACACATTAATACAAGAGAAGTCTTATCAATTGGATTGTATACACTGCCCCATGGAGTGAATCTCTTAAATTTCAAATGCCAGACTTGTTATTGCATCAGTCATATGAGAAGACTTTCATCAAATTCCTAGTATATGCCTAGAGATCATAGCTTCACAATCATCCTTCATTTGAGAAGGTCATTAATGAAAACATGACATCCTTGCCAGGTTAGGAACTATCACTTACCCAACATGACAACACTTTGAACCAACCCACCTGGCTTATAAATGAGAGGGCAAGAGAAAAGGAAACCCGACAAGGATAGCCTACCTATGAAGGACTTAGACCTAGACACTAACCAGACCAGACATGACTATGAATTCAAGATCTTTCACTTTTAACAACATAGGTATGGGTTGAAAAGTGAGGCAACAAACCCTAACAACACTTGATAACAATAGGATATCTAACATTTCTTAGATGATAGGATACAGTTAGATTTGATGGACTATAATGGACTGTTAAAAATTGATTAGTAATAGATAAAATCAAACCCATAACAATGTAACCAAAAACATTAATAAGGGAGAGAGATATGATGAGAACAAAAACACACTTTAATCAAAATCAAAGATTTATTAAACAATTACATATCACATGCATGGCTCTCTGGCTGAAGGCTAGAGAGCTGACCCTTTTCTCTATTCTTTTTCTCTCTAAGCTATCTCCCGTAGCTTTTTCCTCTCCACTATTCTTTTCGGTTACCCTCCTTCTTATCTATCGACCTCTTTGTGATTACATAAAGATGTCCATTAATGACAATCTTTGACAGTTACAACCACCCATGTTTCATGCCTATTTGATTACAAATATTCTCTCTTAATACAGATGCTAGGAAATTTCTTAACACTCCTCTTGTATCCTCATAACAGTTTTCTTTGAGTACATAGTATTGCCTAATGATAGAAAATCACAAATGGTTACAAATGCCTATTTTGATGTACATATAATGCAATTTTAATTTATTGTCACATTTCTTAGACATGGTCCTACAAAACCTAAATGCCTAAGATATTACATTATTATGAACCTTGTCATAAATTGCATGAGTCAAGGTGCTCCTGCACCAGATGGAAAGACTAATATAGACAATGTACAACTTGATGAAGGACTAAAACATAACTTTTTGAGTGTTGGATAGTTAATGGATAAAAACTTTCAGTTAAGTTTTGTTAATGGTAAGTGCTTTATCAGAAGCAAGGAAAATTGATTGCTATCAGTTCAAAATCTAGAGGTAATGTATTTGAACTAAACACATTTGGAGCCTCCTTTTTTTTTGCAAAGATAGATGATAGTTGGTTATGGCATAGAAGATTTTGTCATGTTAACTTTGATAACATTGTGAAAGCAAGTATGGCTAATGCATTAAGAGATCTACCAAAGATTGTGACACCTTCTAACACTGTATGCAAATAATGTGTTATGGGAAAGCAAACTAAAAGTAGTCATAAAAGAAAAACATTTACATCAAAAGGAAAGTTGGATCTGGTACATATAGATCTATGTGGGCCTACAAGAACAAAGTCATACTACGGTGAAAGGTATTTTATACTCTTTGTTGATGACTTTTCTAGAATGATGTGGGTTACTTATTTGAGAGAGAAATCAGAAGCATTTGACAAATTCAAGTTGTTTGAAGAAAAGGTAGAGAATGAATCAGGACTGAAAATAAAGTGTTTAAGATCAGACAGAGGTGGAGAGTTTACATCAGATCTATTCAATTCTTACTGTGAAGAGCATGGGATAAAAAGACAAACATCTGCTCCTAGAACTCCACAACAGAATGGGATAGCGGAGCGAAGAAATAGAACTATACTTGATGCAGCTAAGACAATGCTAATTGAAGGGAATGTATCTCATGTACATTGGAGAGAGGTTGTTGGAACCGAAATGTACACATTAAACAGAATTCAAATCAAATATGGCACAAGTAAGACTCTCTATGAACTATGGTTTGATCATACTACTACTGTAAAATATTTCAAAATTTTTGGTAGCAAATGTTATATCAAGAGGGATGATGAGATAGGAAAATTTGATGCTAGAAGTGATGAAGGTATCTTCCTTGGTTATTCTATTAAAAGTAAGGCATACAAATGTTTCAATCTGAGATTAAGGAAGATGGTTGAAAGTAACAATGTAAGAATAGATGAGAAATTTCAGATACAAGAAAGAATGTATGACAACAGTCAGACATCAGAAGTAAAAGAAGCCACTGGTGTTGCCAAAGAAGAAGAACTTGTTGAGGAAGAAAGTGAAAAATAGGCTTGTGATGATACAAGAAAGACCACTGGAACTCCTAAAACTCAAAGGTATGTAAAAAATAACCATCTTGAAAATCAAATTATTGGTAATACCAGTCAGGGAGTGCTAACTAAATCTAAAGTTAGAGAAGAAATTTGTTTGATTTCCCAAGTTGAGCCAAAGACTATAGATGAAGCCTTTAAAGATGAATCTTGGATAAATGCCATGAAAGAAGAATTAGATCAGCTAAAGAAAAATAATACTTGGGAATTGGTTCTAAGACCTAAAAATAAAAATATTATAGGAACAAAATGGGTCTTTAGAAACAAAATGGATGAAGAAGGAACAATTGTAAGGAACAAAGAAAGACTAGTGTGTAAGGGATACTCACAGCAAGAAGGCATAGAATTTGAAGAAAAATTTTCTCATGTTGCTAGAATAGAGGTAGTAAGATTATTTCTATCTTATGCTGCACACAAAAACTTCAAATTGTATCAGATGGATGTTAAATCTGCATTTCTGAATGGAGATCTTGAAGAAGAAGTATACAAAGAACAACTAGATGGATTTCCTCTATGTGAAGACAAAGACATGGTGTGCAAATTAAAGAAAGCACTGTATGGATTGAAACAAGCTCCTAGGGATTGGTATGCAAGGTTGGACAAGTCTCTACTTGGACTTGGATTCAGAAAAGGTAATGTGGATAGTAATTTGTACTTAAGAACCACTGAAGATGGAATCCTGATAGTAGAGGTATTTATGGATGACATTATCTTTGGAGGCAATGATGATCTATGTAAGAAGTTTGCTAAATAAATGGAAAGTGAATTTGAGATTTCCATGATAGGTGAAATGAAATTCTTTCTTGGAATGCAAATAACTCAGAATGAGAAAGGTATTTTCATTTCTCAAACCAAGTATCTGAAAAAATTGCTCAAGAAATTTAGTATGGAAGATTGTAAACCAATAGGAACACCTATGGTGATTGGAAATAAGCTAACAATTGATGATGAATCAAAATGTGTTTTTTAGACTTTGTATAGATCAATGGTTGGAGGGTTACAATATCTAACTCACACTAGACCAGGTATTGCTAATGTTGTTGGAATTGTGGCTAGATATCAGGTAGAACCCAAAGAGACTCATCTAGCTACTGTTAAAAGGATATTGAGGTATCTCAGAGGGACCATAGACTATGGTTTATGGTATGATAGGAATGATAGCTTTGAACTTCATGCTTATACTGTTGTTGATTGGGCGGGAAATATTGATGATGGAAAAAGTACAAGTGGTGGTGCATTTTTCCTTGGGAAAAAGTTGGTTTCTTGGCTAAGTAAGAAACAAGATTGTATAGCACAATCTACTACTAAATCAGAATATGTTATTGCTGCCATAAATTGCACTCAATTTTTTTGGATGAAACAAATACTGACAGACATTGGAATAACTTTTAGTGAGCCTATGGTTATCCATTGTGATAACACTAGCACAATAAACATGTTAAATAATTTGGTGATGCACTCTAAAACTAAACACATTTCTATCAAATATCACTTCTTAAGAGACAAGGTGGAAGAAAAAGAAATCAAGCTTGAATATATCAGTACAAAAGAGAAGATTGTAGACATCTTTACAAAGCTACCTTTGAATATCTCAGAGGTATGTTAGGGGTTCAGGCCCCTCCTAGTCAGAACTAAATGATGCAGAGATGCATCAATCCAGAAGTGCTCAAAGCCTCATCATTTTCTGGACTGGATGTAGGGATCTACTCCTCAGGGGGAGTGATCATGGAATAAAGTTCATATGTGAAGGCAGTTGGCACCCTTTTCCATTGTTGTCAAAGTGGGAGTGTTGTTATGAGAAAATTCTCACTGTTTGGGGAGATTGTTCAGTTGAAGGACTTTTGGGTTGATACAACTTTGGGATAAGATTTTCTCATATGTTGAAACAATGCCAAAGGGGGAGATTGTTGGATATTTCTAATGCATGGGTGGTGATTGAGACATTTAATATGTTTAATCACTATGTTACTAAATGGGCACTCATACTATTGTCATTTGTGTTTTGTCACTGATGTCAACATATGCTTCTATGAAGGAACCAGACTAGTAATCACAGTGTATGGAAGGTGTACAGATGTTTCAGATGCTACAAAGTCAGAAGAGAGTTTAGATGGATGTTTTGATCTTATATTTGAGATCACATCATTGATGGATGCATATTAAGGAAGATACAACTATTTTGGTAAAGACTGGTCACTGGACTGTGACAGTGAGAATTGATAGAGTTAGTCTCTGAGTTTTTGGTATAGATTTCAAAGGGACTGGATTCAAGGTATGCGGTCTTGAAGGATGATGGAAGAGGTAATGAAATATTTTCATTAGTCAATGCAAGGTATGAAATGATTGGTGACATCATCTGTGGCGTGTGCTCTAGCGATGGCTTATCAAGAAGCTGACTTGGGGAATGAAGCATGTGTTTTGTTTGGCAAGCATAATTCAAAGATGTCAGTCTTTAATTGTTGTAATGTAATCATTGTAAACTTGTTTATGATACCATTTGTATCTTAGAAAGGACCTGTGTAATTGTTTGTTATTAGGAAAGCCTTATGGGCCAACCTATTCTTGGTAAAATGTAATAAGGTATAAATAACAGGTCTTTTCTTTGGAAGAGACATGGATGTGAGAAGTGTGATATAAGGAGGTTGCAAATTTTTGTCTTCTATATGTAGAGCAGAGGATTATTGGTGGACTTCATTGGAACTAATCAAGCAAAGACAGTTGCTGGCAAAAAGTTCAAAAGATTGTGTATTTCTTCATATACACTTGTTGCGAACTAGTGAGTTCAAAAGGTGGACGTAACCTTCTTTGGGCAGTGAGCCCTCTTTTGTTCTTGACTCCTAATAGGGTCTATCCTCTAACAAGGACTATGTACTATAATGTTTCAATAATCTCCTAACATGGCTATATCTTCTAACAAGGATTACTATACTCTTAGTACATCATTAGTGGGTGCTAATTCCCACTAGGGTTTTTACCTTTAACAGGGTTTCCCCGTAACCAAAATATTGTGTTATTGTGTTGAAATTCATTGTGTTCATTGGATCTGATATTGATAAGCTTAAATTTTAAATTTTAATATTCTGTCATACAACTGATTCACCCCCCCTCTCAATTGTATTGTGGACTATTAATCCTAACAATTGGAAATATCAGGTCTAGATTGAGTAAGATAGATTAGTTTACCAATCATAGACTTGTACAAATTTATGTCTATTGTTGCTGAATCATCTTCTTTTGAAGTCTTGCATCTTGTTATCATAGGTGTACTTATTGGCTTGCAATCATCCATCTTGAATTTCTTCAATATCTCTTTCACATACTTAGACTGATTACTGAAAATACCTTTGTCTGTCTACTTCACATTCAGTCCCAAAAAATACTTGATAGGACCAATCATGGTCATGTCAAATTCACTCTACATCTCCTTAGAAAATTTGGCACTAAGTTTTTCATTACCACCAAAGATAATGTCATCAACAAATATAGAAACTAACAATAGTCCATCAGGTGTCTCTCTTATGAATAAGTTGTAATATGATGCTCCTTTCTTGAATCCAATCTAAGTCAAGTATCCATCAAGTCTTTCATACCATGCTCTAGGGTCTTGCTTAAGTTCGTAGAGGGATTTCTTCAATCTGCATACCATATCAGGTCTATCTAATAATGTAAATCCTTCAAGCTACTCTATGTATACTTCTTCTTTCAGCTCTCCATTCAGGAATGATGACTTGACATCCATCTGGTATACCTTAAAGTCTTTGAATGTAGCATAGGCTAAAAAAAAATTTATGGATTCTAATATTCTCATAGGAGCAAATGTCTCTAAATAATCAATACCTTCTCTTTGTGCATACCCTTTACATACTAGTCTTGCTTTGTTTCTTACCACTGTTCCATCTTCATTCATCTTATTTTTGAATATCCACTTGGTTCCAATCACATTCTTATCACTAGACCTAGGGACCAATTCCCATGTGTCATTCCTAATTATTTTATCTAGCTCTTCTTTCATTGCTTCATGCCAATCTAAATCATTACATGCATCTTCAACACTTAAGGGTTCAATATGTGAAAGTAAACATACCTCTTCATTAGTTGTGGAAGTCTTCTCTTTTGATCTTGTCATAACTTTGTTGTTCTAATCTCCAATGATGTCTTCTTTTGAATGATATATAGATGTGAATTTAGGAACATTAGGTGTGACTCTCTCATCTTCCTTTTGTGTTTCTTCTTCACTTGTTTTAGGTTCACTGAACAAAACATCAATGCTGTCAAACATTTCTTCAACAACTGTATCACTATTGGTAGGTCTAGGTTCTTCTTCAATCATAGGTTCATAATCATGATATTTCTCTTGAATCATAAAATTTTCATCAATCTTCACATGAGAACTTTCAATTATCTTCTTCAATCTTAAATTAAAACATCTATAAGCTTTTCTTTTAGTGGAGTAACCAAGAAAAATACCTTCATCACTTCTTGTATAAAACTTGCCTATGGATTCATCTCTCTTGATGTAGCACTTTCTTCCAAATATTCTAAAGTATTTGACTATAGGTACATTCCCAAACCATAGCTCATAAAGTTTCTTGTCTACGTCTGACCTCAATTGAATTCTATTGATAGTATAGACTGCAGTATTGATTGCATCTCTCCAATAAGTGTGTGTGACCTTTCCTTCAATCATGATGGTGCACGCTATATCAAGTATGATCATATTCCTTCTTTCTACAATTCCATTCTATTGAGGGGTTCTAGGAGCACTTAGTTGTCTCTTTATCCCATGTTCTTTGCAATACTCATAAAATCTATCATAGGTGAATTCTCCTCCTCTATCTGATCTTAGACACTTAATCTTTAATCCAGACTCACTTTCAACCTTAGCTTTGAATATTTTAAACTTCTCAAATGATTTTGATTTGCCTTTTAAGAACACAACCCACATCATTATTTAATAATCATCAACAAAAAAAATAAAGTACCTTTCACCATAGTATGTTCTTGTTTGAGTTGGTCCACATAGGTCTGAATGTATTAGATCCAACTTGTTCTTTGCTAAATTGTTCTTGCTTCTGATTGAATTCCTTACATGCTTTCTCAATATACATTCCCTTCATATTGTATCAACTAGTTTTGCAATGCTAGGAAGGTCTCTTACTTCCTTTATATTGCTTATCTTCACTATGTTGTCAAAATTGATGTGACATAGTCTTTTATGCCATAACCAATTGTCATCTACTTTAGCAAAAAAACAACTTGCTTCAGGATTGAACTGAAAAACATTACCTATAGTCTTTGAACCAAATGCAATCATCTCTCCTTCTTTGTTACTAATGATGCACTTGTTGTCTTTGAATTCCAACTGATATCCTTTTTCAAGCAATTGTCCAACACTTAGTAAGTTATGTCGTGGGCCATCAACATAAAGAACATCATCAGTGATGTTCTTTCCATCCAAGGTGATAGATCCTCTACCTATGATAGGTTTAGGAGTGTTGTCTCAAAATCTAACCATGCCACCTTTGTATCTATCTAGATGTACAAATCTATCCTTGTCTCATGTCATATGATGTGAGAAACCGTTGTCAATGATCCAATCTGTCCTTATGTCAGCTTGTGAAATTAGTGCCAACTCTGATGTTTTCTTTTCATCTTCAAGGTCCATTTCATCAAACATTTTCTCCATGTCTTCAAGAGAAATGAATCCAATTTCATCTTTTGTTGAATCTTCATCTGATACTCCATCACCAGCATAGTAACATTCTTTTTTATACTTAGGTTTGTAGTTAGTTTTGAACTTGTTGAATCTTGTAGGACACTTAGATGCAAAGTGACCAATCTTGTTACATGAAAAGAATTTGAATGGTAACTAACCTTCATATTTCCCTTTTCCTTTCCTTTCTTTCTTAGAAATCAAAGAAATGAAATCATCTAGTTCTTTCTCTTCATCATCATCATCAAAATTACTAGAAGTGTTTAATGATTTCTTACCATGGACCGAGGCTCTAAAATTTGTTTCACTTTTAGGCTTTGTCTTCAATCTTGAGATCTCAAAGGCTGAAAGCTTGCTGATTAAGGTCTCTCTTTTGAATTCTTTTGTGGACTACATAGTTTCATCAAGGATGCATATCTTGTTGTCATATTCTAGTGTCAAGGTAGTCATTAGTTTATCCATTATGTCTTCTTTTGAAATTTCTCCACCATTGTTTCTGATTCCTGTAACTGCTTCATTAATCCTTTGATTTTAGGCTCTGACATTCTCATCAGGTAGCATCTCTAATGTATTGTATCTTTTCTTCCATGTCTTCTAGATACTTCCATATCATATAGGCCTTGTCCATTTTCTTGATCTCTGAAAACTAAGTGTCAGATAAGGCATTGATAAGGGCTTCTTTGGCAATATCATTTGAAGTGAACATCTCATTTTGCTTCAAGGTTGCATCATCCTTTGCAACATATGCTAGAGAGGGAATCTGAACTTCTTTGGTAGCCACTTCAAAAATCTCAAAGGTAATGCACTGCAAATGTGTCATCATTTTTTTCTTCCAGTCTAGATAGTTCTCTCCATCAAACTTAGAAATTTTTTTTCTAAAGAATGCCATCTGATCAACCTCAAGCTGTTAAACTTTCTCTCTGAGGCACTTGGCTCCAATACCAATTTTTATGAATAGTCCCAAGAGATAACTAAGAGGGGGGGGGGTGAATCAGTTATCTACAAGATTCAATTCTTTGTCCAATTAAATAAAAAAGAACATTAAGCACATACATAATAATACATAAACATAATTTTGGTTATGGGGAAACCCAAATAGGTAAAAACCCTGATGGGAATTAACACCCACTAAAACTGCACTAGTGTATAATGATCCCTGCTAAAAGATCTTACAACCCTATTAGGAGTTGATCTTTACAATGAAATAAGTATAGTGACTTGGTCAAGGGTCAGACCCTATTAGGAGTCTTTTACAATTAACCCTGTTAGGGGTGAGGATGCACTATCCGAGAGCACACTGCTCAAATGGTGAAGGTTGCAACCTTTTGAATAATAGATACACACTATATCTGGATCTTTGTGAACTATGAGATAGACCTGTTGTCTTGATCAGTTCCAATGATTATCACAAACACTTGTCTTCATCACATAGACCTTCTGGTGATGGCACAATACTTCACAACTTTTTCTCTACTTCTTTCTTTCAACTCACTGCCATGCTTAGCAATCACAAATGGCTGCCTATAAATATCTTTCCTCTAAATGATATAATCAAGTCAGCCTATTAGAACCATCTTGAAATCATATTAGAGAAAAAATACAAATCCCTAATAACTTCTCAGTCGGCTTTACTAAGCACGCAACACAAATTAAGACCGCTCAACTCCATATGAGTAAATGCGTCACTTCACACTATTGGCTCCACCAAATTAACTACTACTTTCTTCTCATGCTGAATTACATCATGTGCTATTAACCAAACATTATTAACTCTTCTCCAAACACTAATCCAAGTGTGCATATCCAAATGACAGGCGCAACTACTGCAACAATAAAAATAATGTCAGCTATGTCAAATAAACTCAAGAAACTATAACTGGCAACTGGAGACTTCATAACTCAGACTGTACTGCATATCAGACTCTGTGTCCATGAACATAGCATCATACACATTTCTACAACATAAATTTAAATGTGCAAGGCTCCACCACAACCATACTGTAAATCACATATAGAACTCTTCATGGGACCTTTCAAGAACACTTACTAAACCAATAAACTGTATGAATGTCTACACTCAGAATCAACCTCTATGCTTATGATATCATGTTGATAACATATCTAGGAAAAATATGCTCAAACCTCTCTCCATCAGGCTTCCATGCATGCTCCTTACCATATGTTTTCATCAATGATAAACATATAGTTAGGACTGGCTTGCTGGAAAATCTCCAATAGAGGGTACAATGTGAACGACCATGCATTTGGGCCACCCATGGCACCAACTTTCATCAATCCTAGATATACTGCTCTCACAAATAGAAGGTATACAATGTAGGAGGTCATGTAAAAATAAGGATCACTTTTTATTGTGATCATTTTCTGGTCCAGGTTGTCACTGAGAATAGATGCCCAGTCAAACCTAGCTTGTCTCTCCTTTATCCTCTTGATGAGAAGGATCATCCATGGCTCCAGTTGGATTGATTTTTGTAGTCCATACACTCATTTGATCATAGTGATGGCTTATTTGATATCATCCTTCATGTAGCCTCTCCTCATGTCTATTTTGTCAAGCTTGTTCTTTGGTAAAGATTGCATGAGGTAATCCCTATTTACAATTTCATGGGATAACTGGATGTCTTTATTGTAGAAAGGCATCCCCTTTCCTATTTAAAATCCATAGAACTTGTCTATCCCTTTGGGAAATTGGAAGACATCCTCTATATTATCCAATCAGAGGTCCAACACCACTTCTCCCATATTTTTCTTCACCACCCTTTCATCTGGTATGTAGTGGTTCACCAATGTGACTATAAGGTCTAAAGAGAGGATGGGCATAGGGTGTTTCGCTACATTCACTAGTGAATAGTATACTAATGAAGTGCAGTCCTTAGATATTCTTGTTGGTTGAGAACATTTCATCAAGTAGTCGATCCAGAAAACATTTCCAATGTCAGTGTCTGTGATCTCACAATGCAAGTTCCCCACCTTGGAAGGTTCATGGTAACCCTTGAACCAGTACTTCATAACGGGGGAGTTCACCTTTTTTGACATTCTACAAAAACAATGGGACATGAATCAGTAACCAATACATGATGTTTAGGAAGAAGTACTAATGAAAAGAAGAAAAAATGAAGATATCCCATAAAAACCAAGCCTAAATGCTACAGAAGGGTAGTTTCGGTATTTTAGACCTTCGGCCTCCGAAAGTATACAATCCCTCTGAAATGCCAAAATGGAAAAAGAGGTCATCATTTAGTCATAACTTCAGCCTTTTAGAGGGAAAAAAGTGGTGGAGACTTCAGTTTCTGAAATGTTGAAAAGGAAAAATTGAATCGAAGTTGGTTTTTAGGTTACACGTCGGCTTTCGGCACTTTGGAGTGCAAGAAGTTTCAGTGTGTGAAAGGTCGAAACACTGAAAATTTAGACTTAGGGGAAAATTTTTGGGGCTGCATTCTTTTCAGGACTTTTGGAGTGCAAAAGTCTGAAACTTTATATGGTCGATTGACTCAAAAACATGAGAAAAAAGGGGTAGAGCTTGAAAATGAGCTCGAATTGAGTTCAACCATGAACTCAAGGCTAAGGGGTCCAAGGGGAAAACCCTGCGACCCAGAAGTGACAAACAAAAAAATACCTAGGACCAAAACCATAGTGCAAAAACCCTAGAACTAACTAAAACATGAGAACAAATGGAGAGGTGAAGAAACCTACCTCGAAACAAGCAAAAGAGGGCAAGAAAACTAAAGAATCGAGTAGGCCAAAGGAGCTAGAAGATAACTGGAAGCAAAGTGCACTCAACAAGCTCTGAAAATCAACAGTAGGAAAAAATGTAAAGTGACCAAATGGTTGGCTCTCCACCTTATATAGGCCTCTAGTAGGACGATGTCTGGCATCCCCACCTATTGGCCTTTCAGACTTTCGGGGGTCTCGAACCTCCAAAAGGCCTAAACACTGAAAGGCCAATTCCCAACTCAGGGAGTCAAACTTTCATTGTTTCAGACCTCCGAAATTCCAAAATCCTGAAGATGCAAAAAGGAGGTTTCATCATTTGGAAGGTAGACTCTTTTGGCCTTCCGGACCTAAGGAACATTGAAAGTGTGAAAGGCTGAAACTTGACAAAGACTCAAGAGATAGTCTCGAACAAGGATCTAAGTGATAGACATAACTCAAAAACAAGCCAAAGAAGGGGGGCCCCTTGGCCAAGTGTCCAAAAAAAGGGGAGCGTGGTTGTGGAACCACAACAGATAGCACCTTTTATATATGTGCATCAACATGTTTCTTTTTATAAATATTGAATGAAAATTTAAGTGTATAAACAGTGGACCAAGACAATTGCATCTGAAATATGAAATATAGAGGAAAATAGATGCATAATCATAAATTGAATATAAATTTTAATTTTTGAAAATGAGAATAGTAAAATTAATTTTTTTGTTTATACATTTCATATTTGGATGTTGCAAGTGTGTGTGTGGATGTTTCAATGTTTAGATGTTGCACTAACAGATCTATAACAATGTATTGGTCTATCAATATGCATCTCAGATGGAAGAGGAGAGGAGAAAGTAAGAATATATATATATATAGCCTATTTAATAGGCACCAAACTAAAATATATATAATTTTTATTTAGCACATGCTAAATGTTTTCCTAAATTTGATAATTGTAGAGGAACACAAATAGTCCATTGAGAGGGAGGGTGAATCGGTGGATATTAAAAACTTTACGTACCATGATCTAACCCTCATGAACAAGAATGTGTAAGTAACATTGTAGATATCATAAAGTTTATCAACACATAATAGTCATGCACACAACACCAAGTTTATGAGGAAAATCCATAGTGGGGAAAAAACTTGGTGAGAAAAGATGCTAGAGTCTACTGGTTTAACCCAACCTTGCAAAGAAAAGTTAACTTGATTACAACTTTTATGGGAACCAACCCAAATGAGCTACAACCCCTACTTTGAGAAGCAACTCAAATTGAATACAACATTACAATTTTATGGGCACCTATCCAAGGAGCTATGGCCCCTACTCTAAGGAATTACTTAAAATTAAATCCAATGGAATTCTTATGATGGGTATAGTACCTTGTTACAAATAAGGTTTTCTACTCTTTGTGTTTTCTCCACTTGAAAAAATTTAAATATTATTTTCCTCTGCTACCCCAAGAAAACTCTTTGTTTCTTTATTTACTCATTGACATCTATAAATATTCTATGTCCTTGTGACAACATCTCTATCTTCATATATTTTACATATAATCAAACTATTTGCATTCTCTTTTTTCCCTCTTCAGACAATCTCTACCTTTGTCATTTCATCCAATCACTATGTGCTTCTCGGTATATTCCCTAAAAAATTGTTTTAGAATATTTTTTAATTCATGCTCTATATTGCACACTCTTACACTCACATTTTATTTTCTCACTTTCTTTTTCTTTTTCCCAATTTTGTTTTTTTAGAATACCCCCTTTTTTTTATTCTCTTTTTTATGTCTACAAAAATATTTCAGAATCATCTCTTTTATTTTCTCGTAGCTCACATATTCATCCACAACTGCAATTCCTACTTTCTACAAAAATCATACTAGAATCCTCCCATTTTTTATCTTAGTAACATGTTTTTGTTCACAACCTACTCCTTTCTTTTGTTTTGTTTCTTTTCTCTATCTGAACATTTTAGAATCCTTTGATTTTGGTTTCTCACCCATGCATTATCATTTTTAGCCTCTCTAGTTATTTTCATGTACTCTTTTATGCGATCTTTATGAAACAATTTACACTCCTTTTGTGTTCTCTTTCCCACACATTTTTCATCCACAACCTCCCCTTATTTTTTTATTACCTCTATGCCCATATAACCTACTAATTTATTATGCATTTTGTTTCAAATACTTTTGGCCAATTATTTTTCTTAGACCCTCTCGAGTCTTTAGTAGTCTTTATTTTCCATCTACAAGACTTTCTTGGAGTTGCCATCATTAGATGCTCATTTTCCTTTGTTTGGTCTAAATTGTGCATTCGGATTTTGATTTGATGTCTAACTACCATATTTGGTATTCACATATGTACACTGGAAAATGGTGAGCAATTTATGTAAGGAATAATAGATCACTCACCAAATTTTGTTGTACATTAGGAAAATTCTCTCCCAAAGGTTCACCCTCAAACAAATCAGATTAGCACAACCCAGAAAGGATGTAGGGGTGTTAATGCAAGATCTAATATGTGAGAGTGGGGAATTGGGGTTCACTTTCCCTTGAGGTAGGATGATCTAATGGAGAAATGAAATGAAATGTGTGATATGAATATTTGTAAATGCATAAAAGGAATTGAATCGATGACTTACAAAGTATGAAATCAAATTTTATGTATAAAAGTAAATGCAAAAGAGAAATAAGAAGGATGAACTCACCTTGAAAACAAGAAGAGGAAGATTGACCTTTAGATTTGATTTTGACTATCATAGAGCTGTCAGAATCATGTAAGATTATGGATTTAAAAATATGATGCCCGCAACTTCTGATTGTGAAAATCTCTAACCCAAAGGACAATTTTGACTTAGTTGACCTAGTCTTGGACATTGGTCTAGAATTTTGACCTAGTCCTTTCAACTCTAAATCTGGTGAAATTTGTAGGGGACCTATAACTGGTTCTAATATTCCCAAATTTGGACCTAAAACTCCACAACCTATTCCTACATAGAGAGAAAAATAAAAAAAGGTCGTGGAAAGGGGCTTGCCTTGGTCAAGCCCCTATATAGGAATCAAACTTGAAATGAAATTGAAATTGCATAAGGAAAGTACTGTAAACAAGATAAATGTAAGTATTCACCTTGCATGAGAAACCCTCATGGATGGATGTTAGGATCTGATAAACCCATGAAGATTATTTTAATTCTTGAGATGTATAATCAAGGATATCTTCACAAATGCAATGGATCTACACCTTCCAATACTAGATCTTCAAAGTACATATTCTTGATAGCTTCAATGGAGAAGGAGAGGAAAGATGAGTGGATGTGTGGATCTTCTTGCTAGCTTGAGAATTTCTCTACTTGGCCATCATGGGAGAGAAATTTTCATCAATTAGAGAAGATTGTCTTTTCTTGAATGGAACTAGAAGAATTGGAGACTTTGAGATCTTGAATTAGATGTTTTCCTTCAAATCTTGAATCCAAATCCTCAATAATCTTGATTGGAATTTCTCTTGAAATCATCAATTAATTTCTTCCACATGAACATGTAATGGATAGTATGTAATTGTATGGATCATAATCATGGATGTCAAAATGTGAGGCCTTGATGTCTGTTTATACTCATTTTGGGATTCAATGTTTTTGGGCCAACCTCAAAGAAAGATTTGGAAGAAATAGACCTGCATTGGGCCCGAAGCCCACTTAAACACAATAAACAAGGACAAGGCCAACTTATTCAACCTAGTCTCGGCATTATTTTTCTTTAAGCTAGCCTAGGTATAGGGGACTGTGATAAGTGTTAGAGGAAGAAAATTAAAGATCTGGTAAATCAAGAATAGAGACATTTTGACCTAAGAATCACTAAAATGGGGTCTAATAGGTCTTAGAGCCTCCAATTTTGGGTGCTAACTTTTTAGGATGGTGCATTTAGCCCCCACTTTAGTAGGAGTATGATAAAAACTCATTCTCATGGTAAAGTAGATCAAATGTATAGGATGACCTTATCAAGGTCAAGAAGACAAATAAAAATCAAGCTCCCAAGTGACTTAAGTCCTCATAAAATCCAAAACCAAGATAAGAGAGACACCGATTAAAAGAGAGAGAATGAGAGAGAGGGGAGGTATGATTACCTAGCCCAATAAGATTGTATGTCTTACTGTGAACCACACAAAGAAGACACTGCAAAAGATGGAATTGAAAGTTATAGCATGTTGTGTTATGCTATTTTAATCCATCAAGGATTTATCCTTAAAGAAAGTGTATCCAATAAGGGACCTAACACAGAATGATATGTCCTAAGGGAAGGCAATATTCCTTAGGTTTCAAAAATAAAAGAAGGATCTATCCTTAAGGAAAGTGTATCCAATAAGGGATTCAAAAGTAACAATCTCTACTAAGGGAATGTAAGCTTCCTTAGGGGTCGAAAAGAGAAGGATGATATATCCTTAAGGAAAGTGTACATTAAATAAGGGATCCAAAAGGAAGCCAGTTAAAGGACCAAATGTGTGTGTGTGTGTGTGAAAAATGTGAAACATAGATAAAATTGTATGCCCCCACATTAAAATGATTACAAACACCTTAATGGGAGCAATGGCTTTAACGGAGTGTACATGCATCCACAAGAAATGTTTATACTATGAAATGTCTTCAAAAAAGGACAAATCAAGGGAAATGAGCACATGACAAAAGATATCACGAAGGGATCTACCAACTCTGGGGTCATTATGATCATATGGTAATATGTGAAATATTATATCAAAATAAAATGTCATCATCTCCCAAAGGTAGTAGAACTAAAAAGCACAATGGAAGAAAATCGCGTAAGAGTTATGAAGAAGAGTCTTTTTGGGTCGGCATCATAGAGACCAAAGAATAAGTAGATACCATTTTGCATCATCCTAATCAAAAAATACAAAGGCACATTTACAAATAATGGCATAGGTATGACATAACATGTAACAACATATAGAAGAAGAGACATAAAAAAATAGAAATGTTTATGAAATTGTGATTCCTTTATCACCTTGCACCAATAGAGAAACAGGGGTTGTTTAAAGAAATCTAAACAAAGCATATAAAAAGAATCACATCATGGGGAAGTGCATTACAATAGGAAAACACATAGAATCTATCACACAAGAGGATCTATTCAAGTGTATCACCTTCCCCCCATCTCATTCTATATTGTTTAGGGAAGGTGGGAAACTCACAAGAGGAGAAACATCAAGCTTGAAGGATGGAACAATAGATAGTTCCAAACAAGGACCATGCTATGAAGATAGGTCACTATATTTTTCACTAGGAGTGATAGATAACTGTTTTGAAAGCATAGGTGGTAAATCATGATCAATATCAATAGTCTTATAGTTATCAGAATAACTAGCATGAATATCATTGTTAGCATCAAGAACATCATCATAAAGAGTATATTATTTATCTAGATTAATTGTAATAGAATCTAAGATACAAATAACATTGTCATGTTTGTTCATTTTGACCTTGTTTAAATTCACTTCCTCCATTGGCTCAAGCATGAGTTGGTCAAAGGGAAGAAAAGAATGAGGGGGTGTATGAGGTGAATAAATGTTTGGAGAAGTATGTTGATAGTCTCTAGCATGACACTTGCAACATCAGTCATGAGCATGACAGTTGCATTTGTTTTTTGCTAGAAATTTGGTTTGGGATAGGATCAATCAACATCGGGTCCTTTTCTTCTTTAGGAGGAAGAACATAAGGAACCACACTATGTTGAAAGATGGGTTGATAATTATGTGTCTAATAAATAGGAAGAGGAGGTATAGGTGGTGTAGGAAGACATCTAGGGAAAAGAGATGGAACATCCTTAGGTTTGCTAAGTTCAAAAATTTGTTGGACCTTGTAGGATTGGTATGATTGAAAGAGATGGTCAAGATAAGTTTGAGTTGGTTGAAGCATAGAAGGCTAGATAAAATCAAGGTCAACTGAGTCTCGATGAAATGAAGGCTAATAAAGACTATGGTTAAAATAGTCATGATTTCTCCATTATGAGAAAATTTAATACATTTATGAATAGGAGAATCCATGAATTTCATGGAGGTAAGTCAAGGAAGACAAAGTTTGACTTGAAATTAGTTGGAAGTTGGGATGATAGTGAAGGTAACATGTACAGTTTTACCACCAACTTCAACATGGAATGAAATGGAACCATGGGAAGAATAAAGGAAAACATTGCAAGTTTGGATCATAACATCATATCTATAATAGAAATCATGTTGGAATTGTATACTATAAAGATGTTCTTTAGTTATTACATTTACGATGGAAGTGAGATCAATAAGGACACCAAAGGAAGTAAGGAAAACAACCTTTGTGACAATATAGAGGGGACCATCATGTGCTTTAGTTGTCTCAGTAGGGTCAAAGGTAATGTAAATCTTAGATGGAGGTTTAGGTTTAACGTGATCAACTTTATTGACCACATGATTTACAAATTTTGGTTAGGAGGTGCAACAGATTTATTTCCATTGTTATTGTCACCTTCCACAAATATAGCATTGGAATCAATAAGGTCTTGAATAACAATTTCTAACCAATAACACTTGTTAGTATCATGAGTAGGTTGACGATGGTATTGACATAAAGCTTTGGGATAAAATTATTTGGATTTAGGTTTGGATGGATCAATGGCTTTGACAAGAGGAAGTGTTAACACATTAGCATTAAGTAACTTCAACATCACATTATGCAAAGATTCAGAAAGTTTATAATAATTAAGAGAAGGTATAAAAATAGATGACAAAGAAGCCACACTTTTAGATGTTGTTCCCATTTGGTCATCATTAGTGTTGGATAAGTTATTGATTTCGATGAAGGTTTTAAACTTCTTAAACTTGTTAAAATTGTTGGATGCAAATCACTCTTATCAATGGAAGCATGAGCCATTGGAGTAGTCATCTCAAATTTAATCACTTTTAGTTGATAATGATGAAGCACAACACACAATTGAGAAAAGGAATAGAGAGTTTAGAAATAAGTATCTTATCTCTAATGTCTTTTTTGTAAAATAGCAATAAAAATGTGTTGCACATCAACATCAGACACATGATAATAAATATGAACATACAAATGTATAGGGTAAAAATGTGGATGGGGTCCTAGAACAATGGTTTGCACATAAAAGAGACCCCAAAGCCAATATTTTACACTTACATGAGATTGTATTGATATCAAAAGTAAATATAGATGATTAATATTGAAATGAAGAAATAAAGGTACTTACCTCCGAAAATGAATTGGCTGAAAACCCTGTCAAACGATCTCAAAAATTGTTGATTCTCACAATTGTTAATCGAAACTGTGAGATCTACAAAACCCAGAAATATTTTTCTGAGATTAGATCAGGTCAACTTTGACCCTCATAAAAGGTCAAAGGCTACATTTTTATTTTGAAGGTCAATTTTGACTTTGTTCATAGATCTCGGAAGTTTTCTGAAAAGGGTATCCAAATCCACTCTCAGATCTGAAATTCTACACCTGTACCTGCATGAAAAATGGTTTTTTTTGTTGGGGGGGAGGGGTTTGCCTTAGTCAAACCCCAATTTAGGAATTAACCTTGAAATTGAATTGAAATTGCTGTAATAAACAAAGTAAATGGAACAATTCACCTTGCTTGAGTTGAAACCCTTGTGGAGGATTCAAATCGTTGAATCCACAAGAATGGATGAATGTAGAATCAAATGTAGGATGTCTCCAATCAATTTTCTTTAGATCTTCAACACCAATCTTGAATGGATCTTGAATTAGGAAGAGGCTTGAATGGAAATGGAGGAATCTTCAACAAGAGAGCTCCATAGAGCTTGAATCCTTCAATGGCTACTAATGGATCTCCTTGATGAATTGGATCTTGAATGCTTGAAGGCTTGAATGCTTGATCTTCTTGCTTGCTTGCACTTGAGAGCTTGAGAGATTGTGACATGAGATATGAGAGATGAGATGAAAACTTGATGGAGAAAATGAGAGAGGAAGGCTCGCTTTTATAGTGATCTAGGGCACAAGAGGGGCCTCATAGAAAATAATAATTAAGGGCCCATGGCACAAAACTCTAGAGAGGTGCACATGGAGAGGAAATTAAATTAAAGTCTTGACACAAAAGTCTACGAGGTGACCACCCTTAATATAGAAATAAAATAATTATTTAAGAGCCTTGTCACAAAATTCAAGGCAAGGCCAACCCCAAAGTTAATTTGAGCATCAGGCACAAAACTCGAGAAAGGCTAATCTCCAATAATAAATTAGGAATCCTATAAAAATATCAAGAAAGGTCCACCTCAAATATTAATTTGAGAATTCAACACTTAATCTGAGAAATAGTGGCCCCGAAGAGGGAAAAGACAAGATTTTGATGAAACCCCAAAATTGGAAGCTAACCCCGAGGATCTCGAACCCTAGGGTCAAGGTTAATCCTGACCAGGTTAGGATCAAGGTTGATCCTGACTAAGTCAAGGTTGAGGTCGACTTTGACCTAAAAGTTTGACCTTGACCCTAAGGTCAAGAATCTCAGGTTCATAGTCCAAGATGCCAAGAAAATGCCAGGAAGAAGTGGAAAATGGGGCAGAACAGGGGAAAAAGCTAGATCCAAGTCGAGTATCCATTCAAGGCATTCAACATGACCCCAAACCACTTACTCGAAGGGCTAAACATTCTTACTATGGAAGTGCTTCCATTTTAAGAGGATACAACAAATTCTTAAATATACTAATGAAATCACTAAATTTTTCTTTACACCTTGTTTACAATGCATTAAATTAGTCAAAGAAATTTGAGGACAAATATTGTTTTGAAATTGTTGAATGAAAGAATTAGAAATATTGTGAAAGGAATCAATGGAATAAGGAGGCAAAGAACAATACCATTGAAAGGATTTATCTCAAAAGGTTTTTGTAAATTTGTTTCCATGAACTTATGGTCATGAGAAAAATCACTACACAAGGTTTTAAAAGTCTTAACATGAGTCAAAGGATTACCCCTACCATTATAGGTCTCAAGATGTGGAATATCAATGCTTTGTAGGATAACAACACAAATGATATCAAAAGACAAAGGACTAGCAATATCACAAGTAGGAATGTTGAACTTGGATTGAGTCATGGAAGCAATTTGTTGTTGCAAAGAAGACACAGTTTGAGCCATGCTATTAATAGTGGAATCAACAAAATAAATGGTGGGAGGAGAAATATGAGAAATGTTAGGACCATTTTTGGAAATAGAAGGAATGGTTGAATATAAAAAAGGGACAATATGGTAAGTGGGCATGGAAGAAGGCAATGAAACACATGGAACACTTGAATGAATGGTAGGAATAATAGGATTAGGAAGACTCACATATGTGGGATTGGAATTTTGGATTGAATTTATTCTCATAGGGGGAGCATAAGTTGACACAATAGGAATGTAAGTAGAGATAGACAAGGAGGTCTCAACATTTGTAGTAGGTGGAACAAGGCATAAATATTGAGTATAATCCCTAAGAGTTTTGACATTGACATGAACAATATTAGAAATACTACACAAGATTTTAACACAATGTTAATCATTATGAATAATTTTACTTGTACCTTATACAACAAAAAGGGCCTTAGGATTATGGTTTTCTTGAGCTAGCCATTTTTCAATATTTTCAAAATCGTGAAAAAGTTTTTGAAATTGGATAGGAGAAACCGTGAAGTATTCATCTCTGACATGAGAAGAATGAGAAGATTTATTCTTCATGGTAGGATTGATATCATTAATATGCATGTTGGTCTCATCAAGATTCTTAGGAAAGGAGGGTTTGGCATCAAAGGAACCCATAAGTCTACAAATTCTTCTAAGGAATTTTGTAGGTTGGACTCAAAGTGATAACACTCATGCACAAGGGAATGAAAGAAATGAAATTCAATTATGAGATTTGAAGGAAATATGCAAAAGGAAAGTCTTTTTAGGAAAAGAACATTAACTATAAAATTAAAACTAGATATGAATGTATACAATGTAGAAAAGATGTAATATTAACTATCACAATGCATACAAAGTAGATCTATATATGTAAATGAAAATAAAGTGACTCTAAAACCAAAATCAAAAGGTTTATAAGTCAAGTTCACCAATATGTACAATGGAAAATGATGAGCAATGATATGTAATAAATAATAGATCACTGACCAAATTCTTTTTTACATTAGGAAAATGCTCTCCCAAAGGCTCACCCTAAAAAAAAATAGATTAGCACAACCCCAAAAGGATGTAGGGGTGCTAATGCAAGATCTAAGTGAGAGTGGTGAATTGGGGTTCACTTTCCCCTAATGTGGGATGATGTGTGATGTAGTCAAGGATAGTGGATCCAATTAAGAATAGTCCAAACCTTGCAGCTTCAGAAAAACACAGCGGAATACTCAACAACACATCAACACAACAACAAAGTAATTGTTTAACTCTGATTTTCATTAACATGCCCAGTTGTAAGGCCTTCCGAGTTAGGTCCAATTACAATCAGAAATAATTCTGCAAGATCCAAATAGATCCAATACAATCTCATCTATTTTAGCTCTGAAGACAATCAGAAGCTGATGGAAACCCTAAGGCAGATCTAAACTTGATCTCTCAAGCTTCCAAGAAATCTCCTTGTCTCCAAGTGTGCAACCACTAGCTCTGCAATTACAAACTATCAGATAACAATCTAATCTGTGAGATCATGCAAGATCTTTTCCACAACTTCACCAACTCTAGCTTTCAAAACCTCACCTCTGAATTGCTAAGTCTTCCAAGTCATGAACTTCTACAATCTCCTCCCTCCTCTCAACAACTATCCCAAACATCCTATAAATACTAGTCATCAACCACAAGTCGGCTGGATGAAACCATTAACTACCCCCAAAAAATACTAAATTCAATACAAGTTGGCATCAAAATAGCCTTGCAAACATTTAGTCTAACATGTCGGCCTATAAAAATAGCTACCAATAATAAATGCACCAAGTCAGCCCAACAAATCACACAGAACTCTAGTCGATAAGCTAGAACTACCGAGCAACAGTGAAATAACTAAGCATACCAGGCATCGCTGAGCACCAGTGTCGACTGATCACCATAGGCATCGCTGAGTAACACTTTCACTGAGTGCTAGAGGTTATTGAGTTCCTTCAGTGACCAAGCTTCCTTCAATGACCAAGGTCATCAGTTAAGGCTGTAACTGAGTAACACTGGCCAAACATCCACCCCCCATGTAGATTCACTGAGTACCCTAGAATTCCCCTGCATCAGACACCCCAGGTTCAAAAAGATGTTCATATGTGAGAAGAACATCTCCTGGGATTCCACACATAAACCCTGAACTGGTTCTTCACATACAAGCCCTCCACCTTTTTAACTTGTATACTCTTCCACTTCAGCTTTCTCTGTCTCTTCAATTCTTTTCTTGACAACACACAGGTTGGTTCTCCATACTGATCATTCATTTTCTCTAGATCCATAACCTCAACCTAGCTGCCAATACTCAAGCTTCTCCTACTGAGTGTTGTATCTAGCAAAGGCATCAGGGAAAACTTCATGTCATCCTTCTCAATAGTAAAAATATTTCTTACACAGTCATACATAGCTCTGCAATCATATTTCCAAGGTCTACCAAGAAATATATCACAACTATTCATCTTCACAATGTCACATAACACAAGATCCTTATAATGTCCAATCTAAACATCAATAATCATTGTTCTCTTACTTCTAGAGCATGAACATCTTGTAACCATCCAATCCTATAAGGACAAGGATGCTTCATTCTATTCAACCCAAGTTTCTAAACCATGTCCTCAACAACAAGGTTATCAGTACTACCACTATCAATAATAACATCATAGAGTTTACCTCCAGACTTGCATCAGGTCCTAAAAAAGTTACTTCTCTAACAAGGTTCCTCCTTTGTACTAAGCAATGTTCACTGAAGCAACAAGTTCTCCGATTTAGGTTCATTCTCATTCACCACAGCAATTTTTCAGTCACCAAGCTTCTTCTATGTACACTCAAAAGAATGGTGTCCTTCCTCTCCACAGTTATAGAAAGTATCCTTAAAGATAAATCTACCTATCTTCTTCTTCTGTTCCATAGGTTTCTGTTTATCTTCTGCATCAGTCAGTTTATCCCTCACCGAGTGATCAATATTTTCCTTCCCTTAGGGATTACTGTGTTGTTTCCTCTTCAACTTATCTTCTACCTTCAGAGCATACTGATAAGCATCTTCAATAGAATCAATCTTTAGCATACCAATCTCATCTTGAATATTGAATCTTAGACCATTCAAATACTAAGCTACCTTTTCCTTACTAATCTCTCAGTGTCTAGACCGAATAGTAAGTTTGTAGAACTCCTTGGTATAATCTTCCATAGACAGATCCTTCTGTTTCAAATTCTACAACTTCTTAAACAAGTCAAGCTCATAATTAGAAGGTATGAACTTAGCTTTCAATTTAGTCACCATCAACCTCCACCAATTGATCTTCATTTACCTTCATCTTCTCTATCTATTTGTAGTTCCTTCCACCAAAGAGTAGCATGTCCTTTCAACTTTGTCTATGCTAATCTCACCTGAATAGGATCTTTAATTTCTTCTAGCTCAAAGAAATCTTCAATTTCACCAATCCAATCAATCAAGTTCTTAGGTTTTAAAGTACCAAAGAAAGTATAACTTCCATTCAGTAACTACTACTTAACCGAGCTCCAGATCTAGGTAACCAAGTAGTTATGTCTTCACCGGGCGTATCCCTCTAGTCATCACCACTAGATCCAGTAGGTTCAAAGTCTTTAGCAACTTCCTCATAACCATCTTCAGTACCAACATTTTGAGGTATACCAGTAACAGCTCTCATGGTCTTGACAACCATGTCATTCTTCATCAACTCCATCTCAGATCTGAAATCTGATTTCACCTTCTCTGTGATCCGGGATTCAATAGTATCACAAAGATAAAAAATAACTCTAGGGTCCAATCTCCTCAGAGGCATCTTTAAAGATATTAAAAAACCCTCTGCATCAAACCCTCACCGACCACCTTGCGGCATTCTCCAAGTTGTGTACAAGTCATATCTCAACCTACCACCTTGAAAAAACAACTAGGGAAAGATCCACAAGTTCAGTTGCATGAATCTGAAATCCAGATCATACGATCTCTTCACCAACAAGATCAACTTCACAAGATCAGCCTTGCTAGGTCAACCTTTTCTCCACAAGATCAACTCTCAGCTCTAATACCACCTGATGTAGTCAAGGATGGTGGATCGAATTAAGGATAGTCCAAACCTTGTAGCTTCAAAACAACACAACGGAATACTCAACAACACAACAAAAAATTAATTGTTTAATTCTGATTTTCATTAACATGCCTAGCTGTAAGGCCTTCTGGGTTAGGGCCAATTACAATCAGAAACAATTCTAAAAGATCCAAATAGATCCAATACAATCTCAGCTAGTTCAACTCTAAAGACAATCAAAAGCTGATGGAAACCCTAAGGTGGATCTAAACTTGAGCTCGCAAGCCTCCAAGAAATCTCCTTGTCTCCAAGTGTGCAAACCACTAGCTCTGCAATTACAAACTATCAGATAACAATCTGATCTACAAGATCATGAAAGATCTTTTCCACAACTTTGCCAAATCTAGCTTTCAGAACCTCAAATCTGATTCGCTAAGTCTTCCAAGTCATGAAATTATACAATCTCCTCCCTCCTCTCAACAACTACCCCAAACATCCTATAAATACTAGTCATCAGCCACAAGTCGACTGGATGAAACCATTAACTCCCCCCAACAAATATTAAATTCACTACAAGTCAGCATCAAAATAGCCTTACAAACATTTAGTCTAACATGTTGGCCTGTAACAATAGCTACCAACAATAAATGCACCAAGTCATCCCAACAAATCACACAAAACTCCAGTCGGTAAACCAAAACTACCAAGCAATAGTGAAATAATCAAGCATGCCAGGCATTTTTGAGCACCAGTGTCGACCAAGAACCATAGGCATCACTGAGTAACACTTTCATTGAGACCCAGAGGCTACCAAGTTCCTTCAGCAATCGATCTTCCTTCAATGATCGAGGTCATCAGTCAAGGCTGCAACTGAGTAACATCGACCAAACATCCACCCATGCAGATTCACCAAGTACCCTAGAATGCCCTTGCATCAATGTGATAGAGAAATGAAATGAAATGTGTGATATGGATAATGTAAATGCATGAAAGGAATTGAAGCTATGACTAACAAATTATGATAATATATCTAGTGTACAAAGGTAAATTCAAGAGAGAAATAAGAAGGATAAAATCACCTTGAAAACAAGAAGTGGAAGATTGACCTTCATATCTGATTTTGACTATCACAGAGTTTCCAAAATCAGGTAAGATTCTGGATCTGGAACTTTGATGCCTATAACTTCAGACTATGAAAATCTCAAACTGAAAGGACAATGCTGAATTAGTTGACCTAGTCCTTTCAACTCCAAATCTGGTAAAATTTGTAGGGGACCTATAACTGGTTTTGATATTCCCAAATCTGGACCCAAAACTTTGCAACCTTTTCCTACATAGAGGAAAATGGGAAAAGGTTATGGAAAGGAGCTTCCCTTGTTCAATCCCCTATATAGGAATCAACTTTGAAATGAAATTGAAATTTCATAAGGAATGTATTGTAAACAAGATAAATGTAAGTATTCACCTTGCATGAGAAACCCTCATGGATGGATGTTAGGATCTAATAAACCCATGAAGATGCTTTTAATGCTTGAGATGCAGAATCAAGGATTTCTTTAGAAATGCAATGGATAAACACTTTCTAGTCCTAGATCTTGAATGTATGTACGCTTGATAGCTTCAATGGAGAAGGAGAGGAAAAAGACTGGATGTGTGGATCTTCTTGCTAGCTTGAGAATTCCTCTACTTGGACATCATGGGAGAGAAACTTGAATCAATTATAAAATATTATCTTTTATTGAATGGAACTTGAAGTAGGGGAGACTTGGAGATCTTGAATTAGACACTTGCCTTTAAAACTTGAATGTAAATCCTTAATAAGCTTGATTGCACTTGCTCTTGAAATTTCCAATTAATTGATTGCGCATAAACATGTAATGGATAGAATGTAATTGTATGGATCATAATCATGGATGTCAAAATGAGAGGCCTTGATGTCCTTTTATACTCATTTTGAGATTCAATATTGTTGGACCAACCTCAAAGAAAGATTTGGAATAAACACTCTTGCATTTGGCTTGGAGCCCACTTAAACACAATGCACTAGGACAAGGTTTACTTAGTCAACCTAGTCTCGGTATTTTTTTTCTTTATTCTATTATGGTTCTAGGGGAGTGTGATAAGTGTCAAAGGAATAAAATTAAAGATGTACGAAATCAAGGATAGAGACATTCAGACCTAGGAATCACAAAAATGGGATCTAATAGGTCCTAAAGCCTCCAATTATGAGTGCTAAATTTTTAGGATGGTACAATAAATATCTATGATAAAATTTTGATGACAATCTATTGTATTTAATACCACCATGTAACTTGTCCAACACAATGGATTTGATTAGTCATCGTGGTCTTCTACTTCAATAGGATATTTATAAACCAATTATAATACCATTGTTCTACCAGTCATATAAGTATTAAATAACAATTTTAAACATGATTTTAGAAGACATAATAAGGATATATATAAATATCATTTATATTTATGTTTTTTAATTTGATTTTTAAGTTTCTTGTCTCTAGTAAATTTTCTCTTGCCACCATGTAAACATAGCATGCTAGAGGATTATGTTCATGTTGCCAAGTGACAAGATTAAATATTTTCATAGTGAAATTTTGAACATCAAACCTTGATCATATTTTTTCATTAAGTCTCCAAGGAGAAAAACCATTAACATAAGGAATATACTTTTTGATATATCAACCAACTCTTTCAGACCACATTTTAAATCAACTTGTCTCAACCTAACTTATGTTCTTTCTCTTGACAACTTATGCCACTCTGTAGTCAATATTTGTTAGAAACACCTCTATTTTCATAATTGGGCCAACCACATATTAAAATTTTTAGTCAAATGGGTAGACTATCTCTATTTTCACCTTGGTTCCCCTTTGACAATGCATACCTAGTTGACATCAATGACAATACCAACAATCTCCCCCTTTGGCATTGATGTCAACTTTATGCACTTGTCTTCAGTATTAACATAATATAATCTTATCCCCCTTTGACAACAATAAAAAATAGCATGTTTTGTCTCCCCTTTATGATAATTAAGGATTACAAAATGTGAATCTTAGTCATGAATGAGAAACCATCTCCCCCTTAGTATTACAATCCTTACACTCCATCTCACTTGGAATACTAATCGTTGATGGATATATGATGAAACCAATGTACTCCCCCTGAACCAATGATCCCTATGTGCATCTAAGTGTTGGGGGAAGGAGTTAGCTCTCCCAACCTCAATCATAGGAATTCAAAGGTGTCCTTAGGTAATGGTGATGGTCGAGCTTATTGATGTCATTAATTGTATAATTTAGTTTTTCTCATAGATCAAACCGAGTGTGTCCTAGGGTTGTCTATGATAAGGATTGTCACTAGTTTGGTGGGTTTCACACTATAAACAATGACTTGATTTTGGAACATTCTCTGTCAAGAGCTCTTGGAAGATCTTCCTCTCAACTATTTCTAAAGACTAAATGCTAACTGAACTAATTCTAACTTTAACTAATCATTGGTTCTACTTCCTATTGTAACTCCTTGATCAGGAAAGAATTAATATTAGTACATATCAAACATGGCTTAAGGGAAATTTCTTGTGGAATTATAACATTTGGAATGAAACAAATATTCAACAATAGAAATGAACTGATTTAACTTGTTGGAAATTCAAACTATTCTATAATTACTAGAAGGAATCTATTTTATGCTTGCAAGAAATTGAAATGCTAATTTAAATCACACTGTCAGAATTAAACTAAATTCCATAATTCATTTCAATAAAGCTTTCATCCAGTCTTACTTCTATCATCACTCTTAACTATTATAAACTATTGAACTTCCTAAGCATTAAATACTTAAATATAAATGATTTTATCTACTCAACATTCCACAAAGTTAATATATGATAACATCTACAACTTGCAATTAACTAAATTGAGTTGAAATAGATTTGAAAACTAAGGATTTTATCAATGCTAATATGAAATGACTGATCTAATTAAGAACTAAGAAGTAATGAAATAAAATTAACAAACTAATATCACCTCCCTTTGGTTGAGCAAGCCCTACTCTTCCTTTAGTGGGTTCTTCAAACAATCTAAGATCAACTGAAAGTTTGTATTCAACTTTCCCCTGTGAGGATGAAAAATAGGGTTTGATTACAATAATTCTAAAAATGACTATTGATGAAAACTTTTTAAAAAAAAAAATTACTTCTGACTAACTACTGGATGGAATTTATACACATCCCTTATTTTGAATTCAAACTACTATATTACCCACCTAGAAGGTAACATATACAAACTAAGCTAACATTATTGAATGTAGTTAGAATTAGTAATCTTTCCTTGGTTGTTTTATTTAATTTGAGGATAAACCAAGTTATCCTCCTTTTATTTTATTTAGGATATTCCTATTAGATATGGAATCTCTACATGTAATTTTGTCCCCTAGTCCAAGTGCAAGGACATCTCATATTTTGTAATTCCTTTAATAAGGAAATTAGTTTATTCCTCCTTATGAGGATTCTCACACTTGGCACATAATAAGTATGAATGTGGCACTCATACACATGGGAGTTACATGCAAACTCTTTCACTCATCTCTACTTAAGAGATGCTTCTCCACACACTTGACATAATTTTTCTCACATTTCCTTCACACAATTTTCTCTCCTCTCAGTTTTCTCATTATTGTATTGAGATTCTTTCTCATATTCTGTCTCTCTCTCTTTAGGATTTTCATGCCTCATTCATAATACACAAGGGGTTTTTCTTTTCTTTTCCCCTTTCAAAAATCTCTTGCCTCTTTGTTGGGATTCTTGGAGTATTCTCTTGTTTTGGTGATTGATCTTGCAACTGTATCTCATATTTGGCATATGGTAAACTCCTTCTTGCACTTCACTTTCTTGGATTATTTCATGAACTTATTTTCATTCTTTTAATACTTCTAACATGGTATCAAAGCTATTTAAATCTTGTTTAAGTGTTTTGTAGGAAGGTGTCATTTGAAGGAGCAAGATCTTCTTGTTGATCTAATATTTTTTGTAGCTCTAACTTGTTTGTTTCATAAAAAAAATTTCTCTCTAACCCTCTTTGGAAGGCTTGCCACCAGAGAGTAGTTTTTAGATTTTTTTTGGGTTTGGTCAGTTCACCGCCAAACCCAGCTCATCTTTCTTCATTTCATGTATTTTGTGCAAGCACTAATCTCAGCCTCAGTCGGGAAACTGCAAGGCTTTCTTTTCAAGTTTCTTTTATAAAAAACTATAACCTTTACTGCAGGTTTCAATATAGAACTCACATATCTCAGTTTATCTCTGATTTTAGTCTTTTTTTTTCAGTTTAATATATCTTTGTTATCTTAAATATAAATTTTTTTCTTATCTCTTAAAAAAAAAATGTTGCAAAAGTATAGTCCATTTTGTTTTGTATTCTATGGTAAAATGAAAATGAATCTCAAAAAAATGAGATATGGGTTTTGTGCAGAATGAGCCCATTTAGCTCTCATGAGAGAATTTTCCAAAAATTCACCACCATTTAGAAGTAGTGACCATTCTTTGTCTCTCTCTAATAGACATTTGTTATTAACATTTTTTTTGCAAATAGAGAGTTGTGTTTTTCTTTTCTAGCAAAATTATTTACTAGTTGAACAAATTAAATCTTTCTTTGCTAAGTAAAGTTTGGTTAATGTATGGGCATTTAATTGTAGTCACTTTATTTAGTTATATTTAGTAAATTTGATATCATGAAACATTTGATACATTAAACATTTGAAACATTTAGCCTTGGCTACGTGAGCCAGCCTCTTGGCCTGAACCAGCTTAGTAGCCTTCCTTGCATACTCCTCTTGGTTGTGTGAGCATTCCTTGGCACAACCCTCTTGGCTTTGTGTGCACAACCTTCATAGCAAAAAATATTATCTCTTAGGTGTGCAGCAAATATATCCTTGGTCTTTCAAACAACGTTGTGCAGGAACCTTTCAAACAAATATTAGTTTTTTTTAATCTTGCTTGCTTCACAGCCTTCCTAGTCTTTCTTGAAGCTTTGATACTAACAATAGTTGTGGTCTTCTTGCTTACTCGCTTCACATTCTTGGCTTCCAAAAAGGGAAAAGATTTCAGTCTCGTAGGTTCAGTTCTCTTTGCCAGCCTTCAAGTGTCCTCATTCTTTTGGTTTTATTCAAATTTTCTTTCCGCTTGGTGGAGTGGTAGCTATCATATTTTCGAGATACATTATATATGATACTGTCAACCTAATAAAGAGGTTTACTTATGATCAGTACATCTAGGCTTTAGTCGTTCTCTATTTGGACATTTTGAATCTATTCATGTCCTTACTACAATTAATGCTTAT
The DNA here is from genome assembly GCA_027943335.1 of Chamaecyparis obtusa. NCBI lineage: Eukaryota > Viridiplantae > Streptophyta > Pinopsida > Cupressales > Cupressaceae > Chamaecyparis > Chamaecyparis obtusa. Next base: position 526,978 of record BSBK01002919.1, read on the forward strand.
TGTGGTGGTCGTTGCAACTGTAGTTCTCAGAGCAAAGCAGTGTTTATTGTTTGGTCTTTACCTAAAAGTTAAAGTCTCAATTAATCCTGCAGTTAAGAAGTGTCTTGACTGATTGTTACGCTACTTCTATATTTGTTTCCTATCCACCCATTGAATGGTGGACTAGGCAGAACAGTATAAGAAATTATTAAGTCTCGGGTTCTTCAACCTTGCATGAGTTTTTTTTTTGTTTTTGCCAGCTTGCGTACTCATCTTTCTGTGTTTTCTTTGGGTTCTGTCATTTGGTCAGCCATCTCACCAATCGGACCTTTATTCTATGTTTAGCTTAGTTTAGCTTCTATTTAAATTTTAGTTGACTATGTTTTAAAAAGTTTGACTTTTTTTTAGATTTCTCTTACTATTAATTTATTTTTAAAAATTTAAATTATTTTTTTATATTTAAATTGTTTATTATTATAAAATCCAAATCATTAATTTTATTACTTTTATCCACTCTTTTAATTTAAAAGATATTTAATTTATTGTTATTTAATAAAACTAATTTAATATTATTTTTAAAACTTCAAATTAAAAGTTATAATAATTTAATCTTTTGTTTAAATTCAATTTGTTTATTTTGTAATCAAATCCATATCATTAGTTTATCATTATACTTTTTCAAACATTGTTAATTTAAAAAAAAAATTCAATCTTGAGTTCACCATTGTTAATTAAAATTACGTTAACAATATTGTTTTTTTATTATCTTAATTACATTATTTTATAATAGTTGTCTTACATTGTTAGATTAATTATTAAAAAAAAAAAACTATTTCCATTATCATTACTTTGTGTTTAAAATCTCATTCAATTTTTACATTGTTAGTTTAAATACAACAAAAACATCTTATCATTTAAATTAGTTTAATCTTTTAATAAGTAATAATTAAAACCTTTTCTTATTCATTTAATATATTAGTTCTTTAAATTCACATTGTTTCATTAGTTTAAATTAAAAGAACATTTAAATTGTTCGTTAGTTCATTTACATTGTTTCTAATTCCTTTTTATTCACTAATCCACTCTTAATTTTAATTTGAATCAATTTCTTTAATTTTTTTAAAATTAATCATTCTTTAACGTTGTAATACCGTTAAAGCTAAGTTTCAAATTCTGACCATTTAAATTTTATTTCAGTTTAGATTAATATTCATGTTTCAAATATTTAAATCTTATCATTTTTCATTACATTTAATTTGTAATCATCTTTTTTAATCTCCTTATTTCTTTTTTTTTTAAAGAGTTTATCAAAATTTAAAAATAAAAATAAAAAATTTTATTTTAAATTTACACTACTCAAATATTCATTAACATTAAGTTAAATTGCATTTTTGCGTTCATTAGGCTCTAATTTTTTTATTGTTTCTAACCTCTTTTAGCCATCTTCATGTTTTCATAAATTTAATACCATTAGTGTTTATTTCGCAATGTCTATTTTAATACATGAAATAAAGTTAAATAGTACTAATTATCATGCATGGAAGACACATGTTTCCTTTATATTTCATTTTAAGCATTTGCTACAAGTGGCTACAGATGCCTCTCTTGAACCGACTGCCACTGCTTCTCAAATCGACAAAGATGCATGGCAAGTTAAAAATGAAGAAGCTCTTGGATTAATTGGTCTTTCGGTTATTCCAGATTTATATGTCTTAATTGGACATTGCACCAAAGCACATCAAGCATGGACCATTCTGCAACAAACCTATGATAGCTCCACTGAATCACGTAAAATTCAACTCCAAGACAACTTGGAAGACCTCAGGTATATTAATTTTAAATCCATGGATAAATTTTTACTTAAATTTGATGCTATTAAAACTCAATTAAGTGGTGTGAATGTTGTTTTAACTGATATTAGATTAATTACTATAATTCTCAAGAAATGTCTTCCTAAAGAATTTCAACAATTTATTACTAACATTCATTCACAACTTTCTATTCCTACTTTCACTCCTCAGTTAACTTATGGCATATTTCAAAATCTTTTACGTCAAGAGGAAGCAAAGTTATTACAATTTGGTACTCTTAGATCTTCTGAACATGCTCCTGTGTCTAAGCGTCAAAATCAAAATAATAGATCTTATAATCATAATAATTCTAACAATAAACATAATTCTCGTAGTAACAATTATAATCATCATAATAATTATAGATCAAATAATAATAGTCATTCTAATTCTCAACATTATAATAATAATTATTGGCATAACAATACTCATAATAATATTTATCATAATAATCATAATTGTTCTAATAATAGACCTCATTGTACATATTGTGGGAAAGATGGTCATGTGTCCAATAATTATTTTAAGAAGCAAAATCATGAGCAAACTTTTTCTCCTTATAATCAAACTAATTAAAAGTCTGATAATAATAACTCTCATCAAGCTTTTTTTCTCGTTATGGGATGTTTAATCCTCACTATGATGATACTACTATTTGCGATGAACCCTATGATCATGGCTATTATTGGAATAACCCTCTAGATTAATATCTTCCTACTCAAACAAATTTAATTCAAAGTGATAACTCTCCTTATGATGAATTCCAATTTGATCATTCTTGCTCTCATTTTGATGATTATTTTTAACAAGAAGAGGAAATTACTTCTAAATTTCTTAATGTCACTTTGCCTTCTTTTGATTATCCTATTAAAGATATGTTCATTACTCAAGATGAAATTCATGATGAAGGTACTAATCCTATGATTGTTGTGGAGGTTAAAGATAATGATGATGATGCTTATACTAGTTGTCCTACTCTTGATATTTCATATTATGATGAATACACTACAGATTTGTTTTATGCAACTGATGATTGCATTACTGATTATATGACTCATGATTCACAATATGATTTTTCTTTCCAAAGTGTTACTGATTCAGCACTAGGAGATCCCAATGATGGGAGATCTACTAGTGGTTATTGCCTTATTGCAGGCTCAAGTGTTGATCCATCCCCATCTCTATTTTCTATTGGAAATGAATATTCAAAATGTACACATGCATCTAAAGAAGTTCTATGGAATCAAAGATTACCTAAAGATTTGGGTCCTCCTCTATGGTGCAGGAGCACCTAGGTTCTTGGCCAACCTAACTCCTAGTTTTGGCTTGTAGTGACCTTAGCCAAGTTACTGTCCAATAAGGACTTAGTTTAGTTCCTAGTGTGTGTGTGTGTGTGTGTGTGTGTGTGTGTGTGTGTGTGAAGAGATCCAAGATGTTTAGGATGGTTTCTAATAGTCTTAGTTAAGGCTTTAATTGGTTTCAGGGGACCTAAGGAGTTTGGCTTGTATACCATTTGTATATGCCAGTCAGTCAAAGCATAGGTTTCACTGTGGAAAAATGGAGAAATGAGTGAAGTAATGGTCCCGACAGTTATAATTTAGCCTTAGAGGTCAATTGAGACCTATTGGGATGACTTAGTAAAAGTTGTCATGACAATATTTTGTCAAAGTGGTTGTCTGAGAGCCAAGGGTAGTTAGGGGTTTCTAACTGACCTAGCTTGATTTTCTGAAGCTATATATGGCATTTTCTTACCAAAACATAGGGTTGGATCTCAGAAATAAGTTTAGTTTTTGTTTTGTAGTAGACTGGTGTGACAGTAATAGCATGCCAGAGAATAGAAGCTCGACTATCCTCATCAATGGATTAGACTAGAGTATTTCCTTTGCATGCATTAGTTCTTTATGCTTTGCTAAGTTCATTTTGTGTTCTATTTTTATTAGCTAGGTTTTCTTTTAGTGTGTTAATAAATCCTCCTATGTGACTAGTTTGCTAGTGTAATTAGAGTAGAGGTCAATAAAATGACCCTAACTTGAAATCCCATGGAAGGAGCTGTACGGCCTCTTGGGAAATGTTAGGGTATATTAAATATTATGTAAATATGTATTCTTATGGCTAGTTTTACAATGGAAATAATTTTGGAGTCAAGCCCTAGGCGAGCCAGAGCATGCCCGGTTAGAGAGCTTAACATTGATCTAGCAAATGAGAGAAGGATGAGGGATTGAAGAAGTCAATCCAAGTGTAGAATAGTGGTGTTTAGGGATCACAGACTCAATCCTAAGAAAGAGAGCCTTTGATCAATCCAGTAGGAGGTGTAAACATCAAACCAGTAGGAGGTGTAAACATCAAACCAGTAGGAGGTGTAAACATCAAACCCTCACTAAAAAATAGAGAGACCTAATTAGGCCTAGAAATTAGGCTTAATTGTAGGAAGCTACAGTAAAGATGCCTTGAAGACCCAAGGAGTCAAGAATCCATGAGAACTTTGAAAAGGGTGTCAGAATATGTGATTAGTTTGGAAAATTTTTTGGGAAGTTGTGGAGTTATACCCTGAAAAGTGAGTTGGGAGACCTACAAGGACCTAATAGGCTTTAGGCCTAGTTTTTGGAGATTAACTTGTGAGGGAAGATAGTTGGATGGTGGAGCACCTCAAAATGAGTCAAACAAATAGAAAGAGGATCCTTCTAACATATTTTCAAAGCTAGAGCAATTTTTTGGTAAGAGGATGAACTCCTTGGTTGAGTTCATGTGAAGGAGAATAAGGACAAGGAAGGGAATTACTTCTTGGTAGTGAGGTCTAGTGGAGAGGAGGAGATTGTCAAGAATCCCTCAAAGAATAGGGTCTAAGGGAACCCTAGAATAGCTCAAGAGAAGGCCTATAGTAAGTCCTAAGAGGAATAGGACTAGTTAGCAAAAGATCTCCCTATAAAATTGGTATTGGAACCATTGAAAGGCTTGGGAAGTGGAAAGTGTATATCAAAAAGAAGTGAATCCATTAGAGATAACACTATGGTGACCAATTCTGAATTGGCTAGAGAAGTGGTTGAACAAAAAGAAAGAAATAGGATCCTAGAGGAGACTATAGAATCGCTAAAGGATAAGCTTGATGAAGTGGCAGAGATAGCTAGTAAAATGAAGGAGAAGTTGGTAGTTGAAGAAGACAAAGGTAAAGAAATAGTTGATGATGATTAAATCCTTGAACTAGACCCACCAATACAAGAGGAACCTTTCCTAAAATCTATCAAGGCATTGGGGGGAAAATCACTTGAGGGGATACCCCTGTTCATCGTCAAGGTGGATTCAGAGCTAGTAATGGAGTGGATTGAAGGGATGGAGAATAATTTTGAGTGTGAAGGTGTCTTAGAGGAACAAAGGGTGAAGGTTTCCAAGTCAAGACTCAAGAGACCAGCCCTAACTTGGTGGAAGTTCTTTCAAGAAGAGAGGGAAAGAGAGGGAAAAAGGCCTATAGCCAATTGGAGAGCTATGGTAAAAAAACATCAAAGATAATTATCTACCAAAGGATAATGATATCCAAATGCATAAGAAGAGGAAAAATCTTAGAAAAAAGGAGATGGATGTGGCCTCTTACATCGAGGAGTTTCAAAAACTCTGTTTGAGGTCCAAAGTTCAATAAGAGGAGAGTATCCAAGTTTCTAGATACTTGGGTGGTTTAAGATGGAGTATCCAAGAAGATATTAGTTTTTGGACTCCTACTACTATCCACAAGTGCTTTCAATTAGCACTGAAGGTGGAAGAGAAGAACAAGAAGATGCAAGATTCTACTCCAAGGGGTAGAGGTAGAGGGAGAGACTCCAAAGGACATAGAAGTGGCTATGGTGGTAGAGGTAATGAGCCAAGAAGTCAAGGAGCCTCTAAAATGGTTGAGAAAATCAATGAGACAAGTGGAAGAGTAAATTATGGTAGAGGTAGAGGATTCCAAAGTGGAAGAGGAAATCAAATAGTTTCAGTAGGGGGTCACATTTTGCAAGCATATTGAAGTGCTATAATTATGGACAACTAGGCCACCCTACCTATATGTGCCCTAAAAAATCTTCTAGCTCACAAGGGGAGAAGAAGATAGATTATGCACAAGAGGAAGTGAGTAGTGTGAAATCACCTGAGGTTAGTTTGGACTCATAACATGGTGAGAACCTCATGTTTAGGAGGGTTCTACTCAAGGAACCAGTCAAGGAGGAACCTAAGCATAGAAGGGCTCTCTTTTGGATCAAATGCAAGATCCTTGGAAAATTTTGTAAATTTATCATTGATTCAAGTTCAACTAATAACATAATCTCATAGGAAGGATTCCAAAAGCTAAAACTTGAAAGGATACCTCATACACATCCTTACAAAGTGACTTGGTTAAACAAGGGGCAAAATGTTCTGGTGAATGAACAAGTGTGGGTGGAGTTCATGATAGGTGGTTATCAAGACAAGATGTTATGTGACATCATACCCATGGATGCTTTCCATTTACTATTATGAAGGCCTTGGAAATATGACCGAGATGCAGTCTACCATGGGAAGAAGAATTTGTATAACTTCAAGAAGGATGGAGCAACCTATACAATACAGTCACTTGTGGAGGAAAGAGCTATAAGTTCAAGTGATCCTAATATACTTTTGATGAGTGAGAAGGAGTTCTTGCATGAACTCAAGGAATAGGAAGGATTTGGACTAGCCATAGCTCTAAAACCCAAGGAAGAGACCAAGGTTCTACACTCCACCTTGCCAAAATAAGTACACACCTATTGGATCAATTTAAGGATATAATCAGTGATGGGACACAAGCTACTCTTCCTCCTCAAAGAGAAATAAGTCATCAAAATGACTTTGTACCTAGAGCATCTTTTCCTAACAAAGTAGCCTATGAAGTGACCCCGAACCAAAATAATGAGATTCCAAGGTAGATTCAAGAAATTCTTGATCAAGGGTTGATAAGAAAGAGTATTAGCCCATGTGTTGTCCTAGTGGTTTTGGCACCAAAGAAGGGAGGTAAGTGGAGGTTATGTACTGATTGTAGGGAAATAAATAGGATCACCATTAGATATAGGTTTCATATCCCTAGAATAGAAGACCTTATGGATTGTCTTGGGGGGTCTCAATACTTCACCAAAATTAACCTTAAAAGTGGGTATCACCAAATTACGATGAAGGAAGGGGATGAATGGAAGTCATCCTTCAAAACCAATGATGTTCTTTATGAATGGTTAGTTATGACCTTTGGGCTTACAAATGCACCTAGTACATTCATCAGATTAATGAATGAGATCCTAAAGGATTACATAGGTAGTTTTGTTTTCGTGTACCTAGATGACAATCTCATCTTTAGAAAGACCAAGGAGGAACATATGCAGCACCTAGAGTTTTTCCTAAGAAGGTTACATGAGGAGAAACTAGCCATCAATCTAGAGAAGAGTGAATTCCTCAAACAAGAACTAGTCTAGCTAGGCTTTGTGGTGTCTCAAGGTGACCTTAAGATGGATCCAAGTAAAGTGGAAGCCATAATAAGTTGGCCCACTCCTAAAATAGGGACAAAAGTGAGGAGCTTCCATGGATTAGCTCAATTCTATAGGAAGTTTGTAAGAGGATTTAGTGAGATATGTGCACCTATGCTCAATACAATCAAAGGAGGAGCTAAGACCAAGTTTGTGTGGACCAAGGCATCTCAAGAAGGGTTTGAAAAATTGAAGAAAAGAGTGGCAACTCAGACTATTCTAGTCCTACCAAGCTTTGACAAGCTATTTATAGTTGAATGTGATGCAAGCAATATAGTAGTGGGAGCAGTCTTGAACCAAGAAGGAAGACCAATTGCATTTTTTAGTGAGAGGTTAATGAGGCTAAGTCAAGGTACTCCTCATATGATTTGGATCTCTATGCATTGATCCAAGCAATTAAGAAGTGGAGGCACTACCTATTGCCTAAGGAGTTTTTAGTCTATATAGATAATCAAGAATTAAGCTACATCAACACTCAAGACAAGCTAAGTCATAGGCACATCAAGTGGATGGAGTTTCTCTAAGCCTATACCTTTACCATTAAACATAAGAAGGGTCTTAACAATAAGGTAGCTGATCCATTAAGATGAAGATTTTTTATTGTCCAAGAAATCCAGCTTCAAAGCATTGGTGTGTTAGGAATAGTCCCAAGAGATAACTGAGAGGGGGGGGGGGGGGTGGTGAATCAGTTATCTACAAGACTCAATTCTTTATCCAATTAAGTATACTTAAACATAAAGCATAAACACAATGAAAGAACACATGAACACAACACCAATATTTTGGTTATGGGGAAACCCAAATAGGTTAAAACCCCGGTGGGACTTGATACCCACTAATATTCTATACTAGTGTATAATGATCCTTGTTAGAAGATCCTTTACCATGTTAGGAGTAGCTTTACAATATATGAAGTACAATAGACCTGGTCAAGGGTCAGACCCTATTAGGATTTTTTTACAATTGTCCCTATTAGGGGGGAGGACGCACTATCCAAGAGCTCACTACTCAAAGGGGCGAAGGCTACAACCTTTTGAATAACAGATACACACTATATCTGGATCTTGGTGAACTGCACTTTGACCTACTATCTGGATCAATTCCAATGAATCGCATAAGTACTTTACTTGGTCACATAGACCTTCTTTTGATGGCTCAACACTTCGCACACTCTGCTCTTCTATGCTTAATCAACCATAACCACACTCAAGCAATCACAAATGACTACCTATAAATATCTTTCCTCCAAATGATATAATCAAGTCAGCTTGTTAGAACCATCTTGAAACCATATTAGAGAAACTATAAAAAAATCAAATAAAAATTTTGTCAGCTCTATTATGCACGCAACTCATTCTAGGACCTGTCTAATAAAATAAATGTAGAAGCACGCTACACACTGTCGGCTCTACCAAAACAACTGGAACTTTCTCTGTAAGCTTAATTAACTCATGCACTCTTAAACAAACACTAATAACACTTCTCCAAGCTTAAATCCAAGGGTTCATACCCTCAAGATAGGTTCAACTCAAGAACCAATAAAATCTTTGTCGCCTCTTCTAAACAAACACAGGAAACTACTACTCGCGAATAGAGGATGCATAACTTCACTTGCATTCATCACCAGACTATGCATCCATAACTAAAACATCAATAACATTTCTTCAACATATATCCAAGGGTGCAAGGCTTCATGATAACTATACGGACAACCATACATAAAACACTGTCTGTTACTCTGTCAGGAACACTGCTGACACCAACTACAATATAATTGTTTGTACTAATAGTTAACCTCTATGCCCATGATATCATGCTGATATCATGTCCATGCTACATATACTAAAATCTTACTACATAAGAATTCCATGCATGCTACTTTCCATATGTTTTCATCAATGACAAACATACAGTCAGTACTGGCCTACTGGCAAATCTGCAACAATCTCCCCCTTTGGCATTGATGGCAAAATGTGGAATGAAAAACTACCACCAACCCAAATGAACATTTCTTTTATAACATTCTCCATTTCCTCTTCAAAACACCCCCAAAGATGAATCCTCCACTGCTACAATATTTTCTAATATTCTCCATTTCCTCAACTATACTACTGTCATAACTGAATGTTGCTCCCCCTTAGTATATTACTCCTCTTTTTACTTTTGTTTTTCATGACTCTATATATACTCCCCCTTTGACATCAATGGCAAAGGGCACCACTCATTTTAAGCACCGATACTACTCCTGAGGTAGAGTAGTCAACCTTCCACCAGTCCCTGAGGATTGATGTCTTTCCTTCTATTTCTAAGCAGAATCAGGGAAGGGAATGACTCCCAACTTCTCCCTGAGATACTCAAAAGTATCCTTAGGCAAGGGATTTTTGAATATATCTTCCAACTAATCTTTAGTACTCACATAGTCCAACTTGACTTCTTTCTATGCCACTTTCTCTCTTAGGAAGTGATACTTGATCTCAATGTGCTTTGTCTTTGCATGCATCACAAGGTTTTTTGACATATTGATAGTGCTAGTGTTATCATAGTGAATAACAATAGGATAATCAATCTGAATTCCAAAATCCTTTATCATCTACTTGATCCAAACAATTTTAGAACAATTCAAGGCTGCTGCAACATACTCTGCTTCTACTGTTGACTGAGAAATGCAATTTTTTTTCTTGCTTTTCCAAGTGACAAGTCTATCACCAAGAAACACTGCTCCACCTGGAGTACTCTTTCTGTCATCAACACATCCTACCCAATCTGCATCAGTGTACACATAAAGCTCAACATTTTCTAAATTAGGATACCATAGACCATAATCTATAGTGCCCTGCAAGTATCTGAATATTCTCTTTATTGCCATGAGGTGACTTTGTTTAGGCTCTGCTACAAATCTTCCAACTATAACAACTACATTGGAAATATCAGGTCTAGTCTGAGTAAGATATATGAGTTTACCAATCATAGACTTATACAATGTTGTATCTACTGTTGGTGAGTCATCTTCTTTTGTAAGTTTGCATCTAGTGATCATAGGGGTTCCTAGTAGCTTGCAATCATCCATCTTGAATTTCTTTAGTATCTCTTTCACATACTCTGATTGATTAATGAAAATACATTTTTCTGTCTGCTGCACATTTAGTCCCAAAAAGTACTTGATAGGACCAATCATACTCATCTCAAACTCACTCTACATTTCTTTGGCAAATTCAGCACTGAGTTTGTCATTACCTCCAAAGATAATGTCATCAACAAATATAGCTACAAGTAGTAAACATTCAGATGTCTCTCTAATGAATAGATTACAATCTACTATTCCTTTCTTGAATCCAATCTTTGTTAAGTATCCATCTAGTCTCTCATACCATGCTCTAGGGGCTTGCTTAAGTCCATAGAGGGCTTTCTTCAATCTGCATACCATATCAGGTATGTTTGATGAAGTGAATCCTTCAAGCTACTCAATGTATACTTCTTTCAAATCTCCATTTAGGAATGTTGACTTGACATCCATCTGATAAACTTTGAAGTTTTTAACTGTAGCATTGGGTAGAAACAACTTAATAGCTTCTAATCTACTCATAGGTGCAAATGTGTCTGAATAATCAATGCCTTCTCTTTGTGCATAACCCTTACATACTAATCTTTCTTTATTTCTTACTACTATACCATCTTCATTCATCTTGTTTCTAAATATCCACTTTGTTCCAATCACATTCTTATCACTAGGTCTTGGGACCAATTCCCAAGTGTCATTCTTAATAATATGATCAAGTTCTTTCATAGCATCATGCCAATCTAAATCATTACAAGCATCTTCAACACTTAAAGGTATAATCTGAGATAGTAAACATACCACTTCACTACTAGCTAATTTCTTTGCTTGTGATCTTGTTAAGACTTTTCCGCTCTGATCTCCAATGATGTCTACCTTGGAATGATTTCTTTATGTAAACTTTGGAACTTTAGGTGATGTTGATTCATCAGCCTTAGGAGTATTTTCTTCAATAGTCTTAGGGTCATTGAACAACACATCAATACTATCAAACATTTCTTCAATAACTATCTCACTAGTGGAGGGTCTGGTTTCTTCTTCAATCATGGGTGAGTAATCATGATATCTTTCTTGAATCATAAACTTTTCATCAATCTTTACATGAGCACTTTCAATGATCTTCTTCAATCTTAAATTGAAACATCTATAGGCTTTACTTTTAGTAGAGTAACCAAGAAAAATACCTTCATTACTTCTTGCATCAAACTTGCCTACTGCTTCATCTCTCTTGATGTAGCACTTGCTTCCAATGATTCTGAAGTATTTTACTATGGGAACATTACCAAACCATATCTCATAAGGTGTTTTGTTAGCGCTAGACCTTAACTGAATTCTATTGATTGTGTAGACTATTGTATTGACTGTATCTCTCCAATAGGTATGGGAAACCTTTCCTTCTATCATAATGGTGTGTGCTATATCAAGAATGATCCTATTCCTTCTCTCTACAATTCCATTCTACTAATGTGTTCTAGGTGCACTTAACTATCTCTTTATTCCATATTCTTCATAGTACTCATAATATCTGTCAAAGGTGAATTCTCCTCTTCTATCCGATCTCAAACATTTTATCTTTAATCTAGATTCATTCTCAACCTTAGCTTTGAATATTTTGAACTTATCAAATGCTTTCGACTTATCTTTCAAGAATGTAACCCACATCATCCTAGTATAATCATCAACAAATAAAATGAAATACCTTTCACCATAGTATGATGTTGTTTGAGTTGGTCCACATAGGTCAGTATGAATCAAATCCAACTTGTTCTCTACTGAATTCTGCTTGCTCCTGAATGAATTTCTTACATGCTTCCCCATCACACATTCCCTATATATAGTATCAACTGGCTTTTCTATGCTAGGTAGATTTCTTACTCCCTTAACATTACTTATCTTTACTATGTTATCAAAATTGATATGACATAGTCTTTTATGCCATAACCAACTGTCATCAACTTTAGCAACAAAACAACTTGCTTCTAATTTGAGTTGAAAAACATTACCTCTTGTCTTTTTGCCTGATGCAATCATAACACCATCTTTTTTTTAATGATGCATTTGTCATCTTTGAACTCCAACTGATAGCCTTTTCCAAGTAACTATCCAACACTGAGAAGGTTATGTTTAAAACCATCAACATAAAGAACATCATCAATACTATTCTTTCCATCCAAAGTGATGGCTCCTCTACCAACTATAGGTTTAGGAGTGTTATCTCCAAATCTAACCATACCACCATTTTATTTGTCCAGATGAACAAATCTACCTTTACAACCTGTCATGTGATGTGAACAACCACTATCTATAATCCAGTTTGTCCTTATATCTGCTTGGGAAATCAATGATAGCTCTTGATTTACTTTCTCATCATTAGGAACTGACTTGCTATTCATTTTGTCTACAATAGAAATGAATCCAATTTCTTCTTCACGTGATTCTTCATCTGAAACTCCATTTCCTGCAAAGTAACATTCTTTAGAGTACTTAGGCTTGTAATCCTTCTTGAACTTTCTAGCTCTAGTAGGACACTTAGATGCAAAGTGACCGATCTTATTACATGAAAAGCACTTAAAAGGAAATTGACCTTCATATTTTCCTTTTCCTTTCTTTTCTCTTTTGGCAATCATAGAAATAAAATAATCTAATGTTCTCTCTTCATCATCATCATCAAAATCACCAGAAGTGTTTGTAGATTTCTTACCATGAACTATTGCTTTGAAAGTTGTCTCACTCTTTGGTTCTGTCTTCAATCTTGAAATCTCAAAAGCTGAGATCTTGTTGATCAAGGTCTCTCTCTTGAAATTTGATGTAAGTTGCATGGTCTCATCAAGGATGTTGATCTTGCTTTCATATTCTGGAGTAAGAGTAGTCATCAACTTGTCCATAATGTCCTCCTCTCAAATCTCTCCACCATTGTTCCTGATTCCAACAACTGCTTCATTAATCCTCTGATTATAAGCTCTGATATTTTCTTTAGGTAGAATCTCTAATGCATTGTATCTTTTCTTCCATGTCTTTCTGCGTGCATCCTTTGCTTTTTTGTCTCCTTCAAATATGTCTTCAAGGTGCTTCCAAATTTTATGGGTTGTATCTATCTTTTTTACTTCTGAAAATTCACCATCAAATAGGGTGTTGATAAGGGCTTCTTTAGCAAAAACATTCTAATGAAACAATTCCTTTTATGCATCAATAGCATCATCTTTTGCAAGGTCTTCTAAGGTAGGAATCTTGGTTGCTTTGATATTTACATTAAAAACTTCAAAATCAATGCACTGCAAATGAGTCACCATCTTGTTCTTCCAATCAAGATAATTCTCTCCATCAAACATAGGAATTTCTTTCCTGAAGTATGCCATCTAATCAACCTCAAGCTATTAAAATTTCTCTCCAAGGCACTTGGCTCTGATACCAATTGTTAGGGATAGTCCCAAGAGATAACTGAGAGGGGGGGGGTGAATAATTTATCTACAAGATTCAATTCTTTATCCAATTAAGTATACTTAAACATAAAGCATAAACACAATGAAAGAACACATGAACACAACACCAATATTTTGGTTACGGGGAAACCCAAATAGGTAAAAACCCCAGTGGGACTTGATACCCACTAATATTCTATACTAGTGTATAGTGATCCTTGTTAGAAGATCCTTTACCATGTTAGGAGTAGCTTTACAATATATGAAGTACAGTAGACCTGGTCAAGGGTCAGACCCTGTCAGGAGTTTTTTACAATTTTCCCTGTTAGGGGAGAGGATGCATTGTTTGAGAGCTCACTGCTCAAAGGGGTGAAGGCTACAACCTTCTGAATAATAGATACACACTATATTTGGATCTTGGTGAACTACACTTTGACCTGCTATCTGGATCAGTTCCAATGAATAGCACAAGTACTTTATTTGGTCACATAGACCTTCTTCTGATGGCTCAACACTTTGCACACTCTGCTCTGCTCTGCTTAATCAACCATGAACCATACTCAAGCAATCACAAATGTCTGCCTATAAATATCTTTCCTCCAAATGATATCATCAAGTAAGCCTATTAGAACCATCTTGAAACCATATTAGAGAAACTATAACAAACTCAAATAAACATTATGTCGGCTCTATTATGCACGCAACTCATTCTAGGACCTATCTAATAAAATAAATGTAGACGCACGCTACACATTGTCAGCTCTACCAAAATAATTGGAACTTTCTTTGTAAGCTTAATTAATTCATGTGCCCTTAACCACACATTAATAACACTTCTCCAAGCTTAACTCCAAGGGTGCATACCCTCAAGATAGGCACAACTCAAGAACCAATAAAATCTCTGTTGGCTATTCTGAACAAACATAGGAAACTGCTACTGGCGAATAGCGACTGCATAAATTCACTTGCGTTCATCGCCAGACTATGCGTCCATAACTAAAACATCAATAACATGTCTTCAACATATATCCAAGCATGCAAGGCTTCATGATAACTGTACAGACAACCATACATAGAACATTGTCTGTTACTCTGTCAGGAACACTGTTGACACCAGTTGCAATATAACTATATGTACTAATAGTTAACCTCTGTGCCCATGATATCATGCTGATATCATGTCCATGCTACATACACTAAAAGCTTACTACATAAGACTTTCATGCATGCTACTTTCCATATGTTGTCATCAATGACAAACATATAGTTAGTACTAGTCTGCTGGTAAATCTCCAACACTTAACAATAAGGTAGCTGATGCATTAAGATGAAGATTTTTGACTATCCAAGAAATCCAACTTCAAAACATTGGTGTGAAAGGATTTAAGGAGCTCTACAAGGAGGAGGAAGACTTCTCCAAGGCATATAAGGTATGTAATGACTTTGAGAATCACTTCCATAGTGACTTTGTTGACTACACATTGTAGAATGGTTTTGTATTCAAGGGTAACTAGTCATGTGTACCCAAAGGTTCAATGAGAGAGAACCTTATACAAGAAAATCATAATGGGAGCCTTAGTGGACACTTTGGATTGAATAAGACATTGGACCTAGTACAAAGGTTTTAGGAGGTATGTAGAGAAATGTATTGTTTGCCAAAAAGCTAAAGGAACATCTACCAATGTAGGGTTATATCAACCTTTACAAATGCCTAATAGGCCATGGGAGTGTCTAAGTATGGACTTTATGTTAGAGTAATAAATTATTTTCTTATTAATTGAATCATATTGATTTAATTATTAAATCACTTATTACCTCTTTCGACTTAAGCTAAACTTTAGGCATATAATAATTAATTGTTTTATTAATTATTATTATGCAACCTAGGGTTTTACCTTTTTAGGTTTTCTAATCTTATTTTATAAGGATTGATCTCATAAAAATTTGTAACCTTTTCTGACATTTCATTATTGATCGTAACTTTTTTTTTTGCACATCAAGGATTTACCCTCTCTCGTGGATCCATACATTCAGGTCTCCATAGTTGTTTGCTTCTCTCTCTTTCTGTGACAGGTGTTTGCATGCAGGTTTTCTTGGGAGCTATGGGTTGTTTTTCATCAACTCCAATATGGTATCAAAGCTTTAGATTTGTTTTCCCATGTCCTCTTCCTGAGAGATTTGGTCGTGTTTGTCAGATTTGTATTTTTAGAGGGTTTCCTATCAGATCTGGGGGGACCTATTTTTCTAGTCATCTTGGCTTCAAACGGACCTCACGGTTGCATTCAGAGTGTCCAAGAACCCCAAGATCCATATAAATTTTGTCCAATTTGGACAAAGTTGGAATTTGTGGCAAAAAAATTTTGCAATCGACCCCAGCACAGATCCCAAGGTGATCACTATTTTTTGGAGCACTTTTGGCCCAAACGGACCTCACAGTTGCATTCGGAAGGCCTGAGATAGTCAAAATCCATGTAAAACTTGTTGATGTTTGACAAGTTGGCCTCAGAGGTAAAAAACACATTGGCGTCCTAGGTTGTACAGCCTAGCATGCATTCCAATGTAGTACAATTTCAATATATATATATATATATATATATATATATATATATATATATATATATATATATATATATATATATATATATATATATATATATATATATATATATATATTTGGGTGGCCACCCACATGCCACCCAATAGCCAACCACGCGTTGTCCACAATGGAGTCACCGTACGGTGACTGTCACAGTCACCGATGACTATGTAGTCACCACTGCGATGACTGGTAGAACTTCCGTGATTAACCGCTAGCCCCCTCCCATGAGCCGATAGTCACATGGGGGACCAGCCCCCTACTTAGTCACCCAGCCCCTTCTTCCAAGCCCAGGGTCATATGGGCCTATTTTCTTTAGCCCCCGACGGATTTTCTCTGTGACGGCCATTTGGCCGTCAAAATTAGGCTCAAAATTTGATGATGTCAGTAAAGATTTACACTTTTTTGGGCGTTTTTGGAGCTACCTATGGATTTTTGCACATAACTTGAGCATCTGGGATCAAAATTGGTGTACGATATACCCTCAGAAAGCTAGTTTTGAGCTTGATCCATTTTTTGTTGGTATGGTTTTGTGATTTTTCCATTTTGATGCACTTTTTTGCTGTCAAAGTCAGATGTTCTCTGTGATCTTGGCGTTTCAGACCTCCCACATTCCGGGATTGGTTTCTCTTGCATCCGGGCTCCATTTTCAGCAAACAAAATATTGTCAGAAATCTCTTTCTAAGATTTTATCAGATCTGATGGTTTCATGTGTGATTTTTTCCTTTTTCTGATGTCACCCATCCTTAGATCCTTCCAGACACCTTCTTTGGGCCCTCCAATGCAGCTGTTAGTTTTTTGCTCATATCTTGAGCATACGGTATCAAAATTTGGCAAACAAGATATCTTCAGAAAGATCATTCCGAGCTCTTTTCAGATCTATAGGTTATCTTTTTTGGTTTTGTTTTTCTGATGGTTTTTTCTCTGTCAAAGCCAGATCTTCAATTTTGCACTCTAGGAGCTCTATCTTGCGCATCCGGACTCCATTTTTGGAAAATGATATATCATTGGAAAGCTTGTTCAGAGAGCTTTCTAGTAATGTGAGTCATTTTTTTAGATTCTTCTCTAGGTTCATTTTATTTAGATTCTTGCATTTTTGCAGACTAGTGGATATCTTGGATATTTCAGGTCTTGGGATCTCTTCCCTTTGAGGGATGGATTGTATTAGGTTGTTCTTTTGTTTCATCAGCCTTCACTCTTCTATGAGCAGTATATACTTCATTTTGTAGCATTCTTTTATGCACACGCACTTAGATAAAGTGTCATTCTATTGTATGATGTGATCTTGCACATGTTCATGCTATATGTACTTGCACTCCATTATAAAGTGCCAGGGGGGTTTTGATGTTTACCTTTTTTTTCCATCTTCTTTTGTCATGTGAGCATTCCTATAATGACATTAGCCTCAGGTATCTCTATATGTGTTTGTACTCTCTCTGCAATTTCAATATTTCAGATTCTTCTTCATCATACAGTTCTATTGGACAATCTTTTTAGTGTACTTGTCGTTATTCCCTTGTCAGCAGTATTGGGGGGTTTCTACTGTTGGTTCTACTACTTCCTTGGTTTGATAGTGTGAGCTATGTATTCAGTATTTGATTCTACATATTAGGCGGTTGCAGTAGTTGGGTACCTATGCATTCCAGTGAGATGGATCATTTACCATATGGACACTCTTTTCTTTCCTATTTTGGATGCACTCTTCCATCTTTGATTGATCAGCTCTTTACACTTTTGGTGCTTATGTCATCTGTATCTTCGAGTTCAGGTGTTTTCCTTTGTTTGCCTCCTGATTAAAGTAGTTTTATTTGAGGGCACTCATGTAGATTACAGTCTTCTCTACCTGGTCATATTTCTATGGAGGATCTTCATATCATCAGTTTCTTCTTGACAAAGTTTGCAGTTTCATGCTTCAATGATGTTGTACATGTTCATCTTTGTTCCTATTTTCTGGAACATTCCTAGTTTTGGAGGCTTCTTCAGTCCTTCAAACTAGTCTTGGTCTCTTTTTGGAGTAGAGTTTTTCCCATGTGGTTTTCTCTATTTCTCCACTTTGTAGAGACTCTCTTTTGTACTTTTGTTGTCGGTACCCATTTTCTTTCAATTGTTCTTTCTAAGTTTTTAGCTTCTCCCAAATTTTATCTTAAGGGGGGGTGTTAGAGTAATAAAGTGTTTTCTTATTAATTGAATCATATTAATTTAATTATTAAGTCACTTATTACCTCTTTTGACTTAAGCTAAACTTTAGGCATATAATAATTAATTGTTTTATTAATTATTATTGTGCAACCTAGGGTTTTACCTTTTTAGGTTTTCTGATCTCCTTTTATAAGGATTGATCTCATAACACTTTGTAACCTTTTTTGGCATTTCATTATTAATTGCAACTTTTGTTTTTTCACATCAAGGATTTCTCCTCTCTTGTGGATCCATACATTCAAGTCTCCATAGTTGTTTGCTTCTCTCTCTTTCTTTGATAGGTGTTTGCGTGCAGGTTTTCTTGGGAGCTATGGGTTGTTTTTTGTCAACTCCAATACTTTATAGTAGGCTTGCCTAAGAATACTATTATTTTTTATAGTGTCTTTGTGATGGTTGATAGGTTTAGTAAAATGAGCCATTTCATACCATGTAAGACCACACATGATTCCATCTATATAGCACATCTTTTCTTTAAATGTGTGGTAAGGATTCATGGCCTACCAATCAGTATTGTGTTAGATAGGGATGTTAATTTTATGGGACACTTTCGGAAGACTTTGTGGAAGAGACTAGGAACCAAACTTTCATTTGGGTCAGCCTATCATCCTCAAATAGATGGCCAAATAGAGGTGATAAATAGAGTGTTGGGAAACCTCTTAAGATTTATTACAAAGGAGTATGGCCAAGTGTGGGATCAGGTGTTACCACAAGCTAAATTTGCTTACAATGACTGCATGCACCCAAGAGGTGTGTGTGAACTCAGAGAACTAGGTAATCAAGGGGGAGTGAGTGGTCATGCTGATGAATTTTCTCAATCTATGCAAGAGGTACATGAACAAGTAAGGAGGACATTGGTAGAAGCCAATCAAAAAGTGAAGGCTAGAGTTGATGAAAGGAGAAAGGATTTGTAGTTTGAGGTAGGTGGGCACACCTCAATAAGGTAAGGCTTCAGAAAGGCATACCCAACAAGCTCCAAATGAGGAGAGTTGGACCATGTAAGGTTCTAGCCAAGTATGGCTCAAATGCATACAAAATAGGCCTGCCTAGTGACCTGTCTATATCTCCAATTTTTAATGTCCCAGATTTGCTTAGATATAAAGGACCTGAAGTGAAAGAAGAAGAACATAGTCTTGATGTTCATGATGATGTCAAAGACATCAAAATACTAGCTCAAGTGAAGCCTCAAGCTGAGAAGATACTAGACTCAAGGGTGAAGAAATAAACTAGGCATGTGGTCTACATGGATCACCTTGTGAAGTGGAAGTCTCTACCTGAATTATAGGATCAATGGATTGAAGAGAATAGTTTCAAGAAGCTAGGCAGTGATTTGTCACTCGTGTCTCCTAATGGAACTTAGCTTCTTTTTGCAGGGGGAGTATGGTGCAGGAGCACCTAGGTTCTTTGCCAACCTAACTCCTAGTTTTGGCTTCTAGTGACCTTAGCCAAGTCACTATCCAATAAGGACTTAGTTTATTCCCTAGTGTGTGTGTGTGTGAAGAGATCCAAGATGTTTAGGATGGTTTCTAATAGTATTAATTAAGGCTTTAATAGGCTTAAGGGGACCTAAGGAGTTTGGCTTGTATGCCATTTGTATATGCCAGTCAGTCAAAGCATAGGTTTGACTGTGGAAAAATGGAGAAATGAGTGAAGTAATGATCCTAGGATTTATAATTTATCCTTAAAGGTCATTTGAGACCTATTGGGATGACTTAGTAAAATTTGTCATAAAAGATGTAAAATTTGTCAATGACAACTTTGAAATTTTACAAAGTTGTCATGACAACATTTTGTCAAAGTGGTTGTCCAAGAGCCAAGGGTAGTTAGGGGTTTCTAAATGACCTAGCTTAGTTTTCTGAAGCTATATATGGCATTTTT
This sequence comes from Chamaecyparis obtusa, assembly GCA_027943335.1. Lineage (NCBI taxonomy): Eukaryota > Viridiplantae > Streptophyta > Pinopsida > Cupressales > Cupressaceae > Chamaecyparis > Chamaecyparis obtusa. The sequence continues at coordinate 547,446 of BSBK01002919.1, forward strand.
CAACCAAAGCATAGGGTTGGATCTCAGAAATAAGTTTAGTTTTTGTTTTGTATTAGACTGGTGTGACTATAACATCGTGCCAGAGAATAGAAGCTCAGTTATCCTCATCAATGGATTAGACTAGAGAATTTCCTTTGCATGAATTAGTTCTTTATTCTTTTCTAAGTTCATTTTGTATTCTATTTTGATTAGCTAGGTTTTCTTTTAGTGTGTTAATTAAATCCTCCTTTATGACCAGTTTGCTGATGTATTTAGAGTAGAGGTCAATAAAATGACCCTAACTTGAAATCCCATGGAAGGAACTATACGGCCTCTTGGGAAATGTTAGGGTATTATAAATATCTTTTAAATATGTATTCTTATGGCCAGGTTCGGAATGGAAATAATTTTGGAGTCAAGTCCTAGGCGAGCCAAAGCATGCCTAGTTAGAGAGCTTGACATTGATCCAGCAAATGAGAGAAGGCTCGAGGATTAAATAAGTAAATCCAAGTGTAGAATAGTGGTTTTTATGGATAAAATACTCAATCCTAAGAAGGAGATCCTTTGATCAATCCAGTAGGAAGTGTAAACATCAAACCCTCACTAAAGAATAGAGAGACCTAATTAGGCCTAGAAAATAGGATTGATTGTAGGAAGGTATAGTACGGATGCCTTGAAGACCTAAGGAGTTGAGAATCCATGAGAACTTAAAAAAGGGTGTCACAATATGTGATTAGTTTGGAAACTTGTTTGGGAAGTTGTAGATTTATACCCTGAAAAGTGAGTTGGGAGACCTACAAGGACCTAATAGGCTTTAGGCCTAGTTTTTGGAGATTGACTTGTGAGGGAAGATATTTGGATGGTGGAGCACCTCAAAATGAGTCAAAAAAATAGAAAGAGGAGCCTTCTAACATATTTGAAAAGCTAGAGAAATTGTTTGGTAAGAGGATGAACTCCTTGGTTGAATTCATGTGAAGGAGAATAAGGACAAGGAAGGGAATTACTTCTTGGTAGTGAGGTCTATTGGAGAGGAGGAGATTGTCAAGAATCCCTCAGAGAATAGGGTCTAAGGGAACCCTAGAATAGGTCAAGAGAAGGCCTAGAGTAAGTCCTAAGAGGAATAGGACTAGTTAGGAAAAGACCTCCCTATCACTCTACAAGCTCCTACACCTTTGTATTGTAATAATCAAAGTGCTATTTCAAAGAGTCCTATGTACTATTCAAGCTCCAAGAACATATCACTCCAGAATAAATTCATAAAATATCAAGTTGAAGATACACATGAGTCCCTCATCCATTGCAAGAGAAATGATCCAACTGTCGATATCTTAAAGACTCTTTCTCAAGAGAAATCCCAAAATCATTGTAAACATTTGGGCTCGATACCTATTGCTCTAATCACCCCAAGTAAAGATTAAAGAGGAATGTTAGAATTAGTAATCTCTCCTTGGTTTTTTTATTTAATTTGAGGATAAACCAAGGTATCCTCCTTTTAATTTATTTAGGATATTCCTATATGGAATCTCTACATGTAATTTTGTCCCCTAGTCCAAGTGGGAGGGCATCTCATATTTTGTAATTCCTTTAATAAGTAAATTAGTTTATTCCTCCTTATGAGGATTCTCACACTTGGCACACAATAAGTATGAATGTGGCACTCATACACATGGGAGTTACATGAAAACTCTTTCACTAATCTCTACTTAAGAGATGCTTCTCCACACACTTGACATATTTTTTCTCACATTTCCTTCACATAATTTTCTCTCCTCTTAGTTCTCTCATTATTATATTGAGATTCTTGCTCATATTCTATCTCTCTCTTTAGGATTTTCATGCCTCGTTCATAATACACAAGGGGTTTTTCTTTGGTTTTTTCCTTTAAAAAATCTCTTGGCTCTTTGTTGGGATTCTTGGAGTATTCTCTTGTTTTGGTCATTGATCTTGCAACTGTATCTCATATTTGGCATATGGTAAACTCCTTCTTGCACTTCACTTTCTTGGATTATTTCATGAACTTATTTTAATTCTTTTAATACTTCTAACAAATGGTTTGGAGAAAAAAGTCACATATTGAAGAATGAAATGAGGGATTTCAATCATGTGTCATCATAGAGAATTGAGGTAATAAATGATCCCAATGGCTGGAGCAATTGGGAGCTCCATGTGGGCATGATGTTGATAGTTATCTCCATATTGTTAAATATCTCCTCTAAACCTAAAATAGAACTCATAAACACAATGCAAGAATATAGGAACAGAAACATGGATAAATGATCACTTATCATTCATTTGAATTCAAAAATCATGTATTTATCATGATACATTGATTCAGACATAACTCCTAATTAATTAGTCAAAAAAACTAAATAAGCAAGCATATAATTATATAATTCATCATCAAGTGTATTAATTAAAAAAGTATAAGAAGTTTTTGTGTATTAATAAAGTATTAAAATTGTATTGGATAATGCCTATCATCTCTCCCCTTCCTAATTCCTGTCCTATCCTCATTTTTATCTAATACATTATCATTTATTTTTTCAATCTATATCACCAAACCAAATCTTTACGTCATGTACTCCTGATATTATCTTGGGGACAAATAACCTTGTAGCTCTACCACTCTTCTTCTCCATCTATCTAGATCTTCACCTGTAAACTAAGAGGGTGCATCTAAATTGAGTGAAGGCATAATGATCAATAGGTGTCTAAATCTCATCCCTATCCAATGTCTTTTTTATTCATCAATGGTTAGTATGACATGTCTAACTTTGGTCATACTCTAGGAGATATTAGTAGGAGAGATAGGTTCTCTTCTCAAAGGTACAAGGATTGTATTAAATATTTCTTGGTACATGCCATAAATTCTCTATAGATAAATTGACCCTATACATCTCTGATAGCCTTTATACTTTCATTAAGGTTTTGCTCATAAATTGGGCCAACTCTTTCCAATTGGGAAATAGACCTAAATTTACCCCTAAACACCATTGATCTAGAGAATTCATCCCTACTAAGAAGGCCAAGCCTTCTTTGAGCTTCTTGATATTTTCCATTCTCTCTTCCCAATCAACTCAATTTTACATTGGAGATATAAAGGATCTAGTTTACAACTCCCCAACATATAAATTAAGAAAATATTTTTAAAAATATCATAGCAATAAACCATGTAAATAAAATTCACACATTTGATTGTGAATCATAGGGATTCTCTTCATATAATCTCTCATGAAATCAAGATCATCCTCATAATTAGTTTGTCTTTTAAGAACATTTTTATTAATTTTTCACAATAAAAAATTTTCCCTAAAAAGAAAGGAAGACACGCGTGAGGGTTTTCCCATGGAAAATAAAGATGATGCTAACACAGAAACCTTTTATGACCTCTAATAAACTTCATCCTTTTCTTTTTCTAATCTTTTCATTTCCTTCTAGAGCTCTTTATTCATGTACTTATACTACATGGCTAGAAGAGAGACACCCCTTTGTGGACCAAAAGAGGTAGATGCTTCTTGATCATTCCTACCTTGTGGTTGAGATCTTTATTGTGCTTCTTTATTTCTCAACTCAGTCTGCAACCTTTGAATTTCTTTGGCATTTTCTATCAATTGAGAATTGGACTACTATAGAGAATCCTCTATTTCTATTAATTGTTTCTTGGTTTTCTCTTCTTTTTGAAGGAGCTGACCTACAATAGTCTCAACATTTTTGAGTATTCTATCCAAATCCTCCTCTCTTTTTCAACTTCTCCTAATAAGCCTTTAGTCTTTCCTAGGATTCTTCTAATTCTTTTTCTCTTCTTTATCTCTCCATTGCTTCCCTTATTTCTCTTTCTTCTTATTTTATCATTCTTCTTTCAATTTAGGAAGGGGTTTCTTCTTCTTCCTCCACAAGATCCTTTAATTCTCTCCAAACAAATCTATCATGTAACTATGTAGGTTGAGGACTTTATGGTGGTGGTGAGGGTGGTGATGTTTCAAGAGACATTGTTTGTTCAAGACTCACATTCTCTTCTTCATAATCTCTTCAACTTCAAATTCCTTATCTCAAGAACTAATGTCCACTATATGCACAACTTATGGGATACTTGGTACTTAGGAAGTTTGAGGAACTAGTGAACTAGTTCTTTCACCATGGTCAAGAGGTTTTTGTGTTTTCTCTTGAGAAACATTCTCAAGCTCAAAATTCCTTGAATATAATTATTAGGTAATACATCATCATGAGTAACATTATCAAGTGCAACATCTGAGGTTTCCTGAACTTTTTCTGAAATAGGAGGTGAAGGAACTGGCTCTGGAGTAGGGGTTTCACAAGGTTCAACAAAACCTTCTTGGGTCACTTTAGACTCTGTAAGGTTTTTTGGCGTTGGTTCATAAATTTCCATGGGGACACTCCAGTCTATAGGAATGGAGGATGGCTATTGAAGCCTTTCTTTAATTATCTAACTACTTATTTTGCTAGTGACCCTACTAAACTCTCCTAAGTCAAATTTTACCCTTTTTGGTTATGGACCCCTTTTTTATTTCAATTTATTAGTTTTACTAGGTCCCATGAAAATTTGTAGCCATCCCTCTTACCCAATAATTTTCTTCAAGAAATGATGTTTAATAATCAATTAAATCAAGGACTGATACCTAATTTCACTTTGATTATTTCTTACTATATTTATCATTCCTACTAATTGTGAAAATAGGAAAGCAAGGAGATTTATTCTTACCTCTAGTTTCTCATGACCATATATCAAGTGTATCAAATTCTCATTCTAGACCCCATTACCATGTCATACTACCCTTTATAGGTGAAAAAATTCATCAACCAAAGGGTTGTTATCTTCCACAGTTCCTTCAAAGTTGCATGGCTAATTCCCTTTGTGTTTCCTTATACTTTTTAAACTCTAGTTTTGGCTCTAGAGGATGATGAAATATTTTAATTAACTCCTCTAGACCAATCTTTCCCTTATAGATTGGCTCTCCTTTAGCTAGAATCCCATAAATTTAACTAATAACCTAATTATTCACTTTAATTATCTTACCCCTAGCTCGAGTTGCATTCAAATTGAAGTTTCTAACAAATTCTTCAACCAATGCCTCATCAAATCCTTCATACATCCTAATGAACTCTAACCAACTAACTCTCTCCAACAACTCCTCAGTCTTGGGGTCTAATGTATAATCTTTCGACCCAAATTTCCTCTTTCTACCCATTTTTAACTTCAAAGTATCAATTTCATAGAAAAATAGAGTAAAACTAATTACTATGAAAGAATCTGAACAAATGATGAAAAAGACAGATCAAACCTCACTTTTTTGTTGCCAAAATGGGAATGAATTGCCTTTTTGTTCAGTCATGGGAGGAATAAATGATTTGATTTATTACCATTATGCTCATTTAATTCCTTTTATTTTATAACACATGGTCGTGCACAATTGGTATTTACTTTTGGACTATCTGGATGATCCAATTGATTGATGAGTGTACTTTGAATGAATACTTGTAGCATTTGATAATAGGTTTTATGTCATTTTCCTTTCCTAGGTATGATTACATTAGATTTTGAAAACACTATAAAAAATATTTGGCAACAATTGTACTTTAATCTTATCACCCTATAAGGATTTCCCAACTCATTTAACACTTTATTTTTTCAAATTTAATTATTACTAACACTCGACAAATTTTTATATACTTATTACCTGCAAATTAAACCAAATGTCAATTCATAAAAAAATCATAAAATTTAAAATAAAAAACTACAATAAATGCATATCTCTTCCTCATTACGCATCATGAGCTATCATGCACTAATTCCTCATTTCTTAAGAAATGAATGTGCCTTAATAATTCAAAGCAATTGGGAGTTCACAATTAATTCATTCTATTGAATCAATGATTTATTTAGATGTGAGTAATCATGAGCTTTCTTTCTTATGATCATCCTATAGAAAAATTATTATAAAAATTAGGAGCTATTAGGAGTGGAATGGAGTTTATTCAAGTAAGTTTGCATTTATAGTTTTCAACTTACTCTAATATATGAATCTTCATTTCTAGTTTTCATCTAAACCTAGGGTAGACTACCATTTTTGGTTTTCAATCAGCCCCATTTTTTGTTTAGAATAAACCACCATTTCTTATTTTTAGTTTATGATCTATTTATTTTTTGCAATATTTAGGAAGAAGCACACCTTGTTATGGAAGAAATATCTTACATAATGAAGTTTTCTATTCTGGATTGAAAATCATATAGAAACTACTCCTTTGATGCTAGTTTGTGGTATAATTTCAGATGGTGTCCATTGACCAACATAGTCTTCTTTTCTCTATCAATTGGTACTAATTTAAAAACTTTATTATCAAAAACTTGTTCAATCTCATAGGTTCCTAACAATCTTTTATGTAATTTTTCCTTAAATTATTGAAACCTTGAATCAAACAACAATGCCCAATCTCATTGTTTGTTATATCTTCTTATAATATGCTTGTCATGCCAATCTTTTTTCTACTTTTGAATTATTTTTGTATGATGCAAATTTTATATTCTTGTCTCATCCAATCGATTCAAATTCTAAATTCTTGTCTTCTCAACTTCAGAAAGATCAATGACCACCTCTGCTTCTATTCTTAATGTTTCTAACTCAAATACAATGGGGATTACTGGTGTCTTCCCATGCATTAGTTGATAATAAGAAAATATAGTAGTTGTTAGAAAGTAAAGTCCACCAAGATAACTGAGAGGGGCGGGTGGGGGGGTTGAATTAGTTATGAGATAATTATAACCTTTATCAACTTCAACAACATTTAACCATGTAAGCAATGTAATTACCAACCATAGAAAGATATTCATACACAATGACACAATAACACAAGATATGTTGACTAGGGAACCTCTTGATCAAAGAGTAAACCCCGGTGGGAATGATGCCCACAAAAGATGCACTAATATAAATATTCCTTGTGAAAGGATGGACTCTGTTAGGAGTCTTATGAAATACATTCAGTACATGTGAATCCCTGTTAGGAGATTTTGAATCCCTGTTAAAAGATTCTAACCCTGTTAGGAGTTATGGAAGACAGAAGGACCCACTGCCCAAACATCTTTAGGGTAAGATCACTGAACACACTGTCCAAATGACCTTAATATTATTCAGCAGAATAATATGAAATATTTTACCTTCTTACTGTGCCAAACTGCACTCACTGCTACACCAGATCTCAATTCTAGATCTTTGTACATCGCATGTCTTCCTTCACAATTTGGCTTTCACAACTTCATTAGCTCTTCACTTCATGCTTACATTCGCATTCAATCATACCATGCTCACACTTCTTTCACATTGCTACTCCTTCTACAATAAAGAAAAACATTCCTTCCTTTAAACCACACTCAAATAATTACAAATGAGTCGGCACACAAATACAAAATAAAAGTTTCCACACGCTACATTAGAATTACACAAAACTGTCAGCTTCTAGATGTAATAACTCTTCACTGGTGTGAGCTCAAAGTTTGTGCTATGAACCACATCACTATTAATGTGTCTCAACCTTCCCTTTAACTACGCAAAACTAGATTCCATCTCGATTAGGAGATATCATCCGATTTCCACAAACTGCTACTCAGGAACACTGCTTGAATACTGCTTCCACCAAAATGCTCATAACTTCTATGAATAAATGAATTTCTATCTACACTCTTAACCATAGAAAAATAACATATCAAATAATATAACATCAACATCACATAGCTTGATCTACAATATCCCACGTGCGCTAATCAAAACACTGTCTGCTTCTCTGCTAGTCTCCAAAAGATCACTGTGTTGACATCAATGACAATCATAGTCATGAATGCAACAACAACTACTATAGAATGACTACCAACATTCAGCATTCATTCCTAACAATCTCCCCCATTGGCATTGATGGCAACATAGATGAAAAACATCCAATGTTCCAAAAATCCAATACTATTGCTCTGACAAGCATTTCAAATCTTGCTTCGTTATCCTATTTAGTTCTCTCCAACAGATGGTACAAGTGGTTTTTCATGTACACTTCTCCCCCATTGACATCAATGACAAAAATTTCATCACTATGTCAACAACAACTCAATGTCAATAGACACTATTCAGAAAATACATTCACAAGAGTCCTCATGACTCAGCTTACATACTCCCTCATAGAGGAAGTACCAACATCCAATCCAGAAGAAAGATAGGGCTCATATACCACTAGACGGATGCAACTAACTGCATCATTACTCAAAAGTAGGCTGGGGCATAACCCCAAGCATACCTCTCAAATACTCAAATGTATCCTTAGGCAAAGGCTTTGTAAATATGTCTGCTATCTGTTCCTTTGTGCTTATGTACTCCAGTCTGACTTCTTTTTTAGCAACTTTCTCTCTTACAACATGATACTTGATCTCTATATGCTTAGTCTTAGAATGTAAAATAGGATTCTTAGACATACTAACTATACTAGTGTTGTCACAATGTATGACAATAGGCTCAACAAACCTAATTCCAATATCCTTTAGCATCTGCTTCATCCAAATTATCTGGTTACAATTGTTTGCTGCTGCTACATACTCTGCTTCTATTGTGCTCTATGAAATACAATTTAGTTTCTTGCTTAGCCAAGAAACTAATCTTCCTCCAAGAAAAAAGGCTCCACCACTGGTGCTTTTCTTGTCATCAACACTACCTCCCCAATCAACATCTGTATATGCACATAGGGTAAAATCATCAAATTTTTCATACCACAATCCAAGTCCATTGTACCTCTTAAATATCTCAGTATCCTCTTTACTGCTGCATAATGTGACTCTCTAGGTTCAGCTTGAAATCTTGCTACCATTCCAACTAAATGTTGTATATCTGGTCTAGTATGTGTTAAGTACTGCAATCCTCTAATCATGGATCTGTATTTCTTTTGCTCAACTGTCGGTGTTTCATCTTTGCTAGATAGTTTATGTCTTGTAACCATAGGTGTTCCAACTGGTTTACAGTTCTCCATTCCAAATCTTTTTAGCAAATCATTCAAGTACTTTGTCTGACATACAAAGATACCATCACTATTCTGTATTATCTGTAATCCCAAAAAGTATTTCATCTCGCCAATCATACTCATTTCAAATTCAATCTTCATTTCATCAGCAAATTTGTCACTAGCTTCATCTTCTCCTCCAAAGATAATGTCATCAACAAAAATAACTTTAATCAACAAACCATTTTCAATTTATTTTGTATAAAGATTGCTATCAGTTTTTCCTTTAGTAAATCCCAATTTCAACAAATACTTATCCAATCTAGCATACCAAGTTCTAGGTGCTTGCTTTAGTCCATATAATGCTTTTTTCAGTTTACATACCATGTCTCCTTCTTGAGTCAAAGGAAAACCTTCAGGCTGCTCAATGTAGACTTCTTCTTCCAATTCTCCATTCAGAAATGTTGACTTCACATCCATCTGATACACTTTGAATTTCTTAAAAGATGCATAGGCCGAGAACATTCTTACTGCTTCAATTCTTGCCACAGGTGCAAAAGTTTCTTCATAGTCAATTCCTTCTTGCTGCGAGTATCTTTTACAAACTAATCTTGCTTTGTTTCTTACTACTTCTCCTTTTTCATTCATCTTGTTTCTAAATACCCATTTAGTTCCAATCACATTCTTGTCTTTAGGTCTAGGGACCAATTCCCATGTCTTGTTCTTTTCAATTTGATCTAGTTCTTCTTTCATAGCATTAATCCAATGTTCATCTTCACAAGCTTCACTAGTAGATTTAGGTTCAATTTGAGAAATTAAACATAAATGTACCTTATTTCGAGTCAGAACTCCTCTGTCCAAACTTCTAATAACTTGTTCAACAGGATGATGTCTTGATATATACCTATTCGGTGTCATAATTACAGATCTTGCTTCAACTGTAGATTCTTCTCTAGATTCCTCTTTGGTTTCTTCTGCAGGACTCTCATTCAATAATTCACATTCATCAACTTTAACATTTGCGCTTTCAACTATAGTTTTAGTTCTCTTATTGTAACATCTATATGTTTTTCTCTTCAAAGAATATCCATGAAAAATACCTTCATCACTTCTAGGATAAAACTTTCCAATATCATCATCTCTCTTTATATAACATTTTCTTCCAAAAATTCTAAAATACTTAACTGGGGGTGCATGTCCAAACCATAATTCATAAGGTGTCTTGTCTGTGTCTGCTCTGATTTGTACTCTATTCATTGTATATACTGTTGTATTCATTGCTTCTCTCCAAAATGTCTTTGCCAAATCATTCTCAAATAACATAGCTCTTGCTACTTCAGTCACTGACCTGTTTCTTCTTTCTGCAATACCATTTTGTTCAGGTGTTCTAGGGGCTGAAAACTGTCTCTTAATACCATTCACTTCACAAAAAGTGTTAAACTCTCTAGAAGTAAATTCTCCACCTCTATCAGATCTCAAACATTTAATCTTCATTCCAGATTCATTCTCAACTTTATTCTTAATGATCTTAAACTTATCAAATGCTTCAGATTTTTCTTTCATAAATGCAATCCACATCATTCTTATAAAATCATCAACAAGAATCATAAAATACCTTTCTCCATAGAATCCTCTAGTCTTGTTTGGACCGCTTAAGTCTATATGAACAATCTCCAACTTCTCTGCCGATGTGAACTTCTTACTAGGAAATGAACTTCTCTTTTGCTTAGCCATCACACATTCTTTGCAAATCATGTTAGTAGGCTTCATAATTTTAGGCAAATCCCTTACTGCAAGTGTAGTACTTACTTTCACAATGTTATCAAAGTTTATATGACAAAACCTTCTATGCCACAACCAACTGTCATCAATTTTAGTAATCAAGCATGTCATCTCAGTAGGATTCAACTGAAATACATTACCTCTGGTTCTAGATCCAGTTCCAATTAGATTTCCATCTTTATCCTTTATCACACAATTTTTCTCAGTAAACCAAACTTGATATCCCTTATCCACTAACTGTCCAACACTCAAAAGATTATGTTTCAATCCATCAACAAAGTAAACATCATCAGTATTAGTCTTTCCATCAAGAGTAATAGATCCTATACCTTTAATCAAACAAGGTGCATTGTTACCAACTCTAACAATTCATCCATCATAGTTGTTAAACTTTATGAACTTCTTCATGTCACCAGTCATATGATGTGAACAACCACTGTCTATAATCTAATTAGCTTTCTTTTCAACTTGGGAAACTAATGTTTTTTCCTCCTTAACATCATATTTAGAATTCTCTTCTTTAATTGCTACAAATCATATTTCATCATTAATCTCAGTATCACTTTCACTCAAAGTTCTTTCTATACTAGCTTCAAGATCTTCATCATTAGCATAATAACATTCCTTATATCTTCTAGGCTTAAAATTATTTTTGTACTTCTTAACTCTCTTAGGACACTTAGATGCAAAATGACCATATTCTTGACAAGTCCATCATTTAAATTTTTTCTTACTGTCTAGTTCTCTTTTCACAAGCAAGGCAATACCTTCTTCAATCTTCTTATCTTCTTCATTTCTAGATCTGCTACTGCTAGCATAATCTCCACTCACACTGGTAATTTTGAAAAAGTAGCACAAATATTAAGAGCACTGAATGCTGTCTCCATTCTAGGTAAGTCTCCTGATACCCTCAGGTTCATTTCTGCTACTTCCAATCTTCCAAGAAGATTCTCTCTTGTAAAGTTTGTAGTACAAGGTATAACTTGTTCAATCATCTATGTTGTCTTCTTAAATATAGGAGTCAATGTGCTCATAATTTTTCATATCACTTCATTCTCTACCTTTGTTCCTCCATAAGCTTTTATTCCTGCAACAATTTCTGACATTCTACCAATATAGCTTCTAACAGATTCATCTTCCATCATTCTTATATCTTCAAATGCACATATCCAATTATGTAATCTAGCTCTCTTTGCATGTTCATCACCTGCAAAAGTAGAGTGTAAAGCTTTGAAAATTTCATGGGATTTTGTTAAACATTTTACCTGACTATATTCATTCTCTAGAAGTGCTGTCAAAAGTGCTTCTCTTGCAAGTATGTTACACATGAATAGATCTAGCTCATCTTTAGATCCTGTCTCAAGATTATCTTCTCCAATGATAGTCTTTTCATTCTTTGTAATCAACCAATAACCTGGTCCTAAACATAGTAGATGTGTCTTCATCTTCTCTTTCCAGCTGTCAAAATTTACTCCATCAAACTTAGGGCTTTCTTTCCTGAAATTTTCCATGGATCTCCTTAAGTTGTTAAACTTTTCTTTCAAGGACTTGCTACTCTGATACCAATTGTTAGAAAGTAAAGTCCACCAAGATAACTAAGAGAGGGGGGGGGGTGAATCAGTTATCAGATAATTATAACCTTTATCAACTTCAACAACATTTAACCATGTAAGCAATGTAATTACCAACCATAGAAAGATATTCATACATAATGACACAATAACACAAGATATGTTGACTAGGAAACCTCTTGATCAAAGAGTAAACCCTGGTGGGAATGATGCCCACAAAAGATGCACTAATATTAATATTCCTTATGAAAGGATGGACTCTATTAGGAGTCTTATGAAATACATTCAGTACATGTGAATCCCTATTAGGAGATTTTGAATCCCTGTTAAAAGATTCTAACCCTGTTAGGAGTTATGGAAGACAGAAGGACCCACTACCCAAATAGCTTCAGGGTAAGATCACTGAACACACTGTCCAAATGACCTTAATATTATTCAGTAGAATAATATGAAATATGTTACCTTCTTACTATGCCAAACCGCACTCACTGCTACATCAGATCTCAATTCCAGATCTATGTACTTTGCATGTCTTCCTTCATAATTTCTCTTTCACAACTTCATTAGCTCTTCACTTCATGCTTACATTCACATTCAACCATACCATGCTCACACTTCTTTCACATTGCTACTCCTAAAATAAAGAAAAACATTTCTTCCTTTATACCACACTCAAATAATTACAAATGAGTCAGCACACAAATACAAAATAAAAGTTTCCACATGCTACATCAGAATTACACAAAACTGTCAGCTTCCAGATGTAATAACTCTTCACTGGTGTGACCTTGAAGTTTGTGCTATGAACAACATCACTATCAATGTGTCTCAACCTTCCCTTTAAGTACGCAAAACCAGATTCCATCCTGATTAGGAGATATCATCCAATTTCCACAAACCGCTACTCAGGAACACTGCCTGAATACTGATTCCACCAAAATGCTCATAACTTCTATGAAAAAATGAATTTCTATCTATGCTCTTAACCATAGACAAATAACATATCAAATAATATAATCTCAACATCACATAGCTCCATCTACAATATCCCACGTGCGCTAATCAAAATATTGTCCGCTTCTCTGCTAGTCTCCAGAAGATCACTGTGTTGACATCAATGACAATCATAGTCATGAATGCAACAACAAATACTATAGAATGACTACCAATATCTAGCATTCATTCCTAACAGTAGTTTTCTTCCAAGTGGTATTATACTCCCAAACTACTTCATTTAATATATCTACCCAATCTATTCCCCTTAATGAATCAATCTTTGTAAGAATATTTTCCATCTCTTTATTGGTGACTTCTACCTATCCATTATCTTGTAGATGGTATGGTGAAGATTTCATGTGTATTATTTGATATATTTTCATGAATATTTCTATCATCATAGACATGAACTAAGGTCCTTGACTAGAAAAAAATTATCTAGGTGCTCTAAATATTTGAATAATATGCTTGTACGAAAGGTCATCCTCTCTATCCTCCTCTCATACAATTGTTAAAGATTTTACCTATGTCAACTTGGTAACATAATCTATGAAAACCAAAATATATTGGTGTCCTTATGATGGTGGATCTTTGGGTCCCATGAAGTCAATTCCCCATTTCTCAAATTGATCAAAACTACTTAGGGCTGCAATGTCATCTCCATTGTTTGTGTAGGTCTTACCATGTACTAACATTCATCACAATGTTTCACATAAAATGAAACACCTTTATACATTGTTGGCCAAAAATATCTTGTACCTAAGATCTTATGTAATATAGTGTGGACTATTAAATAATGGTCTCCTTCAGGTACACTATGACATGAATGTATAATTTCATACACATTTAATTCCAATAAACACACCTAAAAAGAACATTATCATGAAAGTTTCTAAACAAAAGACCATTGATCCATTGAAATCTTGAACTTTCCCTCATTAATTTCTTCTTTTTCTTTGGGGTAAAATAATTTGGACACTTCCATGTTACAAGATAGTTTGTAAGATAAAAAAACCAAGGTGATTGAATTGATATAGAAAAATGATGCTCATTTGTAAATGTATCATCCACTAGCTCATTATTACCCTGCATCACCATTCTTGAAAATAAGAAACAACATTATACTCTCCTGGTTTATCTATAATAGTTATATCAAATTATTTTAATAAAAGTAACCATCTAATTATACATCCTCCTACAACATCTTTGTTCATTAAATATCTAAAAGAGGAATGATCTATATGAACACACGCTTTGTAGCTAGTGATATAATGTCAAAAAAATTTAATTGCATAAACCACAACTAAAAATTATTTTTCACTTTTTGTTTAATTTCTCTCTATATGAATCAAATCCTTGTTGATATAATAGATAGCATGCATTTCTCGACTTTCATCTTTTTGTCCCAGTACTACCCCAATAGAAAAATTAGAAGCATTAGTATGTATAGAAAATGGTTCTCCCTATACAAGTCCTTTAATACCTAGAGATGTTATCAAATATTTCTTAATTGTTTCAAATGATTTTTGACACTCTGCTCTCCTTGAAAATTCAATATGCTTTTTGAAAAAAGTAAACAATGGGTCAACAATTTGACGCAGGGGTGGGGTAGATACAAGCAGAATCAAGTAGAATTGAGTCCACTTGAATCAACAACAAGCCCTACTCAAAGTTATACATGGAATAAATATGAATGCCACATGAAATCAGTGAAAACACAATGGATATGAGACAAGCAACTAGCAGCAACAACAGAGAATTTAAATTATATCTTTCAACATGCCCAGCTGTGAGACCTTTCGTGTTTCAGCCTTATACAATGAATTATGAAATTAGAATCATATCTTGATCTAAATATTCTTCTCTATCATCCTCTACTTATAAATCCCTTATAACTACCTTCTACAACAACCCAAGCTCCAAATATATAGCCAGCAAAGCCACAAGTCTATCAGTCATGCATTTAATTACATTATAGGTCTAGCCTGGAAGAGTAAACCAAAACTATATAAAGAATGAAAAAAAATTAATGTGCCTTTACATTTAGGTCCACATATGACCCAATAACATTTCCCTAACTTTTCAAGGCCCCATGTCATCATATGGAACCGCGCAAGAAGAAACACTCCATGTTTCGCGTGAAACTGGTAGAAAATTGATACGTGAGAAAAATGGTCATAACTTTTTACTCATAATGAATTAGGACTTTTGGTCTTATGAGATGATATTAATTTAGGTCCTCTTGAATTCCATAATAGTACAAAGGCTTATTCATTAAGGATCAATGGCTACATGGTGTGCAATCAGCACATAGAATGCAAGAAAATACAGCTCCTACGGCAAGGAAAACAACTATAACTTTGAAATGGTGCATCCAATCCTAATGTTCTCATAGGAGAATGTTCCCAAATAGTTCCACAACATCATGTAACCTTATCACACCATGAAACCAAAAAATACAACAATTATAATGCAAACAAGAGAAAACATGAAATATTTTTGGTTGATGCAAGATTGCTCAAAGACCCAAGATGCTCCTACATCAGACACCTGGGGTAAATAAATAACTGATGTCCACATTAGGAACTACTCATATTCTAACTTGAATCATAAAGATCCAACTCATCTTGTGTAATCCATGAACTATCTTCAACTGGATTATCTTTCCACTGAACTAGGTATTCCATGTAGTCTTTTCCTCTTGTACTCTTGCTTACTCTGCTATTCAAGATCTTCTCGATGATGTCTTTATTTTTCTTAGGATAATCCAGATCATCTTTTATCTCATCATCTGATTCAAAGTACTCAAAGATATCAGCAATTTTTAATAGAGGTGATATATCCATGTCCTCTGGTAATTCCACTTCACAAGCATTTCCACTATCAAACTTCTTCAGAATCTTACAAGGTCCAAACTTCTTCATTTTCAGCTTGTTGTAGGTACCAAATGGAAATCTATTCTTCTTCAAATGAATCATAACCTCATCTCCAACTTCAAAATATTTATGTCTCCTCTTATCTGCTCATTTTTTATATTTTAGATTAGTGTCCTCCAAATTCTTTTTGACTTCATCATGTAAAGTCCTCATGTATACTGCAAAATCCTTAGCTTCAGGACTTCCTCTGGTCTTAGTAGGTAAATCTCTCAACTCTTTGGTTACCTTAGGATGAAATCTAGTAAAAATCTCAAATGATGTCCTCTTAGTACTTCTATTCACAGAATTATTATATGCAAACTCTGCTTGTGCCAAAACCAAATCCCAATTAGCAGGCTTATCTCCAACTAAACATCTCAACAAGTTTCCCAAACTTCTGTTCACAACTTTAGTCTATCCATTTGTCTAAGGGTGAAATGTAGAACTAAACTTCAACTCATTATTCATCTTTTTCCAAAGTGTTCTCCAAAAGTAACCAGTAAACTTAGTATCTCTATATGAAACAATAGATTTAGGAAAACCATGCAATCTTACCACTTCCTTGAAGAATAATTCAGCTACATGCAATGCATCAAATGCCTTCTTACAAGGTATGAAATGAGCCATCTTTTAAAATCTGTCAACCACTACCATAATAGAATCTTTACCTCTCTAAGTTCTAGGCAATCCAAGAACAAAGTCCATACTCACATCTTCCCAAGGTCTATCAGGTACAGGCAAAGGTGTATACAATGCCAAATTCTGACTAGTTCATTTTGCTACTTGACAAAATTTGCAACTTCTTACCATTCTTTATACATCTTTGTAAATCTATGGCCAAAAGTATCTTTCTAAAATCAAATTCATAGTTTTATCAATCCCAAAATTTCCAGCAAGTCCACCACTATGTTTCTCCTTCATTATGTTTTCTCTCATAGATCCTCTAGGTATGCACAACTAAACTCCTTTAAACAACATTTCTTCTTGAATGAAACAATCAGCCCACTTATCATTTACTGTCTATTCCTTACAAGCTTTCCAAGGCTCTACAAAATCAATGTCAGTCTCATACAAACATTTCAAATCATCAAAACCAAGTACTTCAACTCTCATCTCTGTCAGAAAATTTCTTCTTCGGCTCAAGGAATCAGCAACCTTATTTGACTATCCACTCTTATGCTTCAATGAAAAGCAAATATTCTTTTCTTTCATTTCTCTTGTAATTTTTTTACCATCAACCAAGCATACTCTAACTGTAGTACAAGGACCTTCATCCAAATTTTCTACCAAAGGAAATAATACTTGTTTCTTTCCATCCATCCAAATAGTATATTGATTCAATCTACCATCATGCAAAGCTTTCCTATCATACTGCCAAGGTCTACCCAAAAGAATATGCCAACAATCCATAGGCATAATATCACACAAGACTTCATCATGATAATTCCCAATTTTAAATTTAATAAGGCATTGTTCACTTAAAAGTAGTTTATGCTCCTTTTGGATCC
Organism: Chamaecyparis obtusa; assembly: GCA_027943335.1. Classification (NCBI taxonomy): domain Eukaryota; kingdom Viridiplantae; phylum Streptophyta; class Pinopsida; order Cupressales; family Cupressaceae; genus Chamaecyparis; species Chamaecyparis obtusa. Next base: position 565,188 of record BSBK01002919.1, read on the forward strand.
AAGCAATATGGTAAGGCTTAGGATGTCTCAATCTCTGCAATTGCAACTTTTTAACCAGCTCTTTGGATGCCAAATTATCAAAACTTCCACTATCAATGATTACCTTGCAACATTTATCAGTGATCTTACATCTGGTTCTAAACAAACTTTTCCTCAAAATAGGTTCCTCATCAGCTTCTTCATTCCATAAGATCCTTCTTAGCATCAAGTTCTCACCATGTTCAAGTTCATTAGACATTTCCTCAACTTCTTCACAAGAAAAATTATTTCTTCCATTACCTCCAGTCTTCTTTCCAGAGTTAGTACATTCAAAAGCTCTATGTCCTTCTTCACCACATTTGTAACAAGTACCTTTAAACCAAGATTTCTCTTCTCTTTTCCCACTATTGTTATTCCTAGAGTAACCAGTATAGCTACCTCTAGAGTAATTACCTCTTCTACCAGTAGGTTCATCTTTCCATCCTTTATCTTGCACTTCATTGTTAGATCTGCTACTTTCTCCATAAGATCTACCTCTACTTCTCTAAAATATGCCACCTCTTCCTCTTTGTCTTTGTTCATGTCTTTTTGTTAATCTCTCTTCAACCTTCAAAGAAAATTGGTATGCTTCTTCCACACTTTCTATCTTAACATAACTGATCTCATCTTGAATAGATGTCCTCAAACCATTTAAGTATCTAGCCACTTTCTCAACTTCATCATCCACATGTTCAGATCTAATATCCAATTTGTAAAATTCCTCAATATATTCTTTCACACTCATTTTCTTTTGTCTCATATTTTCCACTTTTCTCATCAAACTAAATTGGTAGTCAGCTAGAAGAAACTTCTTCTTCATCTTTCCAAGCATCTTTATCCATGTCTTGATCTTTTCTTTTCCTCTCTTATGTCTCTTAGTTTTCAAATGATCCCACCAAAGAGATGTGTGACCTTTCAACTTTGTGACTGCTATCTTAACCTTCTTATTATCAGGAGTACCTTCATACTCAAAGTATATATCCATCTTAGAGATCTAATCCAAAAGTACATCAGTCTCAAGTCTTCCATCATAGCAAGCAACTTCAACCATGGGTTTGGAGTTAGCCTTAGACAAAACTCTCAAAAGTCTTTCCTCATCCTATTTGAATTTAGGTTCAGGATTAGGTGCTACTTCCTCTTCATCACTATCATCTTCAAGATGTGCACCTCTTCTCTAGGCTATCTCTACAGCTTCAAGCATAGTTGCAATATGCCTCAACATATCCATGATAGAATTATCATTTCCTCTACCATGAAAAATCTTGATAATTAGGTTCTAGCAAGATCATAACCTTCTACAAGTTATAGGTCAGATCTCAGATCTTCCACCCTACAACCAATCCAACAAGGTTCTCCACGATCCAATCCACAAGAAAGAAAGAACTCTAATACCACTTGATGTAGGGGAAGGGTAGATACAAGTAGAATTAAGTCCACTTGAATCAACAACGAGCCCTACTCAGAGTTACACATGGAAGAAATATGAATACCACATGAAATCAGTGAAAACACAATGGATATGAGACAAGCAACTGGCAGCAACAACAGAGAATTTATATTATATCTTTCAACATGCCCGGCTGTGAGGCCTTTCAGGTTTTGGCCTTATAAAATGAATTATGAAATTAGAATCATATCTTGATCTAAATATTCTTCTCTATCATCCTCTACTTAGAACTCTCTTATAGCTACCTTCTACAACAACCCAAGCTCCAAATATATAGCTAGCAAAGCCACAAGTCAGCCAGTCAGACATTTAATTACATTATAGGTCCAACCTGGAAGAGTAAACAAAAAATATAGAAAGAATGAACAAAAATTAATGCACCTTTACATTTAGGTCTACACATGACCCAATAAAATTTCCCTAACTTCTCAAGGTCCCATTTCATCATACGAAACTGCGCAAGAAGAAACACTCCACGTTTCACGTGAAACTAGCAAAAAATTGATACCTGATAAAAATGGTCATAAATTTTTACTCATAATGAATTATGACTTGAGGTCTTAGGAGATGATATTAATTTAGGTCCTCTTGAATTCCATAATATCACAAAGTCTGATTCATTAAGGATTAATGGCTACATGGTGTGCAATCAGCATGTAGAATGCAGGAAAATACGGCTCTAGCGGCAAGGAAAACAACTATAACTTTGAAATGGTTCATCCAATAATTATGTGCTCATAGGAGAAGGTTCCCAAATAGGTCCTAAAAATCATGTAAGCTTCACACACCATGAAACCAAAAAATATAGCAATTATAATGCAAACAATAGAAAATGGGAAATATTTTTGGTTGATGCAAGATTGCTCAAAGACCCAAGATGCTCCTGCATCGCAATTTTACTAAATATTTTCATAAATCTTCTATAATACCCTATATTCCCAAGAAAAATTCTAATATTAGTTTTTTTTTTTGGAACATTTATTTTTTGGACAACATCTACCTTCTCAAGATCAAATTTTATCCCATCCTTGGAGATGTGATGTCCTGAAAAAATTCCTTCCTCCATCGTTAAAAATAATTTATCATGATTCAGACATATTATTTTATAATTACATCTTTGAAGATTTTTTTCTAAACTTACTAAGGCTTCTTCAAATGTTTTCCCTTGGATTATAAATTCATCCATGTATACTTCAACACAAGAGGTGGTTAGATATGCAAAAATAGAAAGTACTACTCTTTGAAAAGTAACAAGGTCATTAAAAATTCCAAAAGGTAATACTCTATATGGATATGTGACCCAAGGATAGGTAAATATGGTATTTTATCAGTCTTCAAGACCCACTCGGATCTAATTATAACCATTGAACCCATCAAGAAAGGAAAAGTAACTATTGCTAGTAAGATTATCAAGCACCTGATATATAAATGCTAAAGTAAAATAGTCCCTTTTAGTGACTTTATTTAGTTCTCTATAGTCAACACATGCATGCCACTTACCATTTCTTAGGTACTATGACTAGTGAGGAAACCCATTGACTGTCAAAAATTGGATAAATAAATCCTACCTGTAGAAATTTCTCTATTTCTTGCTTCACCAAATCTCTCAGGACAGGATTAATTCTTCTCTATACTTGTGTAATAGGTTTAACATTTTCAGTATATATTTGATAAGTATGAAATCCTGGATGAATACCTCTCATATCCTTGTATTCCCAAGAAAATTCTTTCATATGAACTAATGAAGAGAGGTTTATCTTTTTTTACTATAATTTTCTTGGTTTCATTACAATCATCAGATGGTTCACCTATCAGTGTATTTAAAGGAAAAGGATGTGATATGAAATTATGCATAATTATTTCACCATATTTTCCTTTATCCATGGATTCATCACCTAAAGAATATTTTTGTGGAACATATTCCTGAGAGGTTTCTTTAAAACCTTCTTCCTTTTCAACAAATTCTTGAAATTCAGCAAAATAGTCCATCAATATGACCATAGCTGACTCAACCACTCCATCCCCTTATGTATCCATTTCTTCATCTATCCAAAATGGAGTATCAATTTTCAATGTATATTTAGTTGGAGTATATAGTGTGAATTATTTTTGTTTATATGGTCATGCTCCCTGATCTACAATTTATCAATGCTACTACTATTACTAACCAAGGCCTTCCCAAAATAATTGGATATTATGATTCCCTTTTCCTCCCCTTAAGCACTAGGAAATATATAGGATAATCTCATGTGTCTATGGTAACTGTTATATTTTCATGTACACCTTCAGGCTTGGCATGAATAGATTGATCTACCAACTAAAGTATAGTAGTTGTGGGTTGAACACTTGTTATTCCCAACTTCTCAATAGTATTTGTAGTACTAACATTTTATATGCTCCTAGATATATCAACACATTAGGTATCTCAACTTCTCCTATACTTAAAGTAATCACAGGACTCCTAGGGTCACTATATTTTTTTGAAAGAAATTTCCCTGATAAAACATCAATGATTTTAGTTCCTACTTGAATTGTTTGAGGCAATTTTATTTTTCTCCATGGAATTTTGATACATAGTGGTTTTATTAGTTCATTAATTTATATAATATATTTTATAGATTGAAGAAAATGAATTTATATGTTAATTTTATTTAACTCATGAAGAAGTTGCGAGTCTTCCATATTGACATAATATGTCTAGGATGTATTAGAAGCTATTTAACCTTTTTTGAAGCATTTAGGAAGTGGTGCTTTTTAAGGCATGGTTTTGACTTTATCAGGAATTTGAGCTTCATCTTTTAATTTTTCTACCCTCTCCCCTTCTTGGTTTATGACATCAATTCAAGGAGGAAAATTTTCATCCCTTAACAAAATATCATTTCTTTGTATGGCATTTAAACCAATAGGGTTAGAATCAGTATTGAAAGTTTGTTGAGGTTGATTGTTCTTTGGATTTGAAATTGGTTGTGATAGTATTTAGGGTTGATTTACTTATTAATTTGTTTGATTAGGTCCAATAAGAAGAGTTGGGGGTTATCCCTAGGGTCTCTTTGCTCCCTAATTTTTCCAAGGTTTGAACTAGGGTTGGTTTTGTTGATACTGAGGTTGGTTTTTTCTACCATTATGGTTGATTCCACTAAGGATTAACCCATTAAGGAGGTTACCATGGTTCTTCCCAAGTTATTTTTTTGTTTGGATTGGATACCAAGCGTTCCACTAGTTTGATTTAGCTTAAGTATTCTAATTCTAATAATTCCTAGAACCATAGTATCCTTGATAATATTTCTATCTAGACTTATGCAATCTCTTCTCTATATAGTAAAGGTCTTTCTCTATAATAGGTGGTTTCTTTAATTATTTCTTAATCTCTATCAAATATATTACATGAGCTAAGTGCATGAGGTTTTTTACAAATTTCATAGAGATATACTTACTTTAATGGTCCCTTAAAGGATATTTCCCTCTACATTTTGAGCAATAAATAGCCAAAAACTCATTTTTTTCTTATAAGGTTGACTATTGAGATGGAGTATATGTTGCCAAGTTGACTATACTAGTGTATATGACTAAGTCTAGTGTTGTCATTATGGAAACAAAGTCATATGAAGTTTTGAGGTCAGCATAATAACTTAGAAGATCATAATTTGGCTAAGTATGGAAGACAGAGAAGACAATGAAGCACTTGATGAACAAAGCATCAGCGCACATGCGTATGATTGATTTTTGGTATGCACCCTTGAAGATAATATTTTGAGTATGTTAGTAAGCTATGATTAAGAATGCATTGTCAGATGTGATAGCATGAAGAAGTTACAGCGAGTTGAAGTGACACAGAAAGTGAGCGGCATAACAGAACAGAGCATGGAGCCAACAGGAAAGAATTTGATTAGCGATTATTATTTTGTTCTGTTAAGGCTATGAGCCTATTGTAAATGTGTTGTAAACATGTTAATATCAATATATGTAAACACACTTGAGCCAATTCATTTGGAAGTGTTGTATGTAATATGTTATAGACCGACTTAGTAATTAGTTTTGGTTGCACCTATATATAAGACATGAGCTTTTGTATTTGAGCATGTAGTGGATATAAAGATGTAATGGAAGAGAAAAAGTATGTGAAGTATGTTTTAAGAGTAGTAAGAATGTTATAGAGATTTACAAGAGGTTAAAGCATCAACGCACAAAAGGAACTGATCAGACAAGCAGTGTCATAATAGTAGTTCACCCTTGTAGATATAGTGTGTATCTGATATCCAGGAGGTTGTAGCCTTCCTCATTGAGCAGTGAGCTCTGGTAGTGAGCCTTCCACCCCTAACAGGGTTTGTTACTTCAAGACTCCTAACAAGGTCTGACCTTTGACCAGGTCATTGTACTAAAGCATTGTAATGACTACTCCTAACAGGGCAAAGGAACATTAACAGGTTCATAATACAAATTACAATTATTAGTGGGTATTAATTCCCACCGAGGTTTTTCCTTTGGCCAGGGTTTCCCCGTAATCATATCTAGTGTTATGTGTTATGCTTATTTACTTTATTTTATTTAATATTCAGTTCAGTAATTCAGTAATTGGGCTAAGTTTGAAGAAGCATAAAAAGATTAATATTATAGAAAAATGATTCACCCCCCCCCCCCTCTCAGTGTTCCCATTCCTAACAATTGGTATCAAAGCTTAAGTCCTTTGAAGATAAGTTTAACCACTTGAGGAGATCATGGTTTCAGAAGAAGTAAAACATCTAAAGAAGAATCTTCAAGTAGCTCTTGAAGATTTTGACAAAGTTGCAAAAGAAATTGAAGTTCAATGGTTCTCAAGTATTCATCAAGAAATTGAGAAAAGATTTGAAAGATTGTTCAACAATGATTTGGGAAAAATGGTCAAAATTTTGAATGAAGAAAACATGTCTCTGAAGGATCAGATTGAATAATTGGATGAAAAATTAATCAATAATCAAGAAGCCTATGATGAACAGGTCAAAGAAAACAAATAGCTAGATGAAGAACTTATGCAAGCTAATATGAAAATCTTGGAGTTAGAAAACATCAAGAAAAATATGGAATCTGAATTGACTGAAGAAAAGAATCATATTGACAAATTGCACACAAGTAAGGATCTAATAGAGTCATAGTTGTATGTGTAGAAGTTAAAAGGAGATACCACTGGTATTGGATTCAATGAAGCACAAAATCAAATCAATGATATGTGAGAAAGAATGAAAGCACTAAAAGAATCTACTGAAGCTAAGAAGACTAAAAATCACACTAAGGCTATATCAGAACCATCTAAAGATGAGCACAAACTAGTAAAATGAACTTGTTATGCATGTAACAAGCATGGACATATAGCAATTTATTGTAAAGAGGTAAGACCTTTCAATGGTTATTGTTATTCATGCAATAAACTTGGTCATAGAGCTATGAATTGTAGATCAAATCAAAGAAGTCAGACTCAGCATAATTAGAGAAATCAACCTCAACAAAATGTTAGAAGTCCTCAGAATATTACATGTCAGATATGCAATTACAATGGTCACACAAATAGAACAATGCAGTATGGTAACTCACATCAATGCGCCAAGGAATATAAGGCCTCTAGTTATTTGTCACTCTTGTAACAAGGTTGGACACATCTCAAAGTTTACAAATCACATGCGCAAAGACAAGAAAGACCTAATAAGTCTCAAGGATCAATTTAGGATGAATCTGGAGAAGTCAAGTTTGTGAAAGCTACAGAAGATGTGAGCATGATTTGGATGGAAGAAAAGAAAAATAATTTTGATGATTATGTTGTGGATGCATCCGTAATGGACGCACCTTCCACTTCTGGATAAATGACCCTCCTGGTCATAGGGAGACCTAGATTAGCTCTAGACCCCTGTGTGTCTGGTATACTCACCCTCAGAGTATGCACCTTTGGTTATAGTTGTTTGGATACTAGTTGATGTTGTATGCAAGATCACACAGCTTGATTGTTAGCAGAAATGAAGATTGGAATTCTCTATTACATTCTGTATTATGGTGGCAAACATTAATTGTAGAAATTTGTTTTAATTGTCACTGGAGATCCATTATCCACACATTTGCATTTGAGATCGAGCCCTTGGAGAACACAGGAGATCAAGAAGTTAGTGTTGATAGATTGCAGTTAATTTCATCAGCGAAAGAAGTTAAGTTGGTTTTGGAACCCTAGTTCAGATGCGACGTTTCACAAAACCTTTGGAATCCTATTTGAGTGATTGATCAAGTAAGTAATGGCCACTCTAGTTGTATTTGATGTTGCAGAGAGGAAAAGATATATATTCAAGAAGCATCCTTTCAAGTCAGTCCTAGATGACCTAAAAGGAGCATTCTCTAGAACTCTGATGGGATTTATGCATGTAGAAGATATTCGCACACAAACACACACACACACACACACACACACACACACACACACACACACACACACACACACACACACACACACACACACACACACAGATATATATATATATATATATATATATATATATATATATATATATATATATATATATATATATATATATATATATATTGTAAGAAGGAACCTGTAGGGTTGGATATAATTAGGTTGCACATTGAGACAACTAGACATGACATTCATGGATGAGTTCACGCACTTCACAAATCACCCAATAATTAAGTATGCGACTGTGCATGAGTTCTATGAATCTGAATGGATCAAGATCCTACTGAGCAGAATTCATGATGACCTATTTTGGATTGGAGAAGTTCCAGTTTGCATTACATCAAATATCATTTATGAGATGACCAAAATTTCTAAGACCTACGCCATTCTTCCTACTGGCAAGGATGTAATAAAACAAGTAGAGCAAGCTTGTAAGTCCTGGAGTGATAAGCACGGGAAGACAATTAAGCCCATTGAGGAGAAGGACATAAAAATAATGGCTATGATACTTGGTTACAAGTTCCAACACACAAATAGAGTGAACAGTGTGTCCACAGCCACTATTCTAGCAGCTATAAGAATAGTGAAGGAAAATGGAGATTTTAACCTGTGTGAGATTCTACATGCACAGTTTTTAGATAATATTAGAGCCATCAAGCATGAAAAAAAAAAAGTGTTCAGATTTGGGTCACTGATCATTTACATGTACTTTCACATTGTTGGTAAAGTGTCATATCTTTATCTTGACAAGAGCCTACCTACATTGCCACAAATCTCATTCAAGGCAACATCTGAAAGCACCTTGAAAGATTACATGGAATTGGATATTAAGACATTTAGAATTAAGATATAGAGAAGGTATAGGATACCTAAGAGTATAGTGGAGAAATATAAGGATAGTATATGTTTCATGGTGGAAACTGATATCACATGCATGGAAGTAGTGGAGCCTAGGACTAAGTGGATTCATCCACTTGGTTATGAAGTGGAGGAACACATTCTAGAAGCTTATGCACAAGTCCTCTTATCAGTGCCTAAGGATCCCAATGAACCAAGATGGGATACTTATGAAGAGAAGACAAGAAAGGTAGACCCTATTTTATACAGTGAAGCAACAAAAAGAAAAGCATCCAAGATTACATAAAACATTCTAAAAATTCATGGTGTTACATGAGCAGACTTAGATAAAGCTAGGGAAGCCAAGATTGTAATGCAACTTGAGAGTGCACCCTCTTCTAAAGTGAAAATAGAGAAATCATATGATCCTAAGGATAAGAAGAGTAAAACTGATGTCAGCACCTCTGCACCCACTACCACAGTTGATCTGGAGTCCACTCCAACTTCTAAGCCCAGCAAGGTGTCTAGAAGGAAGAAGTCATCTGGTACAAGTCACCCATCATCAAGAACAACAAGAAGAAAAGGAAGAAACACTCAAGCACCTCCTGAGATAGGATTTAGACCGAATCTTGAAGTGTTGAGAACTAGAGTAGTAGATGAAGGCAAGATTGATCAAATAGAAAAGTTCTATGATAAGTATCATGAGATTGATAAATCAAAAATCCATTCAATGATTATCAAACACATGATCAAGTTTAAGAAGATAGTTCTAGAACTTAAAATAGTCATTCCAGATAATGTATGGAACATTATGGATTCTTTGAAGATACAAGCCATAGAAGAGGATTTAAGGATAAGAGAAAAGACATTGGATGACAACCTTCCTGTTTGTTCAGTGGAAGAGAAAACTTTATTGCTGGATTTGGTAAAGCCTCATCTCAGAACTAAACTCATAACTCTGCAAATTATGAACAAGGATTATGAGTTGGTTGCAAAAGAGACTGAAAAGGCATCTGAGGAAGTATTTCTAGATAGACACATGTATCCATCTTCTATGCCTACAACCCAAGTTCCCTCTGAGCAAGAAAAAGTATCTGAGATCCCTAATATGCCTATGACAGGTCCACATGAGTCTGCGCCCATACCTGAACAAAAAGATGACACTATCATGATTGATAATGTTGAAATATCAATGGAAAAAATAGATAAAGACCTAGACAAGTTTGAATAAGCCTTTGTAAGTACTAAAGAGGCTGAGATCTTATGTGGAGAAGAGTCACCTAAGCAGCAAGAAGAAAGTCCTAGTTGAAGACTTGACTAGACAAGAAAGTGAGAAAGAAGATGAACATAAAGAAGAACATTTAGTTGAGATTCCAATAAAGGTAAAGAGTGAGATTATGGAAGTAAGAAAAATTTCACTCCTTACCCCTAAGCCATTAGTTTCATTATTGTCAAGTTTGACCCCTGATACAACTAGTCTAGACTCTTAGGGAGAAGAAGATTTAATAAAGATAAGTGTATTAGCCATGGAGAAAGAAAAAGAGAAACAAGTTATGAGAAATCCCATGTTTGTTGAATCAGTCAACATATTGAACAATCTACTACCAAAGGACAAGAAAGTAACAAGTGTTCATTCAATGGATGATTTCAGCACCATCCGGACAAGGTTCAAAGAAAATTTCTCAAGTCTTGAGGAATCAGCATCTAAAATTGCAAAAGAGAAATATCTCAAGAAAAGGTTGAGTGAATTGATAGAAAAAATTTCACTTGACCTTAATTCTCTAAAGGTTGTTCAAGATATGCTAAAGGAGATAACAGAAAAAGGAAGGAAAGTAATTGTTGACTGTATGAATATTGACAAACTGACTGTAGACCTTTTAAAGAAGATTCAGGAAGTTGAATCTATGATGGCAGCTATGAGAAAATTAGTGGAAGATCCCTCCCAAGATATAAACATGTGAAATAATGTCTACCAAGGAAAATCAAATAAAATTGAGAAGGCAGAGAAAGAAATGGCTAAAATAAGGGCTAGACAAGCATAGTTGAGACATGCACTTGTGCCCTCTCTACATGTGTTGAATCAGAACATCAAAGAGATAGATTCCATGATTGTGACATATGATCAAGGTCCCTATATAGATTTGGAAAAGATGGAGAAGCTAACCTATGCATTATGTGCGCATCTACAGACAATTGATGCACTAAAGGTTTTTTGGCAGCAAGAAATTGCAAACCTTCAGATTGCATACCCAAATGTACTCTCTATGTAAGTACTTGAAGATTCATTTTTTTAGCACCTTTTTCATTAATGTCAAAGGGGGACTAGATTAATATGGGATTAGTAGAATAATATGATATAAGGGAGATAGTATATGATGTACAGTATTCAGAAAAGGATAAGAGTGTAAGATAGAAAGTTTTTGTGTAAAGATGCAGTTTAGCAACTTTTCCATATTCCTTTGTTGCCATTAATGACAAAGGGGGAGATTTTTGGAAAGTTGACTATACTAGTGTATATGACTAATTTTAGTGTTTTCATTATGGCAACAAATTCATATGAAGTTTTGAGGTCAGCGCAATAACTTAGAAGATCATAATTTGGCTAAGTATGGAAGACAGAGTAGACAGTAAAGCACCTGATGAACAGAGCATCAACACATGTGCATATGATCAATTTTTGGTATACGCCCTTGAAGATAATATTTTTAGTATGTTAGTAAGCTATGGTTAAGAATGCATGGTTAGATGTGATAGCATGAAGAAGTTACAACAAGTTGAAGTGACACAGACAGTGATCGGTAGAACAAAATAGAGCATGGAGCTGACAAGAAAGAATTTGATTAGCGATTATTATTTTGTTTTTTTAAGGCTATGTGCCTATTGTAAATGTGTTGTAAACATGTTAATATCAATATATGTAAACATGCTTGGGCCAATTCATTTGGAAGTGTTGTATGTAATAGGTTATAGGCTGACTTAGTAATTAGTTTTGGTTGTGCCTATATATAAGACATGCGCTTTTGTATTTGAGCATGTAGTGGATGTGAAGATGTAATTAAAGAGCATAAATATGCAAAGTATGTGTTAAGATAAGTAATAATGTTATAGAGCTTTACAAGAGGTTAAAGAATCAGTGCATAAAAGGAACTGATCAAACAAGCAGTGTCATAGCAATAGTTCACCCTTACAGATATAGTGTGTATTTGATATCCAGGAGGTTGTAGCCTTCCTCATTAAGCAGTGAGCTCTGGCAATGAGCCTTCCACCCCTAACAGGGTTTTTTACTTCAAGACTCCTAACAGGGTCCAAACTTTGACCAAGTCATTGTACTAAAGAATTGTAATGAATGATCCTAATAGGGCAAAGGAACATTAACAGGTTCATAATACAAAGTACAATTATTAGTGGGTATTAATTCCCACCGGGGTTTTTCCTTTGGCCAAGGTTTCCCCTTAATCATATATGGTGTTATGTGTTATGGTTGTTTACTTTATTTTCTTTAATATTCAGTTCATGAATTAAGTAAATGGGCTAAGTTTCAAGAAGCATAAAAAGATTAATATTATAGAACACTGATTCATGCCCCCCCCCCCCCCCCCCTCTCAGTGTTTCCATTCCTAACAATATATAATTTTTAGGTTTTCTATCTCCTCCATGACTTTTGATACATTGGGTATTGTTTCCTTTCTTCTAGAGTTCCTTGTTCCAACTTTGGTCCTTGAATAGTTTCTACATATCTCAACAATTTCATCTTGTGTAATTTTAAGCATATCTCCTTTTCCCATCAAGTTTAAAGCTTCCATAGAATCATCATCAATTCCTCTCAAAAATTATTTTATGTATCTCCTCATCTAACCAATTATCACATCTCCTATGGATAAACTAGAATCTATCAACATAATCATCTAGGATCTCATCTTCCATTTGTCTCATTCAGAACAACTCTTCTTTCATATCTCTTACTCAGGTGTAATATTGATACTTATCAAGAAATGTAGTTTCCATTTGAGCACATGTTGAAATTGAATCAATGCCTAATTCCATGAACCATCTATCACTCTGTCATCTAGCCAAAACTTCCCATTGTGAATTCTACTTTAAATGATTTTAGTGCATTCATCATCATCAAATTCATAGTGTAGTGAATACTTCACAATTTCATTATCCTTCAGATGTTCAAACCCTACTTTCAATAACATATCATTATTGTATAACTTCTCATATTCCTTAGTCATATTACTCTCATTGAGGGTCTCAAATTTGCATCTTAGATATCCTCTTACATCTTCTAAATGTAAAACTCTATCTGGTATGGATGACAATGCAAGACTAGGGTCTTCTTCCAAGGGTTCTACTGGTTCCCTCTTGATTCTAGGTCTAATAGTATCCCTTACATGGTGAATAAGTGATCGATACATCCATGACCTTTGCAAAAGTTTTAACTTCTTGATAGATTTTCTTAGTAAAATACCTCAAATTCAAGATTTAGGGCTTTCCGTAGATCCGGTCATGAAATTCTTTACCAAATCTTGCAAATTGATCTCAATCACCACTGAACTGATCACCTTATCGCTTGTAGTCACTTGAATGATCAAATAATAATGATCATAAGATTTTACTCTTTCAATCTTTAAGATTCTGACATCGCATTCAATTCCTTTGCCACTTCTTTCCAAAAAGTTGTTCCTACTTTCCTGCAAAACTTCACACTTCTCACAAACTCACATACATTCATATTATCTCATGCACTCTTAACTATAGCATCATTATATCACATACTACCTTACATTAACTACGCAAGACTCAATTCATCCTACACTAACTTCTCCATTAACCTAAGTTCCTATCTTAATACATTCTTTATGAATTAAGTGCATTGAGATGGGTTAGGAAGTGTTTCACACTTACTATCAGATACTTCACCTATCTGATTACCTTGTGTACTGAGTGTGTCTCCTTGATCTATGGCTTTAACAAATTTCACTTCTTCAAAATTACTACAGCATCCTTTTTGACTATTTCTTGCATTCTCATTTCTCCTTGTATAGTTTCTAGGGTTAGGGTTTCACATGTTGTTCATTCTACAAAACCTTGTTGTATGACCAAATTTGTTACATATCAAGAAAACTACTCCATTGTTTCCATTTCTCGGTCATGTATGACTGATTTGTGATATGCAATTCCTGGCAATGTGTCCAATCTTGTTCCATCTATAACACAAAACTCCATTTCTTCTATTCATATCTTCAGTAGGTCTCTTATCTACATGGTTAGTATCTCTAAACATTCTACTACTATTGTTATTATTAGATCTAGATATCTTACAATCAATAGCTCTATGTCCAAAACCATGACAATTATAACAATAACCATTGAGAGGTTTGAATTTCTTACATGTGCAATCTTTCTTCATATGACCAAAAGTATTACATGCAAAACATCTACCTTTGAATTCTCTTTGTGTATCTTTAGGTGGTTCATCTTCTTTAGGTGGATTAGGTATTGTAGACACTCAAAAATGGACAAGTGCTTTAAAATCAATAAAATGGCTCAAAATCATCAAAATGCATTAAATCTCATAAAAAAAGATCAAATCAATAAAAATGGACATTATTGAATCAAATTGGAAAAAATAAATCAAATCAAAGGAAAAATCAAATAACGATGTTAAATAATTAAATCAAAGCTTAAAGGGGTGAAAAACACTATATAATTGATTTTAATCAATTAATTGGATAGTTTTTTAAATCAAAAATCAAAATAAACCTATTCCCTTACATGGCTAAATTTAATTAATCCTAATATCTTTCAACAAAGTTGAGCAACCAATGAAAATTGAGGACAAAAAAACACAAATCACTCAAAAAGAATGAATCTCAATCACTCATTTTAAAGTTTCAATCTCAACCACTCAATTTTGTCCTTGTGTCCAAAGCTTTTGAGACAAACATTTAAATTGTCCCCCCATTTATGACCATTGCAAAGTGTTTGACTCAACCAAAGGTAAATCATGGTTAATTCATTCTACCCCCTACCCTTGGGAATTTACTATAAGTATGAAGCATTTTGAGAGCAATATTCATCTTAGAAATTCATTTGCAAAGCATCCTTATTATAGTCATTTTCATAGCAATCAAGAGCATTTGAGAGCATTTGAATTATCTTTTTATCAATTTGAGAATTTGAGAGCTAGATTAAGCATTTGTAGTATCATATTTCTCACTTTAGAAGTGTCACTAGTGGAGATTAAGTTGAGAGCTCTACTTACCACATCTAATTAGAGAGCCATGAGATGTCATGGATTCATATGCAATTCTTAGTTTAAATTTTTATTGTATTTGCTAAGATTGTTAGATATTAATCCTAATTTCATGAAGGTGCAAAGCATTCGCACATAAATGACACCCACTGTGGGGCTCTAAGCCTCATTTCTAACATTTTTATCATTTCTTTGTGTGTTGTATCTTCACTTTTACATGAAAATTTTGCAGAAAATAGGTAAAATGATGCCTACAAAGCATTAACTGATGCCTATACCTACTGTTCTATTGCTTCGTAGCAGTCATCTGATGCTTGCTAGATAAATTGTTACACCTAGAAGATAAAGTGTCACACTCAGGACTACAAAGCAATGCCTACTACCAGAGAAGTTTCGCCTGTTAGCTGACTTCTATCATCTGTCATAGCATTTATGATGCAATTTGCACAGAAAGTCATGCCTAGTATCTTCTAACCAATGCTTAATTTTTGTGAACTACCACTTTGAATAGCTTATCTTACGCATTTTACATTAATTGTCATGCATAGTAAATAAATTGTCACACCTGAGTAACTTTAAATAATGCTTGAGCCGCTAGAAAGTGACGCTCACTATTATTAAAGTTATGCCTGCTAACAATTTAATTACGCGTATTAGCTAGACAATGACACCTATTGTCTATTGTCTTAATTTTCTATCAGATTGATCAATTCAATTATCTAACTCTCTGTTTGAATATTTTGATTATAAATGAGTAGGCACAGAAAGGTCCAAAAGCCAAAGAGCAGGTTTAATCAAGAAGAAAAGGCATTGGCTAAGAGGATCAAGAAGGAAAACGTTGCACACATCAAGGCTGTTCTTGAGACATCATAAGAGGAAGAAAACCAGGTATATCAAAACTATCTTGCAACTATTGAAGCTTACAAAATGAAATTTGTTTCTCTTAATTGGATTTTTACTCCTTAGTTCAAGTTTTTCCTTAAAAATTTGCAAATAAGGTGCTTAAGGTTCAATACATAATTCTTTTCTTCATCAATTTTGATTTGGTTTCCCCTAATTGTGATTGTTGGTGTTGACTAACTTGCTGGTGGAAAAGCACATTTGGAAGGAGCTATTGCCAAGGTAAGGATAAAAATAATGCAATCACTCAAAATTGCCCCTAACTTCGGTTAGCTACAAGGAAAAGGTAAGCCTCAACTTGTCAATATTCTCCCTTAAATTGTGGCATTGATGCATTTCAAGAATCTAGTAATTAAGAAGGATTAAGGAATTGAGCACATAAAATCAAAGCCCCTTGTTTGTGGAAGAGAGTAGAAATACTCAAATCCCTATAGTTAGTGGGTGAAATCAATTGAACATTGCTAATTGTGTTTGGGAACTAAAGGAAAAGTTAGGGATATGCTCATCACCTTTTGGTGAACCAAATTCCCAAAAGCTTGACCTTAACTCCACTTTCCTTGCTTTGAATGAACATGCTAGAGAATTATTGGGCTCACCTCCCAAGTTTTCCTTAACGAGGCCGGTGAGAGGGACAACCCAAAGTGGGATACGCTCGCTTTTGCTATGGGAATCCAACCCACTATAAAATGAAATGTATACATCCTTAATGGGGTGTGTGACAAATGGATTTTAAATTTTTTCAAACTTCCTCTAGTAGTCCTCATGGATTGCGCCAAATCATATTTTTATGCATGTGGGAAGCCCCTTAACATATTTGGGGGATGAAAGTTTAAGATCTATTTGAATGGAATCTACATTAAATCCTTGATAAATAGAAAGCCACCTCATAGAGCCAAGATGTTAAAAGCCAAAATTGACTATAGGTAGGCTGCTTGGAATTCTTTCTTGTCCTATACTTGTGGAAAATGATCAAGAATATACACTTTAGTGTGTTTTAGGGACACGGTTAAAAATTGATGTGTGTTTGCGATTGTGTTCCATTTTCAAATAAAAAAATTCCAGAAAACTGAGCTTGCAATTTTTAAAATCCAAAATTTACACCTTGGTCAGCAAAGTGTCACCTGGGCACAGAGAAATAACGCTTATTAGTAGTAAAGTCATGCCTGTGACTATTCAAAAAATGTGTATCAACCATAAAGTCACACCTCAAATATATCAAGTGACACCTAAAAATAATGGAAAAATGCCTATCAATAGTCAAGTACCGCCTACATACCTCCAGTGTGCCGCCTAACTCAATTCCAGTTCACGCATGTAATATTTTAAGTCATGCCTACACTCAGGCAAGTGACGCCTAGAAACACAAAGGGGAAAACAGCAAGTACTTACCAAGGGGTTGAAAAAAATTTGATCACACATTCAGATACCCTTTTTCGTGTTCTTACTGTTCCAATATCCAGCCTAGTCGTAAATCCTAGTTCTACACAATTTTTGTAAATTTCACAAGGATTTGACCATGGGCAATATTGACTCTTATTTTCCAAGGGGTTTGTTCATGCCTACTTTTACTAGATCCTACTATGTCAAGCAAACCTTGCAAGCAGATAGGACTTATTTGAGGCAAGAGCTCCCTTATCCAGGTGATGATTCTACCACTCCAAGAGTACCCCAAAAATCACCCGAACAATAAGTGGAAGACAACATGATGTACTACGGTGGCTCGGGTAATAACAAAAATAGTGGCATTAATCCAAACAACCAAGGTGATGCAAATAATGGAGGTATTGACATGAATAATCAAGGTAATACCAATAGTGGAGGGACAGATCAAAACACTCAAGGAATTGATACCACTAACCAAAGAACTAATACCAAACCAACTGTCTATGATGCAACCAATGACAAGGTTGATGAATCCATTCAATGCCCCTATTTCATAAGACTCATGGAAAAAGCAATGGCAAGAGATAAAGAGAAGTATTTCATGGACCTAGCCCGAGAAGGTCTTAAGCTTCCCCGAGATTATGATGTGAATCAACTTAGACCACTAGAAGTTGAAGAGAGTACCATTGATATTATGAACAAGCAGTTTAATATATTTCAAATGCAATTGGATACAATCAAGCAAAGTGGGGCTCCTAAACCCTTTTCTATCGAAGCATTGTGTCCATTCTCGTTTGATAAAAGTCTAGTAATGGCACCATTCCCGATCAATGTAGTGTTTCCCAAGTATGACAAGTACGAAGGAACTTCAGATCCACAAGATCACTTATAGGAGTTTTGTGCATTGAGCTTGGATTTCATGCACGATACCACCTATTTAATGAGACTATTCCCAAGAAGCTTAGGAGGTATGGCCATGGAGTGGTTTTCTAAATTACCATCCTGCATAAAAACCTTTGAAGAACTAGCTTCAAAATTTGTGGCCCATTACTCATACAACATTAAGCATGAGGCCATGATGATAATGTTATGTAATACTAAACAAAAGGATGGAGAAGCATTCCTCACTTTCTTACAAAGATGGAGGACAATATTTTCTTGGTATCCTAGGAGTGTACCTAAAAAGGAGAAAATGGATATATTCATTAATAGCTTGAGCAATGAGATGAACTACTGATTGAGAATGCAATTCCCCAAGACCTTTCAAGACCTCATAGAGAATGGAGTAACCACAGAAGAAGTGTTGGTTAAGAGTGGAGAGTTGAAATTGTATAATGATAACAACAATAACTCCAATAATAATAACAATCAGAATAAGAATTGGTCCAATAGCTATAATTGGTATGGATTGAAGAATAACAATAAGGGAGTAGTCAATGATGGGGTTGTGGATTCTAGTAATTTGAAGGTGACTCCATTTTCTCTTACAAGAACACCTAATTAGGTGAATAACACAAACCAGACCTCCAACAACAACAATGCTAATAGTGGTCATCAAGGAAATAATCAAAGGACTAATAAATCTGATAAATTCTTGGCACCAACACCTTAGAGGAACTTCACACCTTTGGGTGAACCCCTCAAAAAAGCATTAAAGACCCTCATGGCTAACAACATCATTAATCTACCTATCATTCAACCTTATGAGCCACACAACAAGCCTAGCTAGTGGAGTGCAAATAGCCATTGTGAATACCATAGAATTCAAGGGCACATGACAAATGATTGCTTACAGCTAAAGAATGTGGTGCAAGACTTGATTGATAGTGGCATGATCACCATTGATGGACCCCAAAGCAATGAAGACCACATGGCTTTCAAACAACCCTTCTATAAACATGACAAAGGGGAATCATCCAATGGCAAGAAACAAAGTAGCAATAAAATTAACTTTGCGCCACCCTATGATAATGTTGTGAATGCTATAGTGATCAAAGAACAGCCCCAAAAAGAGACATCTAATATTATCACTAGGGGGTAGACTTCAAGGATTACCCTACAAGGGGTTGATCCTAAACCTGTTAGCCCTCCACAATCCAACATTGTGATCAAGCAATCTTCTATGGCAGTAAAACTATATAGCTTGGTAGATCAGCTACAAAGGACTCTAGCACAAATCTCCATCTTGGAGCTATTAAAGCTATCTCCCAACCATAAGGAAATTTTAGAGAAAGCTCTAGTAGAGATGAATGTTCCTACTAACTTAGAAGAGGGGAAGTTTCAAAACATGGTAGGTCATCTCATTGCACCTCATTGACTTTCATTTTCAGACCAGGATGACATGTCTATTACTCATCCCCAAAATCTACCATTGCATATAGAGGTCTTGATTGAATGACATAGGGTCAAAAGAGCTCTCATAGATGGGGGAGCTGGTCTTAACATCTGCACGTTGAGTCTTGTCAAATCCCTAGGGTTAAAAAATCCAAGTCCTACATTTATCCTACAAAAAGAATCACCATAAAGGCCTATGATGAAGCTAAAAGAGCCTCTAAAGGCATGATTGTATTGCCCATTCAAGTGGGACCTATCGGAAAGGACACAAATTGCCAAGTATTGGACATGAAACTAACTTATAACATTTTATTGGGGAGACCATGGATCCACGAGATGCAAGTGGTTCCATCCACATACCACAAATGCATCAAATTTTTGTACATGGGTGAGGAAATCACGGTTGGAGAGGACTCAAATCTGTTCCAATATTGCAATGCACTTAAACCCCTTCATGAGATATTTATTCCCCATAACCAAGAAGGAATTATCTAAAGAGACATCATTGAAGATATCAAAATGGATGATCCCATGTTAACATTAAGTGCTACTTCAAACCCTCCTCAAGCTAGCTCAACGACGTCAACTAAAGGAAAGGAAAAAGTGAGCTATGAGGGTCCAACTCCAAATGAAGATTCAGATCAAGCACCTAAATCAGAGATAGTACTTTACAAACCCACCAGAGAAGAAAAGGATAAAGCTAAAAAGGACAAGTACAAAAAAATGAGTGAGATGATGGATACATTTGAAAAACAATGTAAAATCAGTTCCAAAGGGGTAGGGGAATACTTCATTTCCTTATTTGACTTGCCCACATCTCCATGAACGCATGGCAAACCATCAAAAGAACACCTACCTCATAAGTATAACTCTTACTTCATGAGAGAAAGTGACAAAGCAGCATTCGACAAGGAGGAAGATGAAGTCCTTCAATGGCTTTATCATGATGAAGATGATACCTCAAGTACTCTTATAGAAAGAATCCATCATATTAACATTCAAACTGATCAATATGGGAAAGGATTTGAGATAATGTAGAAAATGGGATACAAGGGAAGAGGACCCTTAGGCCAAAGAAATAGAGGTTTACTAGAGCCCATTGAACCTGCTTGGAGGGAAAAAGAATAAAGATCAGGAGTAGGCTACCAATCCAAAGGAGAAAGTTCCAGCCCAATGCAAGATTCATATCCTCAAGTGAACACATTAGAATCTGATGTAGATAGTGATGACTCCCAGGATTATGAATGGGATACTTTATCTAATGAATCATGCTAGGATAAAGAAGTAGTCACCATACATACTTATGCTAAGGCTCCAAAGCAACAAGTTCCAAGGCGTGAAGAGCCCATCATACAAGAACTCAATATAGGACAAGCATCCATTAATCGACCATGGATAGAGGAATTTTGGGACCCTTTAGAGGAAGATGATTCAAACATTAGGATTAATCCACAAGTTGTATTTCCCATGTTGTTTCTCGTAGAAGTCATTGAGGACTCAAGTGAAGAGGACTTTGATCCTTCTTCCATGGACCATCTCGAGGAAGCTCACATTATAGATCTAAATGATACAATATACAAACCCTCCAATGAAGTCATGTCCATAAACCCAATTGATGATACCTTGCCAAATGAAATCTTATCCTTGATAAACCCTGACCTTATTGATTGGGACCAAAATGAACCAAGTGACTTACTCTATTTCCCAAATGACCAAGCAATGAACCAATACCTTAATGCGGTTGAGCCATCTTTCACCAATGAATTCAAACTAAACATGATAGAAGTAGTGGGGGTCCAATCTCTTAATCCAAAGAAAAAAAATGAAAAAAAATAAAAAAATGAAAAGTTCTAGTGATGAAAATCACTATGTGGCAGCACTACAACCAAAAAAAGTAAAGATAAGGGATGTTTCCTATGGTGAAAACCCAATTGTGGCACTAAAGGAAGAGAGATTGGATACCCTACCCGAGCATGAGGAAGAAAGGTCACCTATTCTCATAGAGCCGATAGAAAAGGTCAACATTGGGACAGAATTGGATCCAAAATTTTTACACTTGACCGCATCACTTACACCTTTAGAAAGAAAGGATTTCATCAAGTTCTTCCAAGAACAACAAGTGAAATTTGCATGGTCCTGTGCCAACATGCCTGGATTGGATCCCAACTTTATTATGCACCATTTGAATGTCAAACCAAGGGTTAAGCTCGTCAAGCAAAAGTTGAGAAAAATGCACCCACATATAGCTCTCTTGGTCAAGGCAGAATTAGAAAAATTGTTGAAAGTGGGATTTATAAGAGCAATAGCCTATGCTAAATGGATATCTAATATTGTACTGGTCACCAAGCATGAGAAATCCATTCGTGTATGCACATATTTTTGAGACTTGAACCTTGCATATCCTAAGGATGACTTCCCACTTCCAAGCATTGATGCAATAGTTGACTTGACAGTGGGTCACTCCATGTACTCATTAATGGATGGTTTCAATGGATATAATTAGATAAAAATTGCACCCGAAGACCAAGAGAAGACATCCTTTGCATGTCCTTGGGGTACCTTTTATTGGAACATCATGCCCTTTGGTCTTAAAAATGTCGGAGCCACATATCAAAAGGCAATGACAACTATCTTCCATGATATGATGCACACATTTCTAGAGGATTACGTGGATGACATATTGGAAAAATCACACAAAAGGGAAGATCACCTACAAATTTTGAAAAATATATTCACCCAGTTGGAACAATTTAAAGTGAGGCTTAATCCAAAAAAATGTTCCTTTAGTGTCCAATCCGGCAAATTGTTAGGCTATATAGTTTCAACAAAAGGAATTGAGGTGGATCCGAAAAAAGTACAAGAAATAATGGATATGGAAATTCCAAAGAACATAAGTCAAATGAGATCTCTCCAAGGAAAATTACAATCCATAAGAAGGTTCATTTCTCAATTGGCTGAAAAATGTCATTCATTCACAAGGTTGCTACACAAAGATACTATTTTCATGTGGGATGAATAATGTGATCAAGCCTTCACTTTATTGAAGACTTATTTAATAAATCCACCTATCCTAATGCCACCAATCGAGGAAAAACCATTGCTATTGTACATATCCACTATCGAAAGGTCTCTAGGAGTGCTTTTGGTGCAAGAAGATGAGAAGGGAAAAGAAAGGGCAATCTACTATTTGAGTAGGACATTGATCAAATACAAACTTAACTATACATTTATGGAAAAGGCATGTCTAGCGGTTATCTTTGCATCCCAAAAATTGAGACATTATATGTTAATGCACAAGGTGAAGCTAATTGCCAAAATTGATCCTCTAAAGTATTTGCTAAGAAAAACTGTCTTAACGGGTAGGATAGCAAAATGGGTCATGATATTAAGTGAGTTTGACATTGAGTATGTGGATAGAAAGGAAATAAAAGGACAAGTGATAGTAGATCAATTAGCTAAAAATCCATTGACTTCTACACAAACCATTCAAGTGGAATTTTTAGATTCCGCAATTATAAATATAGAGGCAAAGACATGGAAGTTGTACTTCGACGGCTCGTATACACAAGGAGATTCTGGGGCCAGCATATTATTGATTACCCTCAAGGGTACACTATTCCAAAGTCCTACAAACTGTCCCATGCACAAACAATATAGAAGAATATGAGGCTCTAGTCATTGGCATCAAGATGCTTTAGAGTGGAACATCACTGAGCTACAAGTATATGGAGATTCTCAACTAATAATCAATCAAGTCAATGATGAATACAATACCAAAGACAAAAAATTAATGCCACACAAGGCTATGATTGATGCTTGGAAAAATTATTTTACTTTGATAAAATTTGAGCAAATTCCAAGAGAGAAGAATAGAGTAGCTGACGCAATGGCAACCTTGGCTTCCTTACTTCAAAAACCATATCAAAATGAGAAGTATGAATTCTTGGTGGAAGAGTTAGCACAACTGACATTTGACCTTCCCAAAACCCAAATTGTTTCCCTACTTCACAGACATGACTCACCTTGGTATGGCCCTATATATACCTATCTCAAAGATCAAGTTCTACCTTTAGACCAATCTTGAGCCCAAAAAAGAAATTTCATATGCCAATCAGCCCGTTACATAATCCTTTCTAAAACATTGTATTGCAAGGGTCTTGACAGGACATTACTTAGATGTCTAGAGGAAGAGGAGTCTAAGGTAGCTTTACATGAGGCTCATGAGGGCATTTGAAGCTCACACTCAAGCGGTTGAAACCTAGCCAAGAAAATTCTTCGCTTAGGGTATTTTTGGAAAACCTTAGAGAAAGATGCTTGTCACTTCGTCAAAATATGCAGCAAATTTCAATATCATGGCGACATGATACATGCACCGGCATAAGAATTGCACCCATTTTTGACACCATGGCCATTCTATCAATGGGGATTTGACTTGATTGGCCTCATATATCCACCATCTTCCAATGGGCACAAGTACATCATCACTGCAATGGAGTATTTCACTAAGTGGGTAGAAGCGGTTCCTTTGATCACGGCCATGGGTAAACAGATTTCCATGTTCATCTTGAACTACATCATTTGCAAATATGGTATACCTCATGTCATAATCATAGAAAATGGAAAGCAATTCAAAAACAAAGATGTGGATGAAATTTGTGACACATTTCATATCACCCATCACTCTTCATCCATTTATTATCCTCAAGGAAATGGACAAGCCGAGGCAAAAAATAAGAACATTTTGAAAATTTTGAAGAGATCGGTAAATAAATCAGGAAGAGATTAGCACGCACAAATTAATCCAGCATTATGAGCCCATAGAACTAGCATTAAGACACCTACAGGAGAAACACCATTTTCATTAGTCTATGGAGCTGAAGTTGTTCTACCATTGGAGGTTGAAATCCCATCTTTACGAGTGTCATTGCAAGGGTTGATAATAGATGAAGACTATAGAGTTGCTGGACTTCAACAATTAGAGTTGCTTGAAGAACACCAAACACAAGCCTATGAACATCTAAAAGTATATCAGAACAGAATCTCAAGGAACTACAATAAGCATATCAAACTAAGAGTCTTTCAGGTAGGAGACTTAGTGTTAAGAGAAAACCCAAAGAATCAAGTTGAAAGAGAGAAGAAATTCAAATGGGAAGCTAATTGTCTTGGTCCATTCGTCATTGTGTCTTCATTTGGAATAGGAACCTATAAGTTAGCAAATTGTGAAGGAGATGAATTACAATAGCCTATCAATAGCATACATCTAAAGAGGTTCTATACATGAGGTAGATGAAAGAGTATCAGATGAGGAGCATCATATTTATTGTACATAGTCAAAGAGATCTTGAAAAACACAAAAAAAATGAAAAAGAGAAAATACAAAAAAAATTGAAAAAGAAAAACAACTACAAAAAAATTGAAAAAAAAGGAAAAGTGCCTTGGTGAAAACCTAGCAATAGGCACCTTGGTAGAAAAAAAAGAGAAAAAGACCCAAAAGGTGAAAACCTGGCAATCAAGCACATTTTTTTCCCTTAAGTCTTTCCTAGTCTCATGTGTACATATTGCATTTCCATCATCTCACTTGTCAAATCTTCATTGCATCTGTCATTTGTGCATAGTCATAATAAAGCCTTTCAGTCACATCATTGCATTGCCTATTTTCCCTAAGTTCATTGCAGATCACATTTATCACTTGGGGACAAAAGAGGATTGGAAATTTGGTACCCAATGGATTCAATAGTGCTATATTCGGTCACATCAGAGAGAGACTTATCAGAGCTTCAGAAGAAAGATATTTTCATGAACCTTTGATGGATATCATTGTTCACATCTAAGTATTTGATCCTACAACTTGATACTTAAGCCTTCATTGACTTTATTATTCGGGATTAAAAATTGACAAACACTTTAAAGATCAGAATACTTGGAAATACCTTTTGAAAATCATGAAACGTTGCAAAACACTTGACGCTTTCTTTTTTATAATCTTTATGGAATTGACTTTTATCACATCTTTTTAGGTAATCGATGATGTTTCAACTAGATTGGCAATGATAGAGACATGATATTTTCTTGCCTTTGAGTGATTGTTTTAAGGAAGATTCATCAGCCTATGCGAATTTGTCTACGACGTGGTCATCAAAGAACCATTGAGGACTATCCCATAAGATGAAGGATCAACCTTTGATTGTTTACGCAAACAAATACCTTGGCTATTTAGATCTTCTATATCTTAATACCAAAATCCACTTGCAACATTGAATCTGTTCAAATCGGTATTCATACTCCCATAGTTTGGTCATCCAACTAGTGAGGGTTGTACTCATTTTCAAAGAGGTTACCAAAAAGAAAAAAACAAAGCGGTATTCATATCATCATGATGTGGTTAGTGATGGTTGTACTTACTTTCCATTCCCAAATCACTCAATGATGAAAATTTATTTATATGGCATTTCTTTGCTAAAAGCTAGTGACAGTTAGTTGCATTACACTACATTATCATATTAGATTAATTGCATTATCATGTTAGAGTAATTGCATTTATTTATGGTTATTTTTCCAAGGACAAGGGGGTACATTAATAAAGCTTGGTTAGTCAAAACATTAAAGAAATGAGGGGGGGTTCGATCAAACGTCTTTTTCCTTGAAATCAACAAATCAAAAAATGAGGTTATTGTTTGCATTCATGCATAGCATTAATCATTATTCATTAGTCATATATCAAAAAAGAAAGAGAAAGAAAAAGATCATTACTCATCCATCATTTGCATACATATAATTAAGGATAGAACTGCATACATCAAAAAATAAAAAACATAGGGGCATTCATACTCATATCAACATAAATCACTTTGCATTCATACATTGAAAAACAAAACAAAAAACAAAAAAAAAACATCACAAGTCCATACATCAATGCATTCATCTACCTATATCATAAATGAGATACGTTGCATCCATAGCATAATCAAAAGTAAATGCATCATAAAACATCATATAGTTGCATATAAAGATAATCTCATAACAAACTCATCAAGGGAATCAAGGAAGTATATCATCATATAAAGTGTTCATCAACATCAAATGATCCAGTACATCAATGTATCAAGATACAATATCATGAAAGTGGTACATCAATGTTCCGATCAAGATACAATAACATTAAACATGATACAAGAGACATCAACAAATGATCAAATCTGTCATCAAATCATCAAGAGCCCATAGCAGCACCTGATCCATCCCCAACACCTGATCCATCTGGACCCCTGTCATCCTATCCATCCTATGAAGGAGGAGCCTAAGAAGTGCTCACAACGCTAGGTCTCTGAATCACATGAGTCATAAATTGCTGCATCAAGAGAGCTACCTAATCCAGTCTACCCACAATAGTAGATATATCTATCCTCAATGACTGAACATCCAGTGCTACACTATCAATACTAGGGGCAGCCTATGAACTCTGGCCCATATCCTGTGACTGATGAACCTATGGAGGCACCTACTATGCCAGAACCTGATCCTGATCCTATTGCACTAAGGCAACTCTCTATAACTGAACCAATGGATCCATACCACCAGGAATTTGTCTAGCATCCTCTACATGAACCTGTCTTTGTTGTCTCTGATGTCTCTGGCATCTCTGCTACCTATCACCTGCTACTGCTCTAGGGCATACAATCTCAGCTGCATGATCATCCCTAGCTCTATCCCTAGCATGTCCACCTCTCACCCATGGCCCATCTCATCCTCACCTAATGACCAAAGGAGCTCTCTATCCTCTTTGTGCTCATTGCCTCCGATGTATCCTCCTACCACCACCTCCACCATCCCCATCATCATCATCATCACCCTTAGATCTCTCATCACAACCTAGGATAGGCTCTGTAGGATTTGTAAATCTAGGAAACATGTTTTGAGCCCACCAGTCTTGAAACTCATGAGATAGACCAGCATCAGCAATACCCCCAAGCATATCGCATCTATAATAACCTAACCAAGGAATCTGATCACAAGTAAACTACTAATCAATCTGACGACCCCACATGGATCTCTCTGCTTGGACTCTAGTATATAGTGCTATACCCTGAGGTGTATCCTATACTCTGGCATACTGACAAGAAACTCAACCAAAGAAAAAATGCTTAATAATAGTCATAGCCCTGCCAATCATCCATCGAGGTGCAAACATATAGGGGAGCTCAACATCATCCTCCCTCCAGTGCTCACATCCTATGTATGGACACCACTAAACTTGATCAAGGTCATCAATCTATCGGTGCCAATACTCAGTCTTGCCTAGATGATGCTGGACAACCATACCGCCATATAGGAAAGCATAAGGGAAACCATGCTACTGAATCCTATCTGAAATAGGTCTAGTAATGGGAAGATACTCCCATACCCACAACTACAAAATCACTGCACCTGTCGATAAGGAAGCACTCTCTCTATAGATGACCTCGTGTAAATCATGGTAAAGTTGTGCCAATACACATGAGCCCCAATCAAAGTGCCAAGGCTATGTAAGAAGATCCTTGACTATCCTACCCCATCCAACTAAGAAACCATGACCTTGATAGTCAGGAAGTAGTAAACCACCGATAAGAGCACCAAGTACTATTGGCAATGTAGGGAAAGAAGCAAACTGAGCCCAAGTAATAGTATCATGATCAATGGTGTTGTCTCTAAACACTCATCTACAGACTATGCTATCATAGACGGAATCATAATACACCATCTCACCATGGCAAGGAATCCATAATAATTGGTATACATCCTCTGGAGTAATAGTCATCTCTCTGAATGGAAGGTGGAAGGTATTTTGGTCAGAGTGCCATCGCTCTGCCACTGCAGTAAGTAAACCATGGTTCAGCTGAAACCATGGGATGTTGAGAAGAAAAATAAGACCGCACAACTCAATAACTTAGAACTCTGCAGGAGTCAGAGCCTGACCTAAATTGATCACCCAAGAAGCAACAGTCTGTATGTATAACCTACAGAAATGTGTCTATTTTGCAAATCAAAGGAATTATATTAGTATACCATATCAATGAGTTATCATAAGTCAATCAGAATCAGAATTAAAATTAATCAAACCCAGTACCATTTGTTTGAGTCTTTGTATCCTGAGAATGAAGCATTAATCCTATCATTATCAGTTTTCACACTTATTAATCAAGTCCTACCTATCAGTATCCCACTATCAGATCTATCCTATCAGATTGACATAATCAAACATTCATTGGTACCACTATCCTGATATCATTAATCAATTGTTTTTCTAAACTACAACAAACCTAAACTATCTTGGAATTCAAACGATTAGTCGACGACATCAAATTTTTCATCAAAAATTCAAGTCAGAAATTTGAAAATTTTTCAAAAACCTGTAGGTGTCATTTTCCCATTACCAGTCAGCATTTTACTTTAAGTGGTGTAGAAATTCTATAACATGGTACTTTATGTTTACTATGCATAATTTCATGATTTACGCGTCACTTCATCATGTTAGGCAGAAGTTAAAAGAGCCTAGTCATCATTTAAAAACTAGGGTTTCCTAAGCGGAAAACTATATGGAAATTGGAAGAAAAATCCTACTGCTACATGGAAAAATATTTGTAGCAGGTGAGAGTTTACTATTGATTAAGTGACACTTTACTATGCACAGGCATGAGTAAAAAGTGTAGATGTGACACTTAAAAGGATTACGTGGCATTTAATTATTCCTAGGCATGATTTTGCAAATTCAAAAATGCAAGAACATGAAAAAAGTGTAATAAATGCTATAAATGAGTAATAAATGCAAAAAGGAAGTTAGTAATAACTCATTGGAGGTCCATAGTCAAGTGGTCTCTGATATCAATGACTCCTCTTGAACAGATGCTCTCTGATAGGCACAACCATCACAAAAATCCAAGCAGAACCAAAGCAAAATCTCAGAAGTCAAAAGTGAAAATGAATAGTAAATCAAGGTTTTTCAACCTATTTAAGCTAATTTTGACCTAATTCGGAGGTGCAATTTTGACTTTGACCTATATTACCCTATCAATCAATCGAGGCAAATTGTAAATCATAGCATATCATCAATGTTTTTCAGAAATGAAAACATATTGACTTAATCAATCAATCAATTAATCAATTTCAATCAAATTTTTCAAATTAAGAAATCAATATGTTTTATTTCTGAGGGGGCATTAGAGTATCAAATTAGAATCAAACATCAACGAAATTGGGGCATCAAATTTTTTGGAATCAGTATCAGTGACATATCAGTTTATCATATCAAATCAGAGGCATATCATATCAGGTAGCATATCAATCTCATATCAATGGAAAATTAGCAAATTAGTAAATCAAGACCTAAAAGCAATCAAGACTTAAAAGAATCTTTGAATCAATGTTCTTCACACATCAATTCAAAGAGGGGCATTTGTAGACACTCAAAAATGGACAAGTGCTTTAAAATCAATAAAATGGCTCAAAATCATCAAAATGCATTAAATCTCATCAAAAAGGATCAAATCAATAAAAATGGACATTATTAAATCAAATTGGACAAAATAAATCAAATCAAAGGAAAAATCAAATAATGATGTTAAATAATTAAATCAAAGCTTAAAGAGGTGAAAAACACTATATAATTGATTTTAATCAATTAATTGTATAGTTGTTTAAATCAAAAATCAAAATGAACCTATTCCCTTACATGGCTAAATTTAATTAATCAATTGAATTTAATTAATCCTAATATCTTTCAACAAATTTGAGCAACCAATAAAAATTGAGGACAAAAAGACACAAATCACTCAAAAAGGATGAATCTCAATCACTCATTTTAAAGTTTCAATCTCAACCACTCAATTTTGTCCTTTTGCCCAAAGCTTTGAGACAAACATTTAAATTGTCCCCCAATTTATGAACATTTCAAATTTTTTGACTCAACCAAAGGTAAATCATGGTTAATTTATTCTACCCCCTACCCTTGGGAATTTACTATAAGTATGAAGCATTTTGAGAGCAATATTCATCTTAGAAATTCATTTGCAAAGCATCCTTATTATAGTCATTTTCATAGCAATCAAGAGCATTTGAGAGCATTTGAATTATCTTTTTATCAATTTGAGAATTTGAGAGCTAGATTAAGCATTTGTAGTATCATATTTCTAATTTTAGAATTGTCACTCGTGGAGATTAAGCTGAGAGCTCTACTTATCACATCTAATTAGAGAGCCATGAGATATCATGGATTCATATGCAATTCTTAGTTTAAATTTTCATTGTATTTGCTAAGATTGTTAGATATTAATCCTAATTTCATGAAGGTGCAAAGCATTCACACATAGGTATGTCTTCAGATTTGTTAGCTTCATCAGATTTCATTTCATCTTTCTTCTCAGAGACTTTCAAATCTGGTTCCTTTCTTTCTTCACTTATCTTAGATGAGTTAAATCCAAGACCAGTTTTATCATAAAATGGCTTTTGATAAGACATGTGTTCATCAATATTTTCACTCGTAGAATACAGTTTCTCAAGATGTTATTTAGACTGTGTCAATTCACCTTTCACAACTATATTATACTTGTCAAGTTTAGCATACTGTAATTTGGTTTTCTCAAGTTCAGATGTCACTTTACAAAGTTTAGAATTCAGATCTTCATTTTCAGATTTTAGATTTGACTCATTCTTATTGTTTCCATCTTTCAAACTTAACTTCAGATCTACAATCACTAATTCATGTTTAAGGATCTCATTTTCTTTCTTCAGATTTGAAATTTCATCACAATCTTTGATTTGAATTGTGGGTTCTTTCTTTGATTTTAGTTCTTCAAAATTTTCTTTTAGCTTTTCAATGAAGTTCTTCACATCATCATATTTTCCTTTCAGATTATCTCTTTCCTCAGTAAGAATATCAATCTATTCAAGAGATTCTTCTATAATTGATCCATATCCATAGAGATCTTACTCAAGTTGCTAGGCTTTCTCTGAATAACTTTCTTTCGAGTAACTAAGCTTTGATACCAATTGTTAAAAATAGGGAATATTGAGAGGGGGGGTGAATCGGTATTCTACAAACTTTTACCTTTTCCCAATTATGGATATAAAAAATCAACTTGATGTTTGCAAAACAAAGTAAACTAAATAACATGCAAAGCAATAAATAAAATGAACTCATAACACCATATTTGTTCTCAAGGAAACCCTGGCCAAGGGAAAACCCCGGTGGGGATGATACCCACAACTGATCCACTAATCAAAAGTATCCGGTTAAGGATGTTGACCCTGTTAGGAGTCTATTACATACATATAGTGTCTCTATCCTGATTAAAGGACTCTAGGCCTTGTTAGAAGCCTCAACCCTGCTAAGATTTGGTATACAAAATAGAATGATTACAAGATGAGCTCACTACCCAAACATGTAATGTAAAATGATGTCTAATTACAAAAGGTAAAGTACATAACCTTTCACTGTTGCTGAATAGCTTTCCTATTCTAATTTAGCTTTCTAACTTCTTCGCTTTCATATACAAAGTCTGCTTGATTTTATTTTACAATATATATCTTCACATCATATCATTACATTATCTTATTACATTTATCATATCTTCACATCACATGCTTCTTACATATATACAAGTTATTAAGAATAATAACTTTACAGTTGGCTTTACAAAGCATAAACTCAAAACTAACTTCTGCTACCCAAGAGTTAACATCTAGGATGTCATCCCTTGTATGGTTAAGTCATTATTTTGATAAACAAAATAATCCCTTAACTATTTTACTTGTTCTGTCTTCTTATTCTACTCAGTCATCTTTAACTTTGTTTTGGTAATCTTGTAATAACTTCTTCCGTACATGCCATACAGACTTGTGCTTCCAGATGTGTCTTTTTTATACATAGAACTATCCATATTCAAGTGGGCAAGCACTAAACCTGCTTCTATCAACATCATAATCCAAAACTATCTCTGGTTAGCCTGGAAAATACTGTGTATACTTAGACAATTTTACTTGTGCTCTAACATAAATGCTTTCTGTCATAGTGTGATCTTAATACTAATTATATGTTTCCATAATGACAAATTGATATTCAACTCAAACAAATTTCCAACAATCTCCCCCTTTTTCATTGGTGGCAACATATAAGAAAATTTGGTAAGTCATACAAAACTTCAAAAATTGTGGCCATAACAAAAATTCTTCAGTATACTTATATCTCCAAATATCTATACTCCCCCTAGGAGTATGCCTCCATACATTCTATACAATATATCATATTGTCTATACAATTTACAATTTTATGCTATCACTCCCCCTTTGACAACAATGACAAAAAGGGTGCCAAAACTGTTCACACAAAAAAAATGACTACCTTTGGATTCAAAATTGCAAAGTCGGTAGGCTTGCAACAGAATCTGCAAAATTTATCTTTATGCTCTCTATCTCCTTCTTCATGATTTCTTAATTGCATCTAAGACATTAAGGAGTGCGCATAAACCATAAGATGTTATTTCACATGCCTTAAGGTTTGCATAGTGAAATTTCTCATAAGATATCTTAGAGGTAAGACATTCATCCAATTGACTTTCAATAATGTTTATCTTAATTGAAACATGCTCTCTTAGTAGAGCGAATCTTCTCAATTTATTTTCCCTTTCATTGCTTAGAATCCTTATGTCATCATAGAATTTACTTATTCTTTTCTCAATATCATAAATTTTCACATTCAGACTTGCTAAGAGATTTGCTTCTTTCTGAATTTCTGCCTCTTTTTATTTCATCTTCTCTGCTATTTCTAATACAAGATCTTCTAATTTTGTACATTGTTTATATAGAGATTTTCCTTTCTCCAAGCTTCTTCTCAGTTCTTTTATGTAAATATCTAGATTATTAATATCATTTCTGATATTCTAACATATATCCTGAAATATTTTTGCTTCATAGGCTGCTTGTGCTTTGACTGTAGCCATGTCTGATAGGTTTATGAATTCATTGTCAAATGCTTTCACAACTTCTTATTCTTTGACCTGTGGATCTGCTTCATTAATCTATCTAGTTATAACATTCTACAATTTCTCTATTACTTCAATCAATGATCCTTCAAGGATTTTTATTTTCTTGTTCTTGCCAATGATTTTATTCAGAGATGAGATCAACTCTATTTGATCATCATCATCAACTTCGTGTCCAAGACCAGCAAAGATGGATTTAGTCTATGGCTTCTTTGCTACTACCTTGGGTGTGCGACTGATTGCTACTTGTTCTTGTGTTTCTTCTTGTCCTGTTGCCTCTGTATCAACTTGGGTTTCTACTTGTTTCTATTCTCCATCTTTTTCTTGTCTTGTTTTCTTTTCTTCCTCATTTTCTTTCATATATTGTTGTTCCATAGCCGAATTGTCAACAATGTCCTCAAGATTGCTGAATGGATTGTCTTCACTGTCCAAAGTGATCTTTGATCCTTCCACATTCATAGATTCATCTTCTATATTGATTGATGGTAGCGGTGATGGACTTTTCTATTTCTCAGCTTCCAATGCTTGATGTGATGCACTTGTGTGCTCACTAGGGCCTGACGTCATTACCTTTATAACTGATTGTTCATTTTCTTTGTTAACTTCTTCATAGTTTCCTCCCATTATTAAGATGGTTCTCCTCTTCATTCTCAAATGAGTGTTAAGATTTTTCAAAATTTCTTTGAAATGATCTTCATCTTTAATGTCACAGAGCTTTCTTACATAGTTCTCTCTTATGTTTTTATCTTCTTCTGCTGCTCTTTTCTTTCTGTTTATAGACTTTTCAAAGAGTTCACCAGGAATCTTTCCTTGAATACTGTCAAACTTTTTATCTACCAAAATCATATGCTTGACAACTGCATTTTCTAAATTCAATTTCTCAGAATAGTTATACATCTCATAGTATTTATTCATTTTAGAGAAATCTCCTTCATTAATGATTAGGGAATTTACTTTCTCTATCTTTAGTTTCCATTTCTTCTTACTACCTCCAGTATCTTCATCATCTTTTACTTTAGATACCTTTCTTTGCACTGGGGTAACTATTGTTTTATGTCTCTTTCCTGGTCCACTTGCCATTTCTTTTACTCTTTTAGTTGGTGGAGTGGTGGAGGTTCTAGTTGATTTCCTTATTTCTTGTACCTCTTCCACTTTTACCACTTTTTCTAAATCCTAAATATCCTCAGCAACTGATGATAGGGGTGGAACAGACAAAACTTATTTTTGTCCAATGTCTCTTATTGCTACTACAGTCTGCTTCGGAACTAGGAATTCATGTTTTGTCATTCCAGTATCCTTAAGAATTTTCTTAATGGTGTTGTCAACTCTCTTTTTTGCCAATTTCTCTTCATGCAGAGACTTCAAAGAGTTAAATTTATCCTCATAAGTTCCAAATCTAGAGTTGATCAAATCCAATTTACACTTAATCAATATGTTCACATACTCTTCTCCTTCAACTTCTGAAACTTCATATCCAAGACGATCTATAAACTCAAATCTCAGTTCAACTACTTCAATAAAAGTAAAATTAGTGTCAACCATAAAACATATTTCATTTTTGTACTTCTCTACAACATCTTGTGGAATCCTTGACCTTTTCTTCATTTGATTCTGAAATGTTTTGATTACCAAGGTTGCACTCTCATTAACCTTGTCTATAGGGTGTCTCAGATACACCTTGTTGATTATTTCTATAGTAGTCCTTTTATCATTCCAATCTTCTCCAATAGTGTATGGGAATCTTCTCAATAAATGAAAAAACATTTATGTTATCAAAGATGAGAATCTAAACTATGAGTTCTTGGTTTTCTTTATATTCTCAAGGTTCTCAAACATCTGAATTCTTAAGATTTCACACATATCTACTTGAACATTATCAACACACATCAAATATGTTGCATGAACCAATCCAGCTTCCATGTCATCTTCTCTAGAATTTACACAAAAACTTATATGTTAAGATCTTGCAAACAAATCTAACATCATCTTGTAATATCTTGCTGATTACTATCCCTCTACCATTATTGGATGACTTGGTGTTGTCCAATATAGTCTTCTTTACATTTTTCTCATTAAAGGGTATGACTCTAGTTTTAGACAAACCGATTACCTTATGAATTAGGTCTACAGTGATATCTATCACGCTATCATCTAGCCAAAACTTCCCATTGTGAATTCTACTTTAAATGATTTTAGTGCATTCATCATCATCAAATTCATAGTGCAGTGAATACTTCACAATTTCATTATCCTTCAAATGCTCAAACCCTACTTTCAATGACATATCATTATTGTATAACTTCTCATATTCCTTAGTCATATTACTCTCATTGAGGGTCTCAAATTTTCATCTTAGATAACCTCTTACATCTTCTAAATGTAAAACTCTGTCTGGTATGGATGACAATGCAAGACTAGGGTCTTCTTCCAAGGGTTCTACTGGTTCTATCTTAATTCTAGGTCTAATAGTATCCCTTACATGGAGAATAAGTGATTGATACATCCATGATTTCTGAAAAAGTTTCAACTTCTTGATATATTTTCTTAGTAAAATACCTCAAATTCATGATTTAGGGCTTTGCATAGATCCGGTCATAAAATTCTTTACCAAATCCTTCAAACTGATCTCAATCACCATTGAATTGATCTCCTTATCACTTGTAGTCACTTGAATGATCAAATAATAATGATCATAAGCTTTTAATCTTTCAATCTTCAAGATTCTGACATCGCATTCAATTCCTTTGCCGCTTCTTTCCAAAAAGTTGTTCCTTCTTTCCTGCAAAACTTCACACTTCTTGCAAACTTGCATACATTCATATTAGCTCATGCACTCTTAACTATAGCATCATTATATCACATACTACCTTACATTAACTGTGCAAGACTCAATTCATCCTACACTAACTTCTACATTAACCTAAGTTCCTATCTTGATACATTCTTTATGAATTAAGTCCTTTGAGATGGTTTAGGAAGTGTTTCACACTTACTATCAGATACTTATCCTATCTGATTACCTTGTGTACTGAGTGTGTCTCCTTGATATGTGGCTTTAACAAATTTCACTTCTTCAAAATTACTACAGCATCCTTTCTGACTATTTCTTGCATTCTCATTTCTCCTTGTATAGTTTCAAGGGTTAGGGTTTCTCATGTTTTTCCTTCTGCAAAACCTTGTTGTATGACCAATTTTGTTACATATCTGGAAAACTACACCATTGTTTCCATATCTCAGTCCTGTCTTACTAATTTGTGATCTGCAATTCCTAGAAATGTGTCCAATCTTGTTCCATCTATAACACACAAATCCATTTCTTCTATTCATATCTTTAGTAGGTCTCTTATCTACATGGTTAGTATCTCTAAACATTCTACTACTATTATTATTAGATCTAGATTTCTTACAATCAATAGCTCTATGTCCAAAACCATGACAATTATAAAAATAACCATTGAGAGTTTTGAATTTCTTACATGTGCAATATTTCTTCATATGACCAAAAGTATTACATGAAAAACATCTACCTTTTAATTCTCTTTGTGTATCTTTAGGTGGTTCATCTTCTTTAGGTGTATTAGGTATGTCTTCAGATTTGTTAGCTTCATCAAATTTCTTTTCATCTTTCTTCTTAGAGGCTTTCAAATCTGGTTCCTTGCTTTCTTCACTTATCTTAGATGAGTTAAATCCAAGACTAGTTTTATCATAAAATGGCTTTTGATAAGACATTTGTTCATCAATCTTTTCACTAGTGGAATATAGTTTCTCAAGATGTTGTTTAGACTATGTCAATTTACCTTTCATAGTTGTATTATACTTGTCAAGTTTAGAATACTGTAATTTGGTTTTCTCAAGTTCAGATGTCACTTTACAAAGTTTAGACTTCAGATCTTCATTTTCAGATTTCATATTTGACTCATTCTTGTTGTTTCCATCTTTCAAACTTAACTTCAAATCTACAATCTTCAATTCATGTTTAAGGATCTCATTTTCTTTCTTCAGATTTGAAATTTCATCACAATCTTTGATTTGAATTGTAGGTTCTTTCTTTGATTGCAGTTCTTCTAACTTTTATTTTAGCTTTTCAATGAAGTTCTTTGCATCATCATATTTTCCTTTCAGAGTATCTCTTTCCTCAGTAAGAATATCAATATGTTCAAGAGATTCTTTTGTAATTGATCCATATCCATAGAGATCTTACTCAAGTTGCTAGGCTTTCTCTGAATAACTTTCTTTCGAGTAACTAAGCTTTGATACCAATTGTTAGAAATAGGGAATACTGAGAGGGGGGAGTGAATTAGTATTCTACAAACTTTTACTTTTGCCCAATTATGGATATAACAAATCAATTTGATCCTTGCAAAACAAAGTAAACTAAATAACATGCAAAGCAATAAATAAAATGAACTCATAATACCATATTTGATATCGAGGAAACCCTGGCCAAGGGAAAACCCCGGTGGGGATGATACCCACAACTGATCCACTAATCAAAAGTATCCGGTTAAGGATGTTGACCCTGTTAGGAGTCTATTACATACATATAGTGTCTTTGTCTTGATTAAAGGACTCTAGCCCTTGTTAGAAGCCTCGACCCTGCTAAGATTTGGTAAACAAAATAGAATGATTACAAGATGAGCTCACTATCCAAACATGTAATGTTCAATGATGTCTGATTACAAAAGGTAAAGTACATAACCTTTCACTGCTGTTGAATAGCTTTCCTATTCTGATTTAGCTTTCTAGCTTCTTCACTTTCATATACAAAGTCTTCTTGATTTTCTTTTACAATATATATCTTCACATCATATCATTACATTATCTTATTACATTTAGCATATATCTTCGCATCATATGCTTCTTACATATATAAGGGTTATTAAGAATAATAACTTTACAGTCGGCTTTACAAAGCATAAACTCAAAACTAACTTTTGCTACCCAAGAGTTAACATCTAGGATGTCATCCCTTGTATGGTTAAGTCCTTATTTTGATAAACAAAATAATCCCTCAACTATTTTACCTATTTTGTCTTCTTATTCTGCTCAGTCGGCTTTAACTTTATTTCGGTAATCTTGCAATAACTTCTTTCGTACATGCCATATAGACTTGCACTTCCAAATGT
This sequence comes from Chamaecyparis obtusa, assembly GCA_027943335.1. NCBI lineage: Eukaryota > Viridiplantae > Streptophyta > Pinopsida > Cupressales > Cupressaceae > Chamaecyparis > Chamaecyparis obtusa. The sequence goes on from BSBK01002919.1 coordinate 603,934, forward strand.
GTCTTTGTCATACACAGAATTATCCATGTTCAAGTGCACATGCAATGAACTTGCTTCTATCAAAATCGCAATCCAAAACTATCTCTGGTTAGCCCGGAAAATACTGTGTATACTTAGACAATTTCACTTGCGCTCTAACATAAATGCTTTCTGTCATAGTGCGATCTTAATACTAATTATATGTTTCCATAATGACAACAACTTGATATTCAACTCAGCCAAATTTCCAACAATCTCCCCCTTTGTCATTGGTGGCAACATATAAGAAAATTTGGTAAGTCATACAAAACTTAAAAAATTGTGCCCATAACAAAAATTCTTCAGTATACTTATATCTCTAAATATCTATGGAATACATATACTCCCCCTAGGAGTATGCCTCCATACATTCTATACAATATATCATATTGTCTATACAATTTACAATTTTCTGCTATCACTCCCCCTTTGACAACAATGACAAAAAGGGTGCCAAAACTATTCACACAAAAAAATGGTTACCTTTGGATTCAAAATTGAAAAGCCGGTAGGCTTGCAACACAATCTACAAAATTTATCTTTATGCTCTCTATCTCCTTCTCTCATGATTTCTTAATTACATCTGAGACATTAAGGAGTTCACGTAAACCATAAGATGCTATTTCACATGCCTTAAGGTTTGCATAGTGAAATTTCTCATAAGATGTCTTAGAGGTAAGACATTCATCCAATTGACTTTCAATAATGTTTATCTTAATTGAAACATGCTCTCTTAGTAGAGAAAATCTTCTCAATTTCTTTTCCTTTTCATCGCTTAGAATCCTTATGTCATCATACAATTTACTTATTCTTTTCTTCAGAAATTTTCACATTCGAACTTGCTAAGAGATTTGTTGTTGTCTGAATTTTTGCCTTTTTTTCTTTCATCTTCTCTACTATTTCTGATATAAGATCTTCTGATTTTGTACTTTGTTTATATAGATATTTTCCTTTCTCCAAGCTTCTTCTCAATTCTTTTATGCAAATATCTAGATTATCAATATCATTTCTGATATTCTAACATATATCCTGAAATATTTTTTCTTCATAGGCTGCTTGTGCTTTGACTGTAGCCATGTCTGATAGGTTTGTGAATTCATTGTCAAACACTTTCACAACTTCTTTTTTGTGACTTGTGGATCTACTTCATTGATCTGACTGGTTATAACATTCTACAATTGCTCTATTACTTCAATCAGTGATCCTTCAAGGATTTTTATTTTCTTGTTCTTGCCAATGATTTTATTCAGAGATGAGATCAACTCTATTTGATCATCATCATCAACTTCGTATCCAAGCCTAGGAAAGATGGATTTAGTCTGTGGCTTCTCTGCTGCTACCTTGGGTGTGGGACTAATTGCTACTTGTTCTTGTGTTTCTTCTTGTCCTGCTGCCTCTATATTAGCTTGGGTTTCTACTTGTTTCTATTCTACATATTCTTCTTGTCTTATTTCCTTTTCTTCCTCCTTCGATGTCTTATCTTGTTGTTCCATAGCCGAATTGTCAACAATGTCCTCAAGATTTCTAAATGGATTGTCTTCACTATCCAAAGTGATCTTTGTTCCTTCCACATTCATAGATTCATCTTCTATATTGATTGATGGTGGCAGTGATGGACTTTTCTATTTCTCAACTTCCAATGCTTGATCTGATGCACTTGTGTTCTCACTAGGGCCCGAGGTCATCACCTTTATAACTACTCATTCAATTTCTTTGTTAACTTCTTCATAGTTTCCTTATTAAGATGGTTCTCCTCTTCATTCTCAAATGAGTGTTAAGATTTTTCAAAATTTCTTTGAAATGATCTTCATCTTTAATGTCATAGAGCTTTCTTACATAGTTCTCTCTTATGTTTTTATCTTCTTCTTCTGCTCATTTCTTTCTTTTCACTAACTTTTCAAAGAGTTCATCAAGAATCTTTCCTTGAATACTGTCAAACTTTTTATCTGCCAAAATCATATGCCTGACAACTACATTTTCTAAGTTCAATTTCTCAGAATAATTATACATCTCATAGTATTTATTCATTTTAGAGAAATCTCCTTCATTAATGATTAGGGCATTTACTTTCTCTATCTTTGGTTTCCATTTCTTCTTACTGCCTCCAGTATCTTCATCATCTTTTACTTTAGATACCTTTCTTTGCATTGGGGTAACTATTGCTTTTTGTCTCTTTCCTGATCCACTTGCCATTTCTTTTACTCTTTTAGCTAGTGGAGTGGTGGAGATTCTAGGTTATTTCCTTATCTCCTGTAGCTCTTCAAATTTTACCACTTTTTCTAAATCCTACATATCCTCAGCAACTGATGATAGGGGTGGACCAAACAAAACTTATTTTTGTCCAATGTCTCTTATTGCTACTGCAATCTGCTTTGCAACTAGGAATTCATGCTCTGTCATTCCAGTATCCTTAAGAATTTGCTTAATGGTGTTGTCAACTCTCTTTTTGGCCAATTTCTCTTCATGCTGAGACTTCATGGAGTTAAAGTTCTCCTCATAAGTTCCAAATATAGAGTTGTTCACATCCAATTTACACTTAAGCAATCTGTTCACATACTCTTCTACTTCAACTTCTGAAACTTCATATCCAAGAGGATCCATAAACTCAACTCTCAGTTCAACTGCTTCAATAAAAGTAAAATCAGTGTCAACCATAAAACATTTTTTTTTGTACTTCTCTACAACATCTTGTGGAATCCTTGACCTTTTCTTCATTTGATTCTAAAATGCTTTGATTACCAAGGTTGCGCTCTCATTAACCTTGTATATAGGGTGTCCCAGATACTCCTTGTTGATTATGTCTATAGTAGTCCTATTATCACTCCAATCTTCTCCAATTGTGTATGGGAATCTTCTCAATAAATGAAAAAATATTTATGTTATCAGAGATGAGAATCTAAACTATGAGTTCTTGGTTCTCTTTATCTTCTCAAGGTTCTCAAACATTTGAATTCTTAAGATTTCACACATATCTACTTGAACATTATCAACACACATCAAATATGTTGCATGAACCATTCCAGCTTCCATGTCACCTACTCTAGAATTTGCACAAAACTTATATGTTAAGATCTTGAAAATAAATCTAACATCATCTTGTAATATTGTTGATTACTATCCCTGTACCATTATAGGATGACTTGGTGTTGTCCAATACAATGTTCTTTACATTTTTCTCATTAAAGGGTATGACTCCAATTTTAGACAAATTAGTTACCTCATGAATTAGGTCTACAGTGATATCTATCACTCTGTCATCTAGCCAAAACATCCCATTGTGAATTCTACTTAAAATGGTTTTAGTGCATTCATCATCATCGAATTCATAGTGCAGTGAATACTTCACAATTTCATTATCCTTCAGATGTTCAAACCCTACTTTCAATGACATATCATTATTGTATAACTTCTCATATTCCTTAGTCATATTACTCTCATTGAGGGTCTCAAATTTGCATCTTAGATAACCTCTTACATCTTCTAAATGTAAAACTCCATCTAGTACGGATGACAATGCAAGACTAGGGTCTTCTTCCAAGTGCTCTATTGGTTCCATCTTGATTCTAGGTCTAACAATATCCCTTACATGGTGAATAAGTGATCGATACATCCATGATTTCTAAAAAAGTTTTAACTTCTTAATAGACTTGCTTAGTAAAATATCTCAAATTCATGATTTAGGGCTTTGCGTAGATCCGGTCATGAAATTCTTTACCAAATCTTGAAAACTAATCTCAATCACCACTGAATTGATCTCCTTATCACTTCTAGTCACTTGAATGATCAAATAATAATGATCATAAGCTTTTAATCTTTCAATCTTCAAGATTCTGACATCCCATTCAATTCCTTTTCTACTTCTTTCCTGCAAAACTTTACACTTCTCACGAACTTGCATACATTCATATTAGCTCATGCACTCTTAACTATAGCATCATTATATCACATACTACCTTACATTAACTGTGCAAGAATCAATTCATCCTACACTAACTTCTACATTAACCTAAGTTCCTATCTTAATACATTCTTTATGAATTAAGTGCTTTGAGATGGGTTAGGATGTGTTTCACACTTACCATCAGATACTTCACTTATCTGATTACCTTGTGTACTGAGTGTGTCTCCTTGATCTGTGGCTTTAACAAATTTCACTTCTCTAGAATTACTATAGCATCCTTTTTGACTATTTCTTACATTTTCATTTCTCCTTGTATAGTTTCTAGGGTTAGGGTTTCTCATGTTGTTCATTCTGCAAAACCTTGTTGTATGACCAAATTTGTTACATATATGGAAAAATACTCCATTGTTTCCATATCTCAATCCTATCTAACTAATTTTGTGATCTATAATTCTTGGCAATGTGTCCAATCTTGTTCCATCTGTAACACATAACTCCATTTCTTTTGTTCATATCTTCAGTAGGTCTCTTATCTACATGGTTAGTATCTCTAAACATTCTACTACTATTATTATAATTAGATCTAGATTTCTTACAATCAATAGCTCTATGTCCAAAACCATAAAAATTATAACAATAACTCAATCAAGGACCTCCTTACCTTGTGAGACATTTCTCTACCAATGTAGACCTTCTTGGGTGCCTCTTGTGTACCAAGATTAATTTCATCCACATCCATTTGATCTTTCTTCTTAGTATCCATCTGAACTCTATCCTGACTATCAAATACAGTTTCTAAAACAACAAGTCCCTTAAGAACCTTATTAGTCTTAATTTGTAGGACCTCATTACCAAGGATATCCTCTTTTCCTTCTGCAATCTCAACCAAGGCCAAAAAATCTAGTTCCCGGTCATGATATTGATCGTCACAATTCATAAACCTCAGAATATCCTAGTCATCTTCAAAGACTTGCCAATTTTCAATATTATCTAGTATACTCGACCTAGTCTGAATTTCAACTTTTGAAATACCAGTAAATGTAATGTCACTAGTATTGATTGCTATAGTGGCTAACAAGTCAGCCATTTTATTGTTACTCCTATCCTTCCATTCAATATTGAAGGCATCAAAGCATTCAATCATGTCCCAAACAACATTTCTATATTGTTTCAATCTCTTGTTCTTGGAAGCATATACTGATCTTACTTGAGACACAACTAAATCTGAATCACCCACACCTTTTATGCATTTAATTCCATGCTTGTGTCCCAACCTCAATCCTATTAGTAATGCCTCATATTCTACTATGTTATTTGTACATGAAAATTTTAATGTGAAAGAGAACTTGTAGGTATTTCTATCAGGAGAGATAAGAAAAATACCTACCCCTGAACCATCTTTGCAATTTGCACCATCAAAATACATCACCCACAAATTGCCCTCCTCAGATTTAGCATTTACCTCCATAGTGATAGGTGGCAACATAGATTCTTTTTCAAGCACAGTGACCTTTTCCCTGAAAGCATTAATATCAATATCCAAAAAACATGTAGTCTCATTGTCAATACTCATTTCAATCATGTGGCATACTTGTGGCTCCCGCTCAATCTTAATAAAATGATCATCAATCTTGAAAGTTGCATAGGACAAATCACATTGTAAACTTCCACCCATGGCAGCACTCCACTTCCTAGATAATAACATTCCATAATGAGGAGGGATATCCACCACCGGAACACTCATAGTTAGTTCTTTCTCTAGATAGGCTGCCAATCTATAGGGCATTGCATTTATGGTCCCCATAACTAGTACTTCTCTCTAATCCATTGCACAACATCTACCTTGAATTTTATCAACCCTGAGGCCCAACTTCTCCATGATTTTGAAAGGCATGACAGTATTTGAAGCACTTGAATCAATCATGTAGTTCCTTAATTTCATTCCATTCACAATGATACTTAAAAAGAATGGGTCTATGTGTTCAAGGCTAGCATTGACAGAACTATCTAAATATATAGGTGGTATTTGAGATACCATTCCCTGAACTTCCATTTCTTTCATAGCTTTAGCCTGGGGCTCATTGGTATTGCAAGCAACATTTTTATCATGAACATTATCTACCCACGCAAGAGCTCTATCCTTATGTTCAAGGATCCTCAATAATTATGACAAAGGAACCTTAATAGTAATCTGAGACAATACAACCAACATGTCAATAGGGGCAAAAGAAGAAAACTTAGTCTACACTGCTTTAGTATCCTTTTGTTTCTTTGACATATTAGTTGTAGCTGTCATCTTCAATCTCTCAGTTTTAGCCATTATGTTAACTGGATTTTCCACTTCCTTTTGATTTTCTTTGTCATGGATAGCAGAGATCTTTTCAGCTCCAACTCCCTTAGGTTCCCACTTCTTACCTTTCACATTTTTGAACCTTACTAAATGATCATATTTTGATCTATTTCCACTGGGCTCCCTGGAGTTCGTGTTCTTTATAAACATCCCTATAGCCTTTCTAGTAGCATCATTGGCTGTCATATTTCTTATTTGTACTTTAGCTACCATCTCTATAGTAATCCTAGAAATTTCTTCCTTTGAAGGTCTTCTTAAATTCACTAGCTCAGAAGAGGAGTTCATATTGCATGTCCTTTCATCAATGTCATCATTATCAGAAAAAACTTCCTGAAAGAAAAGTGCCCTATTGTGTCTTCTCAAACACACATATGCTTCTTCATCAATATCAAAATCATCTTCATATCCAAAATATGAAGATTTCATGTTACATCCAATACTATCATGAGTTCCTTCTTGATCAGGTTTGTCAGAACCATCATCTTGTTGTGCAACCATGGACTGTGCAATCACACAATGTTCTACAAAATGAGGAGACTGGCAGGCCACACACCATGGTGTGTCCTCCATGACATTTATGGAAGCCTTTTGTAGAGGATTAGGGAAAAATCTATCATTGCTTCCTTTTGCAGCAAGGACAATAGGTTTTCCATCCTTCCATTGGGTGTTGTAGGGGTAATTTTGCAATCTATTCTGTCTGTTGAAATTATTGTTGAATTGAGGCTTTTCATTAATAGGAATACTATTATTCCTATTTGCAAGTGCTTTTAGATCCTTTAGTGCATTCAGCACTTTATTCAATTTATCTTCCTCCTGCTTCTTATTTCCAACACTTTTCTCATTATCCCTTTTGTATTTTTTATCTCCAAACAATTTAGGGTCATCTCTTTTTCCACCCAATTTTCTTGATATTTTCATGTTGTTTTCAATATTGACAGCAATCCTAAAAGCATCTCTGAGAGTTCTTGGTTCTTTTTCCCTCAACAAATATCCTATTTTTCCATCAAAAGCATTAAAATATGTGGTTAAGTAGACATTGTCATCTAACCTCATGACTTGAAACAATTTATGCATACCTTTCTGAAATCTCATATTGAACTCAGCTGCAAATTCATTTTGATTTTTCCTTATGGTGTTGAATTCATTTAACATGAAACTAGCATTAGGCCTATCACCATATTGTTCCTTGAAGCATTTCTCAAAGGAATCCCATGTATCAATACATCTGTCAGGAAGTCTTTCAAACCAATCTCTAGCATCTTTCACCAAAGACTGAACAAACAATTTCATGACCACATCCTCATGTTCAACCTCAAGTCATTTAGCATATCAACAAATAACCTAAGATGTTCCTCACAACTAATGGCATTGTTACCAGCAAACTTAGGTATCTTATCTCTTATATCAGTTGGAAAAGCATTTGGGTAGCCAGGTATTCCATCAAAAGTAATTTGTCTATATCCTTCTAATTGCATAGGTCTTCTTTGAAAACTTAAGTTAGTATTTACATGTACATTTCCATCAACTTGTACATTTGACTATTTTTTAGGGTCAACACTTATCTTGGCAGATGAAGTAGGAACCGGATTACTAGTAGTAACATTACCAAGTGAAACAACATTAGAAGTTGTGGATGGCATACCTATTTCATCAGTAATGGATGGTATAAGAGTTTTTGCAGACGAGGCCTTCAAGAAATGGATCTTTCTTCTTTTTTCTACAATGGAAGCTTCAATTTCAACCATTTCTAATTCTCTTGCTAGGTTATCATCCTCCTTTCTTTTCTTTTCTTTTCCATCTCTACATCTTCATTTGGAATAGGTGGTGGGACCTTTGGTATTTCCTTTAGCTCATTTATTTGAATCCCCACCCTCTTTTGTTTTCCCTTCTCACCTACAGCAATAGGTTTGGTGATTGCACATTCATTTGCATCTTTAGGTAAAGAGGCATAACTCTAAACTTGTCTAATCATAGGGCCCTCTTTATCAAATTCATGGTCTTGAAGTAAGTGCTCTTGTTCACTTCTCAAAGCATCAAGATCACCAAAAACATCATGCTATAAAGTTTTGGGAGTAGAAGCAAGCGCCTTGTTTCTCTCCTTTAGCTCATTAATCTTTCTAAGTAGAGACTCTCTTTCTATTAATGCATTTATTTTTTCAGCCTCTCTTTCTTTTTGTAGTCTTTTATGTATGGCATCCTTCTCTGCTAACTATAATCTTAATGCACCCAAATCATTTGGGTCAATCATAATGTCTTCAGAACTTGATGACACATCCACATCAGTAGGATTTTGATATGGGAAATGGACTCGCCTTGGTCCCATGGGCTGCCTTCTGAATATATCCTCATTAGGATCTAAATTTGGTCTGAAACCCATTTCTCTTGCCTATGCACCTTGTCCTGTAGGCAATGGATCTTTATCTTGAAATAATGCCTCTAGGGTATCATAGAAATTATCCTGAGAGCAGCCACTATTAGATTTAGAGCTTTTGTATTGTGAATCTTCCTCATTAGAGGATGCATGTGGTACTCTCCCCCTAGCATTACTCTGTTCTCTTACAGGAGCACTAGTAGACTCTCCATTTCTTTTGATCCAACTTTTCTTTTCTGGTCTAGGCAACTGTTCCTAAACAACCTCTGGATTTTTCTTAACAAAAGACCTAGTATTCCTTCTTTTGTCCATGGTTTTTAATTTATAAACACTGGTTCTCAACCCTTTGAGTCGCCACCCACCAAATATGGGAAATCTTTCAATTCTCTCAAGAAAACATTTGAGTACAATAGGAAAAACACAAGAGTCCACTAATAACTTTTATCTAAAAACTCTCCCCAACAGAGTTGCCATCTTGTTGGTGACTCGAATGGGTAAACTTTTCTGGAACTGGATTTAACAATGAAACACCAGAGATTTTGAATTCTTTAACAAGATTTCTCTATCTACTCCCCAATAGAGTCGCCATCTTGTTGGTTCCTTTTCTTTCTACTTGTTGATTTATACTATGATTGACAAACTAATGTCACTAACTCTATCACCACTCCAAAGTCTTCAAGGAAAAGGGCCAATTAACAAGGATCAACAAGGATCCTCCTACACTTTGAGCCTAGATGCTCAGGCGGGTGTACCCTTGATTCACTTCTTGAAAGGAATCACTAAATATTATATAACTATACCCTTTACTAACTGATTTAAAGATTTTATCATTTTTGTTTGATTGATTGATTCCAAGGGCACAGAGTCACAATGCAACATACATCACTAAAACTCTAACTCCAACACTCCCAAATCTAGAATAATTTCTTTTCCTATCATTCCTCTCCAACCTCACACTTAGACATCAAATTCTCATTCAACCATGGATTCTCTGAAACTACCTTTAAGGATTTAATCCTGACTTTGGCAAGAACTCAAAGATATTTTCACAATATACTTTGTATACCATACATTAACTCACTTTGTGACATTAATATATAAGAACGCAGGATCAAAATGAGAAGACATACATAAGTCTGAGACTGGGATTCAAGTGCATTTTCATTAAAACTTGCAGATTCAATACATTGAAAAATAACAAAGTGATAAGGAGAAACAAACCCTAAGCCCAAGCTCTCATTACTCAATTTTTAGAATTGACCATCAACAACCTTTTTCCATACATCAGACAATAATATATAGTCACTAGCTACCTTGGAATCCTTCGAAAAGGATGCAACAAGCTTCGAATAGCTAGGGCAAAATTAGGGTTTCAACAACCATACCAACCAGATTCAATCAAAATTTATTGCAAGGGAGGAAACCAAGCAATCTTAGAGCAAAACAAAACCAAGAATGATCTTCATTAATGGTACCATCTCTGATTGGTATGCAAAAAAATAGAAATGCACCAAGTATGCCCACTGCAACACTTAACACAACACATCCTAAAAGGCCATTTTACCCACCACCAAGGCACAAACACCTTCTGCATTTAATCATACCTCGGGCCATACTGTACCAGTGAACGCAAAATCATACCATGTAGATCGGCCATCAAAGCATTGAATTTTTAGTCCTTCTATCGCTGAGAAACCCTTAAAAAATTCAAATTTTTATTAGCAACAATTAATCAGCTAGTTTAAAACATGACCGCCAATTTTACTCATTCCTGGCAGATCGGGCAATTCTCATCATTTTCCATAAAATAGTCAATTGAGTCTGCCTTTAAATTAGACGGTGGTCGCATGATCACAAAGGAAGAGAAAATTCCTTGCGATCATGCGACAACCGTAGATCCTATCACACTGCCATTCTCTCTAAAAATTTCAGGCCCACTGAGAACTTCCATGTCACCACCCGTCGACCAATTAGAAACACGCACGCCTACAACAAATCTGATAGTGGACCCATCGTGACATTGGAAAAAAATCAAACGGCAGTCACATGATTGCAAAGGGGAAGAAAATTCCTTACGATCATGTGACAACCATCGATTCAATTAAACCATAACCTATCGAATGACCAAACTACCATGGAAACCTTAACCGCTTGCTAGATCGTTGAAGGTTAAAGAACTAACCATCAGGACTGCACGACCATGCGACCGAAGAGAAGGCCAGGTCACTGAATGAAAAGCACTTAACTGCCAGAATCTAGAGACCTCATGAACACACAGTCGCCCAATTGCTGAATGAAGAACTTAACCACCCAGGAAATTGGAGATCAATCGACTGGAAAATCAAAAAGGACTAGGCCCCACACAGTCGCAGCAGCGCACATAAGAAAACCCGATGCCAGAGATTTAGCTGCGAAGAAGCGAAAGGCCGAAAACAACCTAGGTTTTCACATTGACACAAAGGTAACAAAGGAATGCAAAAACATTAAGGGTTTTTATACTTAGACAATTTTGACACCACCCAACATGAAGACAACTATTTCTAGTAGACCTTGACACTTGAATATCTCCCTAGTTTTTACAATGTAGGACATGCGATCTGAACTGGAGCATGGTGACATATTGAAGAACATGAGGCCAAGAGTGCAAACCATAAAACATTGTAGATTTTCTTTACACATAAAAAAAAGGCTTGCAAGCTGGGGCAGGAAACTTCACAGAACACAAGGGAAACAAGCCATTTTCATAGGATTTTTACTATGACAGGAAAATGGCCTAACATGTCCTAGGGTTTTTTGTGATAAGGATTGTCACTAATTTGGGGGGTTTTTCACTATAAACAATGACTTGATTTTGGATCATGCCTCGTCAAGAGCTCTTAGGAGTTTTTCTTGACTATTTATGAAGACTAAATGCTAACTGAATTGATTCTAACTTTGATTGATCGCTAGTTATACTTCCTATTCTAATTGTTGATTAGGAATGAATTGATTTTAGCACAGATCAAACGTAACTTAAATGGAATTTCTTGTGGAATTTTAACATTCGAAATAAAACAACCATTCTATCAATAGAAATGAATTGATTTAACTTGTTGGAAATTAAAAGTATTCTATAATTAATGGAAGGGAATATATTTTATGCTTGCAGGAAATTGAAATGCTAATTTAAATCACACTATCATAACTAACCTAAATTCCACAATTCATTTCAATAAAGCTTTTGTCCAATCTTACTTCTATCATCATTCTTAGCCATTATGAACTTCCAAACTTCCCAAAGCACTAAATACTTAAATAGAAATTATTTTATCTACTCAATATTCTACAAAATTGATTTATGATAACTTTTACAACTTACAATTAACCAAATTGAGCTTAATTTAAAAACTAATGATTTTATCAATGCTAACATGAAATGATCGATCTAATTAACAACTAAGAACTAATGAAAAAATGTGAAAAACTAAGATCACCCCCCTTTGGTTGAGAAAACCCTACTCTTCCTTTGGTGGAATCGACAAACAAAATATAAGATCAACTGATAATTTGCATTCAAATTTCCCCCGTTAGGAAGAAAAATAGGGTTTGATTATAATAATGCTAAAATTGACCACTAATGAAAACTCACAAAAAAATTACTTATGACTAACTATTGAATGGTATTTATACACACATCCCTTATTTTAAATTCAAACAACTACGTTACCCACTTAGGAGATAAGATATACAAACTAAGATAACAAGTCACATAGTCAGGAGTGATATGAGGGAATTCAATCATACACCATAAAAATAAATTGAGGTAACAAATGATCCCAATAGTTGGATTGAACAGGAGATCCATGTGTATTTGATATTAATATTTATCTCCACATTGTAAAATATCTCCTCAAAATCTACAACAAAACTCATGAACATAATACAAAAATATAGGAATAAAAACATGGAGAAGAAACCAATTATCATTCATTTGAATTCAAAAATCATGAATTTTTCATACTACATATATTCAAACATAATTCTAAATTAATTAGTCAAATAAACTAAATAAGAAAGCATATTAATATATAATCTACCATCAAGTGTATTAATTAATAAAGAATAAGAAGTTTGTGTGCAATAATAAAGTATTAAAACTATGTTGGATAGTGCCTATCAAATGGTTTTGTAGAAATATCTACTAATCATTAACAAATTCTTACATACTCAAGATTAACTTCTTTTTAGCCATGTTTTCACTTAATAAATGATACTTACTAGCTATGTTTTTAGTTCTTGAGTGGATGATAGGATTTTTTGAGATATTTATTGTATTAGAGTTGTCACATATGATGGAAATGGGGTCTGAGTATTCAACCTAAATATCATTGATTGTTTGAATCCTTGAATGTTTATTTCATCATGGAAGCTGGGTGTAACATGAAGCAATGATAATACACCCAACATCAACAATGGATAATGATATGGATTCTTGTTTCTTGTTGTGCCAGGACACTAATTTTACACTAAGGAAGAAAGATCCACCACTTTTGCTCTTCTTGTCATCAATGCAACCTACCCAATCAATATTTGTAAAGGCTTCCAAGATGAAACCATCATTTTTAGGATACTAGAAGCCATAATCTAATATACCCTATAGATATCTAAACATCCTCCTATACAGTAGACAAAGGGAAGCAAGGTATATTTCTCCTTTTCCAAATGTCCATTTAGAAGCAAGATGGCCCAATAGGCTCAAGTTGGACTTAAGCACTAAATCAATCAATGATCCTTTAGAAATAATGATTTGATGTTGTTTGATATGATGATTAAAAATAGGAGGCTAAGTAAGAAAAAATGATAAGATTCAAAAAACACACACTAATGAAAAATAGAAAAATGACTGCAATGGATTGAAATGAGATCCAGGAGACTATACTAACCTGTAGTTTGAATTTGGAGCAAATTTATAAGGAACATAAAGCTCTGGGCATTTTTTTCTCTAGAATAATAAGCCTAGGGCATTCTATACCAAGGTGTTTTTCTTGAATTTAGTTATAGTATTCCTGATAGATCTTGTACTTTTTGGATTAAGTCCTAATGCATTCGCCTCATGTACCTACACAAAAAAAATGGGGAAGAAGTTTGGATAGAGGGGTTTTCCTCAATCAAACCCCTATTTGGAATCAACCTTGAAATATAAATGAAATCTTCTTGAAAGGAAAGATTGTTGATATGAAATAAAATCTAAATCTGAATCATAAATCACCTTATACCTTAATGGTGCAACACTTATTTAGATGTAGTTACAAGTGTTAATTCAATAGATTGAACTCCACAAAAACCCGAAAGGAAGTCATGAAAGATATGCCTTCCACCATGAATGTTGTAGTTTTTTTGCAATGCTTTATGAAGATGAATGGTACTTTGAAGGCTTGAATACTTTGAAAATTCTTGGATGTCAATTTCTTGATCATGTTCCTTCTTAGAAGTAGATACCAAAATGAGGATAAATCGACCACTTATATACCTCTCATACATTTTAGGATTCAAAATTTATCTAATATAATCAAGGAACTTAATTCCCCACCAAAAAATCACAACCAAGTCCCAATTCAAATTTGAGGCCTAACATGGGGGAACATAAATTCCTATATGTTATGTACCTGTGAGAAAGTTCCATTATTTAAATGGGGGGCCAGACATAGAGTAGATGTCATAATAAGAGGTACAATTAATTTCAAGGTTGGGAAAAAGTTCAAAGGCTGCAAATGGTAAGATAGGGCCCATGTAGGCTAATAAATGATTGAAGAGGAGAAATAATAAAGGATAATACCTATAAATAAGGACTCATATCAATATTTGGTGAATTTGATTAAACATAGGACTTATAAAATTAATTTAAAAGGTTTGATGAGCGTGAAATCAATGTGGGAACTCATACATGCTAAAATTGGGATAAATTGAGCATCTAATTATAGGTTCTTACTTTTTAGGATGGTACACCTCCTAACTACATTGACATGAGGTTTTTTTGGAGATGATTGAAATCCAGCCACCATGCACACTACTTGCACAATGTACAGTAGGTTTCCAATCATTGTTCTATACATGGTTTAATCAACATTAGGTGAGTCATCATTCTTTCTTAACTTACATCTAGTCACCATTGGAGTACTTAAAGGCTTATAATTATCCATTTGAAACCTTTTTAACATATCCTTTGCATACTCAGTTTGAGAAATAAATATGCCTTTTCTTAATTGAGATATTTGTAGACCAAGAAAGTAGGATGGTTCTCATATTATTGGCATCTCAAATTTCAATTGTGTTTTATCTACAAGGTCCTTGCACAAGATGTCTTTATTTCTAGCAAGATAATATAATCTACATAAAAAATATCTATAATCATATGATTACCTTTATATTTGATGTATAAGTTTGTCAGCACATCCCTTCTTGAAGCCTTTTTTATGTAGATACTTTTCTAGCTTGGAGTACTATTCTCTATGCCTTTCCTTTAAACCACATAGTAATTTCCTCAATCTGTAGAAAATGCCTCCTTTTTTAGATGATTGAAACCTTTCAGGTTGATCAATGTAAGCTTCTTCCTCAAGATTACCATTTAAGAGTATTGATTTTATATCTATCTGGTACACTTTGTACCCCTTGTAGGATAAAAATGCCAAAATAATTTTAATGGTCTAAAGTCTATATACAAAGGAAAAGGTTTCCTCAAATTCTATGCACTCTACTTATGAGTACCCTTTGTATACAATTTTGGATTTATTTATAATCACATTTCCATCTTCATTGACCTTATTCCTATAGACCCACTTTGTGCCAAAAACATTTTTATTAGCAGGCCTTGGTAACAAGTCCCAAGTTTTATTTTTCTCAATTTGTTTTAGTTATTCTTTCATTTCCTTTATCGAATCATCACTCTTGCTAGCCTCATTGTAATTTTTTGGTTCCATTTTAGTCAAGAAACAGAACTTGACTTTCTCTTTATTCTTGGCATGTCTTCTCCTTGTTTGCAGACCTTCATCTTTGATGCCTATGACGTTTTCTATAGGATGAATCTTCTACACATACTTTTTTGGGGGATTCTTAGTTACTTCTTATTCATTTTCAGATTGTTCATCCTCTTCATGGCATGCTTCTTCAAACTAATTTTCAACACTTTTCTTTGATTTTTGCATGTCTTCATCAATCCTTAAATTTGTACTTTCAAAAATATTTTTGAGGTACTTGATGTAACATTTGTATGCCTTAATGTGGGTTGATTAACCCAATAATATACCTTCATCACATATTTCTTTAAAGCTTCCAAGTCCATCCTTATCTCTCCTAATGAAAGACTTTCTTCCAAATAATTTAAATTATTTGACAGAGGGTTTCTTACCAAACCACAACTCATATGGTTAACTTTTTTTGTTCACTCTTAGCTAATCCCTATTAAGGGTGCAAAATTATATATGAAATACTTCCATCTAGTAAACATCTAGAAGATTTGATTCATTTATCATGGTTCTTTCCATATCCTTGACTATCATGTTCTTTCTTTCCACAACACCATTTTGTCGAGGTGTTCTAGTAGCATAGTATTGTCTATTAATTCTATGTTGTTCACAATATTCTTCAAACTCATTGGAGGTGAGTTCTCCCCTTCAGTCTGATCTTAAGCATTTTACCTTTAATCCACTCTCCTTATCAACCATTTTTCTCAATATAAATAAAATCTATCACCCAAGTCATTCGTGAGTAGTCATCAATCAATAACATGAAGTCTCTCTCACCATTGAGAGATCTTGTCCTAGTGGGACCACATAAGTCCATGTGTACCAATTCCAATGGCCTTATGCATGAGTATACATTTTTCTTGAAGCTCACTTTGGTTTTATTTCCTTTTTGACACTCGTAAAAAATAACTTGTTTGTAGGCTTAGTGATCTTAGGCAAGTGTCTCACATATCATTTTTTGCTTAATTTGACAACATTTTCAAAGTTTATGTGGCCTAACCTTCTATGCCATAGCCATATTTTATCCACCTATCCCATCATTTATTATGACTAATAAAATGCTCTCAAGTTGTAGACATTTCCATTAGTTCTTCTATCTTGAACCATTAGTCTTCCACTCTTTTCTTTTCTAATTTGACATCCTTTAGAATCAAATGTGAACTTGTAGCCATTGTCACACATCTAGATTACACTAGGAAAAAAAAAAATTATCCCTTCCACAATATATACATTGTGTGTAAGAAACTTTCCATCTATGCTTAATTTTCCTTTTCCTTTTATTTTAATGGAGGAGTTATCACCAAATTTGTTTGAACCAACATTCCAATTTTCAAGTTTTGTAAATTTATTCTTGTCTCATGTCATGTGATTGGAGTAGCCATTGTTAATCACCCAAATATGTTTCCTTTCTGAATGAAGTGATGTTTTAACTAGTAAGTTTGACTCACTCATTTTCTTTACCTTTTATTTCCAAACTTTTTTGGTTTCTATTTTCTCTTATGCTACAATTTTTGGTTCTGATTTATTTTTGGAGGAGGCACTTGATGTCTTCTTTTTTTTTATCACTTTTGTGCTATAATACTTTGTATTTTAATAAAGATTATGACAATTGTAGCCCACTATGTTCTCAACTAACATGAAAATGGAAATATTTCTACTTGACCGATTTGTTCTTCTTCTAAACATAGTGATTTTATGACTTAGACCATTGCAATTGTAACAAATAATGTCTAAATTTTTTAATGGAAAAAAAAAGGTTTTTTCTTTTGAAGTTTAGAGCTAGTCTATTTCAGAATTTACTATTTGAAATATTATGACCATAAGCATTGAACTTGTAGCAATATCCATAAAATAGAGAAACATTCTAATTGTTAGGTTAAGAATGGTTCCATGGTGATCTTCTTGGGGTAGGATATCTTCTAAAACTTCTTCTCATGTCTTTGACCTTTGTAAAACCGTCATCTTTTTTCTTGGCCCTCTCTTTTGGGGTACTATTGTCTTCTTTAGGAGTAAAACCATTTATCTTCATTGTTTAAATAAAGGATTTTAGATCTATATTATCTTTAGGATTTTCTTTGACCTTGAATCTATGTTATTTTCTATTTGTCCCTACACATACAATATCTATCTCACTATTTGACTTATCTTTGGCTCTAGAACATTACCCCATCTCATATCCTAAACCTATAGGATCCTTGGAATGTTTTTTCTTATTTGATGTACCGTTTAATGCATTGGTGTTTCTCTCATGCTTTAATTTAAGCTCAAGGTTCTCCTTGCATGTCTCAAATTATTTTCTTGGAGTTACCACTTCTAGTTCTAATTCTTGACACCTCTTTTCTTTTACATCAAACTCTAATTTCATTACTTCTCTTGGATTCTTCTTGCTAAGTTTTTAATGTGATGACGTTTTGATCATACTCTTCAAGGATTTTTCTCAAATAGTTTTTTTTCCTTTAAGGGTAAACTCTTGTGTTTGGTATATTCTTTCTCATCACTATCAAATAAATTTATATTTTTAGAGTGAGACCTACTTTCATTCTTAGATGTTTTATACTCATTTAGGACCTATTGAGAAATGAATAGGTTAATCTCTTTTTCATCCCCATTGTTGTCCTCAGCTAATTCAGTTTCATCATCTATTGTATTAGTGTCCATGATAAAGAGGCTTCTCTTTTTTTGAAAATTTCTGCTCTTAGATTTATAAAGTTTTTTTCTATTAGCTTTAACATTTTCTTCATCAATTTTTCTATTCCTCTCATAAGGTTACTTGGCTGAAAAGTGTCTTATCTTACCATAATTAAAATACTTAAAGGGAATATTTCCTCTATATTTTACCAATATTTTCTTCAACTTTCTAACAAAATCTTCTTCGGCAATGTTACACTCTTCATCATTAAAATTAGTTAGAACTTTTTTCATATTTTTACTAAATTGAAGGAAAAGTCTCTCTTATGTGAGTCAGCACTTATAGTTCTCATATCATGGATTGGAAATGAACCAAAATTTTCATATGTGGAGAAACTTGTTAAGTATTTAGCCTCTTTAATGGTAGAGATCTTAGTGTCATATCTTGTTGTCAATGATCTTAGTACCTTCTTGAATATAAAATCATCTTCAAAATATTCACCAAGTGACCACTTCATCTACTCTTAGTATATTATCATCTATTTTCTCATATTATCTCACTTTTTTTCCTTCAAACCAATCTCTAAGATTCTACAACTTGGACTCCTTTGTCTTCACGTCTCCTTTATGAATTCTTTACAATTTATCTCATGTTTACTTTGCAAATTTATAGCACACAACTTTGACACACTCTATAGATTTGTTAACCCACTAAGAATAGCATGCTTAGATTTAGTATTGTACTCAAACTCTTTCCTATCATAAAGATTAGTTGGTGGAGTTGAAGGGACATTATACCCATTTATGATATCCATCCAATGATCACAACCTAAGGAGGAAAAATAGGTTTCCATTAGTCTACTCCAAAAGACATAGTTGGTGCCATAAAACATGGGTACATTCATAGAGGAGGACTCTTTCTTATCTATTTGTGTTCACAAACCTTAATATACCCAAGCTAGATAAATCTATGAAAAAAAAAACCAAAGCTCTTAGACCAATTCAAGGAACAAAAATAGTCCACTCAGAGGAGGGTGAATCATTGGATATTAAAACATTTACCTAATATGATCTAACCCTCATGAACAATAATGCATAAGTAACATTGTAGAAAATGTTGGGATATTGTGAAAATATGTTCTTAGGGGATCACTATTGTGTGTGTGAATTTTGTACCTAGCTGTAGACACAACACTTTAGTAAAACATTAGAGGTTAGCAAAAATTGAAATCGTGCAATGAAATGAAAACTAAACTAACCAGGTGATTTACTGCCTTCTAGTAGATGTGAGTATGTATTCTCAGATTGGACCTAGATCAGTGACCTTGGCGACACCTAAACAAAGGATTTGAATGCAAAATCTAGATATGAATTAAATGCAAATTAAGCTTCTTCTTTTTTGTTTTTCTATGCAATAATATGAAAAATGATATGAAATCTAATCTATATGAAAAATGGATATGCAATACAATTAATCTAACAATGATATGTTAAATATGAATGATCTCACAAAATTTGTTGATTCACAAAGAAGCTTCAATTCTTCAGATGTCAATTCGCCAACATAAGTTTGCAAATTATGAGATGATTTGTGAAGAGTTGAGCCTTGATTTTATAGAAATCCAGGGCTTTGAGGATGCATGAAAAAGCCATAAATCACTCAATTGATTTTTGAGTCAACAAGGAATTAAAGATAGTTAACTCACAATAAATCATGCAAAAATAGCTTTTTGATTTAAATCAGAAGTTGAGATCAGCCTTTAACTCAAAATAGAGTTGAGTTTATTTTTAAAACAACTTGAATTGATTATCTGATTTATAGTTTAACTATTTTTTGGATGTGCAAAATTAATTATGAAATAAATAAATAAATAAAGTGATTTATCCTCAACTTAACTGATTTTGAAAATAAAATAATTGATTTATGGGTTAATCAATTATTAAATCAAACTTTTATTCCAAAATAATATCATTAAATATGACAACTTTCTTTAATTAATTAAATAAGAATTTAATCAATTAATGATAGGAATTTTGATTTATTGTCAAATAATAATAATTAGGAATAAATATAATTAAATTCAATTAAATAATTAAGTGGCAGTATTAAATCTAATTAATTAAATATTTAAAATATTCAATTAATCAAACTATAGGATAAATAGGATTTATCGCCAAATAATCATTAAATTAAAGATAATTAAGATAAATAGGAATATTACTAGGAATATTCCCCGATGCAGAATTTAAGATAATCAATTAGCATTCGATAATGTGCCGATGTGCCTTAGGTTAGGACTTCAATGTCGATTTCGTTCAATATGTTGATATAGGAGGTTAATGAACGTATAGCCCATTTTTGGGGTATTACATTTTGCCCCTCTTTGAATTGTTGTGTGAAGCGCAGTGGTTCAAAGACAGTCTATGTATGATGTTGAAACTGATGTTTGAAATTGAAATTGATATGAGACAGAAACTAATTTGAAATTGATATGAAGATAATAGGTCCTGAATGACCAAAGATAATGTTAATTATAATAGTAAATGAACCAATGATTGCGAAAAAGTGTCAAAACACCTGATTCTGAACCCTATGATTGCGAAGAAGTGAGTGACCGATTCCAGACCCGATTGTCGATAAGAATCACATTGGTATCACATCTGAACCCTTCAGTTTTTGAAGAACCAAGGAAATAACACAATTGAACCGATAGTTGCAAAAACTGATACAATTTACAAGATTAAGAGAATACCAGATTGATATGGATCTCGATGAATCTGATATGCCCCGAGCGATGATTGATTTGCCCCAAGTGATGTGGTTTTTTTTATGAATCAACAACTAGATGTGGTTGTTGTCTTGATTACTGAGGAAAAATATGATTTCAAATTTAGATTACAGACTTTGAATGATGTGCAATACCATGCCCCCTTCGGGATAAAAATGGAAATCTGACAAGAAAAGTTAGCGTTATATGGTTTAGAAGCATGTTAATTGATTTGAGAAGTGGTAAAACACATTTGAAAATGCATTCTGCATCGTTTGGAGGTCCTAGAGACCAAGTTTGACTAGGTTTGACCATGAGTTGACCATGGTTGACCAAGTTGAAATTTTGATAGTTTGATGTAAGAAAATCAGTTAAGTTGAATACTAGTTTTTTGTGAGGATGGAAGGTCGATTATGAAGCAGTAGACCGTCCTGGGTCCAAAAATTTTAAATCATGATTTGACATGGTAAATGATCTCAGATTTTAATTTTGATCCTGAAAATGGATTCAAAATGTCGAAATTAGCCAAGGGTGCAAATTTCATGAAAAACGGAGCAATTTTGAAAATTAGGTCAAAAGCTATATAAAGGCCAGAAGGGTCATTTTCAATTCATTTCAACCTTTTGACTTTGAAAACTTTGTGGAGCCCTTTGAGCAAAAATGGCAGATAAAGTGGCAAAACTGAAGGTACCTATGAGTTCACATCGATTTGAGCATAGTCGGAGACACCAGAGACCTCTGCAGTACGGACATCCAGTAGGTGGACCTCTGTGCATTGCTAAAAATTTAATTTTTCCATGTTTTATAGGATTTTAGCAATTTTTTGTACATTTTTCCATTTTTGAATTTTGCATGCACAGAACCTCGTACGACTCCCCAATGGGACTCGTACGACTTTTCAACTGTAGCTAGATTGTCATTTCATAAGCCCCCACGACTCGTATCAGAGGGACCCATGAGTCATACGACGTTTCATTGGGTCCCTCATAACTCGTACAATGAGGGATGCATTGTCATGTCACCATGATTTGTAGTTTGGTATGATGTAGAAACTCGTATGAATCTTCATGCCAGTCTGAAGTGTCATATGGAAAAGAGTGAGCTTAAAACTCAGTATTAGGTCAAATTTTTTATTTTTTTGATTTCTTAGCCTAATTGCTGACCTGTTAACCTACCTGCTGAAATACTGAACAACCCCATTTCTGCCCTTGTAACCTGTTCTGTGACCAAATTACTAATAGGACTCCCTGTTTCTATGCTCTGTAGGTCATATATCCAGATGTACATGTACGGATCTCGAATCCTACTACGCAGAGACTATGTGTGTCATTGTCAGATCCTATGAGGGTCCACCTTGCTTCTTGTGGATTTGAGTACTTGATACATTTACCTGAGATTAGGGTAAATCATGGACTTTTGACTGCGCTGATTGAGAGATTCCACTCAGAGACATAGACATTTCACTTACCAACTGGGGAGATCATTATTACCCCTGAGGATGTGTATCATATACTGCACATTCCTTTTCATGTAGGCCAACGACCAGAGTATGTGAGTTTGGGGAACTCAGGCCTATTAGCTTTCAGACGTCTCTTTGGAGATGATACTTAGATGATGGGCTCCATTTCCTAGGAGACCTTAGTGCAGATATATGGAAAGACGCACTGGCTAGAGTGCATCATTACCGGGATGATTGGTGGTATTATCATGTCTGACCATCAGCAGAACGGTCTTTTGATGGGCTGGGCCCCTATGGTAGCACGTTTGATGGCCACTCCCTCTGAGTTGGCTTGGGGTCAGTGTCTATTAGCTAACATGTTCTCTGAGATGCATGAGGTAGTGTATCAGGAGAGCAAGTCTTTCGCTATAGGAGCTCTAGTTTTATAGATATGGGCTTGCGAGCATATCCCAGTGTTGAGACCTATATGTACTTCATAGAGGCAGCCTCAGGAGCCTATCATTTATATATATGCCGGATATGTCATGCAGGGATGGATGGGCCACACTGAGTACTGGAGGTGATGCCTCGATGATATGAATTTTGTGCGCTAGAGACCATATGTAGCCATTGAGCCTTGGCCTACTGCTTGAGAGCAGTTTAGTTTCTTTTTCCAGAGTTGTGTACTGATTGGGAGGTCATCCTCCACTATAGAGAGATTCCTTATTACCAAGGTCTGGCGGTAGTATGGGCGAGTACAGGATGCCCCTGAGGATTATGCTACATATGCACAGATAGGGCATGAGATTGGATTTGGATGGACATAGAGGCTCTCTTATGCTTTGTGTTCACAGGAGTACAGTGCTGTTGTCAGTAGGGATTGGGAGTATAGACCAGATGCACTTGATGCTGGTGTTACTAATGGATTTATCTCATGGCTTGTTGACCATCCCATTCATAGATTTTTTGATCCGATGGAGCTGATACCCTCCATGGAGGAGGTGATGGACATTACAGGTGCTCTGATGGGATAGGGTCCCAGACCTACATAGGCTCCCATTATTCACCCCACACCTCCGAGACCCAGAGTGATGGCTCCACCATAGAGACCATCAAGATAGATGAGACCCCCTCATCCCACTAGTTCTAAAACAAGTAGATCTTCCAATTCTCACAGATGGACTAGGGGAGAGGGTGGTATATTAGGTGGAGTTGGTTCAGCTAATGAGGTACTAGCAGCTGAGTAGGTGGTAGGCGGTGGTACTGATCCCTTACAGGATGATACTAGATTTGATTTAGGTGGTAAGATCAAACACCGTAAGGCACAAAGAGCAGATACCTCTGAGTAGGCTCCCCCAGATACTAAGATGCCAAGCATTGATCCTACTACTCCTCCTACTCCACAGGACACTATCAGATGGCTCAGTGCATAGGTTAGGGACCTGAAGGTGCACAGTGCTTGATGGGAGGAGCGATACATAGAGGTAGATAGATAGCGGACTGAGCTATGTGCAGAGGTACAGAGATTATAGGCAGAGGTGATTCATCAAACCTCATGAGCAGCTTACTACGTGTCCACATATTATACACTTGTTCCTACTACACAGAGAGTTCCCTCCTATTCACAGTACATGATGGCATTAGAAGGAGCTAGAGCACCCAGAGCAGAGGTATTACCAGATGCACCACCCCCTCCTCCACTAGATGCAGAGGATCATGCTAATAGCTGATTTGTTTTGATACATTAATATACTGTACTCCTTTTGATCATTGATATACCGTTCTAACTCTGATAGCTCACATGAGCATATTCTTTTGTACACTGTGCCAGTAGTGCACCCCTGACTAGTACGAGATTTTTGATATATATATATGAGATCGATATTTTGGTTGTGACTTCATTTGTACTTGTCATGTTTTGATTTATGATGATATCATGTGATGTTTATGTTATGAGTAGTGTAGAATGTATGTATGGATATATGCAAATGCAATGATTTCTTTCATATGTATGGATGTTATGCAAATGTATTTGAGTATGAAAAGATGTATGTATGATTTATGCTTATGTACATGGATGTATTGTAATGCAACAGATGATTATTATATTTAAATGCAATGATACACATGATATGTTTTGCAGGTATTGATGAAGACAAGTACTCAGTCCTATGTCAAAAGGATGCAAGAGGAGAACTGCTTGCGAGTCTATGAAGAGACCTTTGAGTTAGGTTTCAGCTCTTGTTAGATTTGAAGAGATATTTGAAGAATTTTTTAAGCATTGAAGTTCGTTTAGCCAATGTGAGATCATGCAAACATGAAAAATGCAAAGAAACATGCAGAATGAAATGCAACCTAAGACCTAGGACCTAATCACTGATCATGTGTCGGTCATTCTCATCATTGAATTTTTAGGTAACCGGATAAATCAATACAATTCCCACTAGTTATGAAACCATAGACATATGAATATCAATTTTATGCACAGGAATCAATACAACACCCACTGGTTAGGCAACTATGGGCATATGAATATTGATTGTGTTTTCAAAATGTCAGATTAGATATAAGCATCAAGGCACAAATGCCAGGATGACCTGAATATCATGTCCATTTTGATATAGCAATTTGTATAAGCATCAAAAAATAAATTTCATGATGACCAAAATATGCCTTGCGGTATAAACACATCAATCAATCAAGAGGTCATTCGAAATCCAATGTGAATTACCCGTAGTGACCCTTTATCATTTACATCCTTAGGTAAGATCGCATTTCACAATAGGAGAAAGAACTCACTCAAAAAGACAATAGTTAGATCAAACTTCCTTGAATTTTCTAGGTATCAATGGTTGAGGTACGCATGGCCATCCAATTCGAGATAGAGGCTCTTACAGTCGGACATCATTTCAATCCAGAATTTCCAAAGTTGTTAGATTTTCACATACAAGCAGAAGACAAAGAAAAGATTATGCCCCTAGTCATTACTCTCTAAATCCTATAAAGGACATCATCGAAGAGCTTGAAGGAACATAATATGAAAAAATCTCAATGCGAATCAGTAAGCATACAAGGAGATAAAAGCATGTAAAGCACAGATTGCTCTTAGTTTGTGTTTGATGTTTGTTGTAGATGTAAAATCCTTTCTGGAGACAAGACAGACCGACTGACTCAAATGAAGCTTCAAAGGACTCTAATTGGATATGATACGTCTCAGATACATTGGAGGTCATAGGATATGACATTGATTGCCCCCAAGTTTGAACATCGATAGGATACTGACGCTTGAGCTGATTGGTGTACAGACTAACTTATTGAAAACAAACTGGGAGATATGTACAAACTAAAGCAAGACTAAAATTTTGGAAAGACCAAGATTGCGTTGATAGATGGAGCATTTTTGAAACAAGTGGTGCCTGTTTGCTAGGTTTTCACCATCTTGGCAGAGATTCTATTTTTGCTACCAAGGTGCCTATTTCCAAGTTTTCACCAAGGCACTTTTCTTCTTTTTCTCATTTTTTTGTATTTTTCATTTTTTCAATTTTTTTTTACTTTTGATATTTTTTACTTTTTTTGTGAATCATCAAGGTGCCTATTGCTAGATTTTCACCAAGATGTTCATTTTTTCAGGACCTTTTCAGATTTTTAAGATTTTTTCAGGAGATTTTACCATGGACTAAATGCCTTAGGCATAGAATTTCTTGAGATGGAGAACGTTGATTGGTTCTCAGAGCTGTAATCCTTCATTCATTGAGAGTTGATAGGCACCAGAGCCAAAAGTAGCAGTGATAACAAAGGGACCCAGCTAGTTGGGTTCAAACTTCCCCTTGTGTTCTCGATGTGATTGATTTTTAGGATTCTCTCTCAAGACTAGATCACCAACCTAAAATTCTCTATGTCTGACTTTCTTGTTGTAACCTCTAGACATTCTCTTTTGATATTCTCTAAGATGATCATACGCTTCTTGTCTGGGATCATCTAGTAGTTCAAGTTCTTGCAACCTAGACACTCTGTAGTCATCATCAGTTACTAGACCATGCATTCTAATTCTTAGTGATGGGATTTCAACCTCAATAGGCAGTACCACTTCAGACCCATAAACTAAAGTGAATGGTGTAGCCCCAGTAGGCATTCTGATACTTGTTCTGTAGGCCCAGAGAGCTAGATTGATCATGAGATGCCAGTCTCTTCCTATTTTATTAACTGTACGGTGCAAGATTTTCAATAGATTCTTGTTAGAAGCCTTTGCTTGTCCATTCCCTTGAGGATAGTAGATAGATGACCAATGTTGTGTAATCTTGAATTTGGCACATAAATCATCTAGATCTTTGTTCTTGAATTGTCCACTGTTATCTATGATTATGGAATGAGGTATCCCATATCTGCATATGATATAGTTCAATATGAACATAGATATTTGCTTTCCAGTTGCTTGTGTCAAAGGGATTGCTTCTACCCATTTTTTAAAATAATCTGTAGCTATGATTATATGGGTATGTCCATTAGAAGAATGAGGATGTATAGCTCCTATAAGATCAAATGCCCATTGGTGAAAAGGCCATTGTGTAGTAAAGGGAATTAGATCTCCCCCTAGAGCATGAATTAAGTTTCCATGCACTTGGCACTTTTGACAATTCTTAGCAAATTTGATAGACTCTTTCTCCATTCCAGGCCAATAGTACCCAGCCCTAATAAGTTTTTGAGCTAGTGTTAAACCATTCGAGTGTGACCCACAAATACCATCATGGACTTCCTCTAACGCACATTGAGACTCTTCCCATTCTAAACATCTAAGTAGTGTACCATCTAGACCTCGTTTGTACAGATCGTGACCAATGATGACATATCGGGAGGCATTACGGATAAGGTGTCTCTTTTCATGGCAGTTGAAGGTATTGGGAATGATTTGGTCTTGGAGATAGCAAAATAGGTTTTTGTATCTGGATGAATCATGACCAACAATAGTGCAGTTCATGCGGGTTTTGGGGGAATCATATGCAGGATAAGATAGTGCTTCCACCAGGAACTCATAGTGTAGCTCATGTTCAAGTTGTTGTAATAGAGTAGATAGTGTGGCCATTGCATCAGCAGCCTTATTCTCTGTTCTAGGAATTTTCTCAAATGTGATAGAAATGAAATACTTCTTTAAATCATCTACCATTCTCTTGTATGGGATGAGCTTTTCATCTTTAGTCTGGTACACATCATTGACTTGATGGATTACAAGTTCTGAGTCTCCATGAATGTGTAATTATGTTACTCTCCACTCAATTGCTAGTTTCATGCCATTAAGAAGGGCTTCATATTCTGCAATATTATTTGTGTAAGGGAACTTTAATCTAAATGCTTTTGGGATTGAGTATCCTTGAGGAGTTATGAACAATATGTCTAATCCTGACCCATTCTATGTATAGGACCCATCAAAGAATAATTGCCATTCTCTAGAAGAAAGAGTCATGATAGAGGAATCTGGAAATTCCATTTGCATTGGTGTATAATCAATCATAGGTGCATCTGCTAATTGATTAGCAGTAACCTATCCTTTGATAGCTTTTCATTCCACATACTCAATGTCAAATTCACTTAAGAGCATGACCCATTTAGCTAATCTACCTGTGAGGGTAGCTTTGCTTAGAAGGTACTTGAGTGGATCAATCTTAGCTACCAAATGTGTGGTATGAGCTAACATGTAATGTCTCAATTTCTATGATGCAAAGATCACAGCTAGACAAGCTTTCTCAATCATTGAATAATTATTTTCATATGCAACCAATGTTATACTGATATAGTATATATCTCTTTCCTTTTTGTTCTCATCATGTTGTGCAAGCAATGCCCCCAGTGATGTATCTGTAGCAGAGACATATAAGATCAAAGGCTTCCCTGGAATGGGAGGCATCAAGATAGGAGGATTTGATAGATACTTCTTGATATGGTTAAAGTTTTTCTCACATTCTTCATTCCATGCAAAGGTCACACCTTTATGCAATGTTTTTGTAAAAGGTTGTGATATGTCTTCTAGCTGTGATATGAATCTTCTGATAGATTGAACTCTTCCTTGCAATGTCCTCATTTGACTAATATTCTTTGGAGGTTTCATTTCCATGATAGCCTTTACTTTAGCTAGATCAACTTCAATGCCCTTCTTTGAGACTATGTATCCTAAGAGTTTTCCAGAAGTGACACCAAAAGCACACTTCTTAGCATTTAGTCTGAGACTAAATTTTTCCATTCTGTCTAGTATCTTGCTCAAGTCATTTAGATGTTCAGCTCTAATCATATATTTTTCTAAAGTATCATCAACATAATCCTCCATAGTCCTATGCATCATGTCATGAAAAATAGATTTCATGGCTCTTTGATATGTAGCACCGGCATTCTTAAGCCCAAATGGCATGACATTCCAGCAGAAGGTGCCCCATGCACATGTGAAAGCATTTTTCTCTTGATCTTCTCGAGCAATTTTTATTTGATTATATCTAGAAAAACCATCCATTAAGGAATACATCTCGAAACCCGCAGTCATGTCCACTATCATATCAATGTTAGGTAGTGGAAAATCATCCTTAGGGCATGCTCTATTCACATCTCTAAAGTATGTGCACACTCTGATTGATTTATCTGGTTTTGAAATAGGTACAATAGTAGAGATCCACTCTGCATATTCAATAACTTGAATGAATCTGGCTTTTAGGAGCTTCTCTAATTTAGCTTTTACCAAGATTGCAACATGAGGATGCATCTTTCTTAACTTTTGCTTAACAAGTTTGACATTTGGAGCTATAGATAAATGATGCATTATAATATTAGGATCCAAGCCTGGCATATCTGAATATTTCCATGCAAAGTTGATCTTTTTTTCTGTTAGGAATGTTGTAAATTTTTTCTTCTCTTCTTTTGATAAAGATTGTGCTACATGAATCAACTGTGGTTCTTCTATTATTTCCAAGTTGATGGATTGAGTGGGCTCAATTAGAACTAGAGATATGTCCTGTAAATGACTCGGAAGGACATCAAATATCTCATCCTTAGGCACCTCAAAAAAGTTTTCACCTTTGGATACATCTTTTATTTTTACTTTTGTAGGTTAAAAGACTGCCACAAAGTGGTTTTCACCCTCAGAACTCCTTTTCTTTTTATTCTTATTCTTATTTTTCTGACTAAGATACTTGATGTCTGACTCTGTCATGCTAACACTCGGTTCACTAATGGAAGCCCTCATAGGCTCAACTACATTGAGGTAGCAAGCAAGGGCATAGTCATTTGGGTAGGTATAAATACTATGGCTTGGATTTGTGGAGGTTTGATCAAGAAGTTCAGGATGTTGGATAGTCAAAATGGGGAAAGATTGGGAGATAGTGTTTACGGATATGGATCTATCATCATTGGTCCTAACCTGACGCTCAAGTTCAAAGGTGATATTACAACTTAAGACATTCAATTCATGAATAGGCTCAATGTCATTGTGGGAGTCCAATTCAACCATCGGTGGATCAGACTCAGTAGGTTCATCATTTCATTCTAGACTTACATTGGGTTCAAGTGCATATTGGTGAATAACATCAACATGTTTCTTTGTAATAAGCTCATCTTCTTCTGGAATGGCTCCCTATTCATAGTCATTAGATTCTTCATCTATGCCTCTAGGAAATCTAAGAACATGATTAAATTTAGGATGAATACCCCAAGAAGGGTTACCCTCAGATTCTGATTTGAATTCATACTCATGAGAATCTATCTCAGAATAACTACCACCTTCCTCTTTGCCTATTTGATTGTCTTCGAGATTAGCAGGTTCTTGTGTTGCAACTATCTCTTGATTGATAGTAGGCTCTTGTGTTTCTACTACATTAATTCTTTTGATTAGATCATCTTTAGCTTCAAGGAGATCTGTGATTTCCTTAGGCAAACGCTCATAAGGGATGAGTTTAGAGTTGTCTGAATCACTATCTGATGGTTCAGTTTCTTCCTTCTTAAGAAGGAGTTCACCTGGTGTGATCTACTCTATGACATGAGAATAATTACCTTTGAGGTGGAAGGGTTTCTTTTTAAAGCCTAAGCCAATAGTATCTTTGTTTGCCCTACTAGTATGTGAAATAGGTGTTATAAGACCTTCTCCTCTGACTCCTAGAGGTCCTTTATCTGAATATCCCATTTTAGCTATTAGTTTATCTCCTAGACCATATGTCTTAGAAGGGATTTTGGATACTGTAGAGTCACTAGTTGGAACAACTTGAGATTCAGGTTCATCTTTGTATAGCCATGTAAGTACAACTTCATCTTCTTCAAATTCTTTCTTGGAGACTTGTTCTACTACAAAATTCTTTTTATATGCCTCAAGAGGTTCTTTAGAGTCTAGTTTGGACTATTTTAAAGATTGTCCATAAGACTTAGGTGAGATAGGTAGAGATGTCAAATATAAGACTAGCTCTATAGTATATTCTCCCATACCATTTTCTTTGATATTGACCTCTTTTGCAAGGTCTTCCATTTTAGATGTGGATGCTTCTTTTTTTGGCTCAATGGAAGATTCTTTGTTATTAGGCACAAATTTATCTGCACTCTCCTTCAATGTATTGCAAGTGGTGGATATGTCAGCTGGAATAGTGACCTCTACTCCTTCATAAGGAAATTTAAAGCATTGGTGAAATGTAGAAGGAATAGCCTTCATCTCATGTATCCATGGTCTCCCTAGAAGAATGTTATCACCCAAAGGTAGATCAAGAACTTGACATATAGTATCTCTGATAACTGGATCTACTCTGATAGGTAAAACAATGGTGCCTTTAGAAGATCTTTCTTATTCATCATAGGCTTTTATAGTTATTTTCTTTCTAGGATCAATGGCCAATTCTAGAAATCCCAATTGTGTGACCAAGCTGTAAGAACAAATATTTAGGTCAACGCCCCCATCTATCAACACACGTTTGACTCTACAGTTCTGGATCAAGACTTCTATGTGCAAGGGCTGGTTATGCGGGTGACTCAAGGATTTTCCATCTTCCTCTAAAAAGGATATATACTGTGGAGATGTAAGATGTCCATCCATAGTTTGGAACCTGTCTAAATCAAGGTCATCAAGAACATTGGATCCGAGCAAAGCTTTGTCTAGAATGGCTCTATGAGCTGGAGATATTCGAAGCAACTCAAACATGGAGATTTTCACATTAGTGTGTTGGAGTTGTTGAATAATGCTATAATATGTTGGCCTCATATCTTTAGGATTGGAAGATTTAGAAATAGCCTTCTGTTTGGAAGCAGAAGAAAGATTGAAGGGCATCTTAGGGACATTTGATGAATCTGGGATTTGTTCGTTTAGATGTGCCTGAGCCTATGATTGAGTCACTACGTTAGCTAAAGTATGATCTCTATCTCTTCACACAATTGTGATGACATTGCAATGCTCAGAGAGATGAGGTTCAACCATATTGATAACAACATTATTTCTAAGGTAAGCATAATTGACCTTTGCCCCCATATTAGGCTAAGAAGATGAAACTTCTTGACCATGTTTCAGAAATGGTTCTGTGAATGTTGTATGATCATTATTGCTCTTATGATTGTTAATCGTGATGTCTCCCTTATCAATTAGATCTTGAATAGTATGTTTCAAGCATAAGCAGTTATTAGTTTTGTGACCTTTACCTTGATGGAAATCACAGAATTCATTCTCTCTCCACCATTTTGGTTTAGGATCAGGATCAGATTGTCGGATCTCAGGAAAAGAGATGATGTTATTAGCCAATAGAGTTCTCATAGCTGATTCCAAAGATTCCCCAAGAGGAGTGAACTTTCATTTATTATCAGTGGACCAAGATTTGTATTCTGGCTTCTTTTGAGATGGTTCAAACACCTTTTTCTCTGAGGCTTTGATTGCTTGGGTACCAATAGTTAGATTGAAAGCTGGTGCCTTTGATGGGGCATGGATAGTATCAACAACACCATCTATGACGATGCCTTTATTCTTGTTCTAGTTTTTGTTCTTGTCTTTAGAACTGGACCCTGATTCATACTTGTCCTTTTGAAGTGTGATGTCTCCTTTTTTCACAAGTATTTTTTCAATTTTGATCGCATTGTCTACCATCTTATCAAAAGATGTATGATCTTGCATTTGTAAAGGGTAGTTGATCTCTGGGATAAGATTATTGATGAAGATTTCTAGCTTCTCAATTTCTGAAATAGGCCTAGCATATAGAGAGAATTTCTTCCTCTATCTCTTGAGAAATGTCAGGAATGGTTCTCCTAGATATTGTTTGAGATTGCAGATATCAATCATGGTGACTAGATGTTGAATGTTGTAGGAGTATTGCTGATAGAACAATTTGATCAACTCCTCAAAAGTTTTGATAGTAGAAGGCAATCTAGAGAACTAATAAATGGTTTCTCCCCCCAGTGATTGAGGAGAGAGACACATCAGATAGGTTGGTTCATGCATGAACTCCATAGATTGTGTATAGAATTCTTTGACATGATCTTGAGGATCTGAGTGTCCATCATACTTATCATATTTAGGCATCTCCACTCTTTTCAGGAATGGTGGCATGTACAAGTCTTTGTCAAATGGAAAAGTACATAGGGCCTCCATGGAGAACTCCTTGGGTTCCTTTTCTTTCTCAAGTTTATTAAGTTTGACTTGCATGGCATGCATCTATTTCATCATAGCTATGAGTGGAATTTTTTCCTCATGCGTAATGATATCTTCAACATTAAAGTTGGGAGGAAGTTTAGCTCCTTGATGAGCTAATTGTAAAAAGTATGCCTCTCTGTCTTCTTTCAAGAAATGCTTCATCATTCATTTGAAGTTATCATCATTTTGATATTGAGCAATTTCTTCAGGTGTGGGTTCCTGATCTACACCATGTTGAGATTGAGCTCTTTGAGAGCCAAAGTTTTTCCCTGCTTGAGACATGGTAGGAGTTTTCCCTGGGATAGATCGAGGAGGAGTTTGTTGACTACCTCCGTGAGTTGATGGAGGAGGAATGTAACCATTTTTTAATCGAAAGTTGTCAAGACCGTCATCTTCATAAAGACTAGAATTGTAGAGTTTCTCAAGAGTTGGACCCTTGACAACAGTTATAGGTAAGGTATGGGATGCTTCTCCAAATTTCTTGTGAGAGGAAGCTCTAGTTTCCACCATCAACCTTGGGTGAAACAAAAGAATATGATGAAGACCACTGAAGAAGCATCTGATTCAAGAAGATCAAATGATGCAACCTTGTCAAGGTTTGATTGATTGAAGCTTAGATTAGATGTAAATGGAGGAGACTATGCCCTAGATGTATGGGTAGATTCCCAAAGATAGCGGACATGAGTTCACAACACTTAGCCATTTTGAAGATGGATTGAAGATTGATAGTTATGACAAAGTTTTGACACAAGATGATAAAGACTCAAATTGATTAAACAGAAGGCTAAATCAGATTCAAAAGGCCACTTTAGGAAAATGATTGGATTCTCAGTAGTTGCTACTCTATTCCTGACACAGTGATTTTCTTGATAGACTCTGGAAATAGGCTAGAAAAGCTGGGTCTTTGATAGTTCTGACAACTTTCTGGCAATTTTTCAAAATTTCTCAAATGACTTTCTACAGGCTCATACGACAGTGGGTATAGCATGAAATGACAATTGAAAAACTCATACAACTATTGCAAAACTCACATGACAATTGATAGTAGGGTTTTTGACTTTTGGAATTGACTAGCAGCAAAACTTGTACGACAATGTACCATATATCATATGACAATTTGGGGATTTTGAAATGACAATAGCCAAAAGTCGTACAACTTTCTAACTTTACAAAATGACTGTTGACTCCAGAAAGGTGTTTGACATCAGATTTTGCAATTTTTTAGATTTTTAGTTTCAAATTGTTTACAAAATTATCTGTCCAGATTTGAAGATTGTAGTGGATTGATTCATTCTTAGTAACCAGATAGATAAACAAGCATGCAAAACAACAATTAAGTAGTTTCAAGCATGTCTAAAAACAATGAACAGGGAACAAAGCAACCCTACGCATGAACAATCAATTGACTAAATTGTGCTAATCCTAGGAGTGCTAATAGTGTATGTTCCAAAAAGTTTTGCAATAACGTGCATATTCCTAGAAAAATGAAAATTTGGCCTCACTAGGGTTTTTAGTAATGGTCTGACTCTATAACTTTTGTGATCTCAAGAGGGTGAACTCCAATCTAGGCGCACAGAGGTTTTGACACAGTCTAAGAACTTAATCTTCAAGATCTACTAGGGAGATCTGACAGCCCAACAAGAGCCCACAACTGTGGAGATTTCTTCCACAAGGACATTTATATAGCGGTTGTCACTACCATGGTGAAAATGGCTATTACCGCTTGAGGTTTCATCAACGTGGTTGACCTAATTAAGGGAATGTCCACTATGGTTAACCCTCTCTAAAGGTGACTCACAAAATATACCACATGGAGACTGGTTCCAGATTCAAGGATCTAAGTTTCTGGTACTACCCAAAAAGGGAGTAGAGCATAATCCTCTAGCCTTTTCACTTTTAACCCAAACAAAGTAGACAGATTAATCTGAAATGCTAAGACCAAGATTATCTTACAAAGATCTATGATGTCAACCTCTTATGATCTATCAACCTCTCCGGAGAGAGAATGTATCAATCAGAAGCTAAAGACGCATAAATCTAGTAGAACGTGAGACTCTCTCAGTAACCTCCCTACCTACAAGGGTTCCTTTGTTGAGAAGAGTTTCCCTGGAAACCCACTCTCTCAAAAACCACGAATAGTGTTCATAGGGCCTATTTACTATGTGTAACAAAGATGCTGAAAAGCAAATCTATGTTCATTTTTATAGCCCAAAATGAAATCTGTGATATGAAAGCAATAAAGGTCACACAAGCTTGACACACAACAGTTCTTTTTAATCCAAATCAAAACATTATCAGCTGAGAAGATTACCTAAATTCCTCGCAATGCGCTTAGTAGATTCTTACCTATTTTTAGCAATTCTTACGCTTTTCCCAATCAAAACCAACTGAAATCAATCAGAAACAGCAAATTTCAATTGTTAATGTTAGCTGTTAGTCCAAATTAGGAAAACAAATCTAGAAAACTACCTAAAAAAGTGAAACGACAATTGAAACTTGGCACTAAAACTCGTATGATAGTGGGCCACTTTCCAGATGACAGTCCAGAAACTCGTATGACACTGGGTATAGGATCATACGATAATTGAGATTCCAAATGACACTTTGATTCTGGCAGTATGATCCTCGATCAAATAAACTGTCATACGATAATGGGTATCCTCTGATACGAGTTTTTGACAAAACTCATACAAAAATTGTACGGACATAAATTAAAAATCACAGCTTGGAATATAAAATGACAAGAAGATGATAGAAATGTGATAAAAATGGAATGGAAACCCATTTCAGGACCCCACGGTGGGCGCTAGAAATGTGTGTGTGTATTTTGTACCTAGCTGTAGACACAACACTTCAGTAAAACATTAGAGGTTAGAAAAAATTGAAATCATGCAATGAAATGAAAACTAAACTAATCAGGCAATTTACTGCCTTCTAGTAGATGCGAGTATGTATTCTCAGATTGGACCGAGATCAGTGACCTTGATGACACCTAAACGAAGGATTTTAATGCAAAATCTAGATATGAATTAGATGCAAATTAATCTTTTTTTTTTTGGTTTTTCTATGCAATAATATGAAAAATGATATGAAATCTAATCTATATGAAAAAATGATATGCAATACAATTAATTTAACAATGATATGTTAAATATGAATGATCTCACAAAAGTTGTTGATTTGCAAAGAAGCTTCAATTCTTCAGATGTCAATTTGCCAGCATAAGTTTGCAATTTATGAGATGATTTGTGAAGAGCTGAACCTTGATTTTATAGAAATCCAGGGCTTTGAGGATGCATGAAAAAGCCATAAATCACTCAGTTGATTTTTGAGTCAACAAGGAATTAAAGATAGTTAACTCACAATAAATCATGCAAAAATAGCTTTTTGATTTAAATCAGAAGTTGAGATCAGCCTTTAACTCAAAATAGAGTTGTGTTTATTTTTAAAACAACTTGAATTGATTTTCTGATTTATAGTTTAACTATTTTTTGGATGTGCATAATTAATTATGAATTAAATAAATAAATAAAGTGATTTATCCTCAACTTAATTGATTTTGAAAATAAAACAATTGATTTATGGGTTAATCAATTATTAAATCAAACTTTTATTCCAAAATAATATCATTAAATATGACAACTTGCTTTAATTAATTAAATAATAATTTAATCAATTAATGATAGGAATTTTGATTTATTGTCAAATAATAATAATTAGAAATAAATATAATTAAATTCAATTAAATAATTAAGTGGAAATATTAAATCTAATTAATTAAATATTCAAAATATTCAATTAATCAAACTTTAGGATAAATAGGATTTATCACCAAATAATCATTAAATTAAAGATAATTAAGATAAATAGGAATATTCCCCAATGCAGAATTTAAGATAATCAATTAGGATTCGATAATGTGTCGATGTGCCTTAGGTTAGGACTTCAATGTTGATTTTGTTTGATATGTCAATATAGGAGGTTAATGAACTTATAGCCCATTTTTGGGGTATTACAACTATCACATATCTATGAGATGTGTTGTCATTGATGTCAACATATTTCTTTGTTGTGATAGTGTTGCAAAGATGTTGGAGGAATGTTTAGTGGAATTATTGGTTTGGTAAAACTAATATATTGAATATTTGATGATGAAAAGCTACATATGTGTTGAGGTGTGTCTTTACTTGATTTATGTCAAGTTATAGAGGTTTGCAAAGAGCTATTAGAGACTGGTATTATGGATGTCCGGGAAGAGACATTGTGATAGTATTTTGATCAGTTTGGATTGGTGTGAATATTTTGAGATTTGAAGGATATGGAATGATTAAGACTTGAATATGTGTCCTTGACATGGTTGGTTTTTCAATTTGAGGATCACAAGCTATGTTTTTGGAGTGACATTGTTTATTGTTTATTGTTCCTAATATATTATGTAGAGATGATTATGAATTCTAAGATAGAGGTGTTGTTGGTGTTTCTGAG
Organism: Chamaecyparis obtusa; assembly: GCA_027943335.1. Taxonomy (NCBI): domain Eukaryota; kingdom Viridiplantae; phylum Streptophyta; class Pinopsida; order Cupressales; family Cupressaceae; genus Chamaecyparis; species Chamaecyparis obtusa. The sequence goes on from BSBK01002919.1 coordinate 641,521, forward strand.
CTATTCAATGTTTCTTTTGATGTCTTATGATTATGTCCCATTTGTTTTTCTATATTTCACTCATTAGTGTGATCAATTTGGATAATTTTCTTCTTGTGTGTTGTTGTTCTTAATGTTCTTGGCCGACATAGTTGGTGTAACATGTTGTGATAGATTGTGGTGTGATTTCTGGAGCTATTTCATGTTTGAGGATGTTATTATGGATCATTTCTATGTCTTAGCTAATGTTCAATAGATCTCTTTTTAATTTGAGATGCAATAATGTAAAATTTTGCAATTAGGTGTTTAGGTTGAGCCAACCTTGTTTATCTTTACAAGGTCGATGAAATGTATAAAAAGATGTAATCATTTGTAAGTGTGAAGGTGTGTTTGTGTGTGTGAGGACAATGTGTTGATGACTGTGTGAAGAGGTATGAATGGAATTTATAATTGAGGCAGATATTTTGTATACTTCATTGGAGTTGTATTAGCATATTGGAGATGTTATCAGTCAGTTCATAAATCAATGGATTGTTGTCCATCCAAGGTTGTAGCCCTTGCTATAATTCTCAGTGTTATTTCCCTCAGTTGTATTTGAGAAGTGAGATCTAGGTATTGTGCATGAATGCATGTGTATTCCCCTTTATAATACTCCTAACATGGTACAATTATTTTAACCAAGTACATAATATAGTGGGTTTGATCCCCATCATGGTTCTTCCCTTAATAGGGTTTCCATGCAAAAAAATATTGTTGTTATTATGGATAATTTCTATGTCTTAGCCAATGTTCAATGGATCTCTTTGTAATTTAAGATGTAATAATGTAACATTTTTCAATTAGGTGTTTAGCTTGAGCTGACCTTGTTTATCTTTACAAGGTTGATGAAATGTATAAAAATATGTAATCATTTGTAAGTGTGAAGGTGTTTTTGTGTGTGTGAGGATAATGTGTTGATGACTGTGTGAAGAGGTATGAGTGGAATTTGTAATTGAGGTAAGAATTTTTTGTACTTCATTGGATTTGTATTGGCATATTGGATATGCTATCAGTCAATTAATAAATCAATGGATTGTTGTACATTCAGGGTTGAAGCCCTTGCTATAATTCTCATGGTTATTTCCCTCAGTTTTATTTGAGAAGTGAGCTCTAGATAGTGTTCCCGAATGCATGTGTATTCCCCTTTTTAATACTCCTAACAAGGTATAGTGCTTTTAACTAAGTACATCATCTAGTGGGTTTTATCCCCATCATGGTTCTTCCCTTAATAGGGTTTCCATGCAAAAAAATATTGCTGTTATGTGTTCATGTATTTTGTGGATCATTGATTTCATGATTTACTTTCATATATAAAATTAAAACTTTAAGTTTGCATAAGGTTTTGTTTTTGGATACAACTAATTCACCCCCTACCTTCTTAGGTGTGTGTTGCCTTGATTCTAACAATTGGTATCAGAGATAAGTCCTATTTGGGAAGCATAATTACTTGAGAATATCTGGGATGGAATATTTCAAGGACAATCTTATATCTGAAGAAACAAACTATACAATATGGAAAGGCTGGATGAAGACTCATTTGAGATGCATTTGATCCTCTTAAAAATATTTCTACCACTAGTGTTGATGAGAAGAAGAAATTTGAATACAACATCAAAGCTAAGGAAGCCTTGCTAAGTACCTTATATGATATATATAATACACAAATGTCATGGAATTGGAGACTAAACATCAAATATGGAAAAAATTGGAGATCTTACATGAAGGAGATGCCTATGTGAAGAAAGCCAAGCTAAAAATTTTAAAATGAAAATATGAAGCCTTGAAGATGAGTGAGGATGAGAACATCAATTCTTACATTTAGAAGATAAATGAATTTTTTTGTGAAATCAGATGCGCTAGTAGGAAATTGGATGAAGATGAGATTGTTTCAAAGGTGCTTAGATCATTTCCTCTTGCTTGTGATAACAAGGTTGTTTCTATTGAATAAATCAAGACCTTGACTACTATGACAAGAGATACTTTGGTTGGTAAGTCATTTTATTTTGAAATGATTAAATTTGGTGATAATCTTCCTAAGGTTGAGTCTGCATTTAAAGCTAGTATTTTTAAGGATAAGAAAAAGTATGACCCTAGTAAAAGTTCATCTAACATTGGATCTAGATATGCTAAGGAATGGGAAGAGATTGAAGAAGAAGAAATAAAGCTTTAAAAACTTGAAGATCTATTTGCTAGGAGAGTTCCTAAAGGAGCTGGTAAGTATGAAGGAAAATTGCCTTTGAAATGTTTTTCATGTAATGAGATTAGTCATTTTGCATCTATATGTCATAATAGATTTCCTAAGCATAAGCCAAATAATTTCATTCCTAAATATCTAAAGAAATTTTACTATGTTTCTAATAAAGGTTTCATAGATGAGGAATCATAGAAAGCCCCTAAGACAAATGATCAATGGGAATTTATTACTATCAAGGAAGAAGACCCTATCTTGAATGAGTAAAAAGATTTGGTTTCACATGTCGATGAGAAAGATGAATGAGTTATGATAGTGGTTTTTCATATGATATGACCGATGACAAAAGAAAATTTGTAATTTTGGAAAGGTATGATAGTGGTGTGGTTATATTTGGAGATAACACTTCTTGTCTGATCCAAGAAAGAGGTTCTATTATTGTTGATGGTAATAATAATAATGATGATGTCTTATATGTTGAAGGAATAATGCATAATATTTTGAGTGTTGGACTTCTAGTTCTAGATGACAAGGGATATGATCTACGATTCAATTATGGAAATTGCAAAATTATTGGAAGTTTAGGTACTAAAATTGCATCAGGTACAAACACTAAAGGAAATCATTTTTGTTTGAATAGGGCTAAAAGAAGATTTTTGATTGTTCAAATTAATGAGATTTGGTTATGGAATAAGAGGTTGTGTCATGTAAATTTTGATAAAATTGTGAAAATTAGTTCCACTAGAGCAGTTGGAGATTTACCTAAATTGATGAAGCCTACTAATACTATGTGCACGGAATGTTACATGGGTAGGAAAACTAGATCTACATTCAAGAGAAAAACATATTCTTCAAATGGTTTGTTAGATCTTGTTAATACTAATTAATTTGATCCATCTAGAACTTAGAGTTATTATGGTGAAAGATATTTCATACTATTTTTTTATGACTACTCAAGAATGATTTGGGTTACTTTTATAAAGGAAAAACCTAAAGCATTTGAAAATTTTAAAAAATGTAAGGCTATGGTTGAGATAGAAACATATATGAAGATGAAATATCTGAGATCTAATTGTGGTGGTGAATTCACATCTGGTGAATTTAGTGCTTTTTGTGAAGAGAATGGGATAAGAAGGAATACATTTTCTCTAAGAACTCCACAATGGAATGCTATTGAAGAGAGAAGAAACCAACTAGCCTAGACACTACTAGGTCTATCATGATTGAAGGGAATAATCCATAGATCTATTGGAGAGAGGAAGTTAGGACTACAATATACACATTGAACTGGGTACAAATCAAGCATGGAACCGATAATACCCCTTATGAGCTATGTTATGGTAATACTCCTACTATGAAATACTTCAAAAAAATTAAGCAAATGCTATATCAAAAGAGATGAAGATTTAGGTTATAAGTTTGACCCTAGGAGTGATGAAGGTATCTTTATTGGTTATTCTACTAAAAGTAAAGCATACAAATATTATAATAAGAGATTGATAAAGATTATTGAGTGCTAATCTCAGAGTTGATGAAAGTAATCAGAGACACTCTAGATCTTGTGAGTATGATTCATATGATGTGGATATCAGTGAAAATTAGGGAGTACAAACTCCACCACATAACCAATTATAGATTGTTCCTAAAAATTTTGATGATGAGGATGAACCGGTGAATGATGAAGAAGTTAAAGAATCAAGTATTCGTGCAAATCCTAAGATTCCAAGATATGTAATATTGAATCATTCTAAGAATTAGATAATAGGAGATAGAAACAAAGTTGTTCAAACTATAAGAAGGTTAACATAGAATAGAGAAGAGATTTATTTTATTTCAAATATTGAACCTATTTCTATTAAATAAAAAATCAAGTGCAATCAATATTTCAAATAATCCTATGTTGCATTAAAAAAAATCATATATCCATTAAGTATCATTTCTTAAAGGATAAAGCTAGTGAAAATGAAGTCAAGATGGAATATGTATCTACTAAAGAGAATATTGCAGATATATTCATGAAGCCCTTGCCAGAGCATACTTTTGAGTATCTCCAAGGTAAGCTTGGGGTAATTTCCCCTCCTAGTCAGAGCTAAAGATGTATTGAGATGCATCAGGCCTGTGCTATTACAGAGACTACTTTTTATCTATATTGATGTTATTGGTGGCTACTACATAGGGGGAGTAGTTAGTCTTATGAGGTATGTTCTTCAATTTTGGGAGAAATATTCAATTTTTTTTAGCTTCTATGACTTAGTACATATATTTTCCATTTTCATTGATGTTAAAGGGTGAGAGATATCCATGTGAAAAAACTATATAAAGCTAAGGGGGGGAGATTTTTTTGATATATTGTGGATATTTTTGGTAGTATCATTGATATGGTTTCTTTGTGCATTGATTTTTTTTAAACATCATATGTTTCCATCAATTCCAAAGGGGATTTTTTGGTATATTATGCAAATATATGCTTCAAATATCACTATCACATATTTGTGAGATGTGTTGTCATTGATGTTTACATATTTCTTTGTTGAGACAGTGTTGTAGAGATGTTGTAGGAATTTTTAGTAGAAGGATTGGTTTGGTATGACTACTGTATTGAAGATCTAATGATGTGAAGCTATAGATGTATTGAGGTGTGTATATAATTTATCTATATCAATTTACATGGGTTCACTATTATATTTGAGTTAGTTATGGATGATATATTAGAGACTAGTATTTTGGATGTTCAATAAGAGATAGTGTGACAATATTTGGATCAATGTGGATCGATGTGATAGTATTTCAAGATGTGAAAGATATGGAATATTTAGGACTTGTATTTGTGTTGTTGACATGATTGGTTCATCTATTTAAGTATCACAAGATATGTTTCTAGAGTGACGGTGTTTACTATTTATTGTTCTTGGTATATAGTGCAGAGATGATTATGAATTCTGAGACATAGGTGTTATTGGTGTTGTTGAGATATTCAATTTTACTTTTTGATCTTATGATCATTTTCCATTCATTTTGTTGGATCACATTAATTGGTGTGATCATTTTGGATAATTTTCTTGTGGCGTGTTGGTGTTCTTATTTCTCTTGGCTAACATGGTTGTTGTAACATGTTGTGATGGATCGTAGCATGATTTATGGAGTTTTTGCATGTTTAAGGATGTTCTTATGGATAGTTTATATGCATTATTTGAAACTCAATAGATCAATTTGTAATTTGAGCTATAATGATGTAACATTTTGCAATTAGATGTTTAGGTTGATCTGACCTTGTTTATCTTTACAAGATTGATGAAATGTATAAAAATATGTAATCATTTGTAAGTGTGAAGGAGTGTGTTTTTATGAAAGGATAATGTAATGATAAGTATATGAAGAGGTATGAGTGGAATCTGTAATTGAGGTAGAGATTTTTTATACTTCATTGGAGTTGTATTGGCATATTGCAGATGCTATTAGTTAGTTCATAAATTAGTGGATTATTATCCATAGTGGATTGTTGTCTATTCATGGTTGTAGCCCTTATTGTAATTCTCATGGTATTTCCCTCATTTGTATTTGAGCAGTGAGCTCTAAGAAGTGTACATAAATGCATGTGCATTCCCCTTTATAATACTTTTAATAGAGTATAGTGTTTTTAACTAAGTACATCATCTAGAGGGTTTTATCCCCACCATGTTTTTTCCCCTAATAGGATTTCCACACAAAAAAATATGTGTTCATGTGTTTTTTGGATCACTCCTTTCATGCTTTACTTTTAGATGCGATATTAAAGGCTTAATTTTTCATAAGGTTTTGGTTTTTGGACACAACTGATTCAACCACACCCCCTCTCAGTTGTGTTTTATCTTGATTCTAACAGAGAATCATAAATTTGATCAATGCACAATAGTCGTGCACAAAACACACAAGTGTACAAGTAAAACTCACAATGGGGGAAAACCTTGATGAGAAAAGATGCTATAGTCTACTTCTCTAATCCAGCTTCACAAAGAAAAGTAAACTTGATTAAAAATGTTATGGGCACCGACCCAAAGGAGATACAACCCCTACTCTAAGCACCAACTCAAATTGAATACAACATTACAATTTTATGGGCACCTATCTAAAGGAGCTACAACCCATACTCTGAGTAATGAGTTAAAATGAAATACAAATAAATTGTTATGTTAGGTATAGTACCTTTTTACAAATAAGGTTTTGTAACTCTCTGAATTTTCTCCACTTTAAAAAAAATGAATATTCTTTGCCTCTATTTCCCTAAGAAAACTCTCTATTTCTTCATTCACTCACTATCTACAAATATTTTATGTCATAATGATAGCATCTCTATCTTCAAATATCTTCACATATAATCACAATGTGTGCTTTATCTTTCTACCCTTTTCACACAATCTTTTCCTTTCTTTGTCTTTACATCCAATCACTATGTGTTTCTTGGTCTATTCCTTACAATTTTTTCACAAAATATTTTTTAGTTCATTCTCTGCATTACACACTCTTACACAAATTTTATTTTCTCACTTCCTATTTATTTCTAATAGGAAAAACTTTTCAACATACCCCATTTTTGTTATTCTCTTTCTACTCTCTACAAAAATATTTTAGAATCATCTATTTTATTTTCTCATAGCTCACATGTTAGAAATGAAATGAAAATATAATGTAGATGATAAATTAGGAAAGTTATTGAAAAATAGGAAATAATAGACTAATACAGACATGTAGAGAGTTGAAATGTATAGAAACAAAAATGAAAAGAAGATTCGACCTGTGGCTGGAATATATGAATAGAATGTAGGATATAGGGAATAAATGGTGATTTTTACTTGGGTATATGATGGTAATGGTGATTTGTACCTAGTTTTTTTGACTAAATTTTTTAGGGATGCTCTATCTGGTCTTGATCTTTCTAGATCTTGTCTGACAACTCTGTAACTTGTTCCTACACATAGAAAAATTAGGAAGAAGGTTGGCTAAAGGATTTTTCCTTAGTCAAACCCCTATTTAGGAACCAACCTTGAAAATGAAAGGAATTTACATAAGGAAAGATGAAATAGAAGATAGATCTGAATTACCTCATGCATTTATGACATAATGCTTCTTTGGATGTGACCACAAATGTAATAGCTTGAAATCCACAAAAACCAAAAAGTAAATCATGAAAGATAAGCCTTGTATGACGGATGTTGTAGTTTTCCACAATGCTTGATGAAGAAGGAATAATGCTTTGAAGACTTGAAGACTTGAAGACTTGAATGCTCAATTGTAGAAGAGATCTTGAATTATGATTTATTGATTGATTCTTGATCATGAATGCTTGTAAATAGTAGTGGCTACCAAAATTAGGAGAGATAGGGTTTTTTATGCTAAATCTATTATTTTGAGATTAAAAAATAACCTAATCTGACCATGAAATCAAATCTCCCACTAATATCCCAACATAGGGCCCTAGGCCAAATTTGGGCCCCAATCCATCGACATAGAAAACCATTGGAATTATGTCCCAAGGAAAGGATTCCATTGGCATATTGTACCCTAGAGAATGAGCCAATATTTAAGTAGGGTGTCAAGAAAGTGGGGTAGGTGTGATATTTTTAGGTACAAGTCATTCTGAGGTCAGGACATGTCACAAAGGCCACAAATAAGGATATAGGTCCTAGGTGATTAAATGTATTATTTTATTGGAGGAAAAATAAAGTATCACACTTAGAAATAAGGGCTAAAATTGAATTTTGAAAAAATTGAATCAATACAAGACTTATAATATTAATTTGAAGGTCCACTGAGTATTAGGAGTGTGAAATCAATGTGGGAACCTATACATACTAAAATGGGTCTAAAATGAGCACCAAATTAAGGGTGTTTACTTTTTATAATGGTACACTTATATTAACTAATTGATTTCTGATATGACTTCTAGATTCACTAACTCTATGACCATTCTCACTACATGAAAAACATTTTCCAGAAAAATTTGAGAAGTACTTGATTTGTACAGAGGAAGGGAAACTCTTGAAATCCTTCATGTTCTAAGACAAATTGGGTTCACACTTTACTCCTCTCATCTTACGATTATTTCTAGATCTATTTCTATCTTTGATCTTTCTTTGTCCCTCTAACATTTTATTCCTACTATCAACTTTGATCTCCTTGAACTTGTCAGTTTGTTCTATTTCATTTTTAGAACATCCTTAAGCTTCTATACTTATTGTTCAAATATAATACATTTCTCTATATCTATTTCAGTCAATTCTAATACCTTATTCAATGTTGGTCTTTCCTATATCCAACTTTTTTCTTCTTTATCTATTTCACTCAATTTTGATACCATCTTCAACACTTGTATTTCCTCCGTCTAATTTTGTTCTTCTTCAACCATCTTTGACCAACTCTTATCTTCTTTTTCCTTCCTTTCAAGTTCATATTCAAATGTGCACACTTATTCTATGAAAAAATTACTTTGACCATAATTACTTACGTAGTTAAATTTTGCATTCACTCTAACACTTTTAGAAACTAGTTTTCCAGTATTTCCTTTACACATCTAGATTTACTAAAGGTAACTTTATAACCTCTATTGCACATCTGACTAACACTTAGTAAGTTATGTCTTAGTCCTTTAACATAATATACATCATTAGTTTTATTCTTACCAGCAATTGAGATGATCCTTCTCTTGTATATTATGGGAACTTCTTCTCCAACAAATCTTACAAATCCTCCATCACACTTCTCACTCAATTCATACACTTCTCCTTATCCCCTTTCATATGGTTTGAACATCCAGAATTGATAACCCATGAATTTTTTCCACTTTATCATGCAATGTTGTCATCTTTACTTTTGGTCTTTTGGTTATTTCTTTGTCACCTTCCTTTATAGCTAGAAATAATAAATATTTATTTGAGTCGTTATCATCTTCATCCCTAGACAAATATTCCTCCATAGTGCCTAAGATTCTCTTCCCTATTGGGAAATTGTGTCTCAACCTTGCAATGACATATAGAAGCTATTTTTAGTTAGTCTTTCATTTGAGCATGAAATTTTCCAATTTCTTTTCTGGAGGTTCATTTTAGATATGTAAGCATGTTGATAAAGTCTTGTGGAAAGATCTTTTTCTATTTTGAAGATATTAATTTTGTTAGTTTTTGGGCAAGGTTGTACAAAAACTTCAAACTCAATTTTGAAGGCCTTAGAGGCTCCAAAAGTGGTTATAATAGAAAATCAAATACACAATTTAAAAGTTATGGTCTCCAAAACTTGGGTATCCTAAAATAGAAAATGTAAAAATGAGTCAAACATGTAAATGAGCTATAAAAGGGAGTTACATGTGTTGGTGTGTGTATTGACACATAATAGAGCATCTTTGATTGGAGATAAGATGGGTGCCTCTTTTTGGGGTGGTTTTAGCCCATGGTTTTGTAATACCATTTGATATTTTTTTGTATTATATCTCCTATATAGTAGATGTGTGAGATTGAGGGTTTGTGTAAGATTCATATAGATTTAGATATACCTCTCAATCTTTGGTCAATGATACTCCTTAGATAATCTTTCTATGCAATTATATTGTAATATGATATTGACTATAGAATAATATATTGGGTTTCTTTTGGAGTGTGGAGTTTTTCTCTCAAAAGGTTTTTCCCCACGTAAATCATTGTGTTATGGTATGAATGGTATTTGTGTTATTTCTATTAAGTTTATGTAGCTATGAAAAATATTTGAGAATTTTTTTACATTATTCTCCCCTTAGGGTTAGTGTAGGAAGTTCTTATACTACTTAAATTCCTTACATTCCCTTGGTCTTGTTTATATATCTTCTTTCTATCATAAATATTAGGTCAATTTTTATTTTCATCATCATATCCTTTGAAGTCTTCCTAATAAGGATACCTTGAGGCAAAATGACCAAATCTACAACAATTAAAGCATTTTAGTGGAAACTTACCTTTTTATTTTCCAATTCCTTTTTCCATTCTTCGTATAAAGTTTACTTTAATATCATCCATGTCTTTTGCAATGTCATCTTTAGTCATCACTGATGCTTTGAATTCAAATTCTTTCCCCTTTTCTTGATTTCATCCATTTCAATGATCTCAAATGCTAAAAAAAACCAATATGTTTTTCCAAGTTGTAGGAATTCAAATCATGAATTTCTTTGATTGCATATTTCTTTACCTTGTACGATTTAGGAAGACTCTTCAATACTTTACTTACCACTTCATTTTCTTCTATTGGTCCACCAAAACCCTTGATGGTATTCATAATATCATTTACCCTATGAGTATATGACTCAATAAACTCATCATCTCCCATCTTTAGATTCTCAAACTTGTGCTTTATATTTTTTACTTTGGCTTCTTTTATTTTTGGATTTCATTCATATACACTACTTAATTTTTCCTCGAACTCTTTTGTTGTCTTTAATCCCATGAATTTATTCAATACTTCATCACTCAAAAAAATGAAAATACAACCCATAGATTTTGATTTATTTTCTTCATATTTTTTCTCATCTAGAGATTGTGGTTCAATAGGAGGTACAATATAATCTTTTTTAATACTTTCTCATAATCCTCTTAGTAGAGACTCTAAGTGGAACTATATATTTTTCTTCTAATAAAAGTTATTTGTATCTTCAAACTTCTAAGACTTGAAACTCAAATTATGCACCACACTATATTTCCCTTAAGATAATAAGCTTCACAAGAAGGGACCTCAGTTCTGATACTAATTGTTGAACACACAACAGGACTGAGGGGGTGAATCAATCAAAACAATAGTAATAAATTTTATTCCTAATCTCAATATTCTTCAAATCACCATAAGAAAATTGTTGGAATTGTTCCTAACATTAGTTGTCATTGATGCCAAGATATGTTTCAGAAGATTGACTTAATTGTATCTGATGTTGTAGTACTATTGGTTAAGACAGGAATAGGCAGAATCATCATGGTTGTATGGGTTGTGTATGACATGTCTAACTCTATGAGCTTTGATTTATGTTTCACATGGAATTTAGATCTTATATCTAAGATCACATGCAATAATTTAATTAGAGGAATAAGTTACAATAATTTTGGTACAGAATGGAAGGAACAAAAATAGAGGTCTTTGGAAGAGTTAGTCTCTAAATTTCTATGTTTTCTTGGATGCGAGATGGATTCAGGATATGAAATTTTAGGATATGATAGAAGACTCATTAAGGAATAATTTCCCTTACTCCTTGATCATCACACTCTTGGTGATGTCAGTTGTAGCCTATGCCCTTGTGAGGTCTTATTTGGTGCCAACCTATGGGATTTGGTGTGTTTTACCTTGTGCAAAGATAAGTTATGGATTATGGTGTATGTTGGCCGGCTGATGTTTGTTATTTTCTTGTCCAAATTCCTGTGTGTATCTTGACAAGAGTTTATGTAAATCATTTTTATTAGGAAATTCCTAATTGGCACTAACCTAATAAATCATTTGTATCTTGTATAAAGTAGTAAAACAAGTGATGCAAAGAGTGTGGGTGTGGATGTAAATGTGTGGATGCAAGGACTTCTAATGTAGAGTAGCTAGTGTGATTATTGTACTTCATTGGAACTATTTTAGAAAAATATTTATTGTTAGTTATTTCATTATCTATGATCAGTATATTTATATACTTTCATTTGGATAGTGGTTCCAGAAGGTGGGTTTAAACTTCAGAAGGTGTATATAACATTCACATTGGGTAAGTTTCTCTAAGCAAAGAAAGGCTCATCCTATCAACTCCTAATAGGGTTGCTAACTTGAAGAAAGGAGTATGTCCTTTAACAGGGACTTTGTACTAGTTGTATTTATCTGCTCCTAACAGGGAAAGATCTTGTAATGAAGCTACTTTATTACTAGTGCATTATTTGTGGGTTTCATCCCCACCAGGGTTTTTCCCTTAACAGAGTTTCTTGAAGAACAATTCTTGGTGTTCTGATCTGTGTTACTTTTGAGGTTTCATATTTTCATTTACTATTTTGATATGAAAAGATAAAGTTTTATATTAAGGACATACAACTAATTCACCCCCCCCTCCTCTCAGTTGTATCCAACAATTGGTATCAGAGCTATTAACCATCCTCAAAGAGAAAGCTTCACCACTTGAGGTGATCTTAAGATGGCTTATTACAAGAAGGAAAATCCTAAATTTTATGTTGAAAACTTTGACAGTTGGAAGAAAAAGATGAGGACACATTTTTTCTACCTAGGAATTGATTATTGGATGATTGCAAAGAATAAGGAAAACATTGTTATAGAAAGTGATTTTCCTAATGCTACTGATGATAAAAAGAAGATGTTTTCTTGCAATATGGTTGCAATGGAAGATTTGATAAGCACACTATCTAAAGAAAAATTTACAAAATTTAAGGACCTTGATTCAACTCATGAAAATTGGGGAAGATTGGAAGCACTTTATGAAGGAGACAAGTACACCAAGTAGGAAAAGTTACAAAACTAGAAGAAAAAGATATAAAATCTAAAAATGTGAGAAGATGAAAATGTTAGAGCTTATGTCCAAAGGGTTTCAAAAGTTGTTACAAGGATCATAAATTCAGGAGGCACTTATACTGAACAAGACGTCATTGCAAAGATTATGAGATCTTTAACACCTGTTTACAAGACCAAAGTGCAGATGATTGAGGAGATCATTCCATTGACTTAGGGATTCAATAGAGAGATGTTGATAGCTAATTTAACTACCTTTGAGGTGGTGTAATTATAAGATTTGGTACCTAAGATAGAAATTGCATTTAAGGCAACTATTCATAATGACAAAAAGACCTCATCAAGCCTTGTGAGCACTAGTAGGGTTAGCAAATATCCTGAAACTATGGATATAATGTAATGGAAATTGATGAGGAAAATAGGAAGATGGATGAACTTTTTGCTCTGATTTCAAGAAAGGAGAAAAGAGGTAAGGGTAAATTTGAAGGAAAATTACCTTTAATAAAATGTTTTTCTTGCAATAAAGTTGGTCACTTTGCATCTAGATGTCCTACAAGGGTCTCTAAATATTAACCTAAGCTCACTAGGCTAGATTTCTATGATGAGTAATGCTATTATGCTAGTGAAGGTGTTTTCAATGATGATTCAATAGTAGATGAGATTGTGTTTTTATCTATAAAGGATAATGAAACTATTCATGAAGAAAAATCCTTAGTATCACGTGTTGAAAATTAAAGAAACCTGAATGGATCATTGATAGTGGATGCTCACATCACATGAATGGTGATAAAGATAGGTTTGTTCAGCTAAAGATACATGATGGTGGAGTTGTCAGATTTGGTGATAATACTCCCAAACTGATTGTTAGAGTAGGATCTATTTCTCTAGATGGAAAAACTAACACTGATAATGTGTTTCTTATTGATAGACTTAAGAATATGCATGAGTATAGATTCCACCATTGATGAAGAAAGACCAAAAAATATTCACCTTGACCTTGTTTGATATTGTAAAGATCAAGCATGGTGATAGCATGTTGGATATTATAGGTAACATGTTGAGTGTTGGACAACTTATGGATAAAGGTTATCATTTATAGTTTATTAATGGATCATGCACTATCAGAGGACAAAAGGGAAACTTGATTTCATCAGGAAAAATGACAAGAGGTAATGTATTTGAGTTGAATATCATTGATGCAAAATGTTTTGTTGCTCAGATTTATGAAAGTTGGCTATGGCATAGAAGATTTTGTCATGTGAATTTTTATAACATTGTGAAGGCAAGGAACACCAATACAATTAGGGACTTACCAAAAATTGTGAAGCCCTCTAACAACATGTGTAGAGAATGTGTAATGGGAAAGCAAACAAAGAGGAGTTTCTAGAGAAATCCATACAATGCAAAAAAGAAGCTAGATCTGGTGCATATAGATATGTGTGGTCCTACAAGGACTAGATCCTCTTATAGTGAAAGGTATTTCATACTATTTTTTGATGATCATTCTAGAATGATGTGGGTTGCTTTTCATAAACAAAAATCAGAGCCATTTGACAAGTTTAAGATCTTCAAGGAAAAATTAGAAATTGAATAAGGTCTGAAGATAAGATGTTTGAGGTAAGACAGAGGAGGAGAGTTTACATCTGTTGCATTTAATTCATACTATGAAGAACATAGGATATGCAGACAGACTTCTTCTCCTAGGACTCCACAGCTGAATGGGATTGCAGAAAGAAGGTAGAAAACTATACTAGATGTTGCTAGAACAATGATGATTGAAGGAAATGTATTGCATGTGCATTGGAGGGAAGCAGTTAGTACTGCAGTTTACACTTTAAACAAAGTTCAAATAAGGGAAGGTAATACTAAAACACCTTATGAACTTTGGTTTGGTTATGCTCCTACTGTAAGATATTTTAGAATCTTTGGTAGAAAATGTTTTATCAAAAGAAATGATGAGGTAGGTAAGTTTTATTCAAGAAGTGATGAAGGAATCTTTATTGGTTATTCTACCAAAAATAAATCTTATAGATGTTTCAACTTGAGATTGAGAAAGATGGTTGAGAGTATTAATGTAAGAATTGCTAAGAAGTTTCAAGTTCCAGAAAGAATATATGGTCAAAACTCAAAAAATACTATTGAAGCAAAAGAGTTGGTTTAATTTAACAATAACAGACAAATATGTGTAAGTGAACAATCCAAAGCTCCTAAAACTCCAAGGTATGTACTAAGAAATCATCCTGAAGATCAAATTATTGGTGATAGGAATAGAGGCATGTTAACTAGGTCTAAGGCTAGAGAGGAATTATGTCTTATTTCACAAATGGATCCTAGTGTTACTCATATTTGAGCATTAAAAGATTGTCATTGGTATCAATCAGTTATTCAGTCAGTAAAAGAGAAAAATTGAACAATCGGCCAATCACATCAAGCAAGTCACTAGGAAGAACTCTAAGATATACCAAATACAAGTTTTCCCAAGCACACTCACTGAGAAACATGCAATTATTGAGTACCAAGCTAGTGATCACCGAGCATTCATTTAAATTGAGCACCAGTAATTACTGAATAGAAAATGCAATTATTACCGAGTAAACCAGGAAATGGCATAGTAATCTGAAATGGCACAAACATCTATGCAAATGGTTCACACCAGTCAGGGAAATGGTTTACCAAGATCGAGACATATTTAATATGGATGTAATCATTAATTTGGTGATGATTCCTATGTAATGTTAGATCTAGGTTATTTTCTTACACTGTTGTTCTAAGGTTTTCTAAGATAATGTAAACCCTAATTAGGTCAAGTCAGTTTGATATAAATTTGTAAAGATATCATTATGAATAATCATTATGAAGGAGTAGCTACACTAAGGACATCAGGAGATCAGACAAAGGGTTTTTGATAGAAGGTTTATGAAAGAAGAATTCAATTTTCAAAACTCATACAAAGCTACCGAGAAGAAAAAAAGGGCACATACATCACACTGAGGTGATATTTATTTGATACATCACATATCTGAATCAGACAAGATTAAGTTTTTATTTACAAATACTTTTACTGGTATCAATTTAACCATTGTAGCATAATTCAAAATCTCTTAACAGAGTGAACTTAACTGTTCTTATGTAAATCTCTTAACCGAGTACACACATGTACTGTGTTGTTAAAATCCTCTAACCAGGGAGATCTAGTCAATCTTATTGTTACTCCTAATAGGGTAAGATCATCAGAAGTGATCAAATATTATAGCCTTAACTAGCATACTTTATTGCTATAGTAGTGAAGATTTGTGGGTGTCATCCCCACCGTAGTTTTTACCTTCTTACAATGGTTTCTACGATACCAAAATATATGTGTTATGAGTTTAAAGTTTCATGTATGATTTATTGTTTTGTTTACATGCAGTTTACATTTTCACTTACTTGAATGTATGTTTCAAACAATGAATTTAGTCAGTTGAGTGAGATTTACAATTGGAAAGTTTTAGTCTTGAAAGTTTTTAAGGGTACTGATTCACCCCTCCCCTCTCAGTACTTATCTTTTCATAATCCCAACAATTGGTATCAAAGCTAGTTCTATTGTTAAGGAAGTTTAATTACTGAAGAGGAAAGATCTAAAGATGGAAATATATAAGTTGGATAAGACTATTGAGAGTCAGAGATTGCAGATGTAGATCTTTATTAAGCAATTCAAGGAAGCCAAAGAAGAACTGAAGAAGTTATTGATCAGAAGGAAGGATATGGAAATTTGGTATAATGAAATTTATTATAATGAAGAAGAGATAGATGACCTGTTTGAGACATCTGAATCTAGATCTAGCAACATATCTGATGCATCTGAAGGAACAATATTAGATCTATCTAAAAAGAATCTACATCTTATTGAACAAGTCAAAGCTCTGCAGATCAGTCAAGAGACACAAATGGTTAGGATGGTTGATGTCATGAAAAATTCTAAGCAAGAAAAAGCACCCACTAGAGAAAGGACAAGGTCCTCAATAGCTGCTTCTCCACCCTCAAAGAAAGGAGTAGTAAAAATCTCAAGGCCAACTCCTACAAAAGAGGAGAAGGTTGATAAGAGAAAAGGAAGATGTGGATGAAGATGATAAAGAAGAAATTCAAGATAAATTTAAAGTTGTTGTGAATAAAAGTCAGTCAATTGATTAATTAGTGGAAACAATAAAGGAAATTGGTGGTCTAGGTAACCCCAAATTAAATCGATATGTATATATGTCTACCAAGGATAAGGAAAAGATTGAAGAGGCCATCATATAGATGATGATAAAATTTAAAAAGGTACCAGTTGAATTTTCTAGGTATGTACCTAAGGAATTGTATGAAAAAGTGTCAGCAAGATGGACTTATGCCTTGCACACTGAAAATAAGATGAGGGAACACTCACTGATATTGGCTATGCCTACTCTATCGGTTCCCAAGATAGAAGAAATGATGAAACAATACTCCAAGAGATTTCTCATGAAGGGTAGATCTCTTAATATTTTGGCTGGCAAGCTTGAAAAAGTTGATGAAAATAGTAAACTTCTATGGACTACAATTCTCAAAGCCTGAGGAGAAGCAGACAAACTGGCATTGGCTATAATTCCTGAGAAGAAGAATAAGAAGAAAGGTAAAGGAATTCACTCAGATGATATCGATCTAGCCACCAAGGATCCCATTGATCTATCTGATACCGAGGTAGCAAATGAGACAATTTCTCTTGACTTATACCCCGTCAGATACATAGAAGAATATAAGGATCCTCTCGAGCAATTAGTCACACCAGGAACATATGATGTATTAATTGAAGACATCACAAATGGAGATCCTGATGACATAAATGATGATGAAGAGATAAACACTACTGCAGATACAACTAAAGAAAATGTACCTGATGAGGCAGCAATAAGTAAAATTCTGGGTGAATTACTGATATTGGTATAGGCTGTTGAAATTGTAACACAGAAGGAACATACATATATAATTTTTGAGTGGAGGTATATATATATATATATATATAGAATTTTTGAGTGGGGGTATATGTATATATAAATATAATTTTTTAGTGGAGGTATATATATTGAGTGGAGGTATATACATATATATATACCTCCACTCAAACTCAAAAATTATATATATATATATCTCCACTCAAATTCAAATATATATATATATATATATATATACCTCCACTATATATATATATATATATATAATGGAGGGTATATATATATATATAGAGTGGAGGTATATATATATACCCTCCACTATATATAGTGGAGGGTATATATATATATATAGAGTGGAGGTATATATATATACCCTCCACTATATATAGTGGAGGGTATATATATATATATATATAGAGTGGAGGTATATATATATACCCTCCACTATATATATATATATATATATATATATATATATATATATATATACCCTCTACTGTATAAATATAGAGTGGAGGTATATATATACCCTCCACTATATATATAGAGAGAGAGAGTGGAGGTGTATATATATATATATACCTCCACTCTCTCTCTCTCTCTGTATATATATATATATATATATATATATATATATATATATATATATATACCTCCCTCCACTCAAATATTTATATATTTGAGTGGAGGGAGGTATATATATATATATACATATATATATATATATATACATATATATATATATACATACATATATATATATATATATACATACATACATATATATATATATATACATACATATATATATATATATATATATACATATATATATATATACATCTATATATATATATATACATATATATGTATATACATATATATGTATATATATATATATATATATATATATATATATATATATATGTATGTATATATATATATATATGTATATATATGTATATATATATATGTATGTATATATATATATATATGTATATATATATATACCTCCCTCCACTCAAATATATAAATATTTGAGTGGAGGGAGGTATATATATATATATATATATATATATATATATATATATATATATATATATATATATATATATATATATATACCTCCCTCCACTCAAATATTTATATATTTGAGTGGAGGGAGGTATATATATATATATATATATATATATATATATATATATATATATATATATATATATATATATAT